>JAODKF010000046.1:15926412-15938456 GCA_026779585.1 Mormyrus proboscirostris | reverse complement strand
ACTCAATTATTTGTGTTCAATTGTGTCCCCTTTTCAGGATGAGAGTTTTGATTGGCTGCTTGAATGCAGAGAGTTTTAATTGGCTGCTTGAATGCAGAGAGTTTTGATTGGCTGCTTGAATGCAGAGAGTTTTGACTGGCTGATTCCAGACAGGTGCTCAGTAGCCTCTTGTTTATGTTTGTGTCATCGCAGGGAATCCGGGATTGAACCAAATCGCCACAATCATTACTACATACCGAGTAAAAGGATTAGCCCCTGGCTCAGAATTCTGCCGAGGGTGGCTGCTTCAGACCACTGTTTGTAGGGCTCAGCTGCCTGGACAGCTTAGTCAGAGAGAGAAAGGCCGCAGCCATCACAGAAGAGAAGACAATCATCATGTCTTTGACGACATTGTTGCTAGCAGAAATAGGCCATTCTGCCAATGGCAGCTTGTGACGGCTGAAAAGGTAAGTAATCGCACTCAGTAGGAAAGAACCTCCTGTGATGACATGAGAAGCTGTTGCATGTGTGGATGCTCAGATCTGGAAGGGATCCCGGTCATTTGGGCAAGGCTGTTGATCACCCATTGGGGACACCATGATGAGAATCAATGTGCAAAGTGAGCGGGGGTGGTATGGTGTAAACAGCCAGCACAGTGCTGAACGTTCTCTCGGGCTTGTTTAATTGGCTGTGTGGAGTTAGTTGAAAAACATCCCTGGTGCGGCTCATCTCCTCTACGTGGGTCTTCTGTTTGATAAAGAGCATTGATTCCAGCCAACTGGAGGCTCAAGATGAGCTGGAGGTCTTGCGTGTCGAAGTAGGGATACAGCAGAGCAGAAGGGTGGGGGTATCTGTCACCCCAGCCCACACAATGGAAGTCTCCACTGTTCCTGCAGCTCTGCCTAGTGCTCCACGTCCCTGGAGACCATAGTAAGCCCAAGCTTCTGCTCTGTTTCACTCAGTGTGTGTCACACACGCGCTGATTAGGAGACCGACTGGAGGAGATGAGGCGTTGTTGATTGGGACCCCCCTTCTTTACATGTTCAGGAACATTTGATAATAGTCAGGGAGGTAAAGCCTAAAAAAATCGGCGTAACTGAAGTGTTTGTCACACCTGCTTGGGAGAATCATGGATCCTGGCAGAGGCTTTGAAGTTAGAATTACTGTTAGCGGACGCTCATGTACTTTAGGAAGGAGTGATCATTGAATTAGCTTCACTGCAGACTCAACTTATAGAAAGCACTTTAATGGTGTCCTGTCTGTGTTGAGAATATACACTATACAAGAAAACAATGCAGTGCCAAAAGTTGTGAAATTACCATTCAAGTCATTACAATCATCTGTTTTAGAAGAAAATTAAAAATAAAGATACTCTCAATTAGATATTTATATGTTGAAGATCCAACATAAAAAAGACAACAAACCGTAAATGGAGTACAGGTGCTTAGAACTGCACACACAAGCACCGTGAAACCTGCACCCAGGATCCGATGCCCAGGTCTTGTTGATTCTTGCCTTTGTAGATGCATGAACAATTAAATGAGCTGGGATGTCTATAAAATCATTAGAAATTCTGTCCAGTATGAGGACTTCAGTGTGCGCGAGGGGCTGCTGCTTGTGAATTCTTTATTACAGCCACTTAAATACTTTACAAGTGTATTTCTGTATCCCTGCAGGCCTCTGCTCTCTAGGAATCATGCGTGCACAATGAAAAAATGTTCAAACTGTGGGGCACAGTGTGGTGTAAAATATACATATTTTCTCTAAAGGTGAGTTCTCAAACGTCCTTAGAGTATTCTGCTTGCAATGCTTGCATTTCTGGGTGTGGTTAACAATACTTTTTATACCATTGTTTTGCCAGCCACTGTGGTGTGTCCTCTCTGTATTTAGTGAAGAATATATCCCTTACACTTTTCATGTAATACCACATAATTCTACACTACTTTAAATGGTTTACTTAAATGCCCCAGTTGTGTGTAGAAATTCTGCCTTTCCACAATTCACATGATTTGGGAGGTGACTGCATGGGGATCAGTTAAAGTTTACAGAAAAATGTCGCCTGGGTATAAATGATCATGCAAAGTGTTCATTTCCCCTTAATTGCTCCTCTACATTTACACTGTTTTCATTGGTCTGAGTCACAGTTATAACACCCCAGTGTCACTAAAGCTGATTGGTCCTTGTCATCCCAGCAAGTTATTTTTAATGTACCAGGGCAGAAACCCACCTGGCAGTCCTGCTCTCCCTTCTGCCCTTAAACTGCTCTGTACACAGCAAAGAGAAATTGGGGGAGGTTAAGAATAGTCACGCTCTCTGCCGGAAACCGTTCGGTTGGGGTGGGCGGGGCAACGGGAGGGGCAGTGGGTGGAGCCTCAGCACCAGGCAAAGGTGCGGCCCACCATGCTGAAGAAGTGACGGTTGGGCTCCTTCAGGAAGCGGCAGAGCATGCGCTGAGCTGGCCAGCTGAGCGGGGCGTGTGGCCTCCCCTTGGACTCATCCAGGCACTTGTCGCGGCCAGCGGAGAGCAGGCAGTAGAAGCCCTTGGTGGTGTTGAAGTAGAAGTTGGAGGCACTGATACGTGGAGGCAACTCCAGGAAGTGCTCCACCCGCTGCAGCTCCGGGAAGGGGTTCCGGATGAGGGCGTCACCATCCACCACGTGGATCTGGGCCCTGGGAAAGTGGGCCATCCAGCGGCTGAGGTGCAGGTGATAGAGGCTGCGCTGCAGGGCCTTGTAGGCAGGGTTCACAGCCCCGTCTAGCAGCAGCAGCTCTTCCAGAGCAGGGTAGGGCTTGCGGCGCTCCCTGCGGTTGTGCAGGACCTGCGTGTAATCGGACACCAGCCGCTGCGCCGGGTCACGAACAATGAGCAGCAGCCGCACGGCCCGGTCCATAGCTCGCACCCTCGCTGGGGCCTGAGGGCTCGCAAAGTACCCAGGAGTCTTCTCCACCGTCAGCTGGCCCGGCAGAGTCGCCGGCATCTGGGCGCGGTACCAAGCCAGCCCGCGGTGGTAGTGCTCATCTACGTTGAAGAAGTGCACCTCAGCCGTAGCTACCTCCACGTCCGGGTGCAGGTTGAGCATCTCCAGCAGTGCACGCGTGCCGCCCTTTCTCACGCCAATGATGATGGCGCCGGGCAGCCGCTGCGTGGCGTTGGCCGGCGGGGATGCCACCCCACGTGGTCCGCGGAGGCACGCGGCCAGCCGGGCCTGTAGGAGGAGCAGCAGCAGGAGGGCCAGAAGCAGGTTCCACACCATGGCCTCTCCCCCTCAGCCGGGCGGCGCTCAGCAGTCAGGGGGATCTGCCGATCAGGCCCGGGTCATCACCCAAATACTGAACCTGGCAGGATTTAGAAGGGCATTGTTGTACTTATATAAGTATGTATTACATGTACTCACAGAGGATCGTGAATACTTACTATAGATCATGAGTACTTACTACTCATAAGGCTTCCAAATGAATCATGTTATAAACATCTTCGTGTTCTTTTGGTTCCGAAAGAGCAGAGAGCAGCAGATCATTTCCTTGCAAAGAAACACCTTGTTTTTCGCCTCAGGGTCGGACAAGCTGCAATGCCTGCAGTCGCCTGTTTCAGGAGGCGACTCTCGCTTTCAGTCAGTGTTCAATTCTGGCCATACTCTCTGTTGGTACTAAAGCGCCGAAACATTAATCTTAAAACAGATCTGCGGGCGACCATGCCATGTGGGAGCGGTAAAATTAGACCAAAGGGTTTGATTATAAATACTTCATTTTGGAATCCTGGGAGGATGGACACAGTTCATGAATCCAGCCTCATAATTAAAGCAGACGGGAAGCGTGTTTTTATGACAGTGAAGGATAATTCTATCCGCCACATAGTCTCACAGGTATATGAGTCAGTTTTGTTTCATTATGCTAACGCTACATCAGTGGAGCCGGATCCGACATCCGGCCCAGGACCTCCTTCAGGTTCAGCTGCCTGGTTGTCACCCATTTTCTCTCCATGCTAACTATGGTCCTGGACACCTCCTCATCACAACTGATGTTATACATAGGTGTAAATCATTTAACAGTATTTAAAAGCCTGCATTAGTTCTTCCACATTGTCCGATACAGGAATTCATTGCAATCATTGCAACTAACTCAAAAAGTCTGTGTAATTGTTAACATTTTATTGTTATGTTCTATTTATGAATATAGCTGTAGTCTTAAATAAAATATTGAAAATGCTGTATAAGGTGTTTTTTCTCAGGCCATCTCAGTCACAATCAGTGATTTTTTTTCTTTCCCCTGGCTCTGCTACTTGGGGGGGGGGGGGGGTCAAAACTCCCCAAGAGGCACCTAATGGCATCACTGGGACTCGAAACCTGCACACAGCGCAGCACCTAGGAAACGCCTCTTGTTTAGTGTTTACTTCCTGTGCGTCGTGTGAGTGTGTCGAGTCTCCCACTAAAAGCAGGACCGCTATCCACTTTCAGCATGTGGCACTTCTTTTATTTTCAAATCATTTCATATATTTCTCTATGAAATGTTTGACTAAATTTACCTTGCTGGTACAAATAAAGAAACATGAACCTGACTATGGAAACGAAAAATAAATAATGCATTGCACTTTATAGCTGGGAAATTAGCAACATTTGCCAAAATATGTTTTTATTTGTATAAATTTTATTTTTTTGCCTTTTTGGCCCAAAGACTCTTCAACATGGTAGCATTTATCAGTCTTGCCCATCTCAGACAAGAAACGTCTCTCACCAGTTTCCCTTTTTCCTGTTTGCCCACCATAATTGCCCCTGGGGTAGACATGGCAGCTCCTCTGCCTCCTGTCTCTCCCGCTCTGTGTTTGTCTCTATCTGTGCGAGAAGCGACCCCCGTCGCCATCATCATCACCACCATTACACACACCATCAGCTCTCCATTATGCTGCTTCAATGTGTCCTTTCATTTGTTTCCAAATCTGTGTGCTCTTACAGTATCTTTTATGTATCCAGAGCAACGTTATATTCTGCTCACGGTCAGGCATTTCCTGCTGTGGACGTCGCATAAGTGATTTTGGTGTCAGCCATCAGGAAGCTGGGTGGTCAGCTGTAGATTCATTGATTGGTCTTGAGAGGTTTCAACCCACCCTTAAAGTTAATAAGCAACAATGTATTTATTCAGGTTCAGGGTTTTGTTGAGGCTCTAGCGGACATGCATGCGTGTCTGTGTGTATATGCGTGAGTGTGTGTGCATGCCTTTCACTGTAAGGCAGGAGCAGATCATTGTTTACAGACCCACATCATCAGTGTCAATGTATTTTGCTTTAAGTTAAATAACAAGTGGGTAATTTTTCAGCCCTGCTTATCAGAATGAAAGCATCACCCTCTCCGTGGGGGTTTTTACACTCACGGGTCTCTGAATCGGTTAGTTTGAGCGGAGACCTCCGACAGGCCCGACATCACGCTCCCCCGTCGTCTCCCGGTGCCCTGGTCCCTGGCAAGCTGCACACCACTTCCAGTGCTGCTAATGAACAGCTCCTCAGCTCTGCACACCTGCGCACCCACCTCTGCGATGACCCTGCAGTGCGGCGCCATGCATTAACCTGTGTCCCCCGTGCATTTAACAGCACGTCCTCCAATCACATGCATACCTGCCACAGCGCTGTGGGCCTTAGTGTAGTCTAGGATGTATCCTTCAGGGGAACATCTGTATTACGAATTTCTCACGGCGTCTTGAACCTTTTAAACAGCTGATGAGTCTGAGTAAAGTTTTAGAGAAAAAAAAATTTGAAATCAATTCACAGCAGAGAGTTAGTTGGGGCATGAGCTATAACAGGTGTTAAGTTAATGCTTAATGGTCCAATCCACTGATACAAATGCACTCAGGGAAGACCAATAACAAATGGTGAGCCAATTTGAATTAGTACAGATGTAATTGGTTAATACATGGTTTGGGTACAAGTCAGAAGGTAATTAAAGGATAATGTTTATAATTGTTGACTCTCTGGACTTTGAAAATGGATGTTGCTGCAGAACCGCTGCGTAGCATACTAGATAAATGAGCATAGAGAGTCACAGTCATACTGTACTCAACTGGTTCACTGAAACAAAACCTTGGTCTGGATTTGTACTTTCTGGACCTGAACTTTCCATCTATGCTTTTGGGACATACTCACATTGGCCTGGTTGCCTTGCACTATGCCTCTGCCATGTCTGTGAGATGTTTGTCGCTACCCGATCTGTACAGCCTACCGGATCCTTTCCTTCCAGGTCCAGTTCATGTATGGTGCACATGTGTGCATGAATGTGCCAGTCGCATCATTGACGTCATGTCCCTGTTCCAGGCTCAGCCACGGTTAGTGATCAGACCGTATGTATAATCGTAGCCATAGAGCAATCACACTAGTCAGACAATGGATGGCTTAGTGTGAGTAAACCTTTAGTGACATGCACTGGTGACCGTGACCCCATTCAAGCACTCTATATGCCACCCAGTGCAGCAAACTGTAACATCTAGTGTTTAAAACCAACAGTGACATCCAGCATATAAAACTGAGACATCTAGGATATCAAACCATGATGTCCATTGTCTCAAACTCCCATCCAAGATGAACATCATCCCCCACAAAATGCTCTGGACATCCTATGGACAGTGAGCTTGAGTACAGTTTTACAGCCTTTGCAGCTGGGTGACTGGCTGAGCTCCCAGTCAGTAACACTGGACACCAGGCAGCTCCCCTCAGTGCCCTGTGAAGCCCCCACCTCGCTCCATTGCCCAGGAGGTGGCAGGCTGTGGAAGATTTCAATCGTACCAAGCGGCTGCACTGACCCCGTGGCCCGTGCTTTTTGGCAGTGACGACGGGGCTCTGATTAAAGGGCCTTTTTCTCTGAGTCCCTTCTTTTTTTCTCTCGCCATCTGATTAGACATCTCTCTTGGCCCTGGTCTGAAAGGAGCCGGTCTGTCGCAGGGTCAGTCTGACCGACTTCCTCTCCATTACCTTGGCAAGAGTGTTGCAATGTGTACTGGACATGAGCTGACCAAGCTCAGGGGGCAGAGACCTTCCCAGTGCACCTGCGACGAGCCGTTTCTTCTCAAACTGCTCACCCACTGACTCCTGCATCTCATTTTCTCCCTCATTCTACATTTCTGGAATAGTATTGTTAATCAGCACAGCCAAATTTGAGGATCAAGATCCAGCAATCAAGCTAGCCCAATCAATCTAGTTTAATAGTTTAAACAGCCTCCTTGCAGTCAATATGCATTACAGACTGCGTGCTAATGATTCTGATATACGTTAGCGATTATAGTATTGCAATTAAATTACAGCAATAGCAAAAGATGCACACTTTGAGAATTATTTAGATATTTAAATAGTAATATTAGCAAAATCACGGACTGATCGAATGATGGACCCCGAAACGGACAGCTGGATAGCCGTGAGGTACTGTCATACCAGTATGACTGCCCCCCGCTGACTGCCCAGTCCACAACTGCAAGTATGCAAATACAGCCCACAGCAACACGCTGACAGTCACTGGGCTGCAGTGTCATAACACCTACGCACTGGCATCTTCTGCAGTAAGAGTAACACAGCAAATTTGCAATTAACACAGCAGATTTACAAAACTGTCTATCCGGCATATTAGCCATTGACTAAAGCAGTGGTGTGCACCCTAATTACTAATGAGGACAATCCATTGATCACTTAGTTGGCAATATGAGGCAAGCTTTGTGTGTGTACAAAATGGGTAAAAACAGCTTTTGATGTATTATGGATACAAAATAATATAAGTAGTACCTGATTATATTGATGTGGTATTCATTGTTAAAATTACAAGTGCGTCGTCTTAAGAACAACACGAATCTGCATTGGCAGAGCCAATGGCAACCCTACAAAAAGAGTCATTGTGTTTAACTGCGATTTTAAATTTTGAATTGAATATTTGAATGTGATCAGCATGCAAAATACTGGTTTATTTCTTTAAGAATATACAGGGATTTCAAATTTTTGGCTAGATGCAGCTTTTGTTGGATGGATTTTAAGATGACTTTGGGCTGGAGATTTTTGCTAAACCTGGCAACACTTTGCGGGCTTGAATAGTTATGGTGTGTATGGGCTGTATTGGGCTCTAGACTGCGACCTTTTATTGAGAATACGCGATTTTAAATTTCACTTGGTCGCACCTGTGTCAGTGTATAGTAATCACTAGGATGTTAGATTCGGCCATTCGCGAGCAGGCCGTGCCCAATTAATTGGAATATTTTTGTTGAAACTCAAATGATGCTTAAGCCAAAACAATACCGAAAATGATTTGGGTCACATAAGATCATATAATATATAAATATTAGTAATACATAATATTCGTTCATACATGTAAGTGCATATTAAAAGTCTTGGCTTGGGTATGCCGCACATCTTGGTAACCAGCCACACTCAGCTGAGTGACGGCATGCAAGGTCACTGATTAATATCACGCTGCACCAAGAAGTAGCGTGCGACCAAATCCTGTGCTGATGCGACCAACTGAGAAAGCTGGTAGCAGCAGGGCTACCACTGGAAAGCTTAGTCTGGAGCCCTGTGTGTTAAGTCCGATCGTTCCGATCCTCCTGTGTGCCACGCCCCCCTCTCTACCGGGTGTGGAATCCCCGTGTTCCCAGCTGTTTCTAGTCGTGTAAATTGTTGTTACGTATTTAAGTCCGTGTCTGTGTGTCCGGGCCATTGACGTCGTTCTGTTCTCAGTAGTGCTTCTGTCCCGAATAAACCCCATGTTGAAGAGGTTTCCCTGGACTCCTGCTTCCCCGCTCCGTAACCTCCACTTTGTGACATTGTGTATGTTATTTTTTTATTATTACGTGCATTGTCTATACATCCTATGCATATAAAATGCCCAGTGAGAATGTTTGCTATAATAAACTGTGATAAGTGGTGCATCTCTTTTGCACCCTGATTTTACTTTCTGCATATGCTTCTGGTCCACATTCTTACTCAGTGTTTCTGACCCAACACATTCAGTTTTATTGTACTGAAAAGTGTTAAATATCTGAGCAGTCCCTGCGTGTTGGAGACCCAGTGAACAGGATAACTTCTGCCGCAGGTGTTTTATTTGTCTTTGTTGCACAAGGTACTGGAGCAGCTTCTCCATCATAGGTTTAGCAAAGCTTATAACTGAAATTTTTAATTGTTGATGTATTATTCTGGCACCTCGTCACTTACCCCTGCCATATGCCCTGTACTGCCTGGAAAAAGTTTCAGCTTTTTAGAGCTACTACCCTTTGATCTGTATATGTTGAGTATTCAAGGTTATTTCATAGGACCTGAGTGTTTCCTGGGGATGGGGTCCCGACACGATTTTGCAAAATCTAAACCTTATAGCCTCTGGCCCACTATCACTGAAAGTCAGCCACCGGTGCCCATATCTTCCAGGCTCCACTCCCGTCGGCCAGTTACCGTACGACATCTGTCTGTTGTCAGTGTCAGGCACTGATGATCTGTGGTCACGCTTGTGCCAGCCTGCCACCCAGAAGCCAGATGAAAGGACTGCGGGTCCCTCAATAATGTTGCATGTCCCTGATAATTAGATTTGGGTCCCCTGCCTCGTAGTCACAGTCGTCATGTGTGAGACGTCTCAGTGATGTCCGCCTCCTACTGGTCAGTCATTTGTAATCACCAGCACGTCCAGCATCGCATCCCCTGTTGGTTGTTTTATTTAATTTGATCATTTGTGAAGTGAATAAACAGATAAATGGAAAAAATTAAGATATTTAGGGTTGGATTAAGGGGAGGAGTGCAGATGCGAGAACAGATCAGGAGGAGTACTGAAGATGTATGAGAATATGGCGAAGATGAACGTACGTATCTCACAGGGTTTGGGGAGGAACAGACTGCTGTTAGACTGCCAGTCACTCGCTATGGCAGCCTTGGGTTAGAAAAACAATAACTGCTCATCAACTGGCATCCCTCCAGGAAGCACCTCAGCCTTGTGTTCAGTGCAGTCTGGGATTGTCTACACTGGTATGGCATCACGTTTAAACATGTCCACTGCAAGCCCCAAGGCTGCATTCCAATAATAATGGCACTGGTATGTAGTGGCAAACCTGTGTACCCAAAATAACCTTTAAAGAAACTGCCTATTTCGTGCAGCTCTGGCATCCTATAGGCCAGTGTTTTTTAACCCAGTCCACCAGTGGTCATTATTTTTGCTCTCTTCCAGCTCCTAACATACCTGTAGCAGGTATTTGTTACATTAAAGCCATCTCTGATCATACACGACCGCCTAAGGGTGCCGGTTTGGCCCAACATCAATGTGGTCCAAACCAGCCCTAAACCCCCACCCCTCAAACACAATTGGTCCTCCCAAATTATTGGTAGAGACATGCCCCTACTGTTAATACCCAAATCTATTCTCTTGGCTAAGCTAAACCAATGGTAGTGAATTGCTATGGGGGAGAGGATAGAGAACATCCCTCTACACTCCGGTCTCATTTTCTACACCCTATTCAGCAGTCCCATTTTCGTGAGCATGTAAAATCAAACCCACCCAATCATGATCTGCCATATTACAAGGGAAGGTGCTCTCGACTGGAACTGCACATTAGTGGGGTTAGTGATGAAGATGGTCACCCCTCCCAGTGATCAAACATTAAATAGTGATGCATCAGCCAACTGTTCCCCTCTTCAGTATGGATAAGAAACCTACCCTGATGGCTGTCATGTGGATGGCATGATGGCATAATGGTAGATTCAGCAAGGAGAAAGCCTTGCAGGTGGACAGAGGAGATGTTTCATGAAGCTGTCAGACTTCAACAATGTATCCCTTTAAAAGGGCTCGTGGTTGGCTCACTGAGCTGAGGTGATACAGTGAGATACAGTGAGGATGGGCAGATTTAATAGGCTCTGAGTCCATGGGTAAAGTAACACCATAATGGGCAGTTTGACTGAATAAGATATTCCTGGGGTAACTACATAAGACCATAGTAGACTGTTCAAGGTTCCCTCCTACATCAGTGGTCAAGAATGAGCAGAAGCATTTTAGCGTAATCAGAGCATTTGCATGGGGTTTCTATCATTTTTCCTGATGCATGACATGCTGATGATGTACCATAGATTCAAGGAAATCATTAAATCATGTTTAGTGAAATGTAGTGAAATGAATCCAACGATTGGAAATATATCAATGTTAAATATTGCTTAATTAAATATTGTGGGAAAATTGTGGAAACACCCAACATTTTTGCGATTACGCTTTAAAAATGAGTACATGATACTGGCAGTAATGTTTATAAAGAAATCAAGGAATGTCTACAAATATCAAACATTGGGCAATTAAATAACTGTAGTAATTGGAATAAAGTTCTGTAATCTCTAAAAATTGGAAGTATTAAACTATTTATTATACAGCATGTACATTAATGTTTCAATATTTGCATAACATTCATGGGTATAGTCATATTTTTTATTAAAGGATAATAGAAAGCCTTTTATTGTCAATGTACTGGAGCACGGATGCTACTTAATTAATTAATTGCGTGTGCAATGCAGTTACTATTACTGGGTGTTCAAAATGTAGCTATCAGTTTCTGTACCGCTTGTCCTATTCAGGGTGATGGGGAGTCTGGAGTCTATCCCGGAACCTACAGGCACAAGGCAGGGAACAAGCCAAGATGGGGGGGTTCAGCTCATTACTGGGCAAACACACACCATTTACACACACCTATGAAGCCAAATTAAATGCTTCCTACACCCCTATGCATATCAAGTAAACATGGCAGTCATGGCAGTAATATCTGGGGCACTGTTGCATCAGGTTAATAGGGGTTAAATGGTAAATGCATGGGTGAGGGAATTAAGCTGGCTTGTGGTTTAAAGGTCGTCATAGGATGTGTATAGGTGTTGCAGCCCGGAACAAAGTACACAACCTGCTAAAGTATCAAGTTGCATGAAAAGCTTAACTGGAAAAAAATCAATCTAATCTGTGGAGGTGACATTTCAATCTTACAGGTAGCTCTGTGAATTTGTGAAGATGAATGCTTTTTAGCGGTATCACGTTTTGACTGTTCAGGGCTTGTTGTGTTGATGTCATCTTGTCATCCACGTTGATGGTCAATCGCCC
>JAODKF010000046.1:15907380-15920453 GCA_026779585.1 Mormyrus proboscirostris | reverse complement strand
CCCCCCCCCCCCCCCCCCCCCCCCCCCAAAGAGTCACACAAAGCAGCAGTGTCACAACCGCAGCCCTCCGGTCTGGGCCAGCTCATGTGCGTCAGGCTGTCTACCCCAGACAAGCAGATTAGGCTCTGCTTTCCCTCTGTGGGCTAATTGGAGGCGATTGCATGGCTGAAACCGAGAGCTTGGTGTGTTAATCGGAATTGTGTGGTGAGTCAGTCCTGCTGCTCAGGTCACTATGCGTGTGCGAGTTAAATGTGGAAATTGCTGGAGACAAGGCAGTGTGTGATGTCATCCTCAGTATCAGCATGACTCCACTTGGGCCCCAATGGATGGATGGATGGATGGATGGATGGATGGATAGATAGATAGATAGATCAGGAGATGCAGGGAACACATAATTGTACAATGATTGGTCAGCATTTTGGCATTTAACGTCAAAGTACTGCCACATCACTATAACGAGGAACTGGACCGTGATTTAAACCTCACTCAAAAAAAGTGTCCCTGTGCCTTGCCTGAACAGAGCAGAGATTCAGCAGGACACCTCTGCACCTCTGACCCAGATGATGGGCACGGGGCCAAGTGCGGAGTGCTAATCGAGGCGCTCCTCTCCCATGCCGAAGCCAAGGGCTGCTTTCTTCTCTTCGATGGGCTCTGACATGGGCCAAAAACACCCCTGGGCTGATGACACAAAGGGACAAGGCTCTCCCCAGGGACTAGGCGGCGCAGTCTGAGGGAGCAGCTGTCAGGTAGCCTGATACCTGTCAACACGTGGTTTTATATTCTTCAAATCCATCGCTTAGCTTTCCTGACCTTTGTTCGCATTATGCTCACTGTGGCTCCTCTTCGCTTAAAACATTTTTTGATAAAATAAAATAATGAATGGCCATATAGTGTAAGACCATGTCTGCTCTTTTTCACATTACAACTGTGTGATCTTTGGCATCCACCCGGAGCAGCGGAAGTTCCTGTCCCGGAGACAGCCACGGCGTGAACCTCCCACTGCAACTGTAAGGGCTGTTTAATAATTCAGCTGTACCTCAAAAAATGAAACGTGACCTGCCGTGACCGTGAGCAGGCTTTCCCAGCGGCCCCTACCTGCCTCTCCTCCCCACCCCTCCCTGATGGGTCTGTACCTCCTCATCACACCAAAAGTCATTCAGTATCACAGCTACAAAGGAGGAGGAGACCTCTGCGGACATTCTTATCATCTTGCTCCTCAGCAGGCAGCTTCAACCTGAAGTGATGTAATTGGGTTACTATTTTTCATGCTATCCTCTCACATAGCCATACAGTCCTTTGCTAAATTTGTTTGAACACCTTGGTCTGTGCAAATCCCAGGTCTTTACCGCACAATTTCACGCTCCCTGCCTCTGTATTTTCCGTCCATGCAGCCTGCACTCTCGGGGATCACTAAAAAAGCAGTAAGGCGCCAAACATGGGGTGTAACAGTAAGATATAAAGCCGTGTGTGTGGGGGAGGTGTCGTCGTGTAGCTGAAGGGTCGCCAACATGCCTTATCCCTAATGGAATTTGCTAATGCTAACCAATTCCAAAGGTCTGGTACTACTACTGGCGGGGATGGAGGTCAGGTTTGGACCAGAACCGCACGATGTGACATGCTAAGATGACAGAAAAGCCTCCTAGGCTCACACTGCCTCTCTGCTGTTAACCTTCACATTATTGGGGCCATAAATAAAAGCCTCCACTGAAAAAACACGCAGTAGGTCTGTGCGTCATATGGGAGGCTAAGTATGGTAATAAAATGGTGGCCCGATAGTAGTCAGTGTCTCAGAGGAAGCAGGCAAGGACAGGATTCGTTTTGGGAGGGGGGAATGCTGATGTTAATGGAGTGAGCTGGGGGTGCTGCTGCTGGGTCGCGGACTCCATCAATATTACAGTACGGGGGCCAAGGGCATGGTACGGAGCAGATCAAATATTCATCAGTGCGCTGTTCCTTCTCGTTAGAAGACAGCTTTGAGCTCCTGTCCAGGCCAGACTTCTGGCAGCGATGGAGAAAGCTGGCAGCATGGGATGATGACCTCGGGCCATGTCTGAGATTAGCTGACCTCTGTTATGTTTGGCTCTAGAGATATAATCACAAGACTTTCTGAAGTCTGCTTCGCTCTGGCCTCAAGCCAGAGCCATGAGTGAAGACCAAAGAATGGTAGGTGAGCATGGCCAGGCTGCAGTCAGGCACTATGGCGTTGACCAGTAGGTCACGGGCGCAGGATTAAACTGGCACCAGCCTCTCAGAAACGCTGGATCAGTCCATCCATCCTTCTCCATTTTCCTGGTCAAGATCATGGGGGTTGGTGAATGTCAAGCATTGGTCACATCTTGTTACCATATCATGCTTAGCATGCAACGCTAACTTCAGCAGGACTCATCAGGACGTCCGGCAGTGAAAAGCAGATATATATCTGTTTCTTTTTTTTAGAAATCAGTTTTTTAGTTACTTCTACCTCAACAATTAGTAACCCACAACCCCCTTCTTTCAAAGCCCACAGTCCAATGCATGGAAAAATATTTTTTTCTGTCGGAAGTCTCTCATTGGTTCATGCATTGTTTAAAAAAGACACAGGGAGGGGGAGCATGGGATGGAGGGAACAAGCTCAGGAAAAGAAAAAAAACAGAGAATACGGAACAGGAGAACCTGGCAGGGGCTGAGAAGATGATTAGGATAAGGAGGAGGAAAGAGACGGGAGACTGAAAAGCAGCGTTAAAATGGCCATGGGCAAAAAAAGAGTAAGAAACGGCCCAAATCAATGACAGCAGCATAGATAATTAATTAACCAGAGCAGTTAATTAATTAGACATTAGAAAACTGTCCTCGGGCAGGTCTACAGCCCTTCATTGTCTGCATGTAGGATCAGATCTGTCTGATCTATCCCATCTCTGCTACAGCTATAAGGTCTCTCTGGGTTATAGAGTGTCGTGGGAAGAAGAGACTCGTTTCTGCAGTACGTATCATGTAATGGCAAGAAAGACCATCGTACTCCAACTCTATTGAGCATCAGCCTGCCGTAATGAAATAATTCATGCAAATGTGTTGAGATACCTATCTTCCATGCTCTTTGAGGCTTGAGATGAGCAGCCTGTCCTAGTCTCCTCAGGTAAAAACATCTGGATGAGCTGTGGCTTCTTCAGTACAGGTCATTTTCAAGGTTGCCTTTGCCTTGGGATCACGTTGTTTATGTCAGGTGAGTTAAGGTTGATTGATGAAAGTTCACACCTCTGGAGACCAGAATTAGATTGTTTGCCCAGCTCTACATGTCTGGGCTTTGCATGTTCTCCCCGTGCCATCATGGAGTTTCCTCCAACTTTCCCCCCACCAGTGGTGGAAGAAGTATTCAATTTTCATACTTAAGTAACAGTACAGACACCACACTTAAATGTTACTCAAGTAAAAGTAAAGGTCATCCAGTAAAATATTACTCAAGTTAAAAATACCTGTTTTTTTTTAAAGTACTTCAGTAAAAAGTACTATACATTCAAATCTATTGATCTTGGCAAAAAGCAACTTATGTTAAAATTCACTCAAGACAGATTTGAATACAGTTTAGCTGTAGGTTCACATCACAATAAGGAAAAATGTTTTCTTTTTATTAAAAAATAAACGGTGAAACTTGCCAAATTTTCTGTTGCAGATTAGTAGAATCACCTTTTTTATTCTGTGGAAAATGAAAGACTGCGATGGGCTGGCCCCCTGTCCAGGGTTGTTCCCTGCCTCGTGCCCATTGCTTTCGGGATAGGCTCCGGACCCCCCGCAACCCATTAGGATAAAGCGGGTTGGAAAATGGATGGATGGATGGATGGATGGATGGATGGATGGAAAATGAAAGATCGATCTATGTGCCTGATTTAATAATGAATTATAAACATTTCACGGGCCGCCACTTTTAGATCCAGGGGTGCATGAACTGACTAAAACCCTCGTCCTCCACCATGGAAAATGGCTGAATACTGAATATGAGCCATCATTTCATTGATGTATCGCCCCATTGTACATTATATGGATGCAGTATAATAATTAGTAAATGTATATAGACATTGATAACCCAAGACTTGTACATTGTCCCACACAGTCCGCTATTCAAATAACACTTCACTAGATCTATCTATCTTGTGTTGGTTTGGGGTTATTAGACATTTATTACACCATATGTGCTATGAATGGACACGAAGTGAGTGCGCAGTGCACATGCGAACATTCAGAAATGTATTAAAATTCACCTGTAATGAAATCTGCAGACCCAAGGGATATACAAGAGCCACCATGAACTCAAAATGCTGATCCAATATCTTGTTACAGTTGAAATGGCCCATTTTCGTAGCTACTGTATTATCAAAGCTAAACACAAATAGTGAAACAAAACGGATCGGTGTGCATTACTGTCTGACCACTGGACATCACGAATCTGCAATTACAAACTGCCCAGCTTGCTTTTATTAAAGAATATTGCAGTCAGAAAACTGGACATTGAATATGAGGCTAACTTTGAAACAAGAATGTCTTTGTAAGACATTTCAAGATTGAAGTAAAATTTCAACAAGTTCACATATGTGTGCATAGCATTATTATTATTATTATATATATATATATTTCTTGAATGTGTCTAAGTATTAAATTAATTATTTCTGAAACACAAAGAAGAGGGGTTTGGATTTATTCAGTTTACAATGATGCATGTGGAATTTAGCTATTAGAAAAAGCAGACTGATTACAAAGTACTTGTTTATATTCTTATTTTCATCACAGAAAACACCAAACAGCTTTAAAGGTAAATAAAAAGCCATTGCTCACATTAATTAGAACAAGTAACAGTACAACAGTGCACCACCACCACAGTGTCTGCTACAGTAAATCATCCTGAAGGTCTTCTGCAGTCAAACAGGGGTGTTGATTTGAGGTATCTTTCTATCAATCCTACAAGAAATTCTCTTTGAAACTTTTCTTCATCTTCCAGACCTCCACCATTTCTCTTAACTGCCACTTCTTATTACCAGAGGTGGATATTTCTGGCTGAGAAGGTAAAAATCCAAACCAAGATTTTGCTCCAAACAGTGGAGTACTCCGCAGCCGATTCTTTATGCTCAACTGGTTGGTCCAAACAAAATCTTGGGTCATGGTTTTTACTTTCTGGATGTGAAATGTCCATCTGTCCGTCCATCCATTCAACCATCCATCCATTTTCTGTATCCACTTATCCTATTCAGGGTTAGAAAGGGTCTGGAGACTATGGGCACAAGGCAGGGAACAACCCAGGATGGAGCAACAGCCCATCACAGGACACACTGAAACATCCACCTCTGCTCTACTTTGCGAACTGAGGAAAGGGCAACCTGAGGATTCTTTGCCATGTTTTCATAGGCTTCACCTGTTTTGTGGGAATCAATTATTTTATTGTCCTGAGTGCTGGGCAGTGTCACGCCCACGGGGGCGGGACCAGACAGGTGCAACCCCTCAACAGCTAATTAGCTCCCCTACTAAAGCAGGAAGTCACTAAAGTGCAAACTGTGAAGTATTGTGCTATGACAAGCCTTACTGAGCAGTTTTCTGTCCTCTGTCTTCCTTTGCTCCCGTTCCTTGCCCGTCTACCTTTTGTGAGATCCTTAACTCCTGTTCCTTACCTCCTTAGCCCAGCTCCCATCCTTGACTCACCTGCCCTGCTGAGCCCGGCTTCCCTTGTCGTCCCATCCTCCTGTTCTCCATTCCCGTGTATACCTGTCGGACGGACCCACTGGCTTACGATCCTCGCTTACCCATCACGACCACGATTACCGCTCGCCGTCTCTGGACCTGTTTGCCTGACCGCTGCCACTAAGGAGGTTCCCCAGCCTCTCGCCCTCCCTCCAGTAACCCAGAGGGCTGGACTCCTCGTTCCTCACATCACGGGGCTGACATTTACCTGTGGCTATTCACACCTTGCCATATTAAAACTTTGCTTACCCTGCGTTTCCGGATCCTTGTTTCCTTTACCCGCCAGCCGTGACAGGCAGCTGCTTAGAGGAGTCCATGGCTGCTGACAAGGTTTGAGCAGACAGTATATTGAAATCTGCATCACCTGGACTTTACAAGTGATGACTGTGAACAAGCTATGGCCCTAATCAGCTAATTAAGGTCTAAGACTTTGGTAAAAGTTATCTGAGGTCTCAAACTTCTCACGATGCTCAAACGTTTGCATGACACTCCTTTTATTTACTCTAACTTTGTACGAATATAAATAGCATACTAAATATGCTTAAAATGCTGAAAGGAATGTTTCATCTTCAACTTAATGCCTTTTGGAGATCAATTCATTCAGATTTTGTGTCTTTTGACTTACTGCATTTAATGCTTTTCATTAGTAACAGATTTTTTTGGCTTTTTTTCTGAGAAGACATTGATCTGTATGAGTTTATGGAGCCTTTCAAGAAATATATACAAATTAAAAGCATCACTGAAAAGTCTCTGACCTAAAACAACAGAAGGTTTGATGTAATACAGCTATTTTAATCTTTTTCACAGGAGCGATGATTTCGATAAACATTTTTGCGTGGAACTCCATAGGTTCAATATAAGAATGTTATTGCCACCTAATGGCCAGAAATGGCTATGGCAATACAGTGTTTCACCGGTACATTCAATGGCTTCAGGATGGCTTCACTTTGGCCTCATCCCCCATCACTAGGGATATAAACCCGGACTCAGTTCTGTATATGGAGTACATGCTCTGCTGTGGATGGATTCTTGCTGCGGTTACACGCACTGACGTCTGTAAACTGTGCATGCTGTGTGAATCTGTGTGATTAGCATCCCATGCTGCATGTTCCCTGCCCTGTTCTTCCCTACTGTGACCCTGTTCCGCATACGCAGTCACGCAAGATCCATGTGTAATACCCAGGGCTGGGCTGACCGCCTGGCATACAGTGCATTTTTCTGATGGGGCAATGAAGTTGTGGGCCAGGAAAAATAAAATAAAAAAATTATCAAAAAAAATTATTATAACATGGCCAAGTTTTTAATCCCAGTTCAGCCCTGGTAATATCTTTAATTTAAGACTTTTTATGAGTTTAAACAAAGTTTGTTAAACATTGACACAACTACAACTAAGTGGCAGCGAGGATACTTCACACAATTATCTTAAGGTGTCTAAGCAAGATGTGAAGCTCTGATGATGGTGTGATTGCAATCAGTGTGAAAATGTGTGATGATTCAGAGTAAAGCATGACCACTGGATGTCAGGTGTTGACAGGGAGATTCATGGCTAATTGGCCATTTCACAATATCAGAAATCAGAAAAAGACAAAGCATCTTTAAGGTCACTGAATAATACCTTTCAATAATATCAATGACATATCTTTCTTCAAAAAAAACACCTCTACACGGCTCTCATGAGTGTGTTTTTTATTATATCACTCAGTCTTTAATGTTGTGTCTTGGACATTTTATTGTCATTGCTAAAACTATGTACGGTTTGTGTAAAATGGCATAGTGCTAATCGATAGCCCTAACTCTTACCCTAACCATAACCCCCCTAAAACCCTTACCTTAACCCTAACCCTAACCCCTAAAACCTAACCCTAACCCCAAGACGGTGGAACTGCACATGCGCAGAAAGGCTCTATAGGTAGGATGTTTTTTCAGAACACCGGCACGGAAACCGCAGGATACAGCCGTTTTGAAACTGACCATTGTCCTGTAACGCATAGTAGAGAGAGACTGCAGGGTTCACTGTAAAAAATAAAACAAATTGAGACTGTGTCTGATTTTTAGTCAAATAAATTATACATTTTCTGGATAAAAACGTAGCTATAATTTCCTATAATAACTTTAGTTGTGCTGTTTTATTTTGTGCGCATAATACAAGTCGATGATAGTCTTCATTTTTCTTCTTCGGACACAGCCGCCCCTTTGGTAGTGACCGTGTTTGTGCGACAATAAAAACTATCCGTAGTATTTAACACTTTGCAAATGGGACCGTTAGGTCAATGATATATAATATAAAATAAATCATACCGGCAGAAATGCTAATTAACTAAATCAGCTGGTTTACTGCTTGGTGTGTGACGTGGGGAAGGCATAGCGGCTTCCTGCGAGACTATATCATTATAAGGGTATTATATCTGCTGCTGTCATGGAGGACGAAAATTAACGCAAATCTTCCTTCTTGGTCAACACATGCGCAGTCCCCAGACCAACCAACACACGGCGACATTTAATGAACAGGAGGGGATATGGCGTCGCTGTCAGGGAATATTTCCATGAGATAACCGGGACATGGGGAGGATCATCATCTCAGCTGGGAAAAGACGAGCCGTGTGGGGAAGCCGGTATCCTCGGCCCTAAACGCTCGCACTGAGGGGTAACGTTATGCATATGGATACGTTTTCCCCGTCGGCAATGTTTTATTATTGCAGAGACGTCCTTCAGAAATACGATATTAAGATTTCGATAAGAGATGTATCAGAATAAGTTGCTATATATAGTCCTGTGTAATCAGAATCAGAATCGTGTTTATTGGCCAAGTATGTGAGAGAACACATACAAGGAATTTAGTTCCGGCCGATGGTGTAATATTAAATACGTAAATTTAACCTTTTGTTTCATTCAAATATTGGTATGTAATGCAAGCGGTAAATGAATGACACATCTGAGTGTCATTGAGTGTACACGCATGCTAATTGAAATATGTATTTTTGCGGAATTGTTATTTGTTCCTAATTTGTTTTATTTAATATTAGTTATGCAATAGTTAAAGATATTGTCAAAATGATATTTTTGTGTTTGCCTCTGCAGAAATATGCGGAAACACTAAGCGCCACTGTGGTTTGTGTGTGAGAATGGACGTCCCGGCCGTCACTCACGGATATGAAAATGGCTATCCCTGGCAGGGTTATGCGGGGTGGCCCGAAGGTGCCCATTTAACCAGTACACCAGGGGCATTTCCCAGCAGCCCCCCAGCTGAGTTTCATGCTCAGTACCAGGGTCCTCACATTGGCCCAGTCGGTGCTGTTCCTGAAGCCCCTCCACCGTTCTGTGGCACAGGGCGGACTGCACTGCCCTCTGTGCTGAGCCAGGGGCAGGCTGCCTGGACTCCCTCACCCCCCTGCATCAATGGTGTGGCTTAGGCTGTCTCACTGCTCACAGTGTCCGGTTTAAAATTAGCTCCTAATATCGCCATACAGGAATTCCGCTATATGTACTTATATGTTCGCTAACTGTAACTTTTCACAAATTAACTCACTTCAAAATCAGTCCGAGACTCTGCTGTTTTTATTTCTATTGTTTATTTAGAGTTCAATTTATTATTGTGCTGTCAGCAAACATGTTCAGTTTTTAACATGCCTATATACTGTCATGTGAATTGAAAGACAAGGTCACCCATAGACATTTTTCCAGTGAAATACTACTCAGTCACTGCAGTAAACTTTGTTTTGTGTATTGGTGAAACAATGACTTGGAATTCAGTGTAATATTAATTACCAACTGTGACCCACTTGCTAAGAAGTAAAATGCAAAGAACTCATATTATTTTTGGAAACAGGTGATAAATATTGAATGACGTTTTTGTATAATTTGGTGTATTTCTTATTTATTGTTACTGTATGCTTTTTTCTCAGGTTTGTTTAATGGGCTTTATCTTGACTCTTCAAACTACAGTAATTTACCAGCAGGAGGCAGCCCACACCTGGTGAGATGCTCCTCTATGGTATTCACAGAGCCTTTCCCAGGCAGCCTAGACTCATGGGAGTTTTACCTACACAGGAATGTTCTGAGGGCAGAATGAAAAACTATTGGTTCAGAGAGATAACCAATTAGATTGTAGAGGAGGTGGGTCCAAGCAGCTAGAGGAGGCGGGACCAGACAAGGGGGCAACAGAGAGTAGAGAATCCATAAGCAGGGTTGGAAAGGATGCATTTTAATAGTATTTTGCATCTCAGAACCACAGTGTGTCCAGCCCCAGCTGCGAGTCCCGCTACGGCCTGGACCCCAAGCTCCTGCCTAGCGCCGTAAGTCTTCCATCTCTCCTTGCCTTTCTAGCGGCCCATGTTAAACATCTACCTTGGGTGACATCTATCTTTCTGACTTCTCTGTTCCTCAGACATTTCCTCTTCCCACCTCCAGGTACAGATTATGCAGGATGACAAGGCCGAGTGGGAGGGGAAGGTGTTTGAGTCTGAGCCCACCGGCCGCCTTCCCCCACTGGCCACCACCGACTGCTTGATGGAGGACAGAGGTGTGGCTGGTGACATCACACGCATGGCCCTCGGGGACACCCTGGTCCCCACTGAGGTCACACGATGATGAAATCTGGCAGCAGCTCTTATCCGGCATCCATTTCTGACACCGCCCTCTCCTGCTCTTCCTCCCTCAGGGAGTGCCAGCCCTCGCTTCATCCGCTGCACCTCCTACGCATTCCCCAGTCAGGCTGCAGCTGCCCAGCAGAGTCACCTGCCCCTGGGTGCCATAGTGGCCCCACTAGCCAGACTGAAAGAAACTGAGGTTAGTTTCAATGCATGAACATCATCCAATCCTAGGCGTCCCTATGTTTCTTGGTTTTACCTATACAAAAATGTTCTGAGGGCAGAAGGAACAATGATTGGTTCAGAGAGCTAACTAATCAAATTGTAGAGAAGGTGAATCCAAGCAATTAGAGGAGGCGGGGCCAAGACTGGCTGGTTGGTCCCACCTCCTCTAGTTGCTAGGACTCACCTCCTCTGCAACTTGATTGGTTCAGAGAGATGACCAGTCATAGTTCCTTTTGCCCTAAGAACATTTTTTTGTAGAACCCCCATAAGTGTGTTTCTTGGGGCAGGCATAGGGCTCCCTGTGACCTTGTCCTGGATAAGAAGTTGGACTGATAGACAGAATCAGTATTTTATTGTTCTCAGATAGGTCACTTTGCCTTCTCCCGGGACTTTTCCCATCCTCAGTGCCCTATGCCAGTTTGTGTCGCCGCCATGGACAAGGGGCACATACCAGGCTGTGGTGACTGCGGTGCTCACATGTGTCCTTTCATGGCCTGGCAAGACTGTGGACAGAGGTTTTACTGCCCTTTCTGCGGAAACCTTAATGAAGGTACAGATACCGTAGAAACGTCCATCACCTGACTGTGGTTTTGAAATGGTGCTTACCCACAAATTCGGTTTGCACAGTACTGCTGCTGAAGATCTCCATTCTGGTGGCCTCTCTGTCTGCCCCCCCCCCCTCCCACCTCAGTTCCGTGGCAGTCTTACCAGCCCACTGGTCGCCAGGGGAAGAGAGTGGACAGTGAGACGAATCCTGAACTAGGCTGGGGATCGTACGAAGTCCTGGAGATGCAGAAGGTCCGGGCTCTGCCAGAGAATGTGTGTGTGAGTGTGCAGACAGTGCTACGGCATTGTGCTCATCATGCACGCTGCATGTCTGCAGGGTCAACCCCCAGGGCTCCTGCTGGCCGTGGACGTGTCATCTGCTGCAGTCCAAGGAGGACAGCTGGAGCTTGTCTGCCAGCAGCTGCGCATGCTCCTGGGCTTTCTCACCAGGTGGCACACTGGCACACACACATGCGCACACACACATGCACACACACACGCGCACACACACACACACACACACACACAGACATGCTCCTGGGCTTTCTCACCAGGTGGCACACTGGCACACACACATGCACATACACACGTGCACACACACACACACACACACAGACATGCTCCTGGGCTTTCTCACCAGGTGGCACATGCACACACACACCCATACATACACGCAATCACATTCAAGTAAATTAGTAACCTGCACAAACCTTGCTTGACATTAATGAATGTTTCCAGAAATATTATTATATACAATAAACAAGTAATATACAAGTTACACATGCACATGATTCAGCAGCCACTTATCTGGTACAGGGTGATAATTTATATCTAATATGTGGCTGCAAACCGTCATACGCAACATACATAAGCTATTTCTCTGCCGTGGCTGTCTTACATGTTTATTTCATAAAGGGATGAAGCTGGGGACCAGTCAGACCTAAGAGTGGGCCTGATGACCTATGACAGGAAGGTCCACCTCTATGACTTAAGCCCCGCCCTGTCTCGCCCTCATATGATGGTTGTCATGGATACGGAGGAGGAGCTGGAGCTGCCCGTGTGGGCGGGGCTTCTTGTACCACTAAGAGACTGCAGGGATAGCCTTGACAGGTAAAGGTCATCTGTTGGGGTCAAAGTAGAGCATCATTATTGCATATTTATTTGCACATTTGCTGTCTGATGAAAACTGTGTATGTCCTCCTTTTTGATGATTGTGAGTTTTTAGTATAGTTGTAATACTCCTACTCTTCTCTGTCTAATGTCTATGATTTATGGCGTCATCTATTTAATCAGTGTTTATATTTGCACTATTTGACATTCACCTGTATTCCTTATGGTGGTTTGTATGGATGACATTATAACGTTAATTTTAACAATTAATTGTTGATATCTGTACAGTTATTTAACAAACATTACATTAACAAACATTATTGTTAATTGTATATATAAAGCGAGATTAGTTTATATCTTGCAGACACCATCATATTTTCCTCGCTGGCAGTTTTCTTAAATCCATTTAAAACATGAAGTTGTTCACTGATGGCTGCTTCAAGATAGGTGTCTCATTACGTTATTTTATGTTTATTACGTAATTATGTCAGAAATTGCGTTTTGTGATGCTTTGGATTTTTGGAGTTACGTATGTATTTAAGGGGCCCTGTGATTTCCATCCAAATCTGGCCAGATGTTGCTTAGTTACCGAAGGCTCATTTCCACCGTAAGAACTTGAGCCAGTTCCCAGCCCCCTAAATGGCCCATTCGGGCTTTTGTATCTCTACTGCGGTGAGGAAACCAGTGATGCGGGGGGTCCATTCAGGAGTGACCCAAACTGGCCCCATACTTTTATTTAACCTGACCAAGATTTGAACTGCTAATATTAATATAGACAAAATGATGCCCCTCTCCTGGAGCCGACACCTTATCGTGGTGGAGGGGTTTATGTGTTCCAATGATCCCAGGAGCTAAGTTGCCCAGGGCTTTATGCCCCTGGTAGGGTCACCCAAGGCAAACAGGTCC
>JAODKF010000046.1:15826911-15856708 GCA_026779585.1 Mormyrus proboscirostris | reverse complement strand
ATCCTGGGGGATCCTGTCTGTAGTGTGTAGAGCCCCTCTATACCCTGGGGAATCCTGTCTGTAGTGTGTAGAGCCCCCCTATACCTGGGAAATTCTGTCCGTAGTGTGTAGAATCCTTCTCTGGCCCTGTGTCCTTAATGCATGTGGCTGTGACTGATGTACAGCGCCCCCTGTCTGTAGTACCCACAACGACACACCCATGTCAAGCAATTTATGGTTCCTAAAAAGTGTCTTTGCTTTGTGGGCACCATTCGTTTGGGTGTGATGGTGTTTGCCCATTCAGGATGGGAATTTAACTGATTTAAATGAATCTGCTGTGTGTGGCACGCCTTTACTGTAACTTTACTGTAGATTAAGGGTTTCAGAGTGCTCTCGTTTTGGAGGAACAGAGCAGCCTGACTCTGCACACATCAAATCTGTCCTTCAAGAAGGTGATGGCCAAAAGTGAATCCCCACATTCTTCCTTCTTTCTTTCCTTCTTTCTTTCTATCTTTCTTTCTAATCTTGAGAAGGTCTTGTCTGATTGCACCACCACCAATGAGAAAAAGGTGGGGATGCGTTCATTAGTCCGCTTTCAGCATATAAATCAGGCATGTTGCAGTGGGGATTTCTGCTTCAGAGATTCGGGATTGACTCGTCCTTCTGCCCTGCAGCCGCTCCCCGTCCTCCTGTCACCGTCACTGTGCCGATGGCCTTTTCCCCCGCCGAGGTGAGGGCCGTCACACAGCCCAAAGCTCTCGGTGACAGCCCCTTTTTCTTGGCTGCTTTTTAAAGGTTATTGGCCACACGTTTGCCAATGGGGTAACAGGAGGAGGTGGGACCGTTCTGGTGTTTAGCTGGTCAGACGGTGGTTGGGGGAGGGGCGCTTTGACCCGGCCAGGCTTGTGTCCAGCATTCTGGAATTCCTGGTCATCTCCCAGTTCCTCTCTCACTTCAGTAAAGCACTGTATATAAGCTTAGTCCTCAGCTGGGTATTTACTCTAGTCCCTTCTTTCTGCAGTGAAGCCCAGTCCTCAGCTGGGTATTTACTCTAGTACCTTCTTTCTGCAGTGAAGCCCAGTCCTCAGCTGGGTATTTACTATAGTCCCTCCTTTACTGCAGTGAAGCCCAGTCCTCAGCTGGGTATTTACTCTAGTCCCTCCTTTACTGCAGTGAAGCCCAGTCCTCAGCTGGGTATTTACTCTAGTCCCTCCTTTACTGCAGTGAAGCCCAGTCCCTAGTTGTTCTAGGAGAAAATGAAGTCAAATCCCATACAGAATCCAATATAATGTCTTTCTGCGTGTGACTGTTGCCGTCACACGTGTCTCTCAAACTGCACGTAGCTGAGGAAGCAGGTCTTGATAAGTCAGTGACATTTACAGAGGCAGATGATCAGTGCTACGTGCTGCTGACGCAAATTACGAGAGGAATAACCTCAGACGAGGTGCCGGCCATCTGTGCTTTGAATATTATGTACCGATGGATATTAAGTCTCAGCATGGAAGTCATCACACCGCTGAAGTCACAGTGGGAGGTGTTGAAGTTCCCCTTTGGTGATTTTCGTCCAGCTTCATGAATCTGCTTTAAGATCGTTCGCCAGAAATGAGATTTGTATGTCGGGCGATGTCTGCACGGCTTGGCGAATGCCACACGCTGTCGAGAAACATTTTGCAAAGGCTGGGGCAACCCGCAGGCCGACCCACTTTAGCCCCTGGAGTGTGCTGAACGCGGCCCCCGCCTCTCTGTGGTGGCCGGCCTCTGTCGCCGCTGGAGGGGGGGCAGGGGCACAGCCGGGAGCAAAGACGGCGGCAGCCAGACCCCGTGTAGGTGGGGCGCTTGAGTCGGCTCCTTAGTATAGCAGAGGTACGTGGGTGGGGGGGCTTTCTGTAAGGTTAGGGAGTCTATGGGGGGCCTGGTAGGCAAATTTCGGTATTTCGGGGTGAAAAGGAGGCTTTTAACTCCGAGTCCTTGTGGGAAACGATGTTTCCTCTCTTTCTTTACAATGCTGTCTGTTATCGACGGGCATCCGATGCTGTACACAAAGAGGACCGACAGTCACATTTTCTTTCAGCAGTTGGCAGCTCCACACACTGTGCGTGCTTTTAATCCTCAGCGACGTAGCCCGTGAAGCTGTATTCTAACAATCTTGAGTGTTTGCAAAGGGTTTTCCTCTAAAAAAAATAAATAAAATAAAATGCAGAATTCCTCCCCCCCCCCCGGCAGCTGAGACTGATGTGAGAGCTTGTGCCTCTTCATTTAAACGTCGTGCGGCTCTGACCTTAATTCTGACCCGGGATCATGAAGCAGGTGTCTACATATACAGGCCAGAACTGTGCTTACATCCTTGATTTTCTATTGACAGCAACAAAATTTTGGGATTACATGACCTGACCAATAGTAAATTGGATGGACTAAAGCAGACACGGGCAAATGGGTCTGGAATAGGTATTCAGTAAGATCAGGACGTTAAACGTAGTATGATGCTATATAAAAGTAGTATGAGTAGCACATAAGTGAATGTAAGGAATACAGTTATTTATCGGAATGTCAGTGTGCAGATACAAGTAGTATGATCCTTTTAACTCTACATAAAACAGCTGATCAAAGTATAAATAGTGATCTGAAAGGTGACACATTTAATATATGCATTGCATACTGTAACACCAGTACAATACAGTCCATTACCATTCTCAGCAGGGAAAGTGATAAATTTCACAGGGACAGGAGGATGTATCAGCTGTTGGGCTCATTGATTCACTTTACCTGTGACATAGTCTTTTACTTAAGATTGGTTTTGTTAAACCACGTCTCTCACTCAAAGTCTCTCCTGTCCCTGTGTCTCATGCCCTTGTTTTGGTTTCCCAACTCTGTGACGTTAATTGTTAATCAGTCACCCTCGGGACTGGGGTCTTTTATATCCAGGACGTGACGTCACTCTCCGAAAGCTAGTGTCCGTGTGAGAGGCCGTGTCCTTCCAGGGGCCCCGGATCTGGGATCCTCTCTGCATCCCACGCTGTTTTTTTTTCAGTGGCAGCGAGGGGCACTCGACCTTACTGTCTCTTTTGTTGCATTTCCTGCGACCGCTTGTGGATGACCCCTGGGTGTTTTTCAGACTTGTGTGGAAATGACAAAACCCCCCCCCCCCCCAGCACATTATTGTCAGTTCATCGTCATCCCTGGTGAACTGTGAAGTGTGCGTGTTTTGATTTTTCACAGCAGGTGTGTGTGTCTCTGCGCGTGTGCGTGCTATTTCCTGCGCGTGTGGTCCTTTATGGTAATGGCATCCCGGGCCGTCTGGTGCTTTGGTGTGTCTCATAACCCTCTTCCTTTTTTTTTTCCCAGTCCCGATGACATCGGCACCTGCTGGTACATCCTCCTGTCTGGCTCTGTGTTCATCAAGGAGTCCATGTTCTTGCCGAGAAGCAGGTATGTCCTAAAGTTTTTCCTTCGACCTCACCGAGACGCCATGATCTCTGCAGGGTGATGTTGCCGCTTAATCTCCGATTTCGGTTAAACTCCCCATCTCCACGATGCTCCCTATGTTCCCGCTGTGGCTAAATCTGGATCATCTTCTCTTTCTGAAGACCACATGTGGTCCCTCAGATGCGATGTCATCATTATGCAGGAATGCAAATGGCGCTACGGTTTATTAAACACGAATCTGCATAATGCGCGCCATTAAATCTTGCCGGAAGACGGCCCGCAACATTCCCACTTTAGCCTTGGGTACGGTATGGGTGGGTGGAGACGGTTGCCAAGGTCCTGGGCGCTATGGTAATCACGTCCGCCAGCTTGTTTGCAGGTTAAAAGCCTGCTTGGAGGGCCGTTAAGATGTTAGTGCTCGCTGAGAGTTTGAAGACCATGTGCATCTACATCCTGCACCTACATGGGAGGATCCGAGGTCTCATGTCTTGTACACTTCGGTTACAGCTGGGAAACGGGAATCCAGATCCGTTTTACACGGTCAATAAATCCTGTATTTACACACAGTCGATTCCGGAACATTCTGTCGTTCGGTTTATGTGAAAATAATGCAGAGTAACTGTGTCTGGATTATCACGCTTGTGATCGGGTGTGGCGGGGGGGTGGTGTTATCTGTTTTATATGGAGTTTTGACTTCTTCAAATGACATGTATTTATCTGCAAATTCGCCTGGTATATAAAACTGGAGGCATTTCAGCCCCTTAACCTTAAGCGTCTGTCAAGGAAAACCGCATAAAATTCAAGTCGACCGAAGGTTGATTGGGCCTCCAGTCTAATTCGCCACTAATCAATTAAACGTAAAATCTGGGGGACCGACTGAGACAGACTCTCATATCGTAGTCGATAATTCTGCCTTTTTTTTATTTTATGGACGATTTTAGTGGAAGTTTCACGTTTCCTGCTTCGTCTGCGGCGTCTCTCGCTCCCCGTCCCCCCTGACCCCACGTGTGCATTTTCGCTTTTCTTTGGAATGCAGTTGCTTCCTTCCAGAAGCCAATATCACTGATGACAGCCCCACCCTCCCCCTTCCTGAGGGAAAAACTGTTGAAAGAAGTTGCAGTTTTAAAATATTCAATCATACATTCTGAATGGCAGTGATCCTTATTTTCTTGCCTATATTAAATGATCTGATACTTACGGTAGAGGAAAGATTAGATGATATTTGTGTGCGCTGAATTTCAAACCCCTTTTGCATTGTTAGAGTAATGCTCTTCTTGTTGAGCTGCAGAGACAATGTTTGCCTAAGTATGAAGATTGTTTTTTTTCTAATTAAATTCAGGTTATCGGTTTACAGAGTGGCTAAATCAATGGTCGTAAATACGTTTATATGGTAATTAATCAATGGTTTTAATACATTTACAGAGTAACTAGATATAGACTATTCTATAACCTGCAGCAGCTGATCGGTCTTGTATGAGGCTGTAGGGTATGTGGTCTAGATATTTATGATTAAGTAGTTAGACTGTGAGAAATGGACAGATGTCATTGATGACACAGTGCTCTTTGTATCTGTAGTGTGACATGTCCTTGGTGTGTGTGTGTGTGTCTTGTGGGAACAATGTATTCATTTCTTTGTTCATTCAATGGGGGTATCACCTTCATGTCAAAACTGGGAATTTCCCTGAGAGACAAATGACTTTTTGACTTTTTGTTTAAAATATCAAGGTGAAGTACTGTGATCAGCACTAATCTGGTTTTGAGTTGTCGTGTGATATTTCATATTTATTTACAGCAGTATTTTTTTTTTTTGGGAGAGCCTCGAAAAGACCTGTCTGTGGGGGGGGGTTCTTTTTTTTTTTTTTTTTTTTTCGCACGTGTGAGAGTGAGCGTGTGGCTTTCACCCCCCTATGAAGCTCTGACGAGAGGAGAGAGTTTTGGGTGGGGGCTAACCCCATGTTTGTGGGCGTCGTGGCCATGGAGATGGTGATGGGGAGGGCTTGACATGTAGTGCTGGCCAAACAGGGTGGGGGGGGTCACCGGGGGCAGGAACTGGGGGGTCTGCAGGAATGCTGACGGTGGTACGGGGTATGCGGGGGTGTCGACAGTGCCTGCGCGCAGACCACCACGGACACCGTGCTCATCTCCTAAAGCTGGGAAGCTTGGTGTCCAGAGGGAGTGACAGGCGTCCGCCCTGAGGGGGTTTCCCTCAGAGAGAGAGAATGCCGCACTCAGACTGTGTCACTGGAACTTTCTGACCGCCTTAGTTAGTCCGCTCTCCATTTATAACGGATAAAGAAACTTCCGAAAGGTGGAATCAGAGCTGTAAATATTGGTTATTTTCTGTACAGAGCTGGGGAAGGTGCTGTCCTTCAATGCAAGTCATCTCACCTTTAATGGTAATTATTTCATTTATTTATTATTTTTCTGTAACACATTAGGTGGTCCTATGGATTTTTAATCACCAGAGTTTTGCCTCGGGGGTGGGTTGGACAGGAGCTATTTGTCAGAATAATAACAAAGGAAATGTAATGACATGGTGTAGAGTCGGACACCTGGAAAGTCCCGGAAAGATGGGCTCTGTAAATATTTTAAATATAGGGTAACTTAACATTTCAAAGAATGTTCTTGTCATGCTGGGAGTATTTTGGTAGTGAGTCCACGGGCGGCTGACTGTCAGCGTTCGGATGTGATTTGAGCAGCTAATAAAAGCTCGCTATTAGCGCTTTGGGGGAGGAGGCGCGTATTTGCGGAGAGTCCCGTGCGGACGCTCTCTCTGCCGCCGTCGGTGGCTTTGATCTCGCCGTCTCGCCCGCCCGGGCGTTCCGAGCCGCGCAGTCGGTCCGTCGTGCCGAAGGGGGCTCTTTGATCGGTGGGGTGTGTGCGGTCGAGCCGGCACCGTAGTCCTTACGTGGTGGGACGATGATGAAACTCGGGTGAAAGCCTTCTCGCCGAGATGCACGTTAAGCTGTGGGGAAGTGGGAGGGGCCCGTGGTTTGAGGCGTGAATAATTCTCTCTTGACCTGCTCTCCTTCGTTCAGCCTCCTCTCTGAGATTGTGATGCGATGGTGCGGGGATCGCCTGGGCGTGCGACCACTGTCCACCGCAGTCAAGCACGCACGTTCGCACGCATCTATGAAGGGATGTGTGCGTTTGGGAAAATGGACGTCCACGAGTGCGTGTGTTCACGAAATGATGTGCAAGCAGATGGGAGCACACGCATATTCACATCCCCCGCCCCCCCCCCCCCCAGTATTTGTACTCATCTCTGGTGAACCTGCACGCATACCAAGAAGGAGCTGACTGTCTCAGATCCAGTAGCTGTCTTGAGCCTTACATAATATACACGCCCGTAGACACTCCCCCTGACGACGTGTAACCATGGCGAACGACTGAGGTCACAATCCTCCAGTTTTGTCTAAAATTGTGAGCTTTCACCGTTCAATGTTGGGTTGTAAATTTATTTTGGTGTTTTAAATGTAAAAGCTTTTTAGTTGACAGTTGCGATGATGATCCTTGACCTGGCAATCAGAGCTTTGCACAGGATTAGTCACAACGCTTATTTTACCCTTAAACATTTTGGTATTAGTCTGACTGGAATGAGAGCAAAACTTTGTTACTGCTTGACTTATTTTGCTGTAAACTGATTACTTTCAGTGGCTGTGTTTTATTGTGGCGCCCAAATGTGCGCGTCCGGTGGTCTCCTGCCACCAGTAGCATCTGAAACTGTTTGTAAAACACAGACAATGAGGATTATTATTTTCCCTGCCTGTCACCAAAGTTCCAGTAAGAATTTATCTTGCCATCAAAACACTGAGAAAGACCAGGAGTTTGGTCGCTTATCTTAAAGTTGAATTTGCTTTTGGCCGCGATGTTTTCATCACAAACAACTAGCTGAATTATTATACATCGCAACTGTAGTCCACACAGTGCAGTTTCAACCTCTTCTGCCGCATAGATGAAATGGCGGCCATCTTGGATGGTGAGATGGTGCAGGGTGAGCGGTATGTCGGCGTGTTCTGAAGGACGACATCCCAGAGCAATAAAGATGCGGTGGATTAGAGGTTTCACCGCAGTCGTTGATGGTTTTCCTCCATATTAACGGGTCACGGAGGACTGACTGTCTTCTCAGCTTGGCAGTGTGCGCTCATACCCTTGAAGAGCCAAATTACGGTCCCTGAAAAACTCTTAAAAGCCAACTTGGCTTCAGTGCAGCTTTTCAAACTCCAGGTCCTTTTGACTCACTGTATATTCCAGGTCTTCTGTCCACCCTAAGGTCATGTTTAATTATTTCTATAACAGACCTTCATAATTGAGGGTATTAGCAGTATAGAGTGCTAATAGACACAGCCGGAGACTAGGTCTGACAAATAACTTGGACCTGGGGTACCCAATCTTATCCACAAAGGGCCCGTGTGTATGCAGGTTTTTGGGATAAGCTTTAAGGGCCCCACAACTCTATTAGGGCATAATATTACATAATTGCCTGATCACGATTATTTGAGCTGACCGCGATTATTTTTTGCATAATTGCTAGAATCGTCTCCATCTGTATAAAAATAGGTGAATGACACACAACTGTCATATTTCTATCATTGTATCCACATCGTTTTCTGTGATCCCACTGATTAATTTGCTGTAAATGTAGACAATATGATTCGCCGTAAAATGGTGATCGGAAGGCATCGGGCAGTGCAGAATCAGGTAGGTCGTGCAGATCGGGTAATGACGACACTAACTGCTTATTTCAAGGGGGTTAACTTCTTATTTGTTATGTTAACTTTAGGCTGATAACGTTAGAAAAAGAACTAAAAAGACAATTAAATCGTTAATCGCAGTTATTTGTACGATAGTTAATCGTCAACAAAAAATTCATGAAAGCCCTGACCTATCGATCAGCTCAAACCCAGGTCTGAGAACTCTTCAGCCAATCAGTCCTCTAATTAGTACCCTAATTGATGCTTTATTGATCCCCGTGGGGAAATTGTCTTTATACCTCCCTCAACCTGCTCTTTGTAGAGTAAGCTGTCAGCGAAGAGCAGCCACCCACAGCAGCGCCCAGGGAGCTGGGGGTTAAGGGTCTTGCTCAAGGACCCACAGACGTGCTGAAGCTGGGTTTGAACCAGTATCCTTCTGATTACAGGCACACCGGCTTAGCCCACTGAGCCATATTTGTCAGCGAAAACCCACATACCCACCGGCCTTTTCTGGATAAGATTCCCCACCCCTGCTCTAGACTCATAACTGTATCTAAATCTGTCTCTTCATTGCACATTCTGCTCCATGCTAAACCTTCATACCAAGTAACACAGTCATTCCCCACCCATCAGCTGATTAAACTGTGTCTATTTGTCTATGACTTAATGTCTTAAAATGTCATGTTTATGTTTGAGTCGGCATTTATATTCTATTTATTAATTCCCATTTGCACTATGACCAATGAAAACGATGTTTCAGCTCAGTTCATTAATTAGCTTAAACTGGAAGCTCTGCCGTATTTCTGCTAATGGTTTAAACATGGCCCATCCACACAACCATCCTGAACCCGCACGTGCACCTGATCGGCGAAGACGCCGCCTGCATCGCTTACATCCGGCTGACGCAGTTCGTGGACGGCCAGGGGCGCCCGCGCAGCAGCCAGTCGGAGGAGACGCGGGTGTGGCACCGCCGCGACACCAAGTGGCAGAACGTGCATTTCCACTGCTCAGGGGCACCGGCGGCGCCGCTCCAGTGAAGGTGCGGGGTCGGGGGGCGTCTGTGGCGGGGGAGGTGTGAGGGGGGTCGGCTTGACTGTGTGTGTCTGTGTCTCTGTGCTCACGTGCAGGATGTTGCTGAGGGTCGGCTCGCCTCTCTCCCGTCTGTCTTGCAGGAGCGATACTGTAGCCCCTCCAGAGGAGAGTGCCCAACTGGGGGGAGGGAGCGAGGAAGACCGCCAGCCAAGGGGGGACCAGGCCTCCCACACTGGGCACCCGTCCTCACACGCATGCACACATCCCTGTAGCTACCACCACCTGGCTGCCCCGCCCCCACACCATCGCCCCGCCCCCCATCTCATGCCCTGCTGCCAGCAGCTCACACTCCCCTACATGGTGCCACTCGCTAGGGCAGTAGCATTTTCAGGTAGCATTAGATGGGGGGGCAGTTTCGCGATGCTCCCCCGTGACTCTGGCTTCCTGCACAGCACTCGCAGCACCAGCGCAGCCTCAGCCACCCTCGTCCCATTTTAAAAGGGATCCTCCCTTTATTGTCATTATTATTAATATAATCACTATTATTACAATAACCACAGTTAACATTCTGGTTGCTGCCCATGTACTTTGTACGATTCACACTCTCGATGCCAGTGGTTCTCACACTTCACGGTGACCTCTCTCTCTCTCTCTCTCTCACACACACACACACACACACTCTTTTTGAGAAAGCATGATTTTTTCAGTATCACAGTGGCTGTTTTCTATTGTGCTTTTGAAACAGACAGGCTGCCCTTTGGCCGTTTTGTATACGCTTGCGTCCCCCACAGAGAGCCCCCAGAGGCCCGCCGTTTGGGTGAGGCAGCCGCTCCGAGGCTCTGCGGCCCCGTGGACGATCTGCTGTTGGCTCTCGCTTGGCCCAATTGCTGTACGTCCTTCCCCCGTGTCACATGATCTGGAGGCGGGGTTCCTCTGGCTGCTAATCCCCTCGCCGCGAGTGTAAACGCAGCATCTCCGGGCCAGATTTGCACCCCGCAGCGGCTTGCATGCGTCGCAATTTAAAGAGCCATAGCATTAGAGGAAGCCTTTCCGCTGGCTAGCGTCTCGGTTAATGCGGGAGGGAGGGGGTCTCTGTCGATATCTGTGAAATCTACCCTCGCTCGCTCTGAGTCGCGTTTACGAAGTCCGTGCTGTTGGAATCGCTTCTTTCGTTGTGAATGCTGTTGTCCCCGGGCCAGACTTGGCAAAAGGATGGCGGCTGGTGCAGACAGCTGTCCAGCGTTCAGGCACGACAGTGCCCCCCTGAGTACTTGGGAATAAGCCTGCAGAGTGGGTGTGCGAAGCTCTGGGTCAGAGGTCACGCCCAGTGTAGCATGCACCAGGCTGGAAAAGGCCCTCCCTGAGCTTGCACTGCTTTTGGATCAATGTCTTACGTCAGTCCTCCCCCAGCCAGAGCCACTGCCGGCCCCCAGGAGCACCTCCACACACTTCTGCACGCTCCTCGCACATATATGTAGCAGAACGGAGGCTGTCAAAGAATTAGACTGCGTGCCTCAGCATGGAGGGAGGATACAGTAGGGGCTGTGAGCTGGAACCTGCAGAGAGTCCCTGCTGCTTGGCCCTTTGCCAGTGTTATACTCTTATTTATTTAGCTGAACTCATCTGCTCTACCTCTGTCTTTTACTGTACAGCCAGCGTGTCGTCGTCGTCTGCTCCTGCTCTAGCTGCCTGATTGTTGTTTTGTTTTTGGTTCTTTTTTGATGGCCTGCATACAGATATGGGGCTGGGACAGTGTCACGAAACAGCATATGAACATGAGGGAGGGGTTTTGTGTTCGGACCTTTGTTCCCGCTCTCCCCCCATTTTCCACTGGGATGTGATGTCACGTGGTTTTAAACCCGCCCTGCCCACTTGATCTGGATGTGTTTACTCAGTAAAGAGAAACAGCAAACTGAACATGTGACGCCTTCAAACCGGGGGCGACCGCAGCATGTTAACTGTCCTGTTTTATGTTGCTTTCAGTGTGTTAATCATGGGGAAAAAAAACTATTAAATGCAAAATTACGGTTAACTTGTTTAATTGGATGCCGTTTCTCTGCATGACATTCGGTGGGACGCTGGATTTGTTTTTTTACTGAATGCTGGTAAACTTAATCTTTATCTATTTTCTTTGTAAGTGCATAAGACTATTTTGTTCTCAAAATGACAATGACGATGATGATGGTGGTGACGACAATGAAGAATGCAACGATGACGGTGTAATAACAGTTGTACAGCATGCTTTTGTACAGGCTTCATCGTTGTCCTGGCAGACTGGGTGGCACCGCGTGGGTCAGACAGACAGACAGACAGATACATTAGAGAATCGATGGCTATGATTTCAGCCCCCTCCAATCTGTGCGCATCACATTTGGCAAGAACACCCCCTAACTGTTGGCCGCAAAAACAATCTACCAGATAGCAGTTTCTCATAATATTGAACTAAATTATAAGCACTTGGAAAGATTAAGAATTAATTTCAAATGTTTTCTGGAATAATCTGTTTATGGTTAAGTATATTGCTTTCTAGCTTATGAAAATCGCAGTATTTAAGCATGGAAGTAACAGTATGATTTTGTTGTTTGGGTTCTCTTAAAGGGATATCATTAAACTTTATTTCTAATATTAAAGCATGCAGCTCCATGAAGGAACTTTTACTACTTTTTTCATTGGTTATGGCTGGTTTAGTGTCTCAGATGAATCTTTGTGGTTGCAGTAAAGGCTTTTTGGTGACACTGGTGTCTAGGCACTGTAATGATAGAATAGACCATTTGTGCAGCACTACAGACAATGAGCGAAGGTGGTTCTCCAGATGTGCTGTATAGATTGGGGTGCCGTGGCCCTTTTCGCAGTGAGCCCCTCCTGCCATGACAGCCCTGAGCTAAACCCTTTGTGATGTTTCTGTCATACTTTCCCCTTTTTTAATCGTATATAGTCTCTCTCAACTTGAACCTTCGTGTTTCTGTTCCTGTCAGTTGAAGGTTCCTAGTGAGCATTATATCATATATTTCACTGAGTCCTCTGATGACTGCTCTGTTGTCCAATGTGATCACTGTATTCTCTAACTTAAGGAAATGTATTATGATGTTATCAATAAAAAATGACTAAAACACAGCCCCAGACCATTCCTAACTCCTTGTTCGCTCTCCCTGTGCAGGGCTGCAGTCAGGCCAGAGATTATTACCATTAATGGGAACCACAGGTAGTTTTTCAATTATCTTCTTAAACATTGACAATCGATAGAAATGAACTTCAGTCTCCTCTGAGGTAACCTTCTTGGAATGGGTTATCCGTTATCAGCACATATAAGTGGAAGGCCAGCTCTGTCCAGACAAGGGTGAATGCATAGAAGTATCGCTCTAAGGAAGACGGATCACACTGACAGTGAGTGGTAAGATAAGGACAGATATTTATGTGCCTTTATCTCTCTGTGTTCGGGAGATGATGTCTGCTCGCTGCCTGCAGCTGTTCAGGCTGCACGTAGCATTTAGCCATTAAGACACAGTAACACATTTTCTTACATTCTAATAATATGAGTTGCATCCAAACGTAGGTAGAAAATAATGAGCATTATGTGGAGCAAGAAAATATCAGTTACTATTTTAGTACACATGGTAACTCGGGCAACTCTGCAGTCGCTCAATCATCTCATCATTCATGGCTGTGCTGTCATTGTCATGAGACCCACCAAGGTTTAACACCAACACAAGTACATCCATGCACCCATTTTCTGAACCCGCCTGTCCAACTGAGGGTCACGAGGGGCCTGGAGCCTATCCAGGAAGCTACGGGCATAACCAACACAAGTATAGCTTCTCTGAAATATGTGACGTATGTATTTACTGCGTGCCAGAATGGTTTCAACAGTAAGCATTACAACAACGCAGGACGGGGGGCAGCCCCTTGCAGGGCATATTTCATGCATTCTTGAAGCCATTTTATACGTTTTGAGTGTTTATCCCTGGTAGTGATCAATATCGTGCAAGTGCTAGTTTTGCCTACCTTCAGTCAATTGGACTGGCCATTTAGTCTCATAATGCACCTTCCACTTGACGCTTGAGACGGCTGCCCCTCCAGCATGTGCCCCATTCCCCCCGCAGCTCTGCAGCTAACCAGTCCTTAGCAGGTATTACTGTAGAGCAGTGTTTTTCAATCCAGTCCTCAGAGATGCACAATCGGTCCATGTTTTTACTCCAACCCAACTCCCTGTCGGACAGTCCACATTTTTGCTCCCTGCCGGACAGTTCACGTTTTTGCTTCCTCCAAGCTTCAAACAAAAATATGGATTGTCAGTGGGTCCCTGAGGACCTGAATGGGAAACACTGCTGTAGAGGGAGGGGAAGCGAGCCACCTCCCCAGCCTTCTGATCACCTTTTCTGGGCTTCCTGTCCCACAGCAGGGAACAGATACAGATACATCCCTTGGTTCACTTTACTTATTTTAGTAACTTGTCATCAACAGCAACTCAGAAGCCAGCTCACACAAATACAGTACAAAAGAAATGTGGCTAATTAGCATTAGCACAGAATCAATTCCGCACAACATTGTACTCTGTGGCCTCTTATACACATTGACACTAAATATAAACTGCCTGTAAAGTAAACCACATTATAAATATTTAAGTGAAGAAGGTGTGTGTCGAGGATTTCAGATGTGAGGTGTTGTTTAATGATGTAATTCCTGAGTCTTTTTTCAGAGTGAAAGTCTGTCCATGAACTTTGCAGGAGCGACAAACTAATCTCCATCCATCTTGATAAAAACACAGATATCCCAAGGTCATGGGCCGACCTTGTAGGGTAATACGGCCTGATAAAGTCTTGTGGGTAGGATGGAGCTGTTCCCCTGGCAACCTTCAATGGCATTGCTAAGATCAGGAACCGGGTAAGAGTTTGGACAGTTTGCTGTTGTTGTTCAAGCTGATTACTACATATGAGTGAGGTTAGCATTAGTGCTATATTGTATAAATGCATCTGGATTATGTATTTTCTATGTGGCGCTTTATGGTTGCAGTTATGGGCTGCACAGCTCCCACCACCAGGTTAGCCTGCTGTGGCCAGGCAGACATGACCCCAGTGGTGGGACAATGCAAAGGTTATGGGTTTTTTCCTGTTAGCGCATACTAATAGTACATTGCTAGTATTTTTAGCATGATCTACTTGATAATGAAATTGGCTGATTATTGGGCTGCTGGTTTAAATCCCCAATGATAAATGGTGCTCCTGGGAAAAGCATTTAACAAGGACTGCCTGGAGAAATTTCCTGTATAAACGGCTCAATGCACAATGTTCTCAAATCATGGTTCACTAAAATAACGCTTTGAGATGTAGTGCAGGTTTCTACTAGGATATGAGACTTTTAATGATACAAGTTAAACACATTTCATATTTAAATTTCACATAACCACAAAATATTCATTTTTATATGCACTTACAATATTAAGAATATATTGGAAAGGAATTTAAGAAAACTACACAATCAAAATTAATTGAATGCATTCCTTGCAATACTAACATTCTTAAATTGGCAATATTTACATTAACATGCATTCATATTCCAATGCATATCTCATCTACCATTCAGCTTGTTCATGTTAATCAAATGGTTGCTGTGGTTAAATGTTTAGTAGTCACTGTAGTTGTGTATTTTCCTCCTCATTGCGCATGCTTGTTTATGACCTAGGCCTACTATACCCCAGTTACTCCTAACCCTACTATACCCCAGTTACTCCAACTGCAATCACGGCATCCCATCCAAGGTATACCTCAGCATCCTCCGCTCCCATATAATCAAATCTTGTTGATTAATAGCATAATACTGTAATGGCATCCCTGTGATCCCAAAAAGGAAATCAAATGAATACCATAGGTAGACAAGGGTGGAACATACCTCCGTCACCAACTGGACAGATCCTGCTAAGGATAGAACATGTATGTCACATGTAAACAAGTGAGGATCTCAAGATAATGTCCATGCAACTTTAAAGATCTGGTCTCGATATGTTCTTAAGCTGTAGGGGTGTCAGGTTTCATCACTCTGAGTAGCTGCCACATTTACTATAAGTCATCTTTCCTACCAAAGGCTCCTTCAGGAAAAATACATGGGAAGTTAGAGCTACAACTTCAACAGCCGTTCCATAGTGTTTTTTTCAAATAGGAGGTCAGACATATTTGAGTTCTGAGTTCTCTGGAACATGGCATAAAGAGTATTCCAAAGAAGTTAGAGATAACATGGATCAACTGCATAAATTGGGAATAAAAAGGGAACAAAACGGTGTCTGGGCGTTTGAATGTCTCAGGACATACAAAATGTCTCAGGAAGTAGTGTGATAGCAGCACATTATGTTATGTTCGGGATAAGCTAGGTGGCTAAGTATGGTGAGTGAAAATGTATATTGGGGTGATTAAAACACATGTTCCAGTATTATGTCCTATGGGGCACTGTCAGAGACAAATAAGTTAAAGCATCCAGACCCTGGCTGGAGAACGTTGTCCCTCAAAACTTAGTGAAGATGGAAATTTGTCAGAGAAGCTACAAAGAAACTAATAGAAAATCAAATCACTGGTCTCTGCAACTGGTGTCTGAGGACATCAAAGTATCTTCTCTGTTGACATTGTCCAAAACTGCTCCTGGGTGAAAGTCCTCTAAAGTCAGTTTTTAACAAACTGAGTGTGGAGATGCTTCTCCCACAGTCCACATGAGTAATGGATAAGGCCATAAGAAGCTTGTAGGCCAGGATGAAGACATAGTATGTATCAGTCAAAGGATTAAAGCATGACAGGATGATATATCATGGTCTTTGGACTGGGGGTAGGAGACATAATCACGGCTTGTGGAAATCTTCTGTGCATCCTGCCTGAGTTTCTTTGTCTTTGTCCTCCTTAGCTGTTGCTGTATCTGTTATGGACCCTGTGGTTTGAGGTTGATCTCTCCCTTCTAACAGGTTCAGCCTCATCTACTTTTAATGAGATAGGACAGTTATTTATAGCACTGTTACATACATAATTATGTCACATAAATCACATTTGGTTTGTTGACCATAATAATAATTGCATTTTTACATTACACAATTAGGCCTACATATAGCATATTTGTTTCTAGATTTCTTACTGGGCAGCATGGTGGTGCAGTGATTAGCACTGTCACAGCACACTGCTGGGACCAGGGTTTGAGTTTCTACCATGGCTTGATGTATGGAGTTTGCAAGTCTTCCATAGGTTGTCGTGGGGTTTTTCTGGGTACTCTGGTTCCCCCCCCCCCCACAGTTCAAAATCCTGATGGGTTGGCACCTCATGCTGGGTTGTTCCTTGTCTTGTGCCTGTAGATTTCAGAATAGGCTCCAGTGACCCTGATTTGGACCAGTGGTTACAGAAAATGGATGGATTTCTCACTGTTGCTGTCATAACATTTCATTCTTGAGCTCTAATGTTCTGCAATATTGCCATTTGCTCCTGCATCCCATCACTTGCTGTGCCTGTTACCTCTTCCAAAATCTGGCTGTTTTCTGCATAGCCCACTCCCTTCTCCTGCTTTATTAGTTACAAACCTGGATTGGCCTGGAAAATTTATCATGCGGAACCACCCCCCACACCCCCACCGGACAAAATTAATTTCAATTCCATTCAGTTAAAATTGTATAGCCTATTTTCACAACATTACATTGTCTTGAAGCGCTTTACATTATCCTGGTATTGGAGGCCAATGCTAACTCTCTTTGAAGGAACCACAGAATTCATCACCTGAGTCAACTTTATCAAGAGCTCTGCATATCAATGTATATATGCTTGTATGAGAGCATGTCAGAAACCACCATGAAAAGGGAATCAAGCAAAAACAAATATGCAATACAATATGGAAAATTATTTTTTGGTGAGATGAGACCAAGATACAACTTTTTAGTCGAAGTGATTTGTGTAGCGCAAATATAACCTTGGCATAAAAATGGCACCCAGTGAAGCTTGGTGTTGGTAACAGTATGCTGTACGATTGCTTTTCACTGTCAGGAATTGGGCATCTTGTTATAATAAATAAAGGAATTCATGGCGCAAGATACAGGGAAGTACAATCAGAGAGCCTGTCGCAGTGCGATTAAAAACCTGAACCTCAGGAGCATATTCATCCTGCAGCAAGACAATGATTCCAAAGTGACACTGGAGTGGCTCAAGAATAAAGTGGTGAATGTGCTGCTAACAAAAGTCTTTCACTGGGCCAGATCTCAATTCAACTCAGTCTGTGATAATATTTGAAAACTATTGTCTGACTTCATTTTAAACACTTACAGCCAAACTTCAGTGCAAAGTTGGTACCCTGGGTATATATGCTAAAAGACATAAAGCTGTCAAAGCATGCAGGGTCCCATGTAGAGTCATGGGGGACTGAAGCCTAACCCGGAGCCTGGGGATAGGCTAAGATGGGACACTAACCCAACGCAGGACACACACACACACAATTTGTAGCTATGTGGCAACTCCAGTTGACCTTAGGATGCTTTTTGACTGTGGGGGAGAACCAACCTGAGAGAATCAGGACGACTTGGGAAGAACATGTAAACACCAAACACAGAGACCTGGGGTGGAAACTCAGGCCCTGATCTCAAGAGTTGTGAGGTGACAGTGCTAGACCCTGTGCCACCCCAGCCAAAAATATGAGATCTTAATCCATATACAAAGAGCATATTTTCTGTTTTTATTTTTCACAAGATTATTTTTATAAGGTATTTATATATCGCATTGATATTCCTTTGGTACATGACCAGGCAGCACTTAACACAATGAACCACAGGTCAACTAGCGTAAAAGAAACCAGATATATCAAGTCTAATATATCAGAAGCCCATCCACGAGGACGTTGCAGTGGTAATGTCTGATGCCTGAAGCAGCAACAGAGCTCCCTGCCATGTAGACAGTCTTCGGTAGGATAACATAGAGCTGATAATCTACCATTTTTAGGTCGTGCATTTTGAAATAATAAGACGTAAAATGGATACTGGGGTGACGACAGAGGGAGCACAGGGGTGTGTTTAATCCAAATAACACAATTCAATTGTAACGTAAATTAGCCATAGAAAATTTGAAACAATTTAAGAATTTCTATAGCAAAGGATCGAAGAGCGCGGACCGCAGCGTCATCATCACGTGACGCCAACGTCAGAACGTCATGACGCATGGGGCCCGAGATTGTAGTTTCTGCTCACGCCGACGTTTCTGGCCAGGAGACACGGAGGGCACGCCGGTCCTGCAGAATTTTGTACATATAGCTACTTGTCTTAAAATATATAATTTGGAAAGAACTGTGTGATTCAGCGTCGCAAGTAGTTGGAAAAAGACAAAAACAAAGTAAGTATTTTCGGCTTCTGTAGGCATTTTAGAAGTAGTGTGATAGCAGCACATTATGTTACGTTCGGCATAAGCTAGGTGGCTAAGTATGACGAGTGAAAATGCGTATTGGGGTGTTTAAAACATATATTCCAGTACTATTTGGTTTTGCTGTGTTTTAACTAGCTAATTTACTTAATCTTTAACAGTAACGCCATTTATCGTTATATAATTATGTAAGCATGGAAGTAATTCCTGTACGGTAAGACATAAATAGCAAGCTGCGATGATAAACACATCGAATCTCGCTCCTATCACAGAAAGTAGTGGTTGTAAGGTTTCCCGTTTGGTTAGTTACAAATTAGCCCGTTTAGAAAACATTAGCATTTGGAAAAGGACAAATTCTTTGACGGACTCTGAGGCCAATCAGTTGTCACGTAGTGACGACATTCAGGCGGGATCTTACGTAGGTGGCCAATGAGCGAGGCTCAGCACACAAAAAGGCGGGACCTGGCTTGGCTTAGGGGCATGAAGGAGAATTTAGAATGTGGTCAAGACAAGGTCAAAACATAACTACATCGGGAGTAGAGGTCCATGAATGAAATCGAAATCGTGCGGCTGTATGCCATTGCTTCTGCTGTTTGTCTTCACACCGATCGGAATGCTTTGCATAACCCCTTAATTTTCCGGATCGCCCTGCGTCATTGCCCCGCGGAGCCGCATACTTCACACACGCGTGGACCGCATGATTGTTTTGAATATACCGTCCGGCTGCATTTTATTCCATCCCCATATCTTCATGGTAAAGACTTAGTTCGAATCATTTATGCAGTGCAAGGTCTCTGTTCCCAACCTTTTATAAAGATCGGTCACACTTAGCTCTTTTCGTGGCGTTTTTCCCCTGCAGCACCAGTAGGGAGACATTGCTATGTGCATCTGAGGTTCATAATATTAATCTTATTTTAAATATTGAGCAGCTCTGCAAAGTCACTTTTGTTTCAAGATTTGGGTTGTCTTCCATCAACAAAATGATACTTTATCTTTGTCCTTAGAAACTGCATTATACAGAAAGTTTTTTGTTTTAGAAGCTTATAACATCTTTAGCTAGACCTTGCATCTGTTATGTTTCTATTCAGTAACGTGTGTTATGTTTCTGAATATGTGTTACTGAATATACGTTTTCACTTAAAAGCAAGAAGTTATTTTAGTGTGTTATATGTACCCATGCGTATTTTGTATGTACATAGATGTTATACTTAAATCAACTTGGACTAATATTTCAGTAGTTGTTAGTTAATGACTACCTCACTTAATGATATGTTTTTGTACAGTTTGAGATCTGAGCTGGCAGTGTATCTGTGTTTTCTGCTTATATAAAAAGGGTCACCTCAAGGTAGATCCTGGCTGTGGCAACAGGCCAGCTGCAGTGATTGACCCAGGAGCCCTCTTGCCACATGACTCTTGTCTATTGGGGAAGTGAAGGCTGGCTGAGTGCTTACGTGTCCAGCGTAAAACAAGGAAGTGGGTGTCACAGGGCCTGCACTGGGAAAGATTGACTGGGGGTGATAGTCAGACTCGCACACTGCCCATGCTGTCTGCTGGAATTATTTATGTATCCCTTCAGGGTAAATTTGCCTCTAATACGATCAGAGATGGTAGAAGACACAGTTCCACTCCTTTATTATACTTTGTCCCTTCTCATTTTCCCCAGACTTCATTAACTGGTGCCTGATTCGCATGAAATGCCAGTTTAAGCAACTTTTGTCACTGCAAGTGCTGTCTCATTACACCTTATTTGCGGTCATTGGATCTCCATTTGGTTCTGCTGTCTCATTACACCTTATTTGCGGTCATTAGATCTCCATTTGATTTTGCTGACTCATGAAACAAAACTGGACTCAAGCAGTGCTTTCAGTTCTGTGCACCACCCCTGAATCATTTTGATCACTTTGAACACTCCAGTCGTGTCAGAGAGCCACACCCTTTGTACACATTGTACTTTTCCTACAAGAAGTTCACTTTATCTTCATTTGATCTAAGATTGTCTAAAATATGATGGTATACTGCAGTTAAAATAACAGTTCCCTTTTCCAGCTTTTTGTGTAAACATACATTCCTGTATGAACAGACACAAAGAAACAATTGTTCAGGAATTAAAATGGAAAGTACTAGGTAGTTCTCCAGGTCCCAAACAGCAGGTAAATTCTATAGTCCTGAAATTATGGAGGAAAGGGATTTTCAGTGTTCACTTTAAAAATCTTATACAACACATGGATGCTAAAAAGGCCTGTAGGTATCATAATTGTTTTAAAAATGCAAATCTTTATGAATTGTGTGATTTGTCTAGAGCAGGGGTCTCCAACTCTGGTCCTCGAGAGCTACTATCCAGTAGGTTTTCTATCCTACCTGGCTTCTGATGAGCCACACCAGCTCTTGGTATTTACCCAAAAACAGGTGTATCTCATCAGAAGCCAGGTAAGGTAAGAAAACTACGGCATAGTGGCTCTCCAGGGCTGGAGTTGGAGACCCCTGGTCTAGAGTAATAAACTGTGAATCCCTCGTGTAAGTAGAAAGGGTAGGGCATTTCTACGTTTCCTGGACATTCTAGGGTTGGGGTTCCCAACCCAAGGTGAGTAATCCACCGGGTCGCACACATGCATACATATACATATATGTAATATAAAATATGTACTAAGTACAGCTTTTTTTTTCTCCAAACCATGGCACAAGATATTTTTACACCCAAAAAAATGGTGGCATTTAAATGCATCAAATCTGTCAATAAATTCCCTGATCAAGTTTTACCAGTACATGAATTTTTTGCTCAACACAAACTGCTGCACCATTGTCTAAAGGTTGGGAATCCCTGGTCCTAGGGCTGGCTGTTCTGTTGAAGACTTTCTGTGCAATGTCTTCTAAACAATTTTTAAACAGCTTAAGACTGTGTCAGCATGTAAAAAAATGTAGATGTTAGTGTTTGCATGTACAGAGACTGACATTCCATTGACATTTGAGGGAAAAAATACGAATTTTTTTCCAGAGTGTTCTTCCTCAAGGGCATATTATGGTGAGGTGCTGATTGAGTCTCAACATGCAGATTCCACCCTGGTTTGTTAGTTGTCTGACAAGTTTCCCCATCATATTGTGGTGGTATAATAATTACTAATTGTGGTTGGAATGATGATGAGCTGACAGGAACAAGTTAAACGCTAAGCTATTTTAACTTGTGTAGTCTTTCAGTAGCGTTTTATTTGTGGGATGAAACCCCCCAATGTGTTACCAGGCCTGTATTGAGAGACAGACATAATTTCTTGGTGAAGGTTCTGTTGTCCCATGTGACTCTTTGGTCAGCATGTTTATTTGCATTAGTTAATTCTCCCTCTGTTTAATGTGGCTACCAGCCAGCCCCTTTCCCGCCACATACGCAGTGACCCTGTGTCCGATGGGTTTATCGGGGTGAGCGCGTCACGTTCACCAGCTCACGGTGCTGCCCCGCCTTTTACGCTCCGGCCTCTTACGTGCTTCTCTGTTCCTTCAGGCCGAAACGGGAAGAGGACGCTGCACGTGAAGGCCAGAGGAGCGATCCGTTTCCGGTGTCCAGGTGTCCAGCTGTGAGCGCTGAGAAGCTCGGACGTGCACTGTCGCTGTTTTGGCGAAGCTGACGGACAGCGATGCACCGCTTAAGGACTTGTGCTGCGCGGCTGCGGCCCCTCACGGCCTCTCAGACTGCTCAGAGCCTGCCGTGGCAGAGGCAGCAGACCGCCCCCAGGACGTTCCGGCCTGTCAGGTGCTACACGGCGCCTGTGGCTGCAGAGCCTTTTCTCAATGGGACTAGCTCCAACTATGTGGAGGAGATGTACTATGCCTGGCTGGAGAACCCCAAGAGTGTACATAAGGTAAGGCCAAATCTGAGGAAGGTGGCGCTGTGGCACTCCCGGATATCCCCACCTCATCCACAGGGGGGCGCTGTGGCGCTCCCGGATATCTCCACCCCATTTGCCACAGGGCGCTGCGGTGCTCCTGGATATCCCCACCTCATCCACAGGGGGGTGCTGCGGCACTCCCGGATATCCCCACCTAATGCACAGGGGCGGTATGGCACTCCCGGCTATCCCCACATCATCCACGGGGGGGGCGCTGCGGTCGGGAATATTCCCACCCCATTCTGCAGAGGGAGGGAGTGCCAAACTGCAGAAATGCAGGCAGTCGGTGTGACCACAGCGGAAACTCCTACATCAGACCGCCTCTATAAGGTGTTGAGATCCATGCTCAAGGGCCAAGTTTAAAAGCTGTTATTGATATTGCAGATCATTGTTTTGTCTTCAGATTGATTACGGTGATACGCAGCTGCATTGCTTTCTGCATGTATTGCGTGTGTGTGGGTGCGGTTAGATTTGTGGATCCTCCGACTGCTCGTTCCTTCATGTCAGTTCCAGTTTTTGCTCGCAAGACTCTTGAAGACCCCTAGAAGTGCACTGCAGCATTTTTCCGCGACTGCCCTCTTAAGTCGCTTTCTCCTCACAGAATCACTCTCTTAAACTCTGTGAAGCTATGTACGTAACTTGCAGGGTCTCCGCTTGGAGTTCGCTGTCAGTTTGCAGTGACCACGTGGCAGAACCTTCTGGTAAAGATCACATTTCTGAAGCCCTGGGTGCTATAAATAGCCTGAGGGTGACGGTCGCATCAAATTCTGGTGTCGCAAAGCCTGATGGTCTTGCTAATATTAGCCGCTAGCCTGTGTGCAGGGGCACCCATGCTGCAAGCCTCAGATGGGCTCCTTGGGCACCGCCTGCTCCTTCTGGATCACAAGGGGCTCAAGGTCACGGGAGGAGGCATACAGACGCTTCCTGCTGCTCATCCAGTTTTTCACATTTGAGGGTGGCGTTAAACCAGCAGGATGTAACTGGATTTTAAAACTTGAAAGTGGCTTGAAATGTATTTTAAATGAAATAGCCCTTCAGGCAGGGGTACTTGATCCACCCACAGCAGTATGGAAAGCAAACCACAGAGATCCCAGGAACACACACTCATTTTCTTTGGAGCCATGCCCAGGGAAAAGGCTTGTTAGTATACTTTTGTTAGCTAATGCGTCAGAGCCCAGCTAATGGTTTGTTGTCTCTTAGAGTTAGTGTCTTTTAGTCCGCCCCCGTGGATTTTGATTGGGTCCTTGGGCAGCCCCCATTTCTATTGGTTCTCCGCGATGTCAGTCATAGATCTTACTAGATGCACTGAAACGCCGAGTGGGTGTGCATGCTTTAGAGGGTAAACACGAGAAACCGCATCTTTTCTGTTGTGTTACTGTATTCTTGCCTTTTGCTGGACATCGACTTCCCTACTGCGACGGGACCCTTAGAAAATGCATCCGTCTGGTTTGGCTTCATTCATGTTTGCCCAATAAGTGGAAAAAGTTTAACTCTGCAGAAGCAGTTTGGTTTTAAGGCCAGCTTTTCCTTTCAACGCATTTTATTTCAGAAGACCTAGGAAAACCCTCTTGGATTTAGTGACGTTCGCCTCCCGGGAGGCTGGTTGGGGAAGCAGGCCTTCACACGGTCTCTGTGTGCGGGAAAGAGGCGGGCCCATGCTGGTACCAGCATCCAGGGTGGAAGTTTCTGCCAAGGACGGCGAGGGCAGTGCCAGTGGAGTGCTGTGACCCATAGCCCTGTTCATGCGGCGTGTCTTAAGGCCAAAGATGCCTGTTATACACACATGCTGGGTGTGTCAGACTGTGGATTCCTAATCCAAATTGAGCAATGCTCTCTACCTTCAGTTTGCAGGACAGATTAGCAAATTCAACAGTCCCTAGTTTGAATTCTACTTTAGATGCCCCCTCTGCGTATCATGGACTGTATGCCCCTGTCAGCCCTTAGAGGTCTGTCGTCCCCCCGCCCCCCCCCCTTAACATTGTGTTCTGTTCTTGCCGTGGGCTGGGCCAGCCTGCTCCTGTCCCTGGGCTGGCTCAGCACCGCGTGCGCACACCCCGCAGCCATCCACGTGCCCCTGCGGGAGTGTGAGACTGCAGCACAGCATCAGGTGACATAATCAAGGGCAGAGCCAAGGGGAAGTGGTGACATCAGGGTGCCTGAGGGGGGCACCATCTCATACCATTTCCACAGACTGCTCAAATGTCCCATGTGTGAATAGATTTATTTACACCCCCCCCCCCCCCAAAAAAGAAGGCACAGTGCTGAGTGCAGAAGGCAGCATACAGTGAGCTAATGGCAATTCTGCTTCTCCATCAAAGCTGTTATATCCTGTTTTGTTTGACAAAATAAAGCCTTGATACTACACACATGCACTTTCAGACAGCGAGGTTGTAAATTTGCCATTTTCATCAGCCCTGCAGCAGTTTCGTTTTTTTTTTTTGTAACCTCTCATTAAACCTGTTTTATGCAACTATTCCTTTGGTTATTTACTGATAAATCTCCAGAAATCCTGTGGTATCATGTCAGTCGTTAACAGAGACCCCAGCTCCTTAACAGTTAAAACATCAGAGCTGGATGTGATTTATAAATCCGTGTGGTATATAGATTTACTCAATGCCGCTCTTCTTGCAAAGGCATGCCTGATTAGGCTGTAAGTATGGAGTGAAGTGAGTTTCAAACTGGTCCTCTTTGCTGGCACTTGGAATTCAAAAATTTAAGTTTATGAAAGCCTGGTTACGGACTGACACTGAATATATGGTCAGTGTGAGAATTCACACGGTGCTGTTAAACCCCGACCAACCTGCACTCCAAAACACAATGTGCTTCGGGCAGCCCGATTATGTCCCCATTTTCCCTCGATATGTGGTCAGTCGGTGAGATCCCAACATATTCCTCCTGGAGTTGTGGCTTTGGGTGGCGAGGAAGGCTTGTAGAATGCCACGAAGTAATGACTGAGGGTTGGTGAAGTGTGGGACAGGCCAGCAGAATGACAGCCAACGTGATGCATCTGAGGAGCTGCAGCTCCTTTGTGTCAGTGCTGGAATATCAGCGCTGTACCCTCTCATATTCCACCTTTAGAAGATCTTGGGGAAATATAGCACTTTAGAAAGCTAAAGCTCTCTCTTGGCTTTATTTGCAACCTTTCAGACACCTGTCAGCTTTCTGGGATGTGGCTTATGTTTGTAATGCGATTACGTAAATTTTATAGAATAGTTTTATTAGCTGTACTTCTCTAGGGTCATGTGTGTAAGCGACTACGCAACCTGAATGTAGTTCCGATACTCTGGGAGTCTTTTTGTCCTTGTTAAATATCAATATTGTAACTAGCATTACAAGTTACTAGATGTGAGTAGAGAAGGGTAAAAATGTTACTACTTTTGGCAGAATTAAATGTTGGGTCTCTTTCCTTTGTTGGCTTTTATGAATTCCCAGCGAAGCCAGCTGCCTCATTCTAGACTGAGACCTGATGGTACAAGCCTGTCACCTTGTACCATAGGAGGTGTACCTCCCATCAGAGTGAATCCCAGTATGAGTAGGTCACACCAACACAGATCATATGTGACACTGTACTTGTGGCATTTCTCTGGGAACGGGCAAAAGTCCCCTTTGTCCTTTGGCAGGACACAGGAAAGGCAGTGCAGCCTCATGGTATCATGCAGCCCCGGAGTGACTGGAGAAGGAAATCTCCAATAAGAGCAAGAAACTGGAAATGCTGCCAAGAGCTTCAAACAAACATAGCTACTGCACGCTGACCAGAATGTCAGGAAGTTTCCCCTTCTATAGGGACAGAATCGGACTGTACAATAAGGGTTAACAAACAAATAGTTTAGATTTTATATGGACACTACATATAAAGATATTCCATGGTATTGTCATTTAAATTCTAGGTAAATCTAACATTCATGACCAAAATGAACCCTCCCCCCCCCCCCCCCATTAAAGCTTAAAAGACCACTCTGGTATTTTAAATGCATCCATTATGCACAAAAACACGATATTGGTTTGACGAGTACACTTCATTTTATACAGAACTATGCAAGTGTTTTAGTCACTCGTGGAAATAATTGCTGTAAAGAGAACATGCTTTCAGGAATTATGACATGAAATCAAATCAATATTTCATATGACCACTCTTTGCCTTTAAAGCAGCAAGAATTGTACTAGGTACACATGTGCACAGTTATGGATTCTGTAAGTGTATAGTCCAGTGCATGATTAAGCAATTACACGAAACACCTGATGTCGGTGGAAGCATAATTACTAAGAAATAGCTGTGTAGGAACAGCCATGGTTTACTAAGAAGGTGAGGGTGCTGCAGAATGAAAAAATCTTTATACCATGGCAAGACAGCACAGAAACAAGACATGGGCTGGTCTGTTAGGCATAAGTATCAAGCCAGGCACATGTTTCCAGCTATACTGTCCCAAGATTTTCTGGAGAAGCACAAAGAAATGCACAGTGTTGAGAACCAAAAAATCAGTGGTCGGCCAAGAAGAGACACTTAATGCAAACTTCCCCTCACCGTCAGATAAGGTCCAGTGGCACCATCAGACCTGGCAGAAAGCACCGGTGCCATGGTACACCCCTGTGCAGATTGAAGAACTCTGGTCAGAAATGGTCCTCAAAAAGGCATACCTCTGATGTTTAAGCCAAGCGACTCACCTATGCATGGACGCGCAGGAACCCAGGTGCAGAAAAATGGCAACAGGTGCTTTGGAATGAGGAGTCAAAAATGTAAATATTTGTCTGTCACAGAAGGTAGTTTGTCTGCCAAGGGGCTGGAGAGGAGTGTGACAATGAGTGTCTGCAGGGAGTGGTGAAGCGTGCTGGTGCTTCCTTGCAGGTTTGAGGCTGTTTCTTCAAATGGAGTTGGTCAGAATAAATCAGTTGTGGGGGGAAAAAGTACTACATTTTCATACTTAAATAAAAGTACTGATTCCACACTGAAGTGTTACTCAAAAGTACAAATCATCCAGTAAAATGCTGCTCAGGCAAGAACTATGTTAATAGATAACTCATAATTTTGAAAGCATCCTCATTTAACAGCTTTTTTTCTACAGTGCTTAAACCCATTGCTCAGCACTGTATTTCTTAATATTTAACAATGCTTGTCACGCCAAGTCACGCCGTTTTCGATAAGGTACAGTCTGCTCGTTGCGAAAGTACAGTAATCTTATCAGAATAGCTCTCGTGTACTTTCTGCTTATTCAAAGGCAGTACTCTGCAGGGTCAAAGGGTTCTTTGCAGTCCCTGTTGGGGAGTGTTGCAGATTCAAGGTGCACCATTCTGTAATGCTTCTGGATTTATTCCACAAAGATGGCTTCAGTACCCAGCTGTCTGTATTCTCATTGACAGCTAGAATTTCTCGATAGGATTTTGTGTACATCCTTAGCTTTGTGATGTGTACAGTCACATAAATAAAGCGATTAGCCCGATGTGCTCTGAGGTTCGGGCCACTTCCTGAGAGCCCCCCGCCCCCCCCCCAAATGTGTGTGAAACTGAAAGGCCTCATCCCAGAATTCTCTTTTCTTGTTTTTCATGTTTGCTTCTTATACAGTATGGGATGTGTTGACCCCTAGGGTGGGGCGATATCTAAAAAATATGAAATTGTCAACCTACCCCCCCTCCCCCCAGCTACTTCTCCCACATTCAATTAAATTTCATTTGTAAAACACATTTTCACGGCATTGTCTCAAAGTGCTTTGCATTATTCCCGCCCAAAGCCCCCAGAGAGCAGGCCAGAGGCGACAGCGGCAAGGAAAAACTCCCTAGTGGGAAGAAACCTTGGGAGGAACCAGATTAGAGAGGGGGAGCCCATCCTCCAGGGGGCAGCAGTAGAAATCAGATTAACAAATTCTGATTTATGTTGCAAATTGTTCAAATCCCGGGTGTAAATGTGGAAGATCCAGTTGAGTTCTGGATGCTGATGCCTGGGCAGAGAGCTGCTGCTCCCAATGGCAAGATGAGTGGTGGTGTGCTCCACGCAGCAGAGCAAGCGGGAACGAAGCCTCGGTAGCAAGGAGCAAGGGTGTCGCGGACTGCAGGGCAGGCAGGATATCTTTTTGTTTTTTTGGTCTCCACACGGCACACCCCAGGAGGGATGTGGGTGGGTTAAAAAATACATTAAACTAGAGACCGTGCTAACAGTTAGGTGAGTGCAATATGTAAGCGCTCATCATCATCATCATCATTATTATTATTATTAATAATAATAATATTATTTTGTTTAAATACAGAATGCATAGATATGGTGGGTCACCACCTGGCAAGTGGAGGGTAGGGGTGGGTCATCATAAATCCAGGACAAATGGTAGGACATTTTGCAGATCACTATGGGACAGTCTACAGACCACAAAAAACTGGCTTTTCCAGCTTTTAAAACTCATCAATGGTTCCACGTTTGTTCTCCCATACACCGGCAATGGTTCCACGTTTGTTCTCCCATACACCGGCAATGGTTCAGCAGGGCACACACTCGCGACAGCTTCCCTACCTTCTGCATTTAATGGGGAAATGTCGTAAAAGCCTGTGGCCCATCCTGCCTCGGCGTAATCTCTCCGTCTCTCTCTTGCAGTCTTGGGACATCTTCTTCCGCAACGCTAACGCTGGTGCCCCCCCTGGCACGGCCTACCAGAGCCCCCCTCCGCTGGGCGTGAGCCTGTCGGGGCTCCCGCACGTGCAGACACTAGTGAGCGCGCAGCCCAATGTGGAGAAGCTGGTGGAGGACCACCTGGCTGTGCAGTCCCTCATCCGCGCCTACCAGGTCAGGCCTGCTCGCTCTCCGGGCCTCAGCCCAGGGCTTCAGCACCACTTTGCTCTGCAATGTCACGTTGGTATCATTATCTGTGATGTGGCCTCTGTCATATTCACGTCATAGGGTTCATTTTCGGTTATCGATCACTAGAGCTTCTTGTTCCCAGAAGGACAAGTAAACGTCGTCATGCAGTGTTTATGTAGTTCCTCATCTGCACAAACCCATATATGTGCATGCCAGAATACGTGTTTTTGCACAGAAATGTGTTTCCCCCCCTGGTAAGTACACCTGATGAGTTTATTTTTTGAGTGTGTGTACATGGCCTGGTTGTAATCACTGCAGTCATGCTGTTCCCTCTCAGCTCAGGCCGTTTCCTTCCAGCTCTGCGCACTTGTTCCTGTCATCGCATCACCGTCTTGCCTTGTTTGCAGGTGGTGGGGCATCGCAGTGCCAATCTGGACCCACTGGGCATCAGTTGTGTAAATTTTGACGATGCCCCAGTAACTGTTGGGTTCCAGGAAGTCGGTGAGAACAGCCCAGCCCCCCAGCCCCCGTGTGGCTGATGGCTGCAGCACGCTGATGATGTTGTTTGTGTTTAATGTAGCTTTCCCCCCCCCTCCTTCCTTCCCTTCTTTTCTCCTCATATCTCTGCTTTTCTAACCCCCCCCCCTCCTTAACATC
>JAODKF010000046.1:15765605-15781549 GCA_026779585.1 Mormyrus proboscirostris | reverse complement strand
CCGCCCCCCCCCCCCCCCCCCCCAAAGGTGTCCCATTCTGCTCGCATGGAGACTTCCCATAATCCCCTTCCTCAGCAGCAGTCACAGCACCAGGGTCTCCATGGCAACTTGCACCTTGGAGGTTCAGGAGCCCCGGTGCCGCCTCGTGGCTCTGCCCAGAATTCCCGGCTGCACACAGAAGGCTCATTTGGCCTTGGGGGCGCTACTGATGTTCCTGAATCTTCTCTGGATGTGAGGAAATATATTTGGCTTGATTTTGTTGCTGTCTTGTGTTTTACATTTGCATATATAGATGTCTTAAGTCGTTATTTGGATCCTCGCAGACCAATGTAGCATTTACATAATTAATCACTTGTGATCTGAGAGTCTGCATTGTCCTCAGGCATACGAGGCATTAGTATAATGGGGGTGGGACACCTGACTCATTGATTGGCTGTCAGCTCCCTCCATACTCCTGCAGATTGCCTTGCGTGTTTAAGGCTGGCTAGTGCACTATTAGCTCTATTAGTGTGGTATACTCCAATACTGTGTGCTGTACTTCTATATACTAATGCATTGTACAGCCTCGGCATGTAATTCTGCATCGAGTTTTTAACTGTGAAACACACTTTCTTCCAAACTGATGTTGTCATGTCAGGGCAGAATCTTAAGTATTAAACCCATATGTAGCTGACTGTAAGGTACAGTAGCCTGACCCCAGCTAGAACAGGAACAGCCACCCTTCTCTTGTCACAGTATACTGTCACCTGTGGCCTTCTGCCACTAACCCAAATGTTCTCACTGTCTTCCCCAGTTGCTTCCAGAACTGACAAACCCAGATGAGCTCCTTTCTTACCTCGGCCCCCCCGACCTGCCCAGTAACAACAACGACGACTTGCTCTCTCTGTTTGAGAATAACTGAGCTAATCCCCCCCTTGAAATACTCTGCAGGATCACGGCCTCTTTGTGTCCTGAGAGCTCCATGGCCCAGTGGATGTGGGGGTGGGGGGGGGCTTCTTTTAAACCATCATCAAGCCCTGCTCCCCGTCGCCTTAAACTGGAAATGGCGGCCAGCCTGGGAGGCATTGAAGAATCCATTAAAGTGATGTTTGGCTTTGTTTGATGGCATTTGAACTATGTAACAGATTTTATGGTTTTATATTTCTAAGCTATAAACTCTGTTCCCTCCCTTGTGGCTGCTCACGTGTTTGTGAATTCAGGCTTGGTTCAGGATTACACAACCCCATATGCAGTTGGGGGGGGGGGGGGAGAATATAAAAACATTCAGAGAGAGATTTTCTAACCTTTTTTGTTCCTTCGGTGTCAGACTTTTGTCAAGGGTAATTTACAAACAGATAAAGACCGTTATAATATATGTAATTCAAATTTAATAATATATGGAGAGTTTTAATAAGACAAGATAGTGTACTTTTATGTGTTAGCTGAAATTTGTCTTCAGCATTCTCTCCAGTTTAGTATCTATTTAACTGAGGGAGAAATATTTGCTTGGAGTGGGATGGTCTATGTTTGAATCATCTCCCTCCTCCAATCGCTCTCGCAATATGTTGGTGGTAAGATTACTGTAAATCATTCATAAAATCCTGTCACTGTGAATACCATAGATGTGTTGGTCTTACCCACTAGCTTACAACTGGTCCTCATTTTATTTTAACGACAAAGGCAACAACCATTTCCAGGGTGCTAGAGGCAGACTGTCCCAGAAGAATAGTATTACTGTGATTCCTCTTGTTTTGCAATAACATCTGAATAAAATGGTCGAATCTCTTCCATCCCATGCCGTGTAAGTAATACGAGTGATGAGTCAGTCTTACTCAAATTCACTATAAAAAGTCACTGCACTTTAAATTGCCTTATTTATTGGCGTACTGCCCATGAATTTTGTATCGCTAAACATCACACCTGGAAGTGTATCATAGGTTGAATAGATAGTGGGCATTGTGGGTAGTGTGGGGAGTGACAGGGAAAATAGCTGCAGACACAAGTTCAGTTGATGCATGCGCATTACTTTTTTTAATGTGGAAAAGCTGCCATGCTTCTGTAGCGACCCCCAGAATAAATAAAAATCCCTTGTGCTTCCAGAGTAATGTGATATAATAATCATCACTGTAAGTGCAATACATCAATAAGTACTGGCATTTCAAACTACTGTCTTATTACCTTGTATGACATTCGTGACGTCACTTTTAACCGGGAGGGTTAAAAATAGTGTGCTGTTTGTCTTAAGGGAGGGGTGTTAAGTATGTGAAGGGAAACTCAATCCTGTATTCGTGTATATTATTCGTTTCGCGCTGTTTTACACTTTTCCTTATTGTAACCGTTGAAACCAATGAAATGTGGGATTTCTGGATGCTGAAATGCATTTTTAAATCCCTTCCTGTCTGTAAATACAGATTCAACGGCTTCAACTATGATTTTTTGTGGTGCATCAATCTGATTAGTTTACATCTTTTTAATGCACGAACAGTTTTAAAAAGATGGAATCACTTTAATCTGTCTGACTAATTCCCCTTATCTCCTTCATAAGAATGCTAAAGGCGTTTGTTTAAAAATTAGGTATTGTGATGGTAAACTTCATTCCGAGAAAAACATGATATGATGGTGGCTGTACACAGAAGACGAAATTTCATTGAGATAACGTGAATCAAATGCTGCCTCATGCAAAAGTTCAGGAGGGATGTATCGACGTTCTGTCGCGGGCTTTAAGCGCAGAATGACGGCAACAGCTGAACTCGGCAGAAAGTCTGTTTTTCGGTACGTTTGCATTTCCTGGTTATGCCGCAGAGCACGTGCAGCCTCCATTTCACATGTGCTTCTTTGTGTTTCTCTTTAGGGTTACGATTTATAACATGCAACATCAGCTAGCATTCATATTTTTAAAAACCGTTTTGTCCAAATAAGGAAGGAAACACGTATGTGTTAAACATGATTATCGTTGCACTACATCTGCAAACATATTCATACGTAAAAAGAGATTTTTTTCCATTTGTCCTAATGTCAAATATTGTGAAAACACGGAAAGGTAGTGCACCTGTGCCATAAAGCTTTCAATGAAGAAACACCAAACGTGTGTAAATGCCGAATTAGCGCAGACTCTTTTTCACCGACTTTAATCGGTACAGCGGCATAAAGTTTACGGAGCGACCGGTCCGATTAAAAAGTGCATCGGATACGATTTGGGAGCAACTCGGGATGCGTCGTTTTTAACATATTTGCATCGGCAATGTTCGATTTATTAAGGTAGCTAGCTAATTCATTTTGTTTCATTTATTTCGTGTTATTTATTTGGATTGCAACCGATGTTATTAATGGTTTCAGGGTTCGTTATGCTTCCACACCCCAGGAGGCCGGATGTGTCTTTTATTGCATACCTCCTTGCATTTGTAAGCTATTGCGTGCAAAAGCAAGCTCTCTTGTGTTTATGAAAGTAAGATACGGCTCCTGGCTCGTCTTTTAGGAGAATACATTCGAACCATCCGTTTGTTTAAATGCTGAAGCATGTCTGGTAATGAGCCGGATGGAAGTTCATTTGGTTCATTTCAAATATTTTGATAAAATGTAGTATGTTCAGCGGTCTTCCTTATACTTATGGGTAAGTTAACTAAGCTAATAACTGGTCAAACATTACTTGTTATAATTTTGTTGTATTTGCCCATATTTTATCTATATTGAAAAGTTTAAAGTGTAAACTGTTTTTATTTACTTATTTTTGTTTTTTTCTTCGAGTAAAAACACATTTTAGGATATAGGCCTATAAGTGAGTCTTTAATTTTATTTTATATTTTATAATAAGTCATTCGCCTCTAGACTGTATTCACCATCACCCACTGTTCCTATCATATTGCACTCCCCGCCGGGTCAGAGCACCAGAAATCAATGTCACTGCAGACGCTGCTGCTGAACCACACCTGGGCCAACACCAACCTCACCACGCCACGTGACATCACTAGCATACCAAACCGCGATGCAGAGTGCACGACAGGAGGGTCCCGGGCCTGGTCTGCACTGTCCACTGGAGTTATCGAGCAGGAAGCACCCGACCAGGGTTATATAAATACTTAAGTATTAGCAGAAGCCTTATGCCTTTATTATTCAGAAATATGACCAACACTTTTTTACCAAAAAATTTATACCTAGATTAATTCCCCCTGTCCAAGTTGTCCACTGCTGTTATTGCCCAATTCTCCGCAAAGTCTCTTGGCAAGTCTTGCATAATTTGGAAGTGTGTCTCGCGAGGCATCGCGTCGCATCGAATCGCACTGCATCACTATAGGAGTGAATTGTATAATAGCAATATTACGTGCTTCATAGGCATCTTTAGTATATCGGATCGTTGGCAATGCATCAGGATCAGTATCGCGATGCCTCGGTGATGGACAGAGGCAACTGTAGGGACACTGGGGGCTTACCAACACATCCTGCTCAACATGGTCAAATTTATGGCCATCATTTTCTGAAGTCCAAATTAATAATATAAACAAAGAGAATTTAATAAACACAATTCCTTTTTTTCACTTAACTGTGAAAACAGAATACACAAATAAAGCAGATTTGCTGTTGCAATGTACTATGTAATCAGCCCAGGAAATTGCCTGACTTGTCTGTCCTGTCCCTACACCTCTGGTTATGGAGATTCACATCCTTAATCTGCATCATACTCAGCCAGCGGCCTGGTGTGCGCATGCACAATAATACCTTTGCAGCCAAGACTTCTGCCTTGTCAACTCCTGGGGTGTTTTTCAATACCAAGAATGCAAAGATTGTACTTGTGGTCTTACCAAGACCACACCTTACTAACTTGCCTTCCAAGAATGAACTTGAGGCACAATAAATCATGGGACTGGTGTCATTTGGTGAGGATACAACCAATTCATCCTTGATATTTGGGGCCGGGCACACACCATATCTGGGGATTTCTACTGTCCTCTGTACTTGTGTTCTTAGTATTGGAACTGGTCAATGGAAGATGATGTAAAACGGGTACACAAGAACACAAGTATGATCAACTACATATAGTAACAAACACCCAGCCCTGATCTTAGTTAATTGCTGCAAATTCAAATGTATACCTGCTTGTGTAGCCTGTTTGCAAGTTACATGCCTGCTTAAGCACATCTCCAGAACAGCGATGCTACAATTGAAGTCATTACTTTTTTCCACCATCACACATGATGCATGTCCTATCAGTCCTTCAACATCAAGGCTACACTCAGACTTATCAAACTGGAAATCATATTTATATACTATAATCATGAAATGCTCTTTTTTCTAAAGAAGGCTAATGGGAGGATGGTGGTTTCAAATGTTGATTTTACATCATTAATAAAAATGATGAACATTGAAAATATAGAATAGCTGCACATTTGAAAGCACAACAGCCTCTAAGTTTATAAGTGCTCTGACAGATATACGTAGGACCAGCCTTGTGGCAATTAAAAAAAGCTTTTGATTAGACATTGATTACTTGTTATTATTTGTCGTGTGTAATTATCGTGGTTTTTTCATTAAATATATTGTTTGATTATTCAAATTCATACTGTTCATACTGTATCAATTCTTGTCACAGCCCCAATATCAGATTTAGTTCACATTCTGTCTTTGTGCATGGACTAAATGGTAACTGTAGAAGAAGAGTGGTTAAAACTATAAGCTGGCTTTTCATATTTGTGGGACTGGGCAAGACCAAATAATGCTGGCACACTCAAAACGTTCTTTTTCATAGCCCAGAATGGAGATACAACGATGACCTTCCCTCTGTCTTTTTTAATCAACTAAATATTGATGTTATTTTGATGCTACTAATCAACTATATCAGATACTACAATACGTACTGTACCTGTATTGTATACATTGGACAGCAGGATACATGGTGATTAAGGATACAGACATGAAAGTGTTGGTTCATATATCAGGAGGAATCACCTGTGGCATTCGTGGAATGTGTTCATACTCAATCACTCGAGGGAAATATCTGGCTACTTAAATGAATGAGTCAAATAAGTGACCCAGAAAATCAGATGCAACATTGACAGTTAAAGACTTATGAAAGCAGTGCATCTATTTTGCCCCAAACTTATATGAGCAAGACACTAAAACGAGGCCTAAAATCCTGAGTGTCACACTAAATGGTCTGCAAGTTTACATTAGTCGCTCAACTGTAGCCATTTGACTCACGCAAACTCCATGTGATTTATTCTGCAAACTTGTGTGTCAGCCTCATGGAGTTTGTGTGAGTTTCAGGAGTTTCCATCATCATTTTTTGTTATTAGTGATAGATTCTATTATTACAAAGATACCATGTGTATCTGGATGCCATCCACTGATTTGACCAAATGTAGTGGACTAAAACTGTGATCAAATGGCTTCCATATGACATTTGACCTCGTATGATATATAGTTGAGCAACAAATGCAACCGTGCAGACCATTTAGTGTGACACTCAGGATTTTAGCTCATATAAGCAAAATCATTGACAAAACACTCATGGTCCACTTTCGTGCTTTATGTTACTTTGTGGCTTGAATGGCTAGCACAGCTCAGGGCCCTGGGCTATAGCCTTGGTAAGCCCATGCATGAGTCTGGCCTTGAGTGACGTTATCCAATTATGCGAGTTATCTATCAAAACTGCCAATACAGTACAGGGTTGTGGTGACTCTGAAGCCAATACCAGGAGGCACAGCGTATGAGACAGCAGACACCTCACATGCTATGGACAATTTAGGAACATTCACCCAACTGCATATATTTGGACAGTAGGAGGTAAGTCCCACACAAAGACAGTGGCAGAGAGAAATCAAAGCCATAACCCCAGAGGTGTGAGGCTACAGTGCCTTTCATGAACCACCACACGGTCCTGTTAGTTATCTATATAGACAGGAAACCTAGATCGACAGATTCCAGACTGACATTAGTTACTGCCCAAGTCAAGTGAGCAGAAATTCTATGTTCTTCAAATTAAGCCACATTTACCCAGTTAGTGCTCAGTCTGCCTTTCTAACGCTATTTCTGGCTATGAGTGAAACACTGTAACATATGCCTGCAACCAAAATTATTGTTTGAGTTTTCTATGGGTCCCTAGCCAAATTTCTGAAGACACACAAACATCCTTATAAGACCTTAGATCTTTAGAATCGGTGCGATATCAATGGTAGCCTGTGTTCAACTGGTTTGCAATGCCAATGAACACATACTGCAACAAGCCAAAGTCTCACCCTGGCAATATGGCTAAAGTTGGCAAATGTGTGGCTTCCAAGTGTTGCCCTGTAAATAAGGTCCATTCATCTGACAGCTGTTTAGCCTGGACAGGAACCTATCCTATCCTAGGCAGCATAGGTCATAAAACAGGAGTACCACCTGGACCTGATGCCAGTCCACTGCAGGCCACATACATGCATGCAATCAGAAACTACAGGCAATTTAGTGATAGCATTTAACCTGACTGCTGGCCTTTGGGCTGTAAAAGGGAAACCAGAGCAATGCTACACAACGCTAGAATATGCAATCACAGAGTGAAGATTAGATTAAAATTAGATTAGACCCAAATTAAATTAAAATTCTCAGCCCTGAAGGTGTGATCTTACAATACCACCCTGTAAATGGCATACCTACACAGTGAAATTAACAAGTTATGCATTGGATTTAGCAATCAAGGTCAGTGTTTTTCAGCCCTCTTATTTACTGCTATGGAGGATCACACCTGCGAAAATATAAAATGTGCATGATTGCTTATTGAGTTGTATTTTTTCATTTCTAGATTGAAATCTTTATCAGTATAAATCATCTGTGTTCCGTTATTTAATTAATACATTAAAATACGACAACATTAAAGTAAAATTAAACCTCCATTTTTGTTAGCAGCCATGTATGTCACTCCAAAACCGATTCTGTATTTTAGACCTAGCACGGAACTTCTAATTTTATCAATGATGTCTGGAAATCTGCTATCAAATAAGCAGACCTTAGTGTGTGGCCTTAACAGAAACATTCAGAATAGCATTGACTGACATGTTCAGAAATTTAGTCGAACCATAGCGAACGTTTCTTGAACGCAACAGTCCGCATTACCATCATTTGCAGGATCATTACGCGAAACGACCCACCCTCTGGCTGCACGGACATTACTCGGTTTAGATTGGGTAGAAAAGACGGCCCAGATTGAAATAGCCCTTATGATTGGTCAATATACATGCCAATCTTTGTTTGGACTGCCGCACCATATTTCGGTGCCATATAACAGGCTGGTGTCTAATTTGATGAGCTGTTTGCCACTCAGAAATCCTTGCATTCTTATTGGACGTTGGCATCCTGCAGGCTTCAGGCCTAGCACCATATATTAATCACGTCCAGAAAACCGTTTCTTTTTCTGCTTTAAGCAAAAAGGAAGTTCAACTCCAAGCTCTCGAGTGCTGCGCCAGTCCTTTAGCCTGAATCATGTCTAACACAAGAGTATTCTTTGACATCCAAGTGGGCCCCAACCACATTGGCAGGATTGTCATGGAGGTAAGATTTTGAGGCTGTTTTATTTGTGACTAAAAAGCAGAAAGAATTCGATGGCTTAGAATTTGAACGCAAACCTGACCATTGCTGTAAATGTAATGCGGATATTTCCCCTGCATCAAAAACGATTCATATCTTTTTTTCTTATGGGACCGTGGCGTGTAATATGTGTCTTGGATTACTGATAAAATATTTCTGTAGGATGCGCAGTCATGCGTAAATTTAAATTCGGTGCCGCAGTAAATCGCAGTCTTTGCCTGCTAGTTAGCACTAGCCGCCTACCCATCTGCGCTGCGTTCCGCAAGAGTAATGATGTCTTGCTGGTAATAGGCTCCTTTTTATAGTTAACAGATTTCGTAATGTATTGAGTTATGATTGTTATGTGAGTATTCATGCATTCATTTTAGTCCAGTTTTTCCCGTAAAGCCCGATTTGGTTTAAGGCTATGCATTTGCACTCAAGCAGGCGCCATTTCCTTCGCACGCTTTAACCGATCCACTGGGAGGGGAAGGAAGGCGTCGATCCGCAGTAATTTTCGGCATTCGTCGAATTTACCCTGTAGCCATTATAAACGTTTAGAACAAGTGGAAAAATTGGCGCTTCAGAAAAAATCTGTTGGTGGCCATTAATGGAGGGGACTTATGCCTCCTTAAAATGCGTAACGTTTACAATGGATGTTGGGCTGATGGAATCCACCTTTTCACCCAATTTGAATCCAGATAAATTCACCGCACCCGAATTTCTAATGCTTGGTCTATTTTAGTTGGGGCTGACGATATGTGAAGCGTGTGTGATTTCCGTCATTTGCGTGCTTCGTTTCAGTTCTATCGGGTCTCGGCGGCGTTATCGGCCCGCCTTTGCAATAACTGCGGAATTCAGATTAATCCGGGGCGGCAGCGGGGGCGCGCGCACAAGTTCCTGCCTTTTGTTGCTCTGCGCTGTAGCTGCACGTGAACGCGCGCGGCGGTCTTATATCGCTATGCTAAGTTCTTATTGAACGTATTAACACATTTATCGAATGTATAATGCACGCGATGTGCCGTTTTAAATTCAGTGCGCACTGCGTGTTCTTCTGCAGCAGGTTTGCTTCCCCTTGCCGCGTGTAGACGCCGTGCGGCGGTGCCGGGAAATGTTCTAGAAACTTCTGTGGAAAAAACGGACGCTTCTGAGGCGGGGTAACAGGGTCTTTTAGACGCCTCAGATTATTTTTACGTACTCCTCCGTCTAATGGCTTACAAGTTGGGCAATGCCATCGAAGTTTATTGCTTTCCGAAATTAATACGTTATAGCAGCACATGCTGCTGGGAAGGCGTCCTTCACGCCTGAGGCTAAGGCTCCTTTCCAGTCATCGGGCATTTTGCGGCCCGGGGATTGCAATATCTGAAGTTTCCTCCTTTTTGGATAGTGGCGGCAAATGCTTTGTTGGCTCCTTTTACCCATTTTGAGTTTGTATAAGAGCCACGCCTAAATTTGTACTCTTGTGGTTGGTATGTATGATGTTGCGTTTCAGTGTTGCGGATCCATGTTCTTGAAAGAGTCTTGACTTGAACGGTTAGGCCCTGCCTGGTCCCCGTGTGGCTACACGGTTTTGAAGCTGCACATAATGGGGACGCGTATTTTAGACCGCCTCTGACTGGTTGTCCTTTGTGTTTGTTGGTGCGCTGGCGCAGCTTGCTGCTGCAGGAGCAGCGGAACTCTGCTGCTCTGCCCGATGCCATTAGGTACCTTTCCTCCATGTGGGGCTTCTCCTTGGTCTGCCCTGCTTAACATGAAGACCTGCTTGTTTGAGTGTATGGAAGCATCTGATGCATGTCATATAATCTGTCAGAGCTGTGGTGTGGATATCAGGATGTCACGACTACTTTATTAAAATGGATTTCTCTCTCTCTCTCTCTCTCTCTCTCTCGCTCTCTCTCTCTCTCTCTGCTACAGCTTAGGGCTGATGTTGTCCCCAAAACTGCAGGTATGTGTGTAGCTTCACTGAATCAGTTGGCATGATGCAGGCCTCCCTGAAGTGGCAGTGCACTTGTCTGTTGTCATAATGGGACCCCTAATTGCACTGTCTTGTACTCATTTCCTTAACACTCCTCTTCTGGATCAGGTATCCTAGAGTTCTGCAGTGTAACCCAAAGTTTAATCCATATGGACTTGTGGTGCTGTTTTGTTTATAGAGAACTTCCGTGCCCTGTGCACTGGAGAGAAGGGTTTTGGCTACAAAGGTTCCAGCTTCCACCGTGTCATTCCCAATTTCATGTGTCAGGTAGGTTGGGGATGGGGACACACTTCAGTCAGTGCAAGTAGGAATCCATTGGTAGTTTTTTTGGTACAGGTTCTTCAGCTGAATAGGGCGCCTTGTGCTGTCACTCTGTCTTGTGGCTGTCCCCTTTGGCGAGCATCACCTCATCTTCTCAGGGTGGCGACTTCACCAACCACAACGGAACTGGTGGCAAGTCGATCTACGGTAACAAGTTCGCTGACGAGAACTTCACCCTGAAGCACACTGGGTCAGGCATTCTGTCTATGGCCAATGCTGGTCCAGACACTAATGGGTCCCAGTTCTTCATCTGCACAGAGAAGACCTCTTGGTGAGCAACGGACTTCTCTCTCTCCTAAAAAGGTCCACTAAATTACAATAAGTTGCAGGTACTGTCTTGTTAATGACTTGCAATGAATGTCCTTTTGGTGGATCATAGATGTCACTGTTCTGACCACCTTTCTCCTATTCCAGGTTGAGAGAATTGGGGAAACCTTTGTGGTGTACAGTCTGTTCTGAATCTAGAAATATTGTCAGGTGGTGATTGAATATATATGGTTTAAGAACTAGATAATGGCTTTTACCAATCTGTTTCTCTTCTCTCTTCCCCCCCCCCCCCAGGCTGGATGGAAAGCATGTTGTATTTGGACAGGTAGTGGAGGGACTTGATGTGGTGAGAAAGGTTGAGAGTTACGGTTCCTCAAGTGGAAAGACCTCGGCCAAGATCATCATTGCTGATTGTGGGCAGCTCTGAAGTGTTCTAACAACATTCCTAAGCAGCAGAGATTCACTTCCCCGCTATCCCTTCCCTTAAGTTGGTGTCTTGTCTAAACTTGCCGCATTTGTGACTTGCCTTCATTCACATTTTTTCTGCAATTGGTCTGACAGGGCCTAATTTGTTTATGAAAATCTGAAATAAAGGGGAACAACCTAAAGTGCCATTCCTGTGTGTTTAATTCCAGGTGTCGGCAATATAAGCAAGCCATCTCCTAAAATGGTATGGTATCACACTGCTGTGTCTGTAGCAGCTAACGAATGGCTGTCATCCTTTCACTTCTACAGTTGGATGCATATTTAGTGGTGCATTACTCTTTGTGGTATGGTATGGCTTAAATTCACTGGGCAGTTCTGATTTTTGCTTTTCCTTTTTCTTTGAAATTACACATTGAATGAGCACCGCTGTGATTGGACTCTCTGCTTTATGAACTTCTGTAAAATTTGTGCAGCTATACTCCGAGTTTGTATCTAAATCCTGCACTCCCATTTAGTGTTACCCCTCAACACCAGATATCAGTGGAGGTCATGGACCCAATGATGTCTGCGATCTAAGGAATGTTGTCTCCTAGGTAGTGAATCCAGCATTAATTAGAATCAAATTGAATGATCCCCTTCATCTCCTATCCTTGGATCTTGATGTCACCACAGGTTAACCATAGATTAAAACCTAGAAATTAAGACTTCAGACACTTGCAATGTGTACACTCTATACTAAATGTAATATCCAGCAATAGACACTGGGGATTACATGAAATGGCAGTGGTGTTAAACCACACTATTATCCACTGTAAAATGACCATATCTGACTTGCACTCATCTCAGGTAATAGGTGTGAACATTATTAGCACTATTCCAGTTCTTGTATGAAATAAAATTTAATGGCATGCTTTGTTAGGTGAACTGTACCCTGAAACTGAAACCTATATAAGTTGTGACGCTTCTTTAAGCACCATTTTAATTGTGCACAAATTACAAGAATAAATCATTTTATTTTTCTTGCATGCAGCAACAGATAATTTCGTCAGTTTGCTACTCTACCGCTAGAACAAAGTTCATTGCTCTACGTTTAATGCTGTTGACGTTCCCCCTGCGGTCAGCAGAGTGCACTGTTTTCTTCTCTAACCGGCAGCGAAGCTCTAACGACTGGCTATATCAGTTTAAGTCCGAGTTTAAAAAGATCATCTAAACAACTATAAGGACCAAATTCTGGAAATAAGGATGCCATTTCAAAGATTATGGTCTACAACTGATCCAAATTCAAATATGGCAAAGCAATGTCATTTGCATCCAGTGCCAACAGCACAATTATTTTCAGCATATACGCCCAGCACCCACAAGTTTAATTTTACAGTCTGGCTGAAGACAGAACATTTTGTCAATGACAAACGGTTAATAGTATTAGGTTTTAACTTCATAAATATATTAAATGAGAAGGAAAGCGAGCACCATGGAATTCACAACGTGCTCTGTTCCTGGAGAGTCCCTAATTTCAATCTCTAAAAAACATATAAATTAGAGAAATAATTTCTACTACATTACAATAACATTTGCAAATGCTGTGACCACGCACGCACACACACACACACACACACACAAACGTCTTTACAGAAACAGAATACAATCTGGATTGGCTTGAGGAATAAAAACACAAAAGTGAATTTTAAATGCGGGCACCAAATCAAAAGATGAAGCTGAAACAAGACATATATGCATTCATCAATAACTAATATTTATATTGCGGAAACTGCCTTCGGTCTTTCTGCATCTAAGTGAACAGGCTGGTGGGTCGGCAGATTCCATTGCCTTTCTTGCTTTGGTCCTGGTCATGGCAGGAGAGACCCTGGGCGCAGTGGCAGTACTCCACAGCCCGGAGGCGCTTGGAATGAGACTGCAGGGAGCAGGCCTCGCCCTCGGTACCAATGCGCTGACACTTGTTGCCCTTCAGGTAGCGCCTGCAGCACAATCCTTCACCACAGTCTTCGGAGCGAACGCATTTTGCCATCTCTTGGCCTGGGATTTGGCCAGTCACCAAAACAGATAGTTACCAAGCAGCTCTTAACTTATCTGTTATTGCATAACCCTCACCCTTTCATCTTTCCAATCTTAAATCTTGTCTGATTTTTATTAGGTTCTCTTTAATCTATCCGTAAAACCTAAACTCATATTTTCGTTTCACTGTATCTCCCTTTATTGTACTCTTTTATATTATGCATCTGTTTCATCGTCTGACCATTTCCTTTACCTTTTTTCTTTTCCTTCCTTTTGTGTTTTGGACGTGATTTTCTTCGGTTGGAATTGTTTGGTTCTTCTTTTCTTGATTTTTTGCATTGTCCTGCGTTAACACGGTAAAAGCATAGAATTTAAAAAGAGACTCTGTAAAACTTTTATCAATAATTTCTAGTGGTGTAATTTTAGCAAAATCCCTCGTGACTGTCAGCGGCGGTGTCACCGTTTCATGCGGTTGTGACGCTGATAATGCACAAATTACATACGCGTACCCTTATAATGTACGAATTTCTACACAGCAATTTAAGCAGTTAGATGTTTAAACTTAATGCGTTTCTCCCGGCCAGTGCATATATATAATTGGTTCATATCTCCGCGTTCAGCTGCCCAGAAAGAGTACGCCAGCTACCGATGAAGAAAAGGGAGGAGATGGGATGCCGGGAGAAGTGCAAAAACCCTCATATAATCTGTAAATACGTGTTTTATTCATGAACAGCGGTTTGGGTGGAGTTTAAAAAACCTCACGATATTTCACAGTGATCGATATCAGGATTCAGTCATTTACAGATTTACATTTAGGTTGCTTAATTTTTCGTAATAATATTAACATCGGCCTTAATCAGTAGTCAGGCAGGTTTTTTAATAGTAAATATTATTGAGTTCCGCTGGAGAAATATACAGACCGTTAATGCACTGGAGTCCTTGACAGCACACGCCGATCCTCTGACAGCGGCGTCTCTCCGTCCGGCAGGCAGTGCACACGGGAGCCTTTTGCGACGCTTGTTCGCAGTATTCCTGATTGCCACAGTCACGATCAACCTTACAGGTCGTCTGCATAATGCAACAGTGGTGCAATTACTAACATGAGTTTAATTTTACACACACACATAGACTTAGAATCATCATACATGCGTGCCCTTAAAATCTCTTAGTAAAGCCCACGTTCGAGCTTTATGGTTTTTCACCCAAATCGTATACACACATGTAACGTAGGTTCATGTCTCTAATCCCTGTTTGCCGTTTGCTTCAAAGTTGTTGCAGATACTAAAATGACTACAAGTAAGAATTAAAAAGTAAGGGTGCAATCGTGTTCTCACCTGGTTTACTGGTCCCAGTGAAGTCGATGGTCGTATTATGTTGTTCCCAGACGCTCTGCTAACGAAAGCCGGCATTATGCACACCGACAGTAGCACACACGCCCACATACCTGACCTTAAGCACGCTGTCTCCCACTTGTTTGTCTAAAGCGACTATAAACACCGATTTTATCAATCGTAATCGATGGGAAACCGTTTTTAAATGTTATTTAATATTTAGTCATTTATAACATGTCACAATATTCTATCGTTATATTTTGGAAAGTAGTGCTAGATCACTTTGGCCAGTACCCTTCCTTGTCCAGATTCAAGTCAGATGCCTTCTGAATAGGAGGATCTAATTTATATCTAATTTTATCAGCGCCCACCCTCCCCCAATAAATATCCTGTAGCTTTAATCGTCCTTACATCCCCCAAACACCCACCCATTCTGAAAACATAGACGGCCTTTTGAAATTTATTTAGAACAAATGCTGCAATAGCTTTGAAAGAATCGCCGCGGTAGATTCGGATACGGGCTGCTTCCTGGACCGGATTACTTGGATAATCTGTATCTCCTGGGGGAAGTGGTGAAAGGGCTTGTCGTTATTAATTACACCTTGAAGGTAAAGAATCACCAAGCCTTTGCTGGCTGGTATCAGTAACGGTAGTGGGTTGTACGCGGTCTGTAATTTGCGGGATAGAGATGACACATCATTACAGTTACATCTGTTCTTGTTCTCTGTCGTCCACTATGCATGAAGATTTAAGAAGTTTTTCCCAACCAAATAAATATAGGTTTTGACAGACATATAGGTGCTGTGCAATTATACAAAATGTTTTAATGAACAATGGCGAACAGGGCTTTATACTTTATAATTCGGGCCGAGCCATCACCAGAATTGACACATGTACTCGCTCACATCTTAGTATTTGCGCAGGCTTGCCTATAGGCTATAAACTTCTTACAATACTGAGACAACAAGACACTGGTGGGAAAGGCCATAGTCCTAAAAGAAATTATCAATGAATAACAACCTGCAGAGAGCATGTTGGGGAGGCATAAAGAGAATTTTCCCACAGGGATCAATACAGTATGTGTGCGCAGATATATATAT
>JAODKF010000046.1:15719992-15739752 GCA_026779585.1 Mormyrus proboscirostris | reverse complement strand
GGTATCGGCCCAGTCACTAATTAAATTAAGATCCCGCTGTAGCTGCTGAGCCGCTAGTTCAGTATCTGCTACACCACACACCTTGGTGTCATCTGCAAATTTCACTAGTTTACTGTATGGAAGGAACACTCAAGAACTTGTGACTCAGATCAAGTATTCCGTTCGTATTCTGTGGGTGTCTTGATCAGTCGTGATGATTTTTAGATAAAGGGTTCTTTGATCCACTTTATACGAGGTCTTCTGGCATCATCCCCCCAGTAGCTCTACTCCCCAGCTAAGAGTCCCTCCTCCCTTAGGGTGCCCTCCAGGACATGGACGGCAGCTCCTGTCACCCTGCCATGCTCAGATGCATCGAAAAAGTGAGAGACGCCACCTGAGAACCAACACAGAATGTCAAGGCCGTTCCTGTGCAGCAAGAACCGACGGTGACGCCCATCCTAAAGAGAGGGAACCCTAGTCCTCACAGCCGAAGTTACTGTGGTCATCGTGCTCCGTCGTCATCCTCCTGCATGCCGCAGGAGGCTCTGTTCAATGCTGTGTCGATACTGAGGGTTGCAGGATGAGGTTTTTGTCTTCCTAATCACATGGTTTGAGTGCCAAGATTATTTTAAATAAACCCGGAACTATCGAAATACAGAATCATTTTGCCGAATTGTTTTACCTCTAAGTATATGAGAAGGTTAATGTCACACTAACTATTAGAGCAAGTCATTACAACATTGAGCTCCATTCTTTAGAAAAGTATGGGACCTTTCTCTCAGAGCCATACGGATCACAATTTACAATCTTTTTTTAAAGCAGACACAAGACATTTATATTTAATTTTAGAATGATTTACACAAAGCGATGTACATTTTTTTTTTTTAAGAAAGCGGGGCGAGATGGTACCTGGAGCAATTTGGGGATAAGGGCCTTGTTCAAGGACCCAACAGTGACATCACCCAATCAGCACAAATTGTGACTCATAAAAAATACGGGCCAACTCCAGGATGCGTTCACACGTCTGCAGAGATGTGCCAAAGCTGCCTGCGTACGCAGACGTGAGTGTGAACGCTACAGTTCAGGCTGTGCGTGAGCCGTGAATGTCCTGTGGCGGCTTCAGCACGGCTCTTTGGGGAAAGTCCGCACTCCACAGACGTGTCCTTGGTGCGCCGCCTGCGCCCCACGCTCCGCCCCCGCCGCCTGCGCCCCACGCTCCGCCCCCGCCGCCTGCGCCCCACACAGATGGCCCGCTGATGGTTATGTGGCCTTGACTTTGGCGTGACCCTCTGTCTCCTGCTCGTACTCGATCTCCACATGGGCCCGTTTCTTTCTCGCCGGGCCCTTCAGTGGCGTCTTCCCTTTGGACTTCCCCTTGGCTGAGGAAGACGCTTCCATCTCCAGCTCTTCCTCATCCTCAGATTCGTCTTCTTCCTCATTCAACTCCTCTTCCTCCTCATCACTGCTACATTTCAGGTTATTCATATCCTATCACAGAAAAATGAACAGCACAAGGTTTTCGTACCTGATTCTAAAATATCCTCCTTGGAGACCTGGACAGACCTGGTTCTGCCCTACATTACAGTTTTGTTTAACACTCTCACACACACACACTACCAATCAATAGGTTCTTACAACTTTTCCATTTGAATTTTCTCTTCTGTTGTAACTGTGACTACTTTGATGAATCAAATGTATAACATTCTCTTTCTAATAATGGTACTGAAATGGTGAACATACTGTAAACGTATTTGTTGGCAGAAATATTGTGTATTTTTCGAAAAAATGTTAACATGCAAATGTAGAAAATCTCAGTGCGTGCAAAATTTTTTGATTGGTAGTGTGCGTACACATGAGCGTGCAGTGAGGCACGTGATACCACCCCTAGAATTTAGCCTTTTTATAAAATGTGGAACTGCAAAATTAAATACTTCTCCTCAAATGTACCTTTTGAAATGTAATATCTTACTGCTCTTTAAACATAACCACAACTTTCAGCAATAACCTACAATGTCCAATTGAGCTGAAGCCTTCCCTTACCTCGAAATCACTGAGGTCACTCTCCTCCACCTCATCTTCTGCGATAAACTCCTTCTTCCCAACGTCCTAGAAACCAGAGAATACATATTTTTGGCATTTTGGTCTTTATCCAGGATAAATGCATTGTGAAAGCAGTGACATGTCCAGTGAGCAGTATGTACAGTGTGCTTGATGGCACAAAAGCTGTCTGCATGCCGGAATGGAATCGGCCACTCACGGCATCATCTTCCTCATCTTCTGACGAGTCTGTCTCGCTCTCTTCCTCCTCCTGCTTCTCGAGAGCTTTGTCAAATGCATGCACCGGGAAGTTGTAGATGTCGCCATACTACAGAAAAACACGCCAAAGGTAAGACACACACCACAGTCTACATTTGACATGTGACATGAACCTCTCATAATGGCATCAGTCATCTCCACAATCTAACGACACCCAGCATGACTTGCTAGGCACACAGTCAACTCTGCCCCCTGGCTGTTGGGAGTGAAAGACAACCCAGCCCCAACCTCACCATTCCTTGTTTCAGCCTCTCCAGTAGTTCCTTTTCTATGGCATTATCTAGCTGGGCAGCAATGAGCGCCTTTTCCTAAACCCAAGGAAAACATTATTATCCATTTAGACATGAAATCACATTACACAGGCAGGCGTCATACAATTACAAAATGCATTACAGACCATTTCCCAAAAATGAGTTGTCACACAACGTGATTTTCAGAAGACCACGAAAGCACGAGATCAGAGTAATAATAAAAGATTATACAGACGGAGGTAACCAAGTGAACACCTTTAACTGCACAAAACACGGTGCTTTACTGAATTGTACAATCTGCAGTGGTACCAGGTAGTTGGTAGAATTATTTTAAAATGCACAATGATGTGAAAAATACCTGTATAGTGCAATACAGTCTTATCTGGTACTTTAAGGACTAATTTAGGCAGAACAAAGAAACTGCACTCGTTGTGAATGCAGGTCATCTGACACACAAGGATGGGTTTCCAGTGGATTTTCAAAACAGGTGTACCTCTCTTCTCTTCTCCCTCCTTTCAACCTTTCTGCTGAGGGGGACCAGTTTCCTCCTAAAAGAAAGAGGAAAAAAAAAAAACACCAAAGGCCAGGTTACAAGGTGCGCCGGGGATGCCTGCGGTGTCCCGGGGTGACAGGAGACCGGAACTCACTGTCGCTTCAGAGTCAGCTTGCGGATGCGGATGAGGTACTGCGTGATCTTGGTGAAGCGCTGCTTGCACTTGTGCCGGATGAAGCGCGGCCAATAGATTAGGTTCTCGTCAATCTGCTCCAGGGCCTTCTCATAGTTTTTGCTCAGCTTCACCTGCGCAAAGTGGACGCATTTCATGTGGCGGGTGCAGGAAACGCACGCTCTTCCCACACAGTCTCACCGCAACCCATAAGGCGGATATAAACATGGCTGCTTCCACAGCAGCTCGGCTCACCCTCTCCCACATCCGCGCTGGAAAAGCTGCTCTTTCTATCACCTTCATGTACAGAAAGCACTGACCTGCAGGACAGACAGAGCAGCGTAAATTCACAGCCGCTCACAAGTGCAGCCAATGGCACGTAAGCGAACTGTATGTAAAACATCTATCCCATAAGCTCTTATCCAAAGCAGGCTGCGACTTACCCTTTTCCTCCCTTATTGTGGCGTACTGACTGTTCGCCAGTGGACATGAGGAGCGGTTACAAAGCCCAGTGATGTTATATTCATTCCGGCAAAAATTCTTATTCTTTGTTCTAAAAGGATGAATGAAGGAAATCATCATCACCAATACACATTACGTTCGGAAGGTCCCTACATTATGAAAACAAAGAATCCAAAATAGGCAACTACCCTTCAAAACACATTAACTAATCCGTCAAAAATTGAACTTATCCTGATATACCCGAGTAAAGAACCTGACAGAATACAAAAACGAGCAAATTACTAAACAAAAAAATGCCTCAGTACTTTACTATACAGCGTGAATTGCTCATAATTTCATAATTATCATAGACAGCACAATGTACTTACTTGACTTTGTAGGAGCAGAACTGTTTGTTTCCAATAACATCCCAGATTACCTAAATAATGAAACACAAGAATTACACGTCTGTACATTTGTCTCCACATGAACTACACGTCTTTATATTTATTACCTTATCAGAACTAACTAGGCACTACCAAAATACTACAACGTTCGTGTTCCATTTTTTTTACGTATTAATTTCTTAGCAATTAAAATGGAAGTGTGTCTAAATATATATAAATATATATATATATATATATAGAGAGAGAGAGAGATATTTTGCACCCGACTAGAACTCGCTGGTTCTGTAACTTATTTCGTAGCACTTAGTTTAACACCGAACCGTCTCTTTTTACTTACGTCGTCGTGCTGCATTTTAAAACTTCCTAGGACAACAGTTTATCCACGTTTAGAGTGATGGTTTCAAGTCGTTTAATATATTTTAATACGAAAATAACTAATTAGAGAAGGAAAAATACTCCACAGTAAAACTACCACATGTGACTACAGACTCTAAAACCACGCCAGGGCAGAGAGAACACGCCGCACTGAATCTCGCGATATTTCCGCTTCAAAAAGTTGGTTTAACTCATCAAGAAATGAACAGCGTCACCTACAGTACTGGAGTGAGAAGTACAAACGGCATTCCACATATATTGTTCAGAAACGTAACGAGACGTACGAATTCCAGGACTTCGGTAAATATCTACCGATTTTACGATGGTTTTACAGTGCCAAAAAGAATAGACAAAACAAATTATTGTTTTCAAAAATGTAACATTTCAGAAAGAAAACTAAATTGTTCTGCAGTGGGGTGGTGGATGCTCCGTGGGTAGTATTGCTGCCCCTCCCCTCCAGGGTAAAGTCATCTAATTTACCTCATGGGGAAATTGTCTAAATTGTCTATGTGCCCTGGGATGAACTGGTATCCTATTCAGATTGCCCCTGAGCCTTGTTGCCTGGAAATAGGTTAGCAGATGGATGCTTGGGAGTGGAATAGTGGCTCACACCTTCAGGGTTGTGCAGTTCCCACCTCTGCTCTGGACTTGTTCATTCTCCACTATTGAGAATCGTAGTATTCTCCACTGGATTGCTATCCACAGACTTGCAGGTAGGTTGATTGGTGTCTCTAAATTACCCAAAGTGTGTAGTTGTGTGTTTGGGAGGGAGTGCATGCATGTGGCTTCTGATGGATTGGAACCCCATCCAGGATGCATCCCAGTTTCCTGCTCTGTGCTCCCTGGGATTGGCTCACTGGCCCATCAGCCTAGTCAAGAAGTGGTTACAGGATGGATGGATGGATGTTCTAGATGTTGGTAAAGAATTACTAAAGTGGGCATGTGGAATAATGAAGGAAGCTCCTTGTTACATGCAGTTAACATTTGGATTTTATATTACCTTCACCTATTTATCCACAGTGATGTGCAACTGAGAATGTAGGGCCAGCCAGTCCCTGTAGCAACTGAGGTTAAGGACCCAGCTCAGGGTCCCAGTGGTGACATCATTCTGCTGACTGATGGGATTTGAACTGGTGACCTCCTGGCCACAGGTACAGCACCATTTTCATAAATAAGTAAATAAGGTCAATTGGATCCTGATATTTAATTTTTTAATTTTAACCATTTGATTAAGATTGTCAAGTAAGTCGTTATTGTGTTTTACATTTGTTTATTATTTAAACTGTTTTGTTAAGTCAACAAATGACAAATCAAATCATACTTATCTAGCAATATAAGAATCACCAAAATTTCAATCTTTATGATTTTTTTCATGTATTTATTCAAGGAAAAAAATGAATAACTTAGAACGCTCTTGTATAAAAATGGTATTCATCATAAAGGATACATATACTGAGTGACAAACCTACACAAGGTTTAAAACACTCTCCCATGTTTGTTGGCCTACGTGGCCAATTATGGTGAAAACAAATTACATGCATTGCACACGTGAGGCACCTTGCTGCTTGATGCTGCCATTTATGTTTGTTTTTTTTTTTTTTTTTTTACATATTTACATCTAATAGTATGACCCTTCCACGGCTAATCACATTCCTGGTGTCTTACATATATACACGTTTCCACTGAAAATGATAAATTACTTGTACTTAGGGCATAGTCAAATCTTCCAAGTAAGCCACAACAGCAATAAAGTGAAAATGGGGGAAAATAACAAATTCACTATCCATAGGAATGGTTGGCTAATATTTGATCAAGTTCTTTGAATGTACACCAATGTCACTACAGATCAGGGCCTGGATAATTATAGAACTATATTTGGAAATGATCAATTTCCCCTAAAGACTGTCTCTTCTGAGAGCTCTGTTTTTATTCATCAAGTAAGTTGTTTCTGGTAGTCACATAGAAATTGAATGCATTTTGTCATGTTTGGTAATATAACTTATTACAAATAAATGCATAAAGCCACCTAGAATACCATGTATAGTACAAATCCCTGAGGCTCAGCCTCTCAGCCTTGTGTCCCAACATTGGCAGTGTTGTTTTATTTAGAAATTAATCATTTCAGGAGAGCTGCTTGTACTAAATCCACAGATCATCGTTGCACTTAAAAAAAAATCTTAGTATGTTCACTTTGTTACCCTTCAGTCCATGTGATTAGGAACGAACAGGAAAACAAACATTAACTTGTAATAATATGCTGACTTTGAAGATTTTCACCGCTTAAAACTTTACTGTATGCACATCATGTAAAACCAGTGTAGGACTGGAGTGCTGTCATTCACTGAGAGGCAGTGTCACAGACCACAATGACAGTGCCCCTGAAACACAGCCAGTTTCAAAACCCTCCCTAGCATGTTGCCTGAAATAACCTCCCCACACTGTGCAGATGCATCGAGCCCGACAGTGCAGTGTGACAGAGTATCGAAATGGAAAATCTCATGGTACACGAGTCGGATAAAGGTTTCAGGTAAATAATAATGCGAATGTCTAAACTTTGCACTGCTTTCCGTCCTGCAAGACCTCATCGGAGTGGGCGGCGTTCTCACAGACGTTACGGCAAAGTAACACAGCCACATGGTACACTCAGAGTTCACTCTAATGTTACAAAAATCTCAAGTTGGAATGTCTTGTAAGACTGTGTGCCCTTTTCCAATGGCAGCTCCAGAACACAAAGGAGACGGCGAGCTCGGGTCCATGTCAGAGCAGATCACACCTGACACCCTCAACCTACATCTTCTGATTCACAGGTTTTCTTGCCTTTTAATGGTGCGATCACCCCTCCCTCCTCCTGTTTTGTATTAAACTGGTCTGACATGTAGGCACCGTTAAACCACATTGGACAGTGTGTATGTGTGACTGTCTTGGTGTATCTGTACAGTTTGTTCACCCCATGGGGCAGCTAGATCACACAAGCTCATCCAGCAGTGTCCCGATGCTCTGGTGCTGCTCCGGGGGGGCAGCGATCGGCTTGTTGCACATGGGGCAGACACAACGTACCTCCAGCCACTTTACGAGACACCTGTGGAAACAACCGGGGAGGTTAGTGACAAGCAATGATACCTCACAGTCCCACACCAACCTAGTGCAATCACAGTCCAACCCTGAGGTCACCACATTCTGTTAAATTCTAATCCTTAACTTAATGCTACAATAAATTCTTGCAATTCAAGGCCTAAATGGAAAATGACCTAGAATAATAAGCCCAGGGCAAGACACCACGGCCTATGTACAATAAGGCAACCACAAAAGGACACAGCCTGGAATTTCACAAATGCATATCACTTTTCCCCAGCATGTTAGGATTTGTTTTGGGAATGTCACATTCGGAGGAACTTTTTTCTTTCCGTGTCTCGATCACCAGCTATATATTGACAAACTCCAGGGTTAACGAAACCCAGCTGGTCTTCACTAGAGCGATTGCCTCATTTAGGATAGCACGTCATCTGGGTAGTTTTAGAAGAGCTTCAACTCTGTTCCCAGGATGAGGATGTTCCTGTGGCGTGTCCCTTTGAGATGAGGTATTATGATACAGTTTTTTGTATTATGCCGTGTTCATAAAATCTTTCAGCTATGATTAAACTTGTCTCACATGTCAATCCCACCCTTATGGCAGACATCCACCCCCCAACCTGACACGCTACTCACTTCCTGTGGAATGCATGTTGGCATGGTAACACCCCCAACTCGTCTTTGACTTTGAAATCCTCCAGGCAAACTGCACACGTCTGCTGTAAAAGAAAGACAAGATGTTCCAGGGCTATTTTAGATGAACCTGACACAGGAAGGGCAAAAAGATATAGTGCTGAGAGAAAGTTTGTAAATATTTCAGAATGATCCGTATTCCTGTAGTACTTTTACTTAAATGTATTACGAGTATCTGGGAAAAAGTTGATATTTTGACCTAGAGTTGTACTTATGAAAAGGACAATTTGAAATAGCACACAAAACTGGACCTCTTCCATGTATTTAACTAACACGTTGGTATAATATTCACTGTCATGGTTGTGGAAAGTACTGAAATAATTAATAATTTCAAATACTTCCTACAATCCTTTGAGCATTCTGAATAGAATTTTTCCCCTTAAGAAATGCCCGAATCCTCTGCTTGTTTTGACTTTCTTGAATAAACTATTTAGGTCATGCTTCTTCTTGGTTGACAGTAGGACTTGGCTGTTCCAAAATGTACTTTTGCTTCAGTCATTCTCCCTCTATGTGCTAAGACCCTTTTGGCTTCAAAACACAAACCCAGTTTCCTGAAAAATGTGCTGGTACAATATATAATCTATTGTTCAAAGTCCTGAGACTGTAACAGTGCCCATAATATTCTTTTCTTTTCTTAAGATGTAGGATTTATTTTTCACCAAACATTCTGTTTCTCATTTATGTCCATGAGTTCCACTTTCTGTTCATCTGGATGAAGACAAACTCAGCTAAGAACCTTTTGGATCATCCAGGACTTTGATAAACTTGAGACAGATAACAGTGGTCTTTCAAAGCGTACACTGCACACCACGACTGTGAGGTGAATTCCATGGCAGACTCATACATGCTAACATTTGCCAAATCAAGAAATATCCTGGGGTTTTCTGTGACACATTCCCTGAGTGTCACATTCAATGATTTTTTTTGTTGAACAACAGCTCTTGGTAATAACTACGGTGCTGGCCAAAGTCTGTAGAAATGTTTGCCTGATCTTCATAAACAGAATATCTAACTTAAATTACTTCCTTAATTAAATTAAATTAATTCCGATAATTGAAGGGGTTTTATATATTTTCCCAACAAAGGTTGTGGATTTTGAAGTGGCTCAATTCAGGGTATTTTTGTATGGTGTCCAATTTTATATATTACATGAACTTTTAAGTATATCTGACTGCATTTCAGGATCAGGGAATGCAGGGTTACTGGCAAAAATAAAGGTTTCACAAATGTTATTCAGTACAACTAACCATTTGTTAAGTACTTAGACAAAATTAATATTCCTCAACCATTAAAACACTTGTGTTACATCTCATAATAGAGGAATATATGCTTCAAACATCATAGTTGTTCTTTACTTTGGTGTCTGTGTTATGTAACCTGCTATGTTCACTTTCAACTCTAAGGAATTTTAAGTTTATAAACAAATATATATTCTTACTCCATGTAGACTTAATTTCTTTACATCTCCCTTTAATACGACCTGCAAAAAAGAACGACTGAATTAAACAAAACATACAACTAAGGCATAAGAAAATATTTATCGTGCCGTCAATAAAGTAACAATTATTCAGTAACTGCATCTGTGTGGGACTTTCCTGTAATGCAATACCTGCCCTTTCATTACCAACAACCTTTTGTATATACTTTCTTAAACAAATTTAAGCCCCATCATTGATTTCTCACAATTTTAATTGTGTTATACTCTTGTGTTTTTTTTTTCTTAATCACAGGGCTTGTACAGTGCAATCAATATTCTGGTATTTCTTCAAGCATGTCAACAAAACTAAAGTATTGAAGTCTCTGTGCTGTTTCTGTTAAAGGACTCAGACTTACCTCCTTGTATCCAAACCTCTCACTCTGAGCTTGATGTCTCAGTTTGCTGTGAACAGAGTGAGAGTAAACGAGAGAGGTTAAGGCCAAATTAACAACAGTGAGTATGTAAGCCCCAGACCTCTTATCTGTGCAGTAGCTCCCAGCCAGTGGGTGGCAGTAACGCATCTTACATTGTGTTGTATTAAAACAAACGAGACTGGATGGGCATGATTTTTTGTCAGTATTGCAATGTGAAAAGGGTTTCACAACATCATAGTTTACCTGACAACTTTTTTTAACCAAATCCCTGCACAAATTGAAAAACCAGGCCATAACCCAAGACACTGCTGCCATGGTTCATTGTTTGCAGCAGTAAGTACATATGATTAGCATGTTTTTTCTCAACTTCACAGTCAATAAGTATTGGCAGGCTCACTAAAAATAGAATCATGAGATACAAATATCGATATACTAATGTTTACTGTACAAAGATACATAAAGACTCGTGTTTTGTTTTGAAATGTGCTACAGACATGAAATTTCACTTCTTTACATTGTTTAATTCAGCACCTTCCTGACTGTGATGTAATGTTTTAGTTCCCTAACCCCATAAGGTTGCTATTTATTATATATTTATCTCATCCTTTATTATATCCTATGCTGCTTTTGACTCATGGTGATACATACTGTATATGTACATACTGTATATGTAAATACTGTAAATTGTATTGAAGTTATCTTGCATGATATATGTCAGGGTTCCACAAGGAGGACTGCTTTGGCAAGATTTGACCCATGGGTCGACTGATGGGAAACCCCGTTATATGTTATCCTGCAGCATGGAGCACATCCACCAAGACAAATTCCTTGTATATGTTTAATATTATTCGCTAATAGAGATCTTTCTGATTCTGCTTCTGAAACCTTCGCTAAGACAATGTACAACAATTATTTTACTGACCTCGATGCTGTATTTAAGTGAAAACATGCCTCTTGATACTTCAGCATCAGAAATTCCCAGAGTGTTTCCCTTTTGTTCCATTAATGCATCATTACACATGACATTGCATTTACACTGTTATTCTTGTGCTGTACCAGCCAATCAGATTCTTGTGCTGTACCAGCCAATCAGAATCAGACTCACACGGTGGACAAGGCTCCCCTAGCATTTCTTAGCCAGACAATAACAGATGACTGAAACCAGACAAAACTCAAAGTACAAAAATTGGTCAATTATCCTATTTTTCTGTCTTTACTGGTATGATCTTGAATGTGGAACATGTCACATAATGTTCATAAAGTCCCACTTCCCCAAAAACACAATCATTTTCAGTATTTAAAATAATTGCCTTCGCAGGGGGAAGGAACGCAAACAATGCTAGAAACATTTTAAAAATTGCTATTAATAGACATAATGTCATCGCACTTTTGTTTCTATACTAAGTTGAATAAAATGTGGCTAACAATAGCTAACCACATTTACCTTGACTTTGAAGAAATAATAAATAAAGTCTAAGGGCACATGAAAGCAGATCCCCGCTAGGAACACTGGGATATCACTCACTTTACCTCTTTTCTAAATCAAGCCCCAACAATTATTCTGTGGAATTGAATATTCACTTATTAATGCCAAATTGAGTGCTTCTGGAGTGCTGGAAATCATTCATTTACCGAGTATCTCAGTAAATTTACAGAGAAATCTGTTTTTCTCAATTTTTAGCGAGCAGTCCTTTTGATGTTTATCATATATTGGATTAGAATATCACTAATAGAATATTTCACTGTTCTATTCACTGTTGGCTGTATAATAAGAGCTGTGTGTCACTAATACATGAGAGGTCCTACGTGGGTGATTCTTTGCAGTTAGAATAACCCTGAGACTGATGACTCTGCCTCTGCATCACTCCCAGCTGGAAATGCTTCCTGCATCAGTGTGCGTGTGTGTGTGCTAGTGCAGGTACCAAAGAATGACATGTAGAAGCCAATACTAAGGCACTGTGCTATGAATGCCTTTGCCTCGACGAAGAGGCAGCTTACACAGCACGGTGCGCAGACACGCCGGTCTCCACATCACGGCCTGCACCATAAAGCTCTGGCTTTGGATGATTCTAAGCCGGAAATGACAGAGACTCTTGTAACCAGCTGCCCTGCATCACAAAGCAATATATATACAGCAATAGTCTTAGGCTGCCAAATAAAACAATATTTTAATGGCCTTTATGTGGGTGTAAAACTGATTTTATGGGTGTGAAAGTTTGTCATCTTAACCATTTCAAAACCTTGCCTATACCCCAGTTACTGCAGTAATCATTCAAAATACCTATGTGTTTGGTTCCTCAACCACCTTGTTTGGCTAATCAATCTCATGAACTTAACTGGCTAATTAGGTTAATTAAGTGAGCTTTGGTGAAATGGCTGAGGTGCCCCTGGCAGCTGAAGTAACATTCTTTTGGCCATCAAACAAGATATCAGTAACTTTTCAAAGAAAAGACGACAAATTTTTAAAACACTTTGCTGTTTGTCTATTTTCTAATAATAAATTGTATTTTTTCTTATTAAATATACACTTATTACACTGATAAATAGCTTTAAACATTTTCTTTGACTGCCTAAGACTTTTGCACTGTACTGTACAAATGTGAAAGTCAGTCGTCCTGAAGATGTATATCACGTAAGGCATGACACAGACCGGTGGGTTCGGGTATGAGGAATGACTATTCCATTAGGCACTTTTCAAAATACCCCTACAATGAAGAATTGTTTTTTGCCAAAAATAACAGGACAAATGGTGGCCGCCACTGAAGGTCTTCAGCATTGTTTGAATCAGGAAGTACTTCAGCTCTCAGGAAGTGTAAAGTGTAAACAAAGGCCCTAAACCTTGGTAAGACTGCTAAGTGCCTAAGTGCTGAAGCAAGTCATCAAACTTCCTCGCCAACATATGAAAATACTTATGGTGCTTTACATCATCCATTTCTCACATGGGCAATACAAGCAACTAGAACTGTAATGGTACATATAATCGTTTACTGTTCAGTACATCATTTTCATTTTGGTGAACTGAATGTATGACATGAATGGATACATTTATTGATTTATTGACACAGGTGGAACCTAAATTGACAAGTAGACGTTCAACATGGAAAGTGGGTGTGTCCCAGCTAGCCAATAGCAGTGGTGCTTTGTGACTCAAGGGTAAGGGCTGGAACAGCTGGTGCTACAAATAAGAAATTATCCATAGTCCAGACCATTCCATTTGACAACACTTTCTGTTCACTGCAACTTCCTAATTAAATTACTAATTAGACAACTGATTGTCTGAGGAGTCCTCACACCTGGGTTTGAACAGCTGACCTAAAAGTTAATCCCAAAAACCTGCATATACACCGGCCCTTTGCGGATAAGACTGCCCACCCCTAAGCTACACCTTATAGACCACGTCCTTCAAAAGATGCATTTGAAGACTGAATGTGTTACAGCAGTGCAACAAGGCTGTCCCTTTTCGAAGGCTCCTTCAAATGCAGTATAGAAGTGCATCCTTCTTTTGCAGAGTCTAATGGATCCTTTGTGACTCGGAAAAAGAAGGACGCATTTCTAAGCCGTATGTGAAGGAGCCTTGAATTGGGGCAGCCATGTTGCAACACTGTAATACGTAAGGTCTTTGCATTCAGCCTTAGAAGGATACAGCCCCTGAATTCAGACACAGCAATGCTCTCCATTGTCCAGGCGAGATACTACTGGCCGCAAATACCATGTCCTTCGTTTCCATTGTCGTTGTTTCCTGCCCCTTCAGAACAGCTGTAAAATGTATACCTCTTTGACTGATGCCATCTTTCTTTTTTTACTGCTTTATTGACTGAATAACTTTTTTGTTTTGCGGTCCATAGCTAAGGGAAAAGCAAAAGAGGAATCAGGATGGTTTCTCACACTATCCCCTGGTAGGCATAACTTTTTACCCATTCATATCGACACACTATGCATGCAGGCATGTGCAGCAGCACTGCTTGTGTAATAACAGTGTGCAAATCTCAAGTATAAACCAACTTTTACACTGACAATGTGCATGTTGCCCTTTTAAAGTGTTTGTGTTGGGGGGGTGGCGGATTGTAGAGCCCAGCATCGGGTTCCAGAGGTGCCAGCAGTTTCCGAAACATTCAAGGTTGCCAATTCTCACGCAACCGGTGTGACATTCACTCTTTCAGACTCTCACTTAAGGTAAATCTATATTATTCCGTCATAAGCCTAAAATTGGCCACGTCAGAAGTTTGCAAAACCTACTGACTATTTACAAGGTAATAAAACTGTTATATAATGCAAATACGTGTATGTGTGTGCAAACCTGTCTCAAATTGAAAATCTCACTCAACCAGCTGACCAAAGTTGGCAACCCTGTGCATCTGAAAACGCGCCAGGTGATTGTGGGGAAGTGCAACAAGAGCCGTATGACCAGTAATCCATGTAATGCTGAAGCGCGAAGGACAGTGATACTGTGATCCTTTCCAGCTCCCATAAACAAACCCAAGGGCAGCATGACCCAGTAACAACGCAGGTCACGAGCTGGGCCTGACCTTTAGAAGACTGTCACCCTTGCTTGGCCCTTCTTCAGCTAGAACTAACTGAATTACCACCAGGACCCCTGCCGGGAATGCAGCCACCAGCACGGGTTAACATCATTAGCCTCAAACAGTCGGTCTGAAATAAGAGCAAATCCATTCTATCTGCACTTGCACCTCAGCTAGCCCACTCTGTAAGTGGCTTAAGGAGCTAAAGCTCTATGCCTGAGATCAGAAGCTTTGCTGGACTGAGCCCCAGTCTCGGCAGAACATTCACATGTCTGTGGGCCCTTGAACGAGGCCCTTAACTCCCCGGCTCCAGGGGCCCTGCGCATTGGCTGACCCTGTGCTGTGACCCTCAACCTATAGAGAGCAAGATGGGGTAGATGAAAAGATGCATTCTGATATACTTGGGCAAATGGCAAGTAAAGGATTTATCATTCTGGCAGGGGGGACACCGGAAGCTAGACGACACACAGACTGGTGCATCATTATGTGCCCCCACTGAGTGTCTGACCGGAGGAGGGACTGACAGACCTATGGATAGCTGGTATGGTTGCTGGCAGGGGGGCCAGCATGGAAAATGCTACACTCACTTCCTGTCTGCTTCTAACTTAGCCAAGCGGGCTTGTTAGTCAAGGGCTTGTGTGCATTAAGTAGGCGAAACATCCTCAATAGACGCTTCTGAAAATATATTTATAAATCAAACAGTTCTAACAAGCAGCTGGCGAGTGTGACGCCGTCTTTATGATACATCCATGAGAGACGAAGATGACGGTTTGAGTGAGTGTCTGTTTATATGTGTGGGAGTACTATCATAAGACATTCAGTTCGACAAAGGTTTGCTGTTACATCCCTTTGAGATGTATTCTATTACCAAGGCTCTCTTTGACAAAACCACTCCATGGCAAAAACATAGACAAGAGTTCTTTGAAGAGCGCTGAAAAACAGAGATGTTTTGGAGCTGTCAGGAGGAAGGGTAATGGAGATTCAGTCATCAGTATCACGCATGACTGAGATTACTTCTTCGGGGGCAAACACATAGATATTAAATCCCTAAATAATGTATTTGCTTTATGATCTCATAAGTAATCTTTGAGCTGAGTTGGGTGTTTTACCTGACTCGCTCTCGATGCTCTCACCTTATGAAATAGCAGCAGAAGATCAGGCTCAGGATGAAGATGAAGATTCCCGTGCCAAAGATGACCATGTAGATGTTCAGCGGGAGGTCCTGGAAAGTGATGGGAGGCATGGTGCACGTTTTGTTGGCGGAAATCAGGCCCAGACTGCAGGAACACCCTGAGGTGAGGGAAGAGAACGGTGCTGTCAGTGAGAGCTTCCACAAAAGCTGCCTCTCCAGCATGCTGAGGTCAGAGTCCAGGCTCTCCTCCACCACATCATGCTTCCCTTCATTTCCTGTAGGGCCAAATATAAGCTGACCGTCAGCTGGCCTCCTGGAAAACTATTTACTTTCCACACATAATTTCTTTCTGAGATAAGAAGCACATGTCTTTTGTCCTCAGTCCTGGAAATGGCAGACTACCTGTCCTCCAAGCCACTCTGTGACAGATGATGACCGCATCAGACACATAGCAAAGGGCAGAGGCACATGAGAACCTTGCCTTGATAGAGTTTTGGAAAAGAAAACACAGCAGCATCCATTGCGGCTAACAGTGGTCCCATTGATGGTGCCTGAGGACATGCAGTTGTTTCCACATTTGCTGCCTTTTATAGTCTCCAAGTAAGCAGGAAGGTCCTGTCCCTTTTTGCAACAAGTGACTGAGCAGGGATGAAAAATCCACAGGTGGCTACAGATTGTGCTGAAGCCCAGAAAGCCCAGCTTCAGACAGAGAGGATTTCAGACGGAATGTCGACAGCAAGCAAGAAAAGCTGGATCCGTTCCTGATACATCATTTAACTTCATTAAGCGGAGCCGCATAACAAGTTTTCCGGCCCATATGTTACTGAGACCAGATTAAGATGCAAAGATTCTGTTCATTGACATGTACCGATCTTACGGAGCTGGTTATTAACAGAAGCGATTCAGGTTGCTGTTTGCTCAAAGGTAACCCAAAGGCCCTTACCAGGAGTTACATGTCTGGACACGCCATACTACCAGATACTCCTTGTAAATAAATAAATAAATAAATAAATAAAAGTCAAATGTACACCTGACCTGCAATAAATAGCAGCTGTTAATTGTATAACTAGTTTATCTATTACAGTAGCTGTTTTGATCATAGCGTGCTATGAGAGAGACCAGCAAACAGTTCCTTCTGTTGTGTTAAAAAAGTAATTCAGAAAATAAAGACAACAAACCAAACTACTATTCAACATATTCTCATAAATGGGACTCTTCTTCCTCTGGAGTACCAATTTCATACTCTTCGTACTCTGGAGTACCAATTTTATACTGTTTGTATTCTGGAGTACCAATTTCATACTCTTCATACTCTGGATTACCAATTTCTTCCCCCTACGCTCTTACCATGGAGAACAGGTGGGTATGAGCGGATCATGCCGGGATTATCTATCTCCCTCGGAATATCCAATAATAGAACCCCCCTTCAATGAAGTTACCCAACACCTTCCCCTCCCCAACCTCCACTGGAAATTAACTAAAGGTCAGTCCGCCTTGCTAGAGTTGCTCTCGTCTCAACGATCCTCTTACGGAGCTGCTAAAAAACAGCACGATGCATTTGCACACGCACACACACTCACACACAGGCATGCTCGCACGCACGATGGTGCGTTGCGAGGAGAAAAGTTGAAGAATAGAGGAATGGCTTGTTGTGTAGACACTGTGTACCCACAAGCCAGTGTGAGGTCAGTTTAATCACTGCCAGGGTGACCTTGAAGTGGATCCAGTAAGTGTGTATATCCTCAATCCTCACATGCTGGACAGCTGCGATGTCAGCGCTATCAGCGCAGCCCCTGCTCCCACCCCTACAACACAGATGTTCCACTGGCTTTCTGGCCAACCATGTTCTCCAGAAAGCTTAAACATACTGCCTTTCGGAATTCTTTTTGTGTAACACTGACCAAAGTGCCCAATGAAACAAACAATAAATGAACTTCATCAAGTAATATCAGACGATACACTCGAACACACACATGGCGTGTTGTTGTGCCACAGGAGTCCAGCAGAGCTGGTTAAACCAAAAAGCCCGAAGCCAACCTGAAAGGTGTTGGTCACTATAATTTTGCATGAGATATACATGTCAACACATATGAATCTCACCACTGGCTGAATCAATCACCGGCTATTAATATCGTCAGCATACCATCTGTAAGACTGCTGCTGGCTTAATGATTGGCCGAAATTAATTAAAATTTTTCTATTAGCAACCAAACCATACCAGTTTTACAGAGCTCCAAGTAGCCTGTCTCCCTAGTACCAAATGCCAAACTTCCTGCAAGAAATATTTCCAAACAACTCTTGTAGAGTCGTATGCACACACACTCCCCCATTAAGAACATTCATAAATAGCTTAAAATGTTATGAGTTGTTATATTCACACACTCATAGATCAAAGATCAAAAAATACAGAGTAAAGAGAAATCAAATAGTATTTGCTATAGGGGCAGCATGGTGGTGCAGTTCTTGGCGCCGTCGCCTCACACCTCTATGACCAGGGTTCTGTGTGTGTGTGTGTGTGTGTGTGTGTGGAGTTTGCATGTTCTCCCTGTGTCATTGTGGGGTTTCCTCCAGTAGAACAAGTGGTTAGATGGATCGATGGATGAGCAGTATTATATAAACACTTGCACTCACCAAACATCATGATGTTTGGGTCTTAAATGGCCTGAAATGTCACATGATTTATTGTCCACAGTAATTACAGTGTTTTGATAGCAGAGGTAATTTGGTCTGGCCAAGACCTGGAGTCTCTGCCCGTGTGGCTAATAACACGATACGCACGTAACCTGGCAACCGACACGATTTATAAAGTGTATTACCTATTTAAAGGCACATGTCGCACTGCTGCTCACACACCCATGAAAAGGGAAATTTAATTAAATAAATGCTCCTTTGATGGATTATAAAAGCAGATACGTAGCAGTGCAACAGATGAAAATAACTTGATTTCTGAAATGTAAATGTATCCAATATTTATGCTAAAACAAGTCAATGAAAATATTTGTGCTATGATCCTGACATACTTAACACACATATATGCACACTACATATGCACGCACGTACACACACACACACACACATACACACACACACGCACACACACTCGATCAGAGCCTGAAGGTGGTACTGAACTGGGAGACACATAATAAAAGCTCATCATGAATGGACTTAAAAACACGGCTTCTGAGTTCTCAGGTCAGAGACGAAAATTGCCAAGCTGATCTTCAAACACTTCAAAGGACCGTCATTACAAACCCAAAAAGGCAAGTAGGGGCTGGTCTCCCTTATCATAAAAGGATTTAAACAGCATCAGTCATTATGAGTTCATATTCCATGGTGAGCAGCCCGTCACAATGAAAGCGTAACTCCCGGCCATTCACCACTGAGACGTCCATCCATTGTGCGCTTGTTAACTGTCCTATTCTCAAGGTTCACCCACTGTGCTGCACAATGGCAGCCTGGGGAAGGGAACAACAGCATTCACAGACTCTGTGAGCTTAAACTTTTTAACCGTTCATTCATTCTTCTTCTACACTGATGTAATGGGCACAAGGCTGGGAATAACCCTTAAAAGGGCGCTAACCCATCGCAGGGAACACCCCATTTACACACACATTCACACCCATGAGCGATTTGACAACTCCAATTTGCCTTAGTGTGTATCTGGATTATTGGGGGGGGAGGATGGGGGGACGGAGAACCCAAAAGAAACTCCATGAAGACAAGAGGATAACATGCAAACGCCGCTCACGAAGAGCCGGGAGCTGGGGATCGAAACCTATCAGAGACTATCTGGAAGGGATTTTCGATTGGCTGAGGAATACTACCTTAGCTCCTTTAACCTGACCCCAAAAAGTTTAAAGATCTTAACGCCAACCACGGTGCCTGCTATTCATACGCAACTCTATTAAAACAGAATCAGCATTAATGTGATCTGCTGACTATGAGAAACCTGGCTGCTCAGGCATGACAAAGACTGAGAAGTGATGAAAGCACAACAAGCAAAGGCACGGGGCCCTTTCGTAAGGGGGGGGGGGGGGGGGGGGGGGGGGGGGGGGGGGGGG
>JAODKF010000046.1:15707987-15719892 GCA_026779585.1 Mormyrus proboscirostris | reverse complement strand
GCACATTTCTATTTAAATTGCAAGGTTTATGAGCACAAGTGTTCACACACTTCTGCAACGTTTCATGGAAAATATCATTAGCTGATTATCCTTAGAGAGACACTGATGTTGTACTGTATGGGTTTTAACTAAATACTGTACATACTGTTTTATTGCTGATTAGCTTAGGCAAAAGTGACATCTTTACAAATGCACACAGCTGAATACTTTACTTGCACTCTGGTTTCCAAAGAATTCAATTTCCATAGAACTTGAAAAAAAAAAAGATATTATAAACGGTCTGAGCCTCCAGCAAATACCGTGTAGTTAAAATGTTAAATACAGGACATGATGATGGATGGATTATCAGCATCACTGATAATAATATATAAGCCTATTTCACATCAGAAATATGACCAGCATCCATCTATCCACCCCCGATCTGAGTCAGGGAGTCTTTTCCAAGAAGCGCAGGACACAAGGCTGGGATACGCCTTGGACAGGATGCCAATAACTCACCAAATATCTTGGGGTTTTAGCATGGAGAGAAAAACCGCCGGTCTGCAATGCCCTCATCCAGAGGCTGCACCCCTTGGGATCTGCATCCTTCAGCTGAGCAGAGTGAGGTCGTCACGCAGAGACCAGCCAGGAAGGTAGAAAATGTTCCTGTTCAAATATGATCTTATCAGAGCGACCATTGTTAAATAACTAAAACCCAATAATTCAGCAGGAACTAAAAATCGACATGAGTTGCAGTGCCTAGTCTTGGAAGACAGTCGGAAGCGGCATACTTGATACCTGAATCACCGATATCTCCTTTTGCTTTCTTTTCATACTACATTGTACTATTTGGTTTACAAGAGTATTAAACAAAACCTCAAACCTACAGCTCCAACTGATTCATCAACCTGATGTTCCAAGGCAAAATTTGTACCCATCTGCAGAATAAAACTGACTTCTAAAATGCAACAAATTGCAGGCTATTTAAAATCAAAAGGTGCATGGGGGGGTAGCATAGTGGTGCAGAGGTTAGTGCTGTCGCCTCACACCTCCGGGACCTGGGTTCAAGTCTCTGCCATGACGCCATGGGTGTGGAGTTTGCATGTTCACCCTGCGTCATCGTGGGGTTTTCTCTGGGTATTCATGCTGGACTGTGGGGGTAAAAGTGGAGTTGCCAAACTGCCCATAGGTGTGTAATTGTGTCCCATGATGGGTTGGTGCCCCATCCTGGCTTGTTCTGTACATCGTGCACATTGGCTGCTGACCCTCTACAGGACAAGCAAATACAGAAAATGGATGGAGGTACAGAGATTATTTCACCATTTTGTGTTGTAATTCAATTAAAAAGAAAAAATGAATGAGAGAAACGATTAGAGAAAGGTTCCTGTCCACAAATACAAACACAACAAATGGGTGGGTAAGTGTCTCTTCAGCCTTCCCCAGCAGATGAGCAAGAATCCCACTGGTTGCAGAAGAAGCAAAGCAGAGGACTTAAGTGATGCGGAGTGACATCATTAGCAGACGGCTTCAAGGTTTGTGGGGTGTTATGGTGCATCAGGAAGGGAAGGAGACAGAATACTGAGCTAAAAAAAAAAAAAACTTAACTACGATGTCGGCAAGAAGCTTTTTCAAAGATCCCCTGCAGCAGCTGCCTTTGACTGTAGCCATGTTTAAACATTCTGTTAGCAGAATGGCACCACAACTCAATAATTAATGAAACAAGACTGAGTCTGAAGTGCTAATTTAAATTCAAGGTTAAAAAGTTTTAATAACAAGAGAAGCTCCAGAAGACTTCTTAACGATTTCGCTAACAGTCCATGTATGCTAGGCTTGTTAGCCGCACAGCTAACAGCCCAGGCAAGTCAGGGCATGTTGGCCCTTCAGGTAACAGCCCATGTCAGACCAGTTGTATGGGTCTTGTGCTTGACTCTGTATCTCTGCTCTGTATCTCTGTCCTATACTGCTAGACTTTAAAAGGGCCTCCTCTTACAGCAGGGGTCTATGGCTGAACAGAATGCCATTGCCAAGTGCATGGTCCTACAGGCCCAGAAGCATAGAGCTTCACAACTGCTGTCCACTTTTCCAACACATAAGACACCACAGGGTTTTTAAACACATCAGCCGACTACCTTACAGGTTAATTTTAGGCCATATTTAAAGACACCGGAACAATGTTATGATTGGCACCGTCAATACAATTCAGTGTATTCTATGTGGTTTGTCTGCCCTATCTTTCCAACATCAACTGTAAGCACAATAAAGATAAAATGGCTCATTATTATGGTCATTTTCTCTTCAAAATGTTTACACCAAACCACAAGAGTGTTTTAAATTACAATTACAATTTAAATTACAAAATCTTAATGGAAAGCAATTCAATATAAATCTTCCTTTACCTTTAAGAATGTATTTTAAATGCACTGCAATACCATATGGCAGCCATGAATCCAACACTGCTCAGCCTAAATTAATTTACTGATAATTATGTGAAAGACACATACATAGCTCTGTCACCATACAAGAGTTGCAACTGTTGTCCTACTAAAACCAACAGGTTTGCGTTGTAAAATGAACAAATCCACCCGACTGAATTATGAGCTAAAATATCACAATACAACCGAATACATGGTGCTTAGTCTTACCAAAAAACATAATGTCAATTTCTGCATAACAAATGTTACAACGTGCCACAAACTGAAAGGTGCAGATTCACACTTTTTTGGGAACTTTTCCGAATCCCCTTTTCGTTTGTTTTATTTGAATTATCGGAGAGGAGCACAAACAATACGAAAAGCAGTACGCTTTCATTTTAATTTGTAATTAATATGGACAAAGTAAACAGCTGTTAAGCTGAAGGAAACATCAGAACTAAAGGAAATTGTACACTATGTGTGTAAATATACATGTACACACAACTCTATACATTGTAATGTTTTATTCATTTTAATGAAATGTTACCTTGTATGTTGAACTAATGTTGGACAAAACAAGCCATTTGACAAAAATCTTTGATACCTACACATCATGTCTGTTCATTTAACACTTAAAGTTGAATGATATGTGAATGATCTGCTATGTAAGTTAGGATCTTCCACTATATTAGCCCAGTGTAGTAATGAGAGCCAATTATCGGCTAAAAGGGCTAAATGGGAAGAAAAAAAAGGGTTTGTCCTAACACTCTTTTCCAAGTTAATGGCACAAACATACAAACTATCACATATTCAGTGACTCACCCTCTTTTAATAATAGCCTAAATGTGAAAATCTAGCCAGTGTCCATTGTATGAAGATTACATACGTACACTTCCTGGGGTTGGAATACATAACAAGAAAAATAGCGAAACTAGAAAACTGACAAAATATTTCAATGCATCATTGCGTAAATCTATTACAGCATGCATGTACAGCTGAGCGATACATACGATACGATACATAAAAAATATTACATACATGTGGATATACAGATGTTGGAGGACAAAAATTCAACAAATGAGACAGTTAAGATGAATCTTGGTTATTTACTTAACTCATGTTAAATGAGTTAAAGCAGTAACGCCAGTTCTTTGATGAACTACCCTAACACATATAGGTAAGTAAGACTAAACGAGGCCTAGTAATAATAACCGAAGAATGCTCACCGTTACACCACTGGGACGGGTGCATCAATAACACGGGGGCGCTTCTTATGTGCAAAAGGTCTGTGTTTATCAACAAAGAAACAATGTAGACAGTCCGCCGTGTCCTTCATGTGCAGCTACAACATCAAAGTCAGCTACTCACGTCCGATTCATCGGTGTCTCGGAAGCTCCCCAACAAAAATTACCACAAAAATTCTTTAAACACCTTTCATTTGCCCTACACGTATCGACATCCACAGGGTAAAGAAAAGTTATTAGTCCCGAAGTGATAACGAACCTTTAATAAGACCCTTCCGCATGTTTTGGAAAACAGCGCTCGTCAGACGCCCTTCAAACGGTTTATTTTACTTCTCAAAAGTGAAAAATGTACATGATCATGCTGACCCGTCGCTCCACTACAACAATGCTCATTAAATAATTGTCCTAGCAACAGAAGAAAGGGCAGTGTTGGTGGGGGGAATCCCTATTGCTGTCTCACCTCGGCCCCGCCCCCGCTAGCATGATGGACATGGCCTCAGACCAATCACGTTACCTCACCTCCTTCCAAAGTTTGCCTAGATCAGATGACGCAGAGATTCGGTCCGCCCCCAAATATTAACGGTTCGCTATTACTTTAATTGTACCGAGCTCCTACCATTACATGCTATTTAACAGTTAATATCCTGTAATGCACCGGCTCTGAAAATGATATAACAGCCTTAGAAATGTAAAGCGATCTTGAAGCTGTATAAGTACTAATAATTGGCATTTAAAAAATGCTTTCCACATTTAAAATTTGTGTCTTTTTTCGAAATTATTTCACAACATGTTAACGGTTAAAACTGTTAAAATGAAAACTAGTAAATAAGGTCAAGAACTGAAAACTACAGATAACTGTAAAACACATGAAGAAAATCATAACGGGGACACTAAAATGTTTGGGTCCCTTTCCAAAGAGAGTTGACTGATGTCCTCATGACTTCTGCATGGAAGCTGGCCGCTGTCTGATTTGGTGCTTTGCCATAAGCAGGAGTGATTGAAAAGATCAAAAATAGAAAACAACCTTCCTGAAGGCAGGAAAATATGCAGTAAATAATCAAGGGAAAAGATTACTAACAATTTTATTGGCTATAAGGTAATGACGTTCAGACTCCTTCACTATCTGTCCTCTTAATGATTCCATTATCAATCAAGATGTAAATCTACCCATTCAAGCAGTACTAAGTGCTTAAGGTAAAATAGCTGCTGAACATTCGATCCAAAACAACGGCAGAACGTACAGCACATTCTCTGTCCCTGGCTCAGAAAAAGTAGCACTGTTCGTACGTGGTGACATTGGCAGTATACACAGGGGTGTAGCTGTAGATGAGAGCTGAGGCTTCTTCCTCAGGGCTGGTAAAGTGGTGAGAGCTCTTCCTGGCTGCAAACGGCAAGACTCATCTTCAGTCACATTTGCGCAGATTCAGTAGGTGAAAATGTCACATCCTGAAATGCCTGGGTCCCTAGCCAGGTGTACAGCACTGTGTTAGTAATTCTAACTGCAAATGAAATTGTGACTGTGATTCTGCAGATTATAAGCCTTTGCCTCTGGTCAGAAGGTCAGTGGTTCAAATACTGTTACCAGCAGAGTAATCATTTCACTCTCAGGGCCTTAAAGAAAACCGTTGCTGAAAAAATGCCAGACCTTATGCTCTGACCCTAAGCTTTGCTCTCTTGTCTATATATCTGTGTGTCTTATAGGAGAGAAAGATGGCATATGCAAAAATTATCCTTGTATAATGATGAATTAAGTACCATGTTAAAACTGAAAGATGACAACATGCAAAAAACGGGAGGTGCTTTGTGTATATTTACCTTCATTCACAAAAAACTCGGCTAGCAAAGATGACACACGCACTGCATTGGAGGAATGGGGGAACTGCCTCTTCGGGTGCCACTGGAAGCGATTTACCTCCGGGTGCCACTGCACTCCGTAGAATGGGTACTGCTTTCCTTGTAAAGCAGAGGAAAACCATGGAGAACAGACTAATCACTGTGCAGTCCCGCACAGCTGATTTGCATTACCTCACCCTTCCCTTTGTCATTCCTGCAGCTGTTTAACGTTTAAAATCCCCAGGAAAGAGTATGAACATTGTTTGGCAAACAGTTACCTTCCATGGTGGAAACAAACACGGCCCCATTCTCAGCTACATTTGTGGACAGGATGGAGAAGAATTGTGACAGTTTTTCATCACCTCTGAAGGCCTGTTTGGGTGAATGACACATTACAGCTGTAAAGGTTAAAACAGTTACAATATTAAAATGACTTATTTTCAAAATGACATTTTCCTTTTCAACATCCCACTGACCCCTGTTAAATGTTAGTGCATTTACCACATCATGCATACAGATTTGCCAACTGTCACGCATATGGCATGACACTCACGCTATCAGACTTTCATGCAAGAAATCTTATGGCAAATCTATACTATTCCATTATAAACCTAAACTTAGCTACATCAAAAGCGTTGGGGTAGTTTGAAAACAGACTGTTTACAAGGTAATACAACTATTACTTATTAAATGTGTGTGCAGACTTGTCTTGAATTGAGAATCTCATGCCAACCAGCCGACCAAAGTAGGTAACCCTGCATATGATATACAGTACAGTATCTATTTTATGGGACTGACAGTTACTATCACTCCTATTACATGATTAATTACAGCTGGGTCATTACAAATCACCATTAGCGACACACTACACTGATGTCGATTGTAGCACAGAAAGGAAGGAGAAGTTGACTTTTGGTGACGGAAACAAAGCTGTGCTGTACGACATCGTGTTTAACTAAAGATCTATAGAGAGGCTAGAGGCTAGTGGCTCAAATTCGCCCGAATATAGTCAGTGATGGGCCTCCCCAGGGGTGCATGGAATGATTGGCTTGATCTCCAGCATTCATCTGCTTTGATGGGATATGATTGGCTTTTTGAAAGAGAAGGGAAAATTACGAAAAAAAGTAAAAAAAAAAATGACAAGAATGAGGTCAGTGGGAGCAGCTGCGCAGTCGGCATCCTTTGGGAGGTCTACAGAGAGCAAGCTGCACTGCATTATAGTGCAAGTAACACTAGACCAAACTACCTTTTAATGTTCCACCATGTGGAATACAAATTTAACATCCTAACACCTCCCCTCCCAAGATTGTTCTCTTAGAACAGCCTCATTGTCCATTTGCCGGAACTTCCTCTCTGCTAGATATGAGGAAATGTGCTAAAAATAGGGTGACTGGCCACTCAGAAATTCTAAATGCCACCTCAGTGTTTCTGTCATGATATGGGAGTCACACACAGTCTGGGAGCAAACAAACACGGAAAACCACTCGCCTGTCAGTTACGTGGCCGCCCACCTAGGACTGTGGTGATCAGGGCCCCAAAGAAGTCTATACTACACTGCTAGACATGCCAGGGGGGTAGAATATGTGAAATGAATGGAAAAAAAACATTAAAAATACTGATGGGACTGATGGGAGAGGGTGGGATTCTGAATGATATGGGGCTGAGAAATATCATTACTGGGGAGAGGTGTGTGGTTCAGTGGGCTAAGCCTGTCATCGAAAGGTCACCGGATCGAGCCATGTGTCGGCAAAATAGCCGCACGTCTATGGGCCTTTGAGCAAGGCCCTTAACCCTCCGGCTGACCCTGTGCTGTGACCCCCCCAAGCTCCTCCCCAACCTGCATTTGTGTTTGTGTGTCTCATAGAGAGCAAGATGGGACAGGCAGAGAGAGAATTTCCTCCAGGGATTAATAAAACATTACTACTTTATCAATATTTGTACATACACCACCCATACCAGCCTCACTTATACTCTTCCTTAGCAACTGGACAAACTTAGGAATACAAAGTAGTCCTATCATGCAGATGTAAATGCGTTAAAGTGCAATTTTGTTTTAAAAAGTGCACAATTGTCAGACAATCTGTAGTCTAAGTCCGCCTTTCTCAGGGATTCGTGAGAGACACACACCATCTCAGTGACTCCATAGTGATGGAAGTTTCCAGTCAGAGGCTCGTGGGATATGGCCTTCAGCAGTTTGGCTGGGAAATCTTTAAACATGTGGCTGGAGTGAGCTTCTGGAAGAACCAGAAAAATGTGGTTACATGGTTCGCTCACAACTGCACTCAATAGCAAGGGCAGACATACTTCATGCAAAGATGCTAATGATATTAAGGTACACGAAGGCTGCCATTCACCGTGGTAACTCATTATATTGTATAAGCTTCACAAGAATGGCTTCTTCTTGAACAGATCCCAGTGTTATATCGGAAATTGTAAACAAAGTATACATTTATGCTTTTGCAGTGCAGTACAAAAACCTTTCTTATAAACTTACAAGCATCCGACATTATTATCATTAAAAAAAATCAACTTACTATCCTCTGGTTGACTCTTTCAGACATTTTACAATATGTAACCTTTGAATATAATTACCAACTCTTGCTACAGACATACTGCCATCTAGTGGCTAAAGCTACACGCCACTTCCAACGTAAGAATTCCAAATAACACGGTGAAAAACGTGTTTCAATTTCTGCACATATATGCAAAAAACTGTTTATTTTCTTTGAAGTATCAACAACAAAATAATAAAGCATCTCTGCCACTTGTTATCTTCATAACTTCATACAACACTTTTGCACTATTTTGCACTTTTTAGATTAGATAAACTGCTTCCCGTTGTCTGAGTACAGGTGTGATGACAATAAAGTGAAATGCGTTCTGAATGATGCACCACTAGACCAGAAACATACCCTCGGTGAGGTTCAGAGGTAGGGCCAAGTTCTCTGCAGTGGTGTTGCTTAGCAGGTTCTCCCCAGCGACCATGACGGTGAGCAGCTGGAATCCCATGCACGTCCCCCACAGAGGGAAATAATCTCCCATCTTATTTGCCTGCGATGAGGAGAGATACATAATAGATCTGCATTTGAAGATGCTTTTGTAAAAGCAACAGGCAGCAGAGGAAAGCTTGGTGTTAGAGAGCAATTAGGGACCTCACTCAGGGGCCCAGAAGAGATATGTTTACTCTGAGAGTAACAGGATTTGAGCCCATAACCTCCGAGATACAAGCACAGATGCAGAACCCACTGTGGTTCACACTGCGCCGTAGTTCTGAATAACAGCCCATTTCCTCGCAAGGGCTCATTATTCCTCTCTGGGCTCCTGACACACCTGCTCCAGCTGCAACTAAAAGCTCTTCGCTTTGCGATCGTCAGGTTTAACCTGGTTATGCGCATGTGATGTGATCACCAGTGCTTGGCTTAATTGTGAGCAATCTGCAAAGAAACACAACCAAACCAGCTGCATCATTTCATAATTACATTAAATCATTACAGCGTCGGCCTTTCAATGACTGCGGACCTTCCAGTCATAACGACTGTGTATTTTATTGCCAGTTTAGGATCAAAACCAGCTAAATGAATATACTATTCTTACCGGTTGTTATCCTGCTCTCACATAGTATAGCAAGGTAGCCAAGTACAAAGAGCTGAGTAACTCAGCGGAGCCACTTTGTGGTGACCAACTAACGAATGTCCTGTATGTATTGGCTTCTGGTTTCATAAGGAGGAAATGTGTCCTCTGCATTTAACCCATACGTTACACCCTGATATAGCAGGAGGTAACAACAGTACGGTGCTCTAGGTCAGCAGAGGGGAATTTTACCCACAACAGGCCAGTCTATATGCAGGTTCTTGGAATAACCTTTAGGTCAGCTGTTCAATCCTCTAATTAGGGAGCTACAGCAAATTCCCACAAACACAGTAGCCCTTTCTGGGTAAGACTAGCCATCCCTACCCTGGATACTTTGCTGGTCAGGGAATCAAACCAGTAACTTTTCAATTATAAGTGCATATCCCTAACCACTAGGGCCACCACTACACACACACAGCCCATCAGGCAGAATTACAGACATAGAAATATCAAACATCATATAGAAATACAGACAGAAATATCACTGTATTCTGATGTGGACCTTTTATGTGTGTCAAGAGGTGGATAACCTTCATTGCTACCAAGTGGAAACAATATGTCACAGCCCACCCCCATCAAAATAATTTATCTGAACACCCACCAAGCATGTCAGTATGGTGTGGATTCACGTTTTCCCATATTTTGACTGAGCTAGCAAAAATCTGACACAAGAATCCAACGTATGACAGGTTCTGCCCTTAATTGTCCTTCAGGTACAAATTCTCACAAACGGACCGACAGGAAGTGCATTACTTCCCTGTAGCTGCTAGGGACTAAAATGTCTTGGAATGACGGCATCCTCACGTGCATTTAAAACTCACCCACCTTGAGTGCAAGCTGGAAGAAGACGCGAGCTGCTTTAGCATAGTCAGACGTAACAAGGTTTGCAGCTCCGCCAATGTACAGCATCCTGTGAGAGGAGAGGGGAGTCAGTGGGCTCGGTCAGGGCTTGGAGCCCACGCCCTCTGCCCCCGTCTCAGAAATCCTGAGTCAGGGATTAACCTCAGTAACCCACAAAGCTGGATGACAAAAGGCAAGGACTGAGAGATGTGTTTCAGTGACATTATACTGAAGCACATTATTGTCAATCACCAGTATTTATCAGGAATATAATTCCTCCCAGACCACATCTACCTTCATGCAAGTGGTTATAGGCTGCAGTTACAGAATTAACTGACAGGCCACGGTTACCAAATTAACTAATGGACTTTTTTGGGGGCTTGGAGCAGTTCAGTTTCGGATTTTTTTAAAACATGAAACTACAGGTTATGTGGATGAGAAAAAGCAAATTGGAAATTAAAAATCAGTCCTTCTGATGAAGACCTACCCATTTATTGACTTGAAAATCTTCTCATATTCAGCTTCAGACTGATTCAGCCTTCAGTGAGAAAAGAATGTACAATTTTGAACATCAGGACACCAAATAAAAACATATCTATCTATCTATCTATCTATCTATCTATCTATCTATCTGTCTGTCTGTCTATCTATGAAATCAATAGCTAAATTTTTTTTATTCAAATCTATTTGATATATAGCCTATATAAACAATATCAAATAGATTTAAATTCATAGGCCGGTTTGTACACTGAATTTAATATTCATGACAATTATGTAGCCCATTTCTGACTTCCATTTAAACTCAAGTTCATTCACGCCACGCGACAGTATTACATTTATTTGTCCTAGGGCTAAATTAAATGCATACTTATTAAGCGAGTTTTTACCTAATAGGCACAACTCTGCTTCCTCCTGATTCCAGATATTTCACATATGTCGCCGGAATGTAAGCATTTCCAAACGGTTGCATAATAGTTTCTTCTACTTCTTGCGTGAGAATCCCTATAATATAAAACAACAAACTGGATGCAGGGTCGTCAAATGATCAATCATATTTTTAGATTAAGTTAATTATTTAAGTCCAACAGGACCGACTCTGCAGATCACGTACCTATAATTGGTCTGTCGTTGACGGGCATCCTGAAATGTCGCGTCGGTATACTGTCGCATGTGACACCCAAACAAACCAGCGCAAAAAGGCGAAACATCTTAAATAACCGTCAGGGCGCCACGGTTACGAAACGACCAGTTACTGCAACAGTGTTTCCGAGATCTTCAGACATTTTATGTGACAGTAGATGGGGAGTGGCTTGTATTTTCAGGAACGAAAAGTACAACTTAGTTGTGTACATTCACAGAGAAGTCGGGAATTTCCTTGGCTTTTTTGTGGACGTTACGCAGTCATACTATAGTTCTGTGTAGGGCTGTCCCTGTAGTCGTAGTTTTTTTTACAAGGGAAGGACGACCGAAGTGAGCAGTTTGTTCAAAAACGGAAATAATCTTGTCCTGTATAATGAACGAACAAACAGAATGCAGGTAACTGGTGTGTTGACTGGATCTTACCTTAACAAACGTAATTCGCAACGCACTTATGAACTGCATGGACACACACACACACACACACAGGTTTGTAATTATATTTGTGGGGACTCTCCATTCATTTCTATTGGGAAAACTGTAATTCCAACATGACGATCTGGGTAGGATGTGAGTCCATGAACATGAGGACACCATTCCATGTCATTCATTCCCCTTGAAATAAAGGTTCAAATCTGCTAGTATATGAGTTTGACCCATGACTCCAGAATAACAGTGACATCAGGACCACCCGACTTTATCAGAGTTCTCAGTACCGGCTCACAATACTCCATTTTGCCAATCTGGGGTGGGCGGGGCTGGTAGATTAACCACAATCGACTGGTTGCAAAATGGGAAGTTTATACACATATTCTGCAAGTCACCTCGCAG
>JAODKF010000046.1:15670922-15707485 GCA_026779585.1 Mormyrus proboscirostris | reverse complement strand
CCCCCACCCCCCCCCCCCCCCCCCCCCCCACACACACACACACACTTTGGGAACCTGTGCTAGGAGAAGCTATACATGGAATTCAACTTTTACCCCAAAACATACTATACTTAAATCTCAAAAGTCTATTTGACTTTCGAAACCTTCGAGATTAATCTCCTCAGTTCACTCATCATGATGACCTTTCTGGGTCCTTCCACTCCAGCACAGTAGCCAAGTCAGCACTCTAGAGACACGACTTCTTGTATAAACTGCAGGAGTGTGGCATGCAGGCCTGGAAACAAGGGGGGTCATGGACAGGCTTAGCCTGCCTTGAGATAACCTCAAGCCCCCCCCCCCACTGCACCTGGCCTGTCAGATGGGAAGACACATATCAAAAACTAAATAAATACATAAATATTGTTTACACTGGGGGCGGCAGAGTGGAGCAGCTGCCTCACAGCAAGGTCCTGGGTGGCGTTCACACGCTCTCCCCGTGTATGCGGGGGTTTCCACCGGGGGCCTCCGGTTTCTTTCGCACGGTCCAAAAGTGTGCAGGGCATTTTGATTGGCGAGTCTAAATTGGCCCTGTGAGTGTGTGCGCCTTGCGGAGTGATGGTGACTGCCCGTCCCTTGTTCCCAGGACAGGGTCCGGCCCCCCCTGCGACATCCAGTTGGGATTAAGCAGTTACAGTGATGGATGGATGTATACATTGGAAAAATAAATAAACAAAACTTGAGCTGAGATTATTCATTCCATGTTGATATTCACAGTAGTTTAATATGAAACAGGCAAAATTAATATTAACTTGGAGGTGGGTGGAGACATTTTACTGACTGACTAAAATTGACATTCAGCTCTTCTCACAGGTCAGTCAAGTTTGGTTTCTTAGCTTTATTGAGATTAAAATATAGGCCTTATATGTTTCTATTTTTTGTTAGCAACCACTAACTTTGTGTTAGGCTAATATATGTGTAATCATATTTGTGCAAACTAAAATTATGATGTACAACATGAGACCTCATGTTGCTTGTGCTGCCCATGGTTTTGACAGGTCATTTTGTCATTTCCTTCACCAGTGAATGTCTGTCAGTTTTTTTTACATTGTCATGGAATCCATCACAGGTAGCACTGGGCAGAGGTCACCCTTCATGGGGCACCAGTCCATCACACAGCATGGTCAGCAATTCACTAAATTCAGTGCTACACTGAATATGCGGTTCCTTTTAGCACAGTCACCTTCAACATGTTTTATTGTCACACTTCCCTTGTATTATTCTGTACAAAAACAGAAGCAGTAATAGACTGCAACAAAGAGACGCGATTGCAGGTAATGAATCCTTGTTGTCTTGCTGGTTTCGATGTGATTTTCTAATTTCTGCCACGGAACAGTTGAAATGTCCACAGAAATGCATTCAAGTGGGAATAAAAGGAGTTCTTATTAATTCTCGCACAAAGTACAAATTCAGACAGCGATTTTCGAAAACATGTCGGCAATACAGTCTTCACAAAGAATTAATTATAGGCAAAGTTTGCTTAAGTGAACTAGCTTATATAAAGTTTGTACTACTCCTTATACAATCTCATAAATAAGGGAAATATATTTTATTTATAAATGGCAGCCTATAGCTTTTAAAAATTATCTCAGGGAAAATAAATTTAACACCCAGCATGTCGCAAAAGTTCAACATATCAGACTAGCCAAAATTAAAACAGTAATACAGTGATTTTATTTCCCATACTTTTCGAATTCCTATGTACTTCTTAACATACTTTGTGTTTAACTGGTTATAGCTGCATCTGCAAAATTTGAAACCGGAACGGAAAACTGCACACAACTCTCACTCACTTTCTGACGCAAGAAATTTTACGGCAAATCTGTATTATTCCCTTATAAACCTAAAATTAGCTGCATCATAAGCGCTGTAGTTTGTAAACAGTACAGACTATTTGCAAGGTAATAAAAATGAAAATCTCACGACAGCCAGCTGACCAAAGTCGTCAACTCTGCATCAGGATCCAGAGCAAGTGCATTAGAAACTACAACCTCAAGATTATGATATTACGTTTTGAGGCACAGATTAATATAATTTTTCTAAAGTCTGTATTTGCTGGATTTACGAAATGCACAAAGTGAGCTTTACATTTGCCGTCGTGCTGCATTTCGTTCGTCCAGTCTGCTCTTAGATTCTACGACCGTAGTGGAGGTTGGTGTCCAGCACGGTGAGCTGCCGCAGGAAGCCACGGTTGGGGATGATGCCTCGCCGGTCCTTTACCGTCTTGATGGCGTCCACCAGAGTCATGTGCTCCCGGATCATCAGATAAGCCAGGACCAGCGTGGCCGAGCGACTAACTCCCACTGCACAATGTACCAGGATCCTCCCTTATAGTCCCATGCATGGTGGTCGGGCAAAAGGGAGAAGAGTGACATTTTAATAGACTTATTTAAAGTGAGTATTGAACTATCGATGTATAAGTGTTTGTGCAGTACATGATTTATTTGTAGCCTACACACTGAATTACAATGAAAATACAATATGCAGCTATAACCAAAAATGCACTATAATGTCACAACAGGGCAAAAAATATCCTATTTTAACATGGTTTTATTTCGAATATAGGAACAAATAGGAAATAGGAACAAAACCGCAGTTTAATGTCAATCATATTGCCTCAGCATAATTCAAATGAACATGACTTACAGTACAGCAAAACTAAACACTTCAAGCGATTCAGTCTTTGAGGAAATACACACAGCAACTTAGCGCGGTATGTTCTGTATTGGAAATTCCAGCCGGAACCGGAGTACCCTGTCAGCTCAGTGTTTACTGGTATGAAAAATGCTAATCAAGAATTTTTAACCAGTTCCGGAACTGGAAAACCCAAACCAACACACCAGTTTGGTCACGCAAATTCGTCTTTCATTTTTCCTCGTGCATGATCATGCTTTGTACGCATGTAGTCTGCAGACAATGCACGCACCTCCTCCGATAAGGGCCTGGTGAATGAAGTCGGCCGCAGGGATGAAGTTGGCACTCATGTCGAAGGTGGGTGAATCACGCGCTTCGATGCCAAGGTAGGTGATGCCCATGCCCTTATAATAATCTGCACCACCGCGCCAATTGCTGTGCGCACAGTTCAGGATGTGGGTAATCCTAAGTCTCGACAACTCACTCCGACTTGAAGCTATGTCCCTATTTTGGAAAAAGTAAATTAAATGCAGAAAAATACAATTCAAATACTCGCCAATAAAACTGAACAAAATAAACATAATAAACGACTCGAAAGTGCAAGGTACCAGCAAAGCTCGTGTAGGCTTGCAATGGAGAAGCAGGTTACAACACATAAGAAAGAACTATTGCAGTTCTTTAATACGTCATCCTGCCCAGGTCTCTGCCTTGAGTCAGATTCGCATGTCATCCCCTAAACAGGATACACCCGCGGAAAAAATTGAGACCGCTCTATACTTATTAAAATCAAATCTGCATTTTAAATTATGGTTTAATTGCGGTTCTGCTTGCAGAAAGCTACGCTGAGCAGCAGGCTGCTTTCATGTTCAAAATTTCTAGGACAGCAGTAAACAAGAACAAGGTGAAGCAGGAGACACTGGGAACGACCGGAAACCAGTCAGGTAAAGGGCGGAAGCGACATTCTAATGCCATGACAGTTAAGTTATCCGACAATCTCATGAATCGGAAGATGACATCAAGTGACCTTCAAAAGGAATGGGAAACATTACGTGTATGTGTGAGGTTATATATATATATATATATAAATTGAGAAATGAGTGAAACTTTTTTTTTTCTTAATTTTTCCCGCGGCTGTATATAGTGACATAGTGACCAGGTGGATTATATGCATATACGTTTTTCTTTTAAATGTGATTTTGGTTATTCCATCTCTTCCACTCAAGCGAATAAATCAACAGTAATTGTTTAAAAGAAGTGCTTAACACTTTCCGTGTTTAGATTAACAAGTCAACAGGGAAGTGATGCGAAGTGCCGGACACAGCAATGCTGTAGAGCTACTCACTGATCTCCGAGGTACAGGTTGGGCCAAACTTCGTCCGCGTGGTTGTGGATGCACTTCCCCGTATACAAAAGCTGCTCAAGTTCCAGAACTGTCATCACGGGTGAGCTGCCGGCAGACTCACGCACGCGCAGAGATTTCGTAAAACTCGACACGTAGGCCATTAGGCTATATTCAAGAGACGAGACTACGTTCAGTTAAAACTGTATTAATAAAGAAGTATTTTTCACAATTTAGTATTAAAGGAGCTAACCGTATACAGACATTATCTCTCAGATGCATAGTAGTCATTCAGTGTTGAATAAATAATGGTGAAAATATTGTGGTAAAACATTAGGGTGAGTTCAGCACATGTGGTACATCAGTGTTGACATTTAAGCTTTGGCCTATGCTACTTAAAAAAAAAAAAAAATCAACAACCAATGGAAACAAACAGTGCTAAAATCATGCTAAAATCAGGCCTTCAACAACTGATTCCATTGGTGTGACATGTTTATGATTGATGTGTCCAGAATGTCAAGACGCGCTGTACGTGTAGCGCAACCGCACGGCAAATGGACCGACAAACGAAATAACTCTTTCGAAAGATAAGACTGGTAGAAGCATATAATAATTTGTATTGTTTAAGATGTTGTATTTCAGTAAAGAAGGACTGGAGATTGTTTTAAAAATAAAGCACAATTTTGAATGAGTATATTAGTTTGTTGTTTCCCGCTGTCTTTAGTGCTGTCCCACTTTTGCTGAAGGTGCTAATGAAAATAGGACAGTGTTTTTCAGGTAAAACGGGACACATTTTTACATGAAAATAATGTAGATCGGGGGTACCCAACTCGCCGATCGACATCGACCTGTGTTTCTAGGCAGATCACTATACGATACAAGGAATAATACTTTATTTCATTGGTGGCGAATCGGTCAATCCGATCGGCCGAAAATACAAAGGGAACCCTCCCCCCCTGTCTAAAAGTCGGCCAAATATTCCCAGGAATGTTTCATGGAGATTGAAAGATACTCATGAAGTGAACAAGAACACATGCAATTACTTATTTTAAGTAGCTGGATCTTGTAAACAAATTGTTACAATGAATCTGTTTATAGTTTGTTTTCTTGGTCAATAAAATATTGCTCGTGCAACTAAAGTATATATTGCCTCTATACAAAAAAAAACAAACAATTGTCCAACTTTTAAAGAAGAACTGTCCCACTTTACCTGAACAAACTCATAAAGAATTCCGAGGTGCCTTTCCGTGTGCTACCCCATTTTAACTCTTAAATATTACACAGAGGAGACATGCGGCCAATAGAGAAAAAGATTAGTTTGAGCATATGGGTTTCATGAGATTGCTCTACTTTCGCATAGATCACCGTATATTTATATATAGGGCTATTATATTTTACATGCACATATACAGACGGAAATATATGTAATCAGCTAAATCTTTGCATCAATGCTATTTTTATAGTGAACCAATCCCAGAAGTAGCCCATCTTTAAACGAATATAACAGATGACCGTGCTATTTTCTTTCTTTCTGCACTCGCCTTTGCACACCACGGCGTGCATTACCCCGTTAATGTCGCATTTTCTGCTGAAGTCCGCGAGCAGACGGAAGAAAGTTCCAGCAGGCTACATGTACTTTGCTTCCACACCATCCCGGCTATTTTAGGCACTGTCCATGATAGGGGGTGCTTACATAAAAAAGCAAGCAAGTCATGCCAACTGTGTAAGCTTAATGCGGTGATATTCTGTTTTGAGTTAGGTAGGGCTAATTAAACCGGCTATTTGGCTAATAATGTCCATCCGTCAGTCCATTCTAAGGTCGTTTCTCCGACGCTAATGCACATTTGATTCTTCAGTTTTTTGTGTAAAGCTTTTCTTAAATTCGGTTAAACTCAATTTTATTGTCATTGCACAAAGTACAAATAACTCTCACGCACCTGGCGTGACATTCACGCTTTCAGACTTTCACGCAAGAAATCGTACGTCAAATCTATATTATTCCACTATAAACCTAAATTTATAGCTACATCAAAAGCGTTGGGGTAGTTTGCAGACCCTACAGACTATTTACAAGGTACGATATGTTCATGTGTGATAAACAGGAAAGTGTACATATATATATTTATATTTATAACATAGTGGTTAATAAGGGGGCGTGGCACACAGGAGGATCGTACAGGCAGGTACGTCATGACAATTACACTCGTATTACCCAATATATTAGACAAAATAAGAGAAAATAAGAAATATAAGACATTACAAATATAACGGGGAACAAGCTGTTCTTGTGCCAAAGCTAGGAGGACCAAAGGTGAGCCAGGGGGCAGGATGGGCAGGACCCGACCAGTACGTAAGTGTCCTCTCCCCCTTCAAGACACAGAGAGTCGAGGTCCAGGTCGGGATCTGCCACGCTGGGGTAATGGTTGGGGCAACTCACCAGAGGGGCTCACCGGGTCAGTCACCAGGGATAGTCCTGAGGGGTCCACTCAAGCTCCTCCCCCCCGGAGATGGAGGAGGAGTGTCAGTCCGATTGTCCGGGACCTCCTCTGGGACAAGGGCAGGGGGATCAGGAACCATGTAGGGTGGAGCAGACACAACAGGCAGGCGGGCTTCGGGCGCAGGCAAAGCAGTAACAGGCAGGTGGGCTTTAGGCGTAGGCGAAGCAGCGGCAGGCAGGAAAAAGAACATGATGTGAAGAACAAAGACAGAAGCGAGGAAAGAACAGAGATATATAAAAAGGAAGAGATATAAAAGCTATCAATGAGTGGAATAAATGAGCATAACTACAACTAGAGAAATGCCTCAAGAGTGAACAGTCTATGGACTGGGATGGAAGGAGTCTTCAGTGACGCAGATCCTGGAGCTCTGCCGTTCATAAGGGGGAAGAAAAGGGAAGACTTTCACGTGCCTGGATACCGGAGGGTACATGAGTACATGAGTGTGGATAATGGTATTGGTAGAATATTTCAGGGACCAAGCTATGTCTTTGTAGAACCTTTCCAGTTGTTATAACACATTGTGACTCAGCTGGTCAGGATACCCTTGATGGTACCATGGATGTGAGGTGACCTAGGCTTTCTTCGGGAAGCAAAGACACTGCTGTGCCTTTCAAACCAGGCTGGAGGACTTAATTGACTAGGATAAGTCCTCAGAGATGTATACTCCTGGAGCTTGGAATGGAGACTAGGCTTGGGCTGTGTCTATCATACCATCATACCTTCTAGACATTTCACCCTGGTATAAGGTATACAACAGTTTTTTTTTTTTAAAAAAGAAAAAAGTAAATCATGTAGACTACGGTAAACTCTGGAATCAGAAATAACTTGAAGGGGCTGATCAGTGCAGAAGCTGAACACTAGGGAAACGTGGGGACAACCCCTTCTGGAAGAGTTAAAACGATCACCCTTCGTTTATTGACTCCACTGTCACTGCCTAGTCTGCAGCCACATGCGCGTGAGGTTTTGCGCATGTTGCGCATGCTCCAACAGTTCCTAGAGCATTCATAGCGCATTTTCTTTTTGTGGCATTAACCTGTGCGTGTGAGTTATTCTTTGGCTTATTTTTTTCCCTTTTCCATTGGATCCCCTGGCTGTCCTGATTTCCCCAATGAGCTCCTAAGTCTTCCTGGTGATGAGGGCTAAGTTGTTGTCAGCACACTACACAGCCAGGTGATCAAGCCCACAAGTGTGATGTTATCTGCAAACTTGATGGTAATGTTACATTTGCACATAGGGACCCCAGAAGTACAGTAGGCTCAATGCATAGTCCTACAGGACTCCAGTACTCAGTGACAGGTGGAGGAGCTGTAGCTGCCTGACCTAATAAACTAGGGTCAGTTCATCAAAAAGTCCAGAGTCCAGTTACGGAGTGGTGTGCTGATTCTAAAGTCAGTGAGTCTGAAGACCAGTTTTCATGGGTTGACTGTTCAATGCTGATGTGAGATCCACAAAAAGTAAGTATCTTTGGTGTCCAGGTGAGTCAGAGCAGAGTGTGGTACAGTGGAAACAGTATCCTTCATTGACCTGTACGGTAGGGAAACTGGTCTGGGTCAAGGAAAGAATAGTAAACAAATTATACATTTATTTTTGTGCAGTTCAAAAGTCTTTCTTCTAAACCTACAAACATCCTTCCCCCGTTTCAAGAAATAAACTTCTGGTTGACAGTTGTGAAAAGAATGTATTTAACAATACATTACCTTTGAACATGATCATAAACTTTCGCTACAAACATACTGCCATCTAGTGGCTAAAAGAAGCTACAGACTAATTCTACTGTAAGTATTTTTATTGGCAAGGTGGAAAAAATGTTTCAATCGCAGCACATATAAGCAAGAATGTTTATTTTCACTTCTTTGTCTCTTCTTGTCCCCGCTTGCTCTGCCTGCCTCGTCTTGCCCTGCAGGTTTTCCTGCCCTGCTTGTCTTGCTGAACCTGCCTCCTTGCGGCAGTAAAATGAACAAACCCCAGGAACCTCCTTGATGGTGCGAGGAAGCGGCCACCGCTGGATGGCTGTTACTTTCTTTTCGTCCATGGCTACCTTTCCAGGTCGGATAACGTATCCCAGGAACTGCACTTGGGTTTAGTGGAATTCACAATTTTCCCCTTTAGCGAAGAGATCATACTCGCATAATCTCTGAAGTACCTGCCGTACGTGGATGACATGCTGAGAAATCAGGATGTATACGACCACGAAATGGTTCACAGTATCCCTAAACACGGAATACATGAAGGCTTGAAAGATGGAAGGGCTGTTAGTCAGCCCATACGGCATTACCCGGTACTCATGCTGGCCTGTGTTGGTGATGAAGGACGTTTTCCATTCGTCCCCCCAGCGAATTCTCACGAGGTTGTAGACGCTGTGGAGATCCATTTTGGTGAAGACAGTTGCTCATCTGAGTTGTTCTAGTGCTGATGGGATTAGTGGTAGGGGTTGAAGCTTGTGTGCCAGAGTGCGGTCCATGAAGTTTGCACGTGTGTGAGTGTAGGACTGACCTCCCTGGCTTTGGATCCACCGTGACCGACCCGACTTCCCGTTTGGATTACCCCTTTGGCTTTTGTTGCACCCGGCTTCCCAAATAAATCCATTGTCTCCTGCATTACAAGGTCTGCCTCTTCCCTAATAGCGAAGCGTCACACAGTGATTTTATTTTTTTTTCCCAACTTTATTTATTGGTTTTTTTAAGCAGTGCTGAATTAAAACAGGAGATTAATAAGCATATATTAAATAATGTACCCACACAGTGATTTTAAAAACATTTTAAAATGTCGGCAATACGGTGTTCACAAAGAATTCATTTTGGGCAAACAACTTACTTAAGTGAACTAGCTCTTATGTAAAGTATGTACTACTTTTTATACGATCTTATAAATAAATGAAATATTAGTTATTTATAATATTTATTATATATATATTATTATATATAATTATTATAATGGTATAGCTTTTAGCAATGTACCACAGAGGAAATGATTTGTTTTTACTCAAAACAGCCCGCATATCCTGGTATTCCCATGTTCGACAGTGGACAAAATTTTGGGAACACATCCAATTTTTAGAGATTGCAGAACTTTATTATAGTTACTCCAGTTACTTATTTAATCGTAAAAAGTATGGGTGGCACTTTACATCAAGTGCACCTTCATAATACCATTATTATGCATTCATAGAACATTCATTGCACCTTCATAATGCATTCATAATGCATTCATAGAACATTCATAAGCAGCATACAAGTACACCTTAACATCCTAAGATACCTTAACAGCTTTAATATACATTAATAACAAACATTACACGATTATACAATTATAATGTTTGTTATTATTATATAATGTTTGTTATTAATGTATATTACAGCTTTTAAGGGATGTTAGGATGTTAAGGTATACATACATGATGTCTGTGAATGGTTTATGAATACTTAAGTAATACATTATGAAGGTGTACTGAACGTTTTATGAATGCAATATAAAAGCATTATGAAGGTTCAGTTAATGTAAAGCGTTACCAATTACCAGTTATTTTCAAAGCGTAATGTCAAAAATGCTAGGTGTTTCCACAATTCTGGCCACTAGTGTACATAAACAGTATTTAGCTGGCTATGATTGCATCTGTAAAATTAGAAAATAACAGCTTGTATTTGGTGGATTTGCGGAATGCACAAGGCGAGCTTAAATTCGGCTTCGTGGTGCTGGGCGTCTTTTTAAACGGGAACTGCACATGGTCTATAGCACACCGAAGAAGGCTTTACTCCAAAACAGGCCTGTGTCGTGTGCGGACTTGTGACAAATCCTATTGAAACAAAGTGCGACCTCTTTTTGTTATGCTTTATTGAAACTCTTATTGCGTCAGAGTCCAGCACTCTGACAGTCGTGTTATAATATGAAACCTACAGTGTGATAATGCGTCCAGTCCGCCCTTAGATTCTACGGCCGTAGCGGAGGTTGGTGTCCAGCACGGTGAGCTGCCGCAGGAAGCCGCGGTTGGGGATGATGCCTCGTCGGTCCTTTACAGTCATGATGGCGTCCACCAGAGTCATGTGCTCCCGGATCATCAGATAAGCCAGGACCAGCGTGGCTGAGCAACTAACTCCCACTGCACAATGTACCAGGATTCTACCTGCATAGCCCCATGCATTGTGGTCGGGCAAAAGGGAGAAGAGTCACAGATTTATTCATTTAAGTACAGGGTAGATACATATTTCTTATCTAAACTGCTTATTAAATTATCTAGAAATGCAGCTGTGGACGAAATTAAGAGACCACAACACAATTTAGTTTTTTTCGCTCATGTCTCAGTTTATGGGTGTGTGTCTCTGAGATATATATACTCACACACACACACACACTGCAACCTCTTTCTCCTCAGTTTCTCATTAATGAAGGGCTTCTTAATGAAGGGCTTCTCCTTGCTTTGTGGGATTTCAGTCCTGCGTCTAGAAGCCTGATACAATCTGTCCTAGCAATGCACCTCACACCTGCACTTAATGTTTCCCATTCCTTTTGAAGGCCACTTGATGTCATCTTACAATTTATGAGGAACTGTCCGATAAGTTGTTGCTCATCTCTGGTGTTAGAAAGTCACTTCCACCCTTTACTTGGCTGGTTTTTGGTTATTCCCAGTGTCCCCTGCTTCACTTTGTTTTTTGTGTACTGCTGTCATTTAAATGTTGAACCTGGAAGCGGCCTGCTGCTCAGCATAGCCTTCTGCCAGCATGATTAAACCAGGATTTAAAAATGCAGATTTGTTTAAAAATAAAGAGTGGTCTCTTTATTTGTAGCCCAGATAAACTCTACAAGACACTGAATTGCAAAATCACAAATACAACCCAACAAGCACTTATAGCCAAAAAGGCACTATAATGTCGGCACTGATTACAGAGCCACCACATGACAAACCACCTCAGGGATGAGAACCTGAGTGCAGCCATGTGGCAGGTGATTCCTCAGCACCACACTACTCCAAATGGACCAGAGTGAGTTTTTTTTTCTGGGGCCCCCCCAAGTTTTTCCCCTGTAAGTTGGAGGACGTCCTTATAAGACTGGATGTAGATTAACATCATACTCAGGACAAAGTAATTGCAGGTTACTTTGGGCCCAGCAGAGTAGAATCACTCATGGCTTTCACAGGATTTGAACCTAGCAACCTTTGCAATTACTGGCACAGATCCCTAGCTTCCAAGCCACCACTCCATCCTGGCAAAAAAATCCAGAACAGAGAAACCCAAACCAACAGACTGGGCTGTGCAAAACTCTTGTACTGCTTGTACTGTTTAGCACTAATTCACATATTATTTTTCTATTGGAAGTTGACTATAGTCTGCAGACTCTGCACGCACCTCCTTCAATAAGGGCCTGGTGAATGAAGTCGGTCGCAGGGATGAAGTAGACACTCATGTCGAAGGTGGGTGAGTCATGTGCTTCGATGCCAAGGTAGGTGATGCCTATCGTCTTATAATAATCCGCATTATTGTGGTGCTCGCAGTGCGCACAGTTCAGGATGTGGGAGATGCGCAGCCTCTCCAGCTTGCTCCGATATGCTGGTATGTCCCTACCGTGGAAAGAGTATGCAAAAAAGAGACCACTCCAGGTATATGCCACTGAAACTAGACAGCACAAAACTAATAAACAAGTAACAGTGATGTAGTAAGCTTAAACTGGAGACGCACGTTATGTCACATGAGAAAGAAATTTTGTAGTTCCAATTAAATATGTTCCTTGAGATTTGATAGCTGACGATTGGTCTGCTGAGGCCTGCGCCTTTAACTGTCACTTGATCTACTTTGTACCCACAACCCCTACGGCTCCCCCTGCAGGTGCTGGGCCCACGGGAGGGTGGACCAAAGTTCTTTCTTCAAAGTTCTTTCCATGGATAGAGGCCCGGGTACTAGTCCTTGCCTTCGTGCTCCCACCAGGCCTGGCTTCAGGGCTGGGCCCCAGTCTCCTCAATCCGAATGGGGTCACATTATCTTATTTGGCCATTGTCACACAGTAAATGTATAGTGCTTCATCTGGCTGCTCACCTAGGACCAGGTTGCCTTGGGAGACCCTATCAGACCCTATCAACGTAGCTCCTAGGATCAGTGAGGTGAACTAATCCCTCCAGCAGGATAAAGTCCAAAAGGAACCAGTTGAGGTGGTTTAGGCATCTATCTAGGATGCCTTTTGGACATGTCGAACCAGGATTATATCTCTTGTCTGGCCTGGGGATGCCTTGGTATTCCCCCAGAGAAGCTGGAAGAGGTCGATGGGGAGAAGGAGGTCTTGGCATCCCAGCATAAACTGCTGCCCCAACGATCCAATTCCAGAGAAGCGGCAGATAATGGATGGATGGAGACTATGTGTCATCCTATGTGTACCCAATCCTTGTATCCTGTGCTGTCTGGGATAGGCTCCAGGTCCCACTGTTAATGGATAGAATGTGAATTCTATACGTATGATTACTATACTCATGATATTGGTCATTCTATTTCGACTTTTTAAGCAAGTAAAGCAGCTGTGATTGTTTAGATGAGTTGCTTTGCACTCTGTGTTTTCCATATCTACACTGGTGGTCAAAATTGTGGAAGCCCTTACATTTTTGGGATTGCGCTTTAAAAATTACTGCATAAATACTGGCGGTAATGTTTATAAACAATCAAAGAATGTTTACAAATATCATACACTGGACAATTAAATTAGTAAGTAGAATAAAGCTCTGCAATCTCTAAAAATTAGCAGTGTTCCCACAATTGGCCACTTCTGTAGATACATCAGCATAAAGATATAAAGGCAATGAGAACAGTCAGACACAGCAATGCTGTCATGCTACTCACTGATCCCCGATGTACAGGTTGGGCCAAACTTCATCCGCGTGGTTGAGGATGCTTTTTCCCGTAACCAGAAGCTTCTGAAGCTCCAGAACGCTAAGCGGAGGTGAGCTTCTGGCTGACTCTCTCATAGTCAGAGATTTCGGATAACTTGACTCAGAAGCCATTGGATTAAAGGGACAAGACTATGTTCGGTAAATAGGCTAATATATTAGCAAGAACATTTTTTTCTTACAAATTTGTATTGAAAAAGCTAGTCACACAGAGGCATTGTCAGTGATATCCGCACTATTTAATCAATATTAGAAAATTTTAGAAGCATTATGACAACCTGACATATAAGCCTATGTATTGCATATTTTACACACATACAAAAGTAATTTTATCAGCTAAAAACATGCTGTTTTAAAGAATCAGTGCTACCTGTAAAGGAAACCAATTCTTAAATTGCCCTGTAGAATGGATATAACAGGTGAGCGTGTTTTTGTCTTTCTGTATTCTCTTTTGCACACTGCGATGCACGTACCTGTTAACGGTGCATGTTCTGCTGGAGTCCCAGATCAGATGGAAGAAAGTTCCGGCAGGCTACACTTTACCATCCCAGCTATTTTAGGTACTGTCCATGATAGGTGGTGCTTATATATATATATATATTTATAAAACGAGCAAGTCATAGCAACTGTGTAAGCTTAATGCGGTGATATCCTGTTTTGAGTTAGGCAGGGCTAATTAAATATTTAGGTAATAACATCCATCAATCCTTCCATCTTCAGATTGCCTCTCTGGCACAGATAAGCTTTCATTGTTTAGTGTTTTTGTAAAACTTTTAAAGGTGACAGGATATCAACAAAATATTTATATATAAACAAGTGAGATTAAGCGTTTTGGTACTACCAAAATGGATTTGTTCCTACCTCTTTTGGTATAACTGTCTCACAGTTAACCTTCTACTATTGTTTCCTAAGGATGTTTCAAACAAACATCGCATTCACATTTTATAAACAAAATACTATGCACAAGATGATTTAAGATTAAATACACAATTTACCAATTGCTCTCTCTCTCTCTCTTTATATATATATGTTTTACTCAAAACCCTTAAAAATGTGTCAAAAATTGTTTGCCAATGATCCACTGTTACTGTAAATATATGTGTATTTTTGAAAAACATCTATATATATTGTATACATCAAAATACTTTACACATTTGTTTATTTTAAATATGTTTATTTTGAGGTATAAACTCCTCCTTTTATAAATGCAACAACCAAAACCTGCAAATTCATGGTATATCCCTTACAGAGAGCAGGTACCTTCCACAAGCCTTCAATAAATCCACAGTATTTCCAGCAAATGGTCCTCAGAGTTATCGGAATAGTAATTCAATCTGGCTACATTCACACTCACACGTCACACTCCTCGCTTGGTACAGAATTCTGACGGGGTTCCTTGAACAAATACTGACACATACAACTGAACCGTAGAAAATGCCTTATAATATAGTTTGTCTTTTTCTGGTGGAAAAAAAAGCAAACAGGTGCATTGGTTCCATTTCAATATATCCAGGTGTAAAATATAACTGTATCGAAACTTTGTGTTATCAAATTATCCGAAGACGAGTGTCATCGCCCTCGTCAGAGACGGATTACACAATACAAAGAACATCAAAGGTTTCCTTTCATGCAGAGCTACTGAGAGGTCTTGTGATTATTTTCTAATAGGAAAAAGCACCTGCCAATATCATGGCACTAGTGTAAATAAACAAAAATATATGGGTGTTTTTTTCTTAAATAAAATCTTATGTTACTATCAGAGCTATGACTTTGGTGCAAATAACAGAACAAAGTATGATATTTTATGGACATTTGTTTTAGTTTCAAAAAACGAAGCAGGCTTTTGCCCCACCAAAAAGGATGGTGCATTTATGACGTCATTTAAAGGGATACTGGCAGAGCTACCGACAGCAGCCGCCCCTTCCAGTAAGGGACGGCTACACAGTGTCACTGTGTGAGTCACTGGTATAAATTCCATTTCCAATTGTTGCAGCATAGATGGGACCCGAACATTAAAAAAACATGAAATGAATGGACAGTAACACACCTGCTACTGTGATGTTTTGGGCTACATTGTTGCATCCAGTAACAGAGTGTGTATCACTCTCCTCTCACAATTTCAGTGGCAGTAAGGGTGAAGTAGGTGGTGCCCATCGATGACAGAGTACACTATAGTTTTATTGGGAAGGGTCTTCAGAAGGCCTTCTTCTCCAGCCGATCGAGAATGCCCTGGATCTTCTGCACGGCCTCCTTCCGTGCCTGTCTGACAGACTCCTGTCCGTTGGTCTCCACAGAGTCCAGCTCCAGCAGTTCTTTAGTGAGCAGTTCTTCTAAACAGCGGTAACTTTTGTCTGTTTTGTGGCCCACAAATTCATCCACGTCCTCCTGCAGCAGAGAAACCCGGGCCAGCACCTGCTGTACCCGCGCCAGACTGGGGTTCTGGCTCTGCGGGGGGCCAGTGGGTGGGGGCTCCCCCTGAGACTGCTTGGGCTCCTGTTCTTTTCCTGTGTTGTACACTTGAGGAGGGGCACTGAACTCTCTTGGTTGACCATGCCCAGGGTTGGCAGCCATTTGATTGGGTCCCATGGGTTGGTTTACAGGTACATAACCTGGATAGTGGTGATCCTGTCCAAAGAAACAAGATCATAAGGCAGGCTAAAGTTCTGATGCAGATTAGCACTATTATTTGATCAGTGCCCTTGTTTCAGAAAAACAGGGATCTGCTAATTGGTTTCTAAAAGTGTAAAACACAAGGCCTGTTTAATCCATCCATTCATTCATTCATTTTCCAAAGCGCTTATCCCTCTGGGTCACGGGGGGTCCGGAGCCTATACCGGAAGCTACGGGCATGAGGCAGGGAACAACACAGGATGGGGGGCCAGCCCATCGCAGGGCACCCTGTTTAATCCTTTCTGGCAAAATTCTTTACACTTACATCTACTTAGCAGGGGCTTTTATTTTAAACAACATACAAGTGAGAATCAGAGAGCAGGGACAAATCAGAGGGATTTGAACCGGCAACCTTCTGATCACAGGCAAGGTGTCCTACCCAGCAGAGCGACACCCCACTGCACATCAATCAGAAGCATCACTGGCCTGTCAATACACACCTGAGGGTCATACTGTGGCACAGAGGCAGCAGTCCAGGCAGCCGGGTGCGGTGAGATGAGGGGGTTCCCATAATGATTGTGCGCAGGTGGGGCATCGGGTTGCCACTGCTGCTGGGCCGTGGAGCCAAAGCCGGCCGTGTGGGGCCACGCATCTGGCTGCGGCCTTGTATGCAGTGGCTGCTGGGAAGCATATGGGGAGCTCTGAGGCACGGGGTGAACTCCATCGCCATAATGTGCATAGGGTGCTGGAGGATATTCGGGGGCCTGGAACACAATCAAATCACAGCCACATGCAGGTGCTGGAGTTCCAGTGTTTTAACAAAAACAGCATGTAACTGAGAACAAGTGAAATTATCTTACAGTACCTAATAAAAGAAAAAACAAAAATTCAATACAATTCTGTCAAAGACTATTACAATATAATTCAGTATTTTCATTTAAAATCTTACCCAATACCATGGGAGGTATTTTCTGCAAAAAATAAAATGAAAATGATAAAAAGAAAATACAGTCTCCACTTTGTCATTTAGTTTCCAAAGTCTGTGTGCAGAAATCCTGCAAAAATTAAAATGAAAAAGCACCATTTGCATTTTAATTTTCCACTCATGTATGAGTCAAATGTGAAAAATTAAAAAATAAAATTCAAAACCCTTTTTTTTGCCTTTTCATTTTCAAGTTCACTACATGCAAATATATGTTAATCGGAGAGGGACGGTGGGCGGAGCTACGGATCACAGCTGCGCTTTCTCAGTACGTTTGCCGATTCCGTTGTCTTCCTGTTTCTTGTCCGTGGTCAACCCTGTCCCCCAAACTAATGACAAAGTCACACGCCGCTCAAGTTAGCTACTTATCTGCAACTTCCGATTCGTTTAGCTTCTTATTCGTAGCGTCTTATTTCGGTGTTTAAGTTAACTTCTTATTTGCAGCACCGCTAGAATGGAATGTTTGTGCATGATGCTGTTTTTACAAGACATTTTGGAAATACAAAATAACATATAAAAGGTTTGAGCTATAGAACGTATATTTATTTAATATCAGAAAATATTCCTGTATTGAAAATGGTGGAATTACTTGGGGCATATTGTGATTTTTCATTTGTAACAGTAAACTGGTCACATGACACTTTGATCAATTGTTCACACATTTGAATAAGAAGCCATATTTCCAAATGGAATGCGGAGGTCTTCTTCATCTTGGGTAAGGCATGGGCGTAAATTACAGGGGAGATGGGGGGCCCCAATAAATCAAAACTAGCTAATACAACCCCCCAATAATCATGTTTCCCCATAATGGGTGGAGACCTCAACCCCCCCAATGTTCCAGCCAAAGTTATGCCCTTGGGGTAAGACAAATATGAAAAGCATAGTACACAGCAGGGATGCCACTCTAATGACACTGAAATTATACTAGGTCAGACAGCTATCTAGCTGAAAACATGGCAGGCAGGCACAGGCTAATTTCAGTGTTTCCTTACAATGGCATACCTGCCATTATATCGCACGACATAATACGTTGTTATTACTTATTATCAAAATGTCTTGACTAAAAACTGTACAGCATGTGCAGCCGCGAACAATCCCCTATAAAGAAGCTGGAAGCGACTTAAGCCGTGAAATAAGTCGCTACGAATAAGAAGATAAACGAATCGGAAGCTACAGATAAGTAGCTAACTTAAGCCACATATGACTTTGCCATTAGTTTGGGCAAGGTTGCCCACCGCCCGCTCCGATTAACATATACTTGCATGTAGTAAACTTGGAAATGAAAAGACAAAAAGGGTTTTTAATTTAATTTTTCACATCTGACTCATACATGAGTGGAAAATTAAAATGCAAATGGTGCCATTTCAGTTTAATTTTTGCGCACAGACTTTGGAAATGAAATGGCAAAGTGGAGATTGTATTTTCTTTTTATCATTTTCATTTTATTCTTTGCAGAAAATACCTCCCATACAATACATTTATCCAAAGTATATCCCAATTGTATCTATTATATAGAAGCAGATAAAACAACTATACCTTGTAGGACTTCATCTGCTTAGCCACATCGCCCCCTACAGATTTACCTTGTAATTTCCCAAAATGAACCTGCAAAAAGTGAGTAACCTACCCTTTGACAGTGTGACACAGGGTAGTGGCAGTGCTGGGAGGCTAGTGGACCTGATGTACTGGTTCCCTGCTCAGTGCAGCCCTGGTTGGGATATGGAACCTGCCTGGTGGGTGGTTGGTCGGTACAGTAGAAGGGATTGGATGGGTGGATAAGTCCTGCCGGATACTGTCCTGGATTGTAAACAGCATCGGGGAAACCTGGCATTGTCTGAGGGCAAAAAAAATTTTTTAGGATAAGAACATATTGAAATGCAGAAACACACAGAAACTCATTGTAAGCTTTACCTGTGGGTTGTATGGTCTTTGTCCATTGACCTCTGACCCTGAGGGATATGCAGTGGAATAATGCCCTGCCGTATGGGACTGTGGGTACCAGTAGTTTGAAGGGTAGCTGGGATACGGAACACTTTCCTGCAAAGAAACATGTGAATATGCTTATCAAATGCCAGCTTAGGTGCTTAATATCATAAACAGTAAATTTACCGTTATTATAAGACATGACAGTACGATGCTACCAATTTCTTTAATTCCTTGCCAACATGAGTCTAACATCCTGGGTTTAACTGCATGAAATGTTGTTAGATGATCGAATTCAACTTTTTGTACAAGTAGTCACACTTTATTGCAAAAATTAAAGTAAGAATATATGGCTATATTAATAGTGTTCAAGCAGGTATGATGCTGACAAAGTACTACTTCCAGACACTTTTTCCCCCTTTGACACATTTTGAAGACCAGATTAGATGATCGAGCTGGCATTAGCGGAAGGGCGGTTAATATACTGATAACTGTCAAGGTGACACAGCGACGAGACCGATCGTGCACAACAATTTACTAATAAAGAGGCAGATATTAAGTACTTTGACTAAAATAAAATAAAAACTGGGGGCTCTATTCATTAGTGTTCATTTGCGGTATTGTCGCACGATGTAAGTAATACATTAAAACAGGATGCGGATATTACTTAACTGATAACTCAAAATGAACCTTAAATAAGCTAAAATGCACATACATAATTAATGGATATCTTACCCGGTTGTCGGTTACCATTGAGCTATTCCAGTTGTTATTTTCTGAGTTGCTGTAATTTGTAGGCCAGACTCCCTTCGGATGTGACTGCATTTGATGCATAACCCAGGGAGAGTTTACTCCACTTCTGTCGTTCCGAACCGAGTCGTACGCCATTAAACCCTGATATCAAAGTAGATGCACCTTATTTAGACTCCCAGCTATTTTATGAGACCGAAATCAGCTACAGACGTTAGTAAACTCAGTCAACCTCGACAAAATATAGGAACCATTTTGCAATGACACTGCACCTTTAAATCTCTAAGGCTCGGCTTTTTTCCGCTTGTCTACCGGACAGTTTTACATAACGACACTCCCTATTTGCGTCAATGAACATTTTTCCCTCTAGCGAATCGGCGCGCCTATGTTAGAGCAATCCCCACCCATTTCTGAAAATAGACCAATCGTTAACAAGTAAATTAAGGATCACGCGACGATATTGCTAGGTGATATTTTGTTGCTGAGAGTTTTAAAGGGGAAGTTCTTCAGGAACGAATCCTTTGCCCTTAATCTGAAAGATTTATAGAACACAGCTTTGCTCTGTACTTAGGCGACCAATGTCTGAAATAATCACTATATTGAAACTAACAATCGTGAGGGAAAAAATAACAAAACCATCGCTCCTTAATCCTGATCCTAGAAACCAATGGGTCGCAACTAACTAACTAGGCTGGAGTGAACATATGAACGAAGTTTACGTTTGTTAAACGTCAAAAGTGGGGGGAACTTACAAAAAATAAAGACTTACATACAGCACAATGGATATTACTTTATTACTTAACTAAATACGCGTTTCGGATATTGGGTTGATTAAATAGCCAACAGTCGGATAATGTAATATTTTAAAGTCTTTAATCTTTTAAAATAACTGTGCCTTTAAAATATTGAATTTTCTCACACAATGAAACTTAAGAACGGTTGAACAAAACCCATCATTCAGATTGGGTCATGAAGACTAAGATTAAAAGGCCCTTAAACACATTTAAAAATCTATACAATTCTTACGAAAACACTACCATTGCTAGAAACGGCCCTGAACAGACCTTTATATATATTGCAGTTGTTATTATTTTTTTATAATTAATAATGAACAATATTAGGGCATATCAGCAAAGAGACTGTCATGCAATACATATAACAATGACAAAGCCAGGGATGGCCCTGAACAGACCTATTCAACAGGTCACTTTACCCAGTTACGTAACAAAGGGGTTAACTCATAGCGGAAGTCAAGTTTCTACTTCCTGTGTAGGAAGGGGGTACACATTTGAATGATTCATGGCCTGAAAAAGTAGACTTATCGCACATATTTAACGATATATTGTTAAATAGCATCGTGCGAATATTGTTCTTCATAATGAATTACATGCCAGGGACAGCCAGCCTCATAGAGGATATTGACAGTAAGTGAATAGAATAATCCAGTAATACATACTTGCTTAAAATTTTTGTGAAGCCCACTTCATCATATGGTTATTCAGCTGGCTAGTTTGATTAAGTTGCGTTTGCTTTTTCAGTTTGTGTGAAGTATACAAGGTTTGTCTTTGGGGCTCACGCTAGTTATCTGTTTTTGTGATTTACTTAACTGTTTGCTCGTTTTACATTCTCCGAATCTTGTCTATCACGTCGAGAATAAAAACAACAACATGCAGCCCTAAATCGTGCAGTAACATTAAATACCTCATCAACTAACAATTTAACCGAATAGTATTTTTTTAACCGTAATAGACCTGTACCTCATCGTTTTTTGTGGTCACTTTTCTCAGAGAAACATCTTGTTCTCCTTCGAGATGGAAGGACGCTAATCGGATTTCTAAGAAGTATCGACCAGTTTGGTATGTAAGTATATATCAGAGAATGATATTCAAATAATATGTTAATGTATTGTAATCAATCAATAATTTAGCATTTGTTACTTATTTTTAAAACGGGTAATTTAGCCACCCTGGAATTAATTGAATATACTTTTCGATTTATTTACATATGTCAGTATAGTTCACGTAGTTTAACATTTTTTTTTTAACTTACTTTATGCTGCTGAAATGTAAAGCCGTCCGCGTCTCTTTTTCCACAGCTAATCTAGTTTTACATCAAACTGTGGAGCGCATCCATGTTGGGAAAAAGTATGGAGATATTCCCAGAGGAATCTTCATTGTCAGAGGGGAAAATGTTGTTTTGCTTGGGGAAATTGTAAGTCGGTCCTTTTAATCTTGGCTTTCTTACTTAACAGTACCTTTTGTGGTTTATAAATAACAGCATTGTAAATGTAAACATATAGGACAATTTACATAAATAGTTTTATGATGATAGCTCCTAAACTTGTTCTTGATTATTATAAGTTCAAATTTTAAAATTGGAATTTAGACATCAGTAGTCATTGTTGACACACCACAGAACACAGTGCACAACATTGAAATGTGTCCTCTGTATTTAACCCATATGTGACATCGTGACATAGCAGGGGGCAGCTAATTCAGCACCCGGGGAGCAGTGCTTGGGGACGGTACCTTGCTCAGGGTACCTCAGTGGTGCCTTGAACCAGCAATCTTTCAATTACAAGTGCACTTCCCTAACCATTAAGCCACCACTGCCCAAAAAAGCTGAGTTTCCGGCAGAACAGGGAACAAGTGATTCACAAACATGATTTGGTGAAGCCGCCTCCCTGAGTATTGTGATGGATATAAAATCAGAAACTGCGTTGAAGTGCAATTCTGAATTCTGAGGCAGGATCCCTCTGCTTTGCAAAGGCTAAAATGTTGTTCTTTTGTAGGACCTGGAGAAGGAGAATGACACTGTCCTGCAGCAGGTGTCCATTGAGGAAATTCTGGAGGAGCAGAGGTTACAACAGCAAGCTAAGCAGGAGATGGAGAAGGCCAAGACACAGGCCCTAAAGCTGAGAGGACTGTCCATCCCCCGAGTTGACATGCTAGATGAATACTGAGATTCTTTGTTGTAGGGTTTTCATTTTTAAAATTGGACTGAAGCTCAACCTGTAAATGAAAGCTCTGGGGGTATAAGAAGACCAAATGAACAAATTGGACATTTCTTTTGATGAAAACAAGAGATCTTGCATTGATGTTTGGACAGTGGTTATACACATTTGTTTTTTTATGCTACTTCAGGTGAAGACAACCTGTACAGAAGTTTTTTTTTTTTTTTTATTTTATTTTCCTTTTGAGAGGCAATCAAAATCAAGCCTTTAAAACCTGAAATTGAATTAAGTGTGGCTTGTGTAAATTGCTGCTGATGTTAAAAGTAATCCTGCAGATACAATACTGTCAAAAGAAGGATAGGAAGACACAGGTTGTATTAAAGATGTTATGCACCTCTCTGGGAAATGGTATACTTATGATATTTTTATGAATTTTACTTCCAACTGCAACAAATGCATACTACAGTCATCTGAATTTTGGTTCCAAACAGTTCTGACTTAACTGGTGCTGTTCCTGCTTAATTTATCATAGACTGTGCTGATGCACGTGTAACATCAAGAACTTACATTGAAAGGAACAGAATGCATGGCTTAAGATCTAAGCATTGGCCCTGACTTGATCTGCATGAGAAGGTATATTACAGTTGGTTCAGAGTTATACTTGTATCGACGATGTAATACAAGGACTGCAAGTGATTTTGGATGATGGTCTAACTGCATGGTGCTTGGTGCTCATCTTAAGTGTGAAGCACAGTTACTGAGAACCTTCCATATTTATGCTGAAACATGCGCACACCCAGTCCGAATGCTGTGCGAGACCATCATCTTCCTTTTCACTCTGTCGCTGAGTGGCGATTGTAGCTGCAGCAGTGTTGTGGCAGTCGGGGTCCAGCCTGATTCTGGCTAAAAGTACCACAAACGTGTTTGTTCGGTAACATTTAACATTAACTGTGCCTTCATAATGCTTTTATGTTACATTCATAAAACGTTCAGTGCACCTTCATAATGTATTTATTAAGGATTCATAAAACATTCATAAATATCATGTAACAACATCCCTTAACATGTAACATTGAACATCCCTTAGGTGGAATATACATTAATAGTAAACATTATATTATAAACATTATAATTGTATAATCACATAATCTTTATCAATGTATATTATAGCTTTTAAGGGATGTTAGGATGTTAAGGTGTACTTGCATGATGCTTATGAATGCATTATGAATTGTATTATGTATTATGAAGGTGCACTGAATGTTCTATGAATGCATTATGAAAGTGCAGTTAATGTAAAGTGTTACCATTTGTTTTTTATGCTGCTTTGACAATAATTCATTGGCTTTCCCTTACAACATGAGTCCTATTTCATTTTTTAAACGTGTAGAACATGTGATGCTGAACATTATTGATTTCCAACCACTTTTTAGTTTCTTTTAAATAATGGCTTAAAATTGGGTGGGAAATATAGAACAATGTTGGTATGATTGCGTACCGATATATGAAATGTATTGAAAACTGTGTTACTTGTTTTCTGCCAGGAGGGGGCGCATAAATTCACAGTTCAGTATTTTACATCATCATAAGTTCCAGGGTAAAGGGGTTCTGGTTAAATGATGTCAGCTGAAGCTCCATACTATTACATTAAATTTTAAAATTTCATCTCCCTTTACTATGGTGCAATATAGTGGTGAACTTTATAAAATATACATCATTGGTATATTTGTACATGCAGCCTTTTAAAAAGAGGCTCGCTGTAATGCTCGGGATCCATGAAAAATCTGAAAAAGTCTTCATGATATTTATCGTAAATTCTCGTTCACAATATAATTAATAAAGTTCCGTAATATAAAAGCGTATACTGTGCCCATTTATTTGTTAACATTTAGAATTCAGTTCTATCCCTACAATATTTATATTAAAGGTAAACATCTGTGACAAATGATGTTCAGTATGATACTGTTTCTTGGGAAAAAAAGTTAATACTGTAATGGATCATTTCCCTTAAGTTCATTATTGTTGAACTTAATTGTTTAAATTTCGTATTATAGTTATTATAATTTTGTAAATGATTAGCAAATAATTGTCACCACGGGATTGGCCTATGTGTCGCCTGCTTAAAAAAATAGTATATTGTTTTGCGCAGAATTATGAATCCATTTGCCGTCCACCAGGATCTACCTCCCAGCCCCCTTGGTATTGTGGAAGGTGGGGGCGTTAAAATGTAATGCTATCAGATGTCTTTGTCAGCCAGACGTGCCTCTTCTCTCTCCGCCCGTGCGTCAGGGCCAGCCGTGGGTACGCCTCTTCCGACCGTTTGAGGTACGGTGGTAGAACACAATACGGGAGTTGCTTTGCTACAAATCCGTTTTTCCTAACCCGACAGCTTATTGCACTGGCGCTGGTCATCCGTTCCTACGAGGATGTGAGATGGTACCTGTGCAATCCAAACCAAAACCTGACCAGAGCCACGGGGAAAGCCGTCTGGACCCTCGCCAAACCCCAGAACCGAAAGAAGAAACCCAACCCTCCTTTGATTACGCACCGAGAGGGGGAGCACGTTGATATTGTGACAGCCGGGAGTGTACTTTACAAACTCCCTTGTGCAAGGGTTGGAAGATACCCTTTCTCGTCAACTTTCAGGAGAACACATTTAAACTTAGCCCTTTTATGCTGATGCTCAGTTCTAAAATTGATCTTTTTGACGATACGCACGGCCAAGGTGCGCTGAAGACTAGCATGTTTTTGTCTAGAAAATGCTCAACCATCCCGATATTTGGAACAGACAATATGAACCATGATTAAACTACCGGAATCTCCCGTTGCTTGTGCCCAAAGCTGTTCTTCGACCTCAGATCATCTTGACAGCCATCTGATTTTTAATTGTGGAAGTAGGAGCCGGAAAACATCTTACTTTTGATCACTAACGAGGACACGATTTGGACTGATACATAGGGATTTGATTGTAACTGATTCTACTTTCCGTCATTCGCGTCGACATCCAACGGGAGTTTGATGGACCTCGAGAATATAGTGGCAAACACAGTATTGCTTAAGGCCAGAGAAGGTAAGGAGAAAGAAATCACATATGCTACTCATAAATGGCATTAGTTCCAACAGTGGCGTCTATGTTCAGTTTACGAAAGACTCAACGTATTCATTTTAGGAGGTACTGAAGTGTGCTGGTGGTGTTGCACTCTTTAACTCTAGAAAATGGGACCTGCTGGCCGGTCCGATCGCTGATGTGCTGAGCAGATTTATCCGCGTGTCATGCTCTTTACAGCAGAATCGCTTATTACAGTCATGCCGTGTTCAGGCCTGTAGACATATAGTAACGTCTGACAGCTCAGACGTGTAAAGGGAGTCTGATTCGGGGAGATAAATACACGCTCCCCATATTTGCCCTCGCTAAGCAATGTGGGTTAATTACTTACTTGTGATGTTTAGCACTTATGTAATTTAAAACAAAGATCGCTACACACAGTCACATATCACCTACTTCCTGTATTACGTTATGATTAAATGAAATATATGTCCCTTATATGTTATCACTGTTGACGGAGCCTGGTCCAGTGGTGAACAGGGTAATATATTTCTACAAAAAAAAAAAACAGCCAATACAACCTTGTATATCACAGACAAATGGACCTAAATTATCATTAGATTTAGCGTGAATTTTATTGAGTGGAAACTGTGTAATGAACGTTTTATAGCTTCTTATACTAGTACAGACCTTCTGTTTTATTGCCTTTTATTGACAGCGGTCCTTCATTTGAAAATACAGCAAGTATTAGGTACTCTTACCAGAATCGAAATTGTATTTTTTTTCTGTTAAATTTGCCTTCGTTATAGTTAAATCGGATCATGTCACCAAGGGCCCAGACGTCGTATCCTGCCACCTGGCATCAACATACAATAATCCTCCCTTCCATTCTGCCATACAGTACAGGGTCATGTCAGTAACAGAAATACCACATAAATATTTATGCTTAAATGCATAGGTCGACGTACTGACATTTAGCTAATGATTTATATCTGCAATTGCACTATAAATAATTAAAACAAATGATCAAGTACAGTTAACACCCAATTCTAATACATTTATAATGGATTGACATTTTGGTTAAGTAAACGTATCATATACTCCAGCAGACATTTCCTCCACAGTACTTTTTTTGCAGCTAAATTTAATGAAAGCAAGCTGACATGCTTTGCAATGCATCCATATGTAAGCCTCAGTATCTAAACTCATGTTACAGAATCAGAAAAGAATGTGCTCCCCTCTTAAAAACATCCAGTGTCAGACACACTTTCTTTCATGCTTTGCATAGTGCAGCCTGGCCACAGTAGCCACAGTATTCAGCATTGACGTATGAGAAGGGTTTGTCCATAGACTGTTCCAGAGGTTGTGGCTGAATATTATAATGGGCAGACTTAGAGAAAGGATGGAAATGGCAGTGGCGGTGACCTGCCTTAACAGCCTGTCATACTTCCTCTCTGTCCGCGAAACTTCGCCAGATGGTTTGACTTCTCAAAATGGACCTTGCATACAATGTGCAGTTAGATGTCCTTTGAATGGTAGTGTATCATGTAGCATGTTACCTGAAACCCACAGATTAAAATGAGTTACTCCTTGGCTGTGATTGGTTTTTGCAGACTCCTATATATGGATGGATTTAATTCCTTCCCTTACTTCCTGATGCCAATGCTTTTGCACAGCCTAGAAGTTTTACACTTACTGAACATAAATTTGAATTTGAACTATGTGTATCGTACAGAGTATAACTTTCTGTGTGTACTATACAGAGTGTACACCTCGCGGTGAACAATACAGAACACACACTATAGAGTGTATGTTAAGTAATGTATTGAGTGTGCCTTGCAGAGTACATCTTTTAGTGCATGCCCTTCTGGGTGTGCCCTAATGCGTACACACAACAACTGTATGCTACACAGTGTACTGATTGTGCTTTGTGCACAATACCCTTCTGGGTGTGCTCTGCTGAGTGCACTCTACCAAGTTTACACTTCAGCGTGCGTGCTAAGGAGTACACTCTAGTGTATTTGATCAGCGTTAATGTGCTTGGCCACTATTATTAGAAAAAATACTACAGTATCACTTCAGACTTTGGCTGTCATCATGATGAATTTTATTGGCATCAATGCTCTGGGCCACATCAGTATTGTTGGAAAAACATTGGGCTTCCTCAGATTAAAGAGTCTCGAAGTACAGGTTCTTCATTGGGGCAATATCAGGATGTAATTCAAAGCAGTTTTACTGTGTCCAGTAAATTAAGGTTCATGTTAAGTGCCAGAGATTGCGGTTAGGAACATGGAACAGCAATGAAAAATGCAACTATTCCCTAATTATTTATGCGCTGTCATATTTCGTCCTGAAAGTGGCGACAAGACATGCAGTCAATGTCCAAATATTCACGTAGACGGAGATAACAGGAGAGCATAGTTTATAGTGTACACGATATGTTTATGCTGCTTGTCTGACACTTCTGAAATCTTTCAAATCCCAGTCAGTCCAAACTAAGTAGAAAACCACAGAGGTCCTTAATCTTTGTCTGTGTTTTTGAGAGAATGTGTGAAGAGAGATGCCTGGCTGAAGACTCCTGCTAATTATGATCTTGAAATAAATTGTACTCAACCAACCAGTACCTGTGACTTAGATACCTTAAGGGAGAAATGCAAAGCATCACATTAGTCTCGGATTGGTTTTATTTATGCAGTTATATGATTATATCAATCACAGGCCTAAAGAGATATATATATAAAGCACTCTGTCCCAAATGTAAAACTGTGTATGCTAAAGGGACTCTATGTTCAGAGCCTATCCCAGAAGCTACAGGCACAAGGCAGGGATTAACCCAGGACAGGGTACCAATCCATTGCAGGGCACACACACACCATTCACAGTTTGGCAACTCCAGTTCACCATAGCATGGTTTTGGATTGTGGGAGTAAACCAGAGAACACTGGGAGTATATGCAAACTTCACACACATAGAGCCATGGTAGAGGCTAGCATGTCCAGGACAATTCCGGATGTCAGCCGCATCTGCATCCAATTTGAAACGACACATCGAGTTAAAGCATCAAAGCAGTTTTAGGGAATACCTTCATCTTAATGATGAGCACAAAAGAATCATTAACAAAGTATAAGACTATGAAAAAACAACCACAAAGTTCACTGTTAGCATAACATGATACAAGTGATAAGATCGATTCTCAACCTCAAAAATTGTTTTTAATGTAACTTAATCTTTTTAATGAAACTCATGTCTGTGATTATTCAGTGGTATATGACAGATAAAAGGAGAAGATTGAAGGAGGTTCAGATAGAAAGACGTATTGAAAATGTTAAAAAAAAACTAATGAATGAATTGTGGAAGTTCTACTTACACAAAAATATTCTGAGGGCAGAAGGAACAATGATGGTTCAGAAAGATAACCAATCAGATTATTGAGGAGGTGGGTCCAAGCAACTAGAGAAGGCAGGGCCAAGATTCCTGATTGGTTGATCCTGCCTCCTGTAGTTGCTTGGACCCACCTCCGGTACAAAATGATTGGTTATATCCTTAAACCAATCATTTTTTCTTCGGCCCTCAGCATTTATGTGTAAGTAAAACTCCCACGAGTAGCAAAAGCATGGCTCTTCACTTTACTTAGTTGTTGGTCACCATGTTGGTCGTTGCACATACAGCCACACTTGATATGACAACTGCGACAGCACGCTACACCCAGTTAGCGCAAAAGCCTCTGAGTCAGTTGGTTGGATGTCAGATCCAGATGGAAACACCCAGTCATCGCGATACTTTCCATTGCAGCACTCGCTCAGAGAAATATGAGAGTTCCCGTAGAGGTTAGCTCTCTGTCTCCCAGTGCCTTTGAAACATACATTTAGCACTTAGCATAACTGTAGTTATGTTAGCTGTAATGTCTTATTTTATTGTATATTTTCTCACACAGTACTCACTTAAGGGGATCCTAAGAATATAATGTTTATGTGTGAGTGTTTGTGTTTATGTGTGCAAACAATAATCAAATACACCTTTGTCAATGTAGCGGCATTATTTGTTCAGTTTCAGTTTTCAGTTTATTTGACATATGCAAGTTAGCACAGGGTCAATATTGCAATGAAATGTGATTGACAAGAATAACTTAGCAATATAGTACAGAAAATAAATAATGAAGACAGCTTTATTGCACACAGAGGTGACAAGAGTGAGCAACAGGTTGCTTTTGTTCTTTACAGTAATAGAAATACAAATAAAGGTAAAGTGTAATGTGTATCTGTCATGCATATTTGTATATTAATATTTCTTTAGAGGTGTTGACCATACAGTGACAGCTGTATGGTCAAATATATTTATGTGTTGAACATAGTTTTCAAAAAGAGCAGCTACAGCTAGGTAAGGGTGGATTTAGGCTGGTTAAAAAAGTTTTTCTGTTAGTGTTTTTGGAAGGGGCCTGATGGTAAAGCCATGAGTGAAGTGTGTCCGTGAAAAGAAATTTGATATAAAAATAGGTGAGAACATAACTGTATTTTAGTTTCTGTGAATATATATAATTCGCATTCTGAAGCTGTATATGTATACATCTAAGGAACTATATCGATAATTGGCTCTCCTTGACTTTTTTTTTTATCATATGAGAATTTTTATAATTGGCCTGGGACATTCACACTTACAGACGATTTGGCAACTCCAGTTCACCTTAGCATGTTTTTGCACTGCGGGGGGGAACCCGCAGTATCCGAAGGAAACCCGCGGAAAACATGCAAGCCGCATATTTTTCTTTGCATCAATTCAGATCATGGTTTGAATTTTTGCCCTCTAGTGGTGGCACAACAGCATTGGTATTGTTCCTTCAAAAAGTGCAGGGTTTAAATGAGACAGGGCTTCTCAGCTGCCTCCTCTCCTTGATGAATGATAAGGTGTGCAAGATATCTGGCTTTTGGTGAGCACTCAGCTCATCGTGCCATGTCTGACTGTCAGTGGTATACCAAAAACATGGTGAGGAAACATAGATAGGGCGAATTCCGAGCATATCTTAGTCAGCCAGAACTCACTATACGATATCCTCTCTGAATTAGACACCCCACACTTTCTGTTTTATCCATGATCCTGTCATGCAGCTGCCAGAATACGGCATGGAAACTGATTGAAGCAAATGCCATTGAATTTATCTATTTTGCAGTGTTTAGTATAGGGTTATGGTGAGCCCGGAGCTGCTCTTAGGAAACAACGGCCACCACGCAGGGGGCTTTCAGGGTGGGATGCTCATCCATGACATGGCATATAGTGACTCACTATAGTCAGTTAAATAATTCATCCAGTCCACATGGAGGGAAAAAAAAACCTTTTCTTTGTGCATGAAACATCTGTCGTGTTGTGTTACGGTCATTACTACGGTGTTGCTGCTCTAAAATGATTATTTGTAAGGATGCCATCGCAGAAGCTTGACTAAAAACAGTGCACTCCCAGCCTCCCCCCCCTCTTGATCTTGATTCCTCTCAGTGGGAAATAGCATTAATTTTCATTTTCAATCTGTGGCTGGTTTTGTAGATTATGCTGAGAGGGTCACTGCCTGCGTCCTTGGTATTGTCATCCCGTCATTACTGAAGGTTCCCTTTTGTCGGCACTGATAGGCGACTGATGGCCCTAACAGGCTGTACCAGGGGAGATAAAAGGGGTTGGATTCACTGACACCCGGGTGTGTACTCACACGTGTTTGTTAACACTGCGCTAAAACAGTACTTTTTCAAGGGCGGCCTGAGGTTGCATCTCTGATAGCTGTGATGTGTGTAAGATTTAAAATGGAATGAAACAGACGCTCTGACCAGAATATATGCAGTTTTACACACTTGATGTCCGATTATTCCCGTGACTGGTGAAGTGTTAGTGGCCTTTCTGTGTGCCACTACCCTAATCTAGGCTGTGAACACTGAGTCCCATTATAAAATGCAGAAATTCACTGCAACCCATGAAATAATTATCAACATGCATAATTTGATGCTTCAACTTTTAAACTCTACCACTAAGAATAGTGCAAAAAGAGATTGGGCAAAGTAATTTTCATGTCACCGTTATGTATTTAAAGTAAGAAAATTCAAGGATGATATTCAGATTGTGATGCAAATAATATAAGTGTGTTTCTGTTTAAAAGCGAACCATAGAATGATGTGTTTGATTGCACGGGTGTGTTTTCTGAGAAAACGGCACCTGTCGGGTAGGAGGGCCAGACTTCATGGTTCCGTGAGGCAGTGACCTTGCTTAAAGCCTCGCACCTCTCCCCTGTTGCTATCTGCCAGTATTTTGGCTAAAGCAGAGTCTGTGTATTACAAATATCCTTGACTTTGCTGTGTGTGGCAATGTAGTATTACATACCGAGAAAGTGGAAAGGTGTAGGGCCAGGGATACGCCGCTGTGAGTATGGTAAAGTGTAAGACATTACAGATTTTGTCATATACTACCGATACTGATAATTGATACTGATGAAATACTGGTTCTGAAACCAGCTAACCTCTGAGCTCTACAGATTCACAGTGAAACAGATGACAGTGAGGTTACCTCTCAAGATCCAGTGAATGTGTGCAGCAGCCACATTGTATGATGCAGGCAGTAAGACGTCACCGAAGTAGCGCCTGCTTGGGAGGCTGTAGCAAGGTTCTAAGTGGTGACTGAGTCAACAAAATCCCTCATCCCCCTTTACGGAAAATGACTGATTGTTCAATGCAATAATCTCCATTATTTTAGGAATGGTGGTTCTCGATACTTATATAAATCCATATTTATGCAAAACAACATCTGAGATGTGCAGAGTTTGCTGAAGCGCTAACACAAAAAGGCGACATATGCCTACCATTAAATTTACAGTGACAGCGAGTAAACATCTTGTTATTCATTTAATGAGTTCTTCAGTACATATTACTAGTATATTTTTGGCTTATGTGATTTTATTTTTTTGTTGTTACGTGTCTTCAATGGTATGGGGGAGAAAAGTTCAACTTACGTAAAATGTAACTTTTGTTTTCATTATCACCCGTTTGCTATTATTTGAGTTGACCGTGATTATTTTGCATAAGCGCTTGAATCGTTTCCATTCATCTCTATAAAAATAGTTGGATGAAACAGAAATGCCATATTTCTGTCATTAGTTCCACAGGTTGGGTAGGTTGTACGGATCAGGTAGCGACACATACCACTGCCCTATTTGTACCTCACACATCTGCGCATGCACAGCGGCATATTCTTATGATGGTGCCTGATTTGTATCATTTAGTTTCATGACATTTTATTCATTTTTACGGCAGATTCATTTCACGGAATGCTTCAATCTCCACCAGCCCAGAATGGGATATTAAACCAGATATTGTGATTTCAGATTCTTTGTATTCTCTGTCTGTTTAATAGAAGTTCTGCATAGCACCTACACTTGTGTCCAAATGCATGTTTATGGGATCATTAAATACCCCAGTCACGATGGGGTGATTATTTAGGTCCCTGATGGCTGCCACTATTTATGCTGCTGCAAAGTTGGTAGATTATGCCAATAGTACAAACAACTATTATTATTTTGTCCAATTTTTTTCTATCCCACTGATTTGGAGTGATTTGAATATGTCCAAATCCCTCCAAAGTGCCCAACAGTATTGAGAAATGTCAGCCTCAGCTATGTTCACTTGTTGGTTTAATTCTGGTGTGTTTTACTAAGGCTTAGTTGCTAATGCATTTTTTTGATGAACTTCTGCAATGTCATCGTTACAAATAATCATTTCAGAGCAGCAAGCTAACGGAACTGAGTGGACCAGTAAAGGTCAAAATTAAAAATAAGAGAATTTACAGGAAAGGGGACCTTTATAATGAACATACACATGACTGCGGCACTAAACTTTGGTTAGGGGCAATATCATGTAGTAAGAATTTGAATACTTGATGCAAAACCCACTGGTTCAGGTTCAAAAAGGGGGTCAAAACTGTAGCTTGACTAAGACTTTTGGGCAGATGTTTTATAATGGGATCAGATTAAAATGTGACCATTGCCAGCAGGAGGCTTGGGAAAAAAAAAGGATTATAAAACCCAAGTAGATGTTTAGGTGGAGAGTTGTGAACAGGTTTTAAGAGATTAGCTTGTAGGCGTGAATGTTTTGGTCTTCATCATGTGGACGGCACGGCAGGTCGGATCGAATGGGTAAGCGGGCAGCCTGAACCCGACAGCTGGGCCTGTCAGCAAGAGCCTTTCGTATGATCAGCTGTGCAGGAAAGCGTCGTCTTCAGATTCGGTCTCGGCTTTACTGACCAGGCCTTTGTCCGTAAGTGCAGTGTTTAAAATATGGCATATGTTGTATATGTGCACCCTTGTTGTGGATGGTCTATGTTTGAGAGAGCTGGGAATTTCGTCGTCCTTGGCGCCCCCAGAATCTTCCCGCTCCCTCTTTTCCAGTGGTGATTCTGATCTTAATTTGACCATTAGCTAGTGGCACCACACCTTCTGTCTAAGGGTTGCATCCTCTTTGCTGTCTTTGTCCTTGTTCAGTGTGACAGTCTAATTAATATTACTTTTAATACCTATGACCCTGTTCTGGATATCGATAGATGTGCCACTGAGTGCCACTGGACAAATTCCAAATCACGTTTCTCATTTTCTGCATAACTGGTATGTATTGGATATAACATGCCTATTAGTTTTGCATTCAGTTTGTTTGGTTGTCACTGTTGTGACTGTAATGATGTGATTTATTTCTACAAAGAACAATATGTTCATTTGATTCAAGAACCCATTCATCATCATTTTGGAATTGCCATGTGTTCATTCTCAACCTTTTTGGCCATATGTTTCCTTGATCATTGTAGTAACCCGTTGGAACCTGATGTTCTCAGGTCTTTCCTGGGTTTGGTTGATCACAATCCTGTTCTGTGGAATTCAGGAAGCAGAGAGCTAATGAAACATTCAACACGCCAACGTATTATGTTCTAACATAACTTTGATTACATAAGTACTTTCATTCAGTATTGAATGGGCATGTCTAACTATTTACTGGCTTTGCTGGGTAACTTGGGATCGAATCATAGAATGTTAGAATGTGTGTGTGGGTGTATTTTTTTGTTTCCTCTTAGAGAGATCAGATTATGACATCATGTTGTAAATCTTCCTTGGGTGGATGACTGTAGACTTTTGAAGAAGCCAGGCTTCCTTGTGGTTGCATTGTGTTAGCTTCCTTTTTTGGGTGGTTTTATTTGTTATCTTGGCCAAAGAAAAGAGTAATAATTTAATTGTGTTATTCAGACCAAAACATATTCGAACAAAGGTTCCGACACGTAGATGGTACGTAGAAAACTGTACGTATCCACCCTGAGGGTTGGCCTATAGACACCTACTTTTCTTTTCTCATTGCTTGCTTAAGGTCTGGGCTTTCAATGTTGTAATCAGGAAAGATAAATAAATAGAAATGAGTCAAGTATGAACTGACTTTCTCGGAAAGTTCTAATGTATACTGTAGTAACAGCGAGGATGGTTTGAGAAGTGTGTTCAGTGATACTCATCATTAATCAATGTTTTAATGTGAACTTCAACAGGGTTCTGGAGTTTTTTTTTTTTGATGTCTTTCACCTAAAAAGCCTTTTCTGCAGAAAAAGATTATAGGCCGTTTGAATGTATCTGCTGGCTTATTTCCCAAAAACCCAGGAAAATATACCAAAGCCACTCCAGGCGCACTAATGGCAGTTGACATTAAATGTGAAACTGAAATGGAAGAGGCCTTCAGCGTTGGGTTTTACTCTTAAGAAAGGAGGTGAGCTGACACCGCTGATTCCCCCCGACCCCCCTCCACCCCCAAGCAGGTAGTTGACGTGAGATCCTGGCAGTCCCATGACCCATTGTCAGCTGCATTGAGATGGAATCGTTTTAGAAGAGTCAGTCTTTGGAAGATAGAATGGCACAATGAAGATTCATTCCCCTGGAAAAGTTGATCAATATAGACATAAACCAGCATTTACTTCCTAAGGTTGCAGTTGTGTGGGGAAACCTGGTCATAATGTCATATCTGTAATGCTTACACAGACACTCCCTGGGTTACGATACGGTTACGTTCCGATAAACCTATTGTAAGGCGAAAATATTGTAAAGTGAAAATGCATTTTAATATAGTATACCTACCCTAAGAAATATCATAGCCTAGCCCAGCCTACCTTAAACATGCTTAGAACACTTATATTAACCTACAGTTGGGCAAAATCATTAACACAAAGCCTATTTTAGTCTAATAAAGTGTTTCATGTCATTTTTTGAATAATAATAATAGTAATACCCATTGTAAAGTCAAAATATTGTAATATGGACTATCATAACCCTAGAAGTATCTGTACTTTGAAATCAATACAGAGATATGCTTTGTTGTGTTTGCTTAGTGTAAAAAATACCAAAGTCATTTCTGGTTCAGTGATAAACTGTGAAAAAGTAATGATGAGCAAGCCCTGTTTCCTAGTGGTACTTCCAGTTGTCTTCTCCTTGCATGCGAATTCCACTGTTTTAAGTTTCACTCTCTTACTGTACTAGAAGTTAAACATCAGTATTGGGAGATGTGTGCTTGAGTGTCCCAAGTTCAGCACACTGTAAACCCCAACAAGTTAAGGGTACTCAAAAAAACTGAGGAAACTGATTACCTCAAAGTAATTAAGTTAGCAAACTTAATCATTTAAAGTGCACAAAAAATTAAAAACATTTGTCCAATTGACTAATATTTAATAGTTTCTTTCAACTCAATAAAATAGTTTACTGTGCCCAAGTACTTCACTTACTCATTACTTAATTTATGTATAGTTTATTATAATGTACTACTTAAATAAATCAAGTTAAGATAACTAATTAGTTTTAACATTAACATAATTAAAGTAACTAGAATCAAAAAAGGTACAAAACTAGTTACCAAAAATTGCACTTTATTGTACTTACAGCAACAAGAAT
>JAODKF010000046.1:15657255-15670822 GCA_026779585.1 Mormyrus proboscirostris | reverse complement strand
GCAGGGAAAAGGTTGTCTGCATAAGCTTTTCAATGTATGTGAAGTCAATCTCTCTTTATTAGAGTATTGAGTAATCTGTAACCTGAGGTTCTCCAGACTAACTTAATTTTCTCCTACAGGGTAGTTGGGCAGGTAGTTGACCTCTGCTCGCCTCCAATCTGTAGAAAAATAAGAGATAAAACAGCCACATAAGACATTTAAGTCTGACATTACAGGTAAAAACAATGGCAACATGTCAAAAACGAAGTTATGTATACACATAAAATGTAGAGATGCACCGATCGATCGGCCAGGAACCGGAATCGGCTGGTTTTCATGAGAATCATTCGGCGAGCTACCTATTTAAATCATGGCAAAAAATAGTAAAGGGTAGTTATTAACGGTATTTATGTGGATCGGTCTAATAATTAGAACAGTGCATACCTCAACTTACAGTTCACATGTTGATTCAAAAACGGCTTATCCACACATAAAAGCACACATTAAAGTTAAAAACACAGAAACAACTTTTGTCCCACGTACATTATATTTACCGCGGTATTATATTCTCAATAATTGGCCAAAAGAAATGTATTAAAATACCAGAACTCTGTCTATTTAAACTGCGAAACTTTCGAAGGCTGATCAAATATAACGTGAAACGAGTCAACATCTTAGCAAGCGGGAAGTTTCAGTAAAGCGTAGCTTTAGTTGAATAACCGGAATCCTGGGAATATATCTGATGTTAAGCGTTTTCCTTTCCATTCAAACCCATTATACGGAAGCAGCTTAATGCATCTTAAAGTGCCAAAACAGCGACATATAATCACCAGTAATAAAGCGTTTATGACCAGGTATGTCCGAAAGAAATTTGACCTGCATTGGTACATTAAGCCACTTTTTCACGTTAACCTTTTTAAAATGTCCCATACAAATCCACATGAGGGAAACTTACTTAATTAGCAATCAGTATGACCAACACTGCTGTGATGAAAAAAGACCAAAAATGACTATAGTTAAATTAAACTCCATAAGTTTCCAACGGTTTTATGCACCCGATAATCCCTTCTCCCGCTCAAAACGTTAAATGTGACGTCATGGCGTAATGTCGCACATGTCATATAACTCAAAATTTTAGAGTCATTAGAAATCTAAAGTCTCACAATAGTTCACAATACTTAAAGATTTTAAGTCATATCAACTTTTTCAAGGCTTTTTCTTATTTTTTACTCAGTTGTTCTACACTATTGGGGTTTACAGTGCAGGTTTTTGTATGTTTGTATTAAAATGATCTCTGCAGCTTGAGCTTGATATATTCTTGTGAAGTGCATCTGTCGCAGTGTCATCAGAGAGTCTGTAGGATGTCGTTGTCGCTGGCGATGCACAGAGGAGACATACCCACATATCCCACATCAAAGTCCCTCGTCTAGTCTGCTTGCAAATGTTATGCGCTGATCGTTGCTAGAAAAGCAACAGGATGTATCTCTAAGCAAATATGAGGGTTTGGCTCAGGCTCAGGAATGTTTGCATGTTGGTGCTCTTCGTTCTCTCTGAATGCCCTTTTTGTGGGAGATGTGTCCCCTTGTTCCCCCTTCGCTTTCAGAGGAGCTGAAGATAACTGAGTAGCAAAGAGGTGAAAAATCATTTACAAAAATCACAAAGCACCAAGTCCCTGCGGTGGCAACATTTGCAGTAAAGTTCAGGCTGTAATTCAAGTACGCTTCTGCCTTTCGTCATTGAGTCTGTGAGTTGAGGCGTGAAAGAAATTTAACACTATCTATCATGTACAAAACTATGTGGTTCTGCTTAACTATCATGGCTCATATATTATGAAGACCAACCATGTAATGTTTAATATATAATTAGCATGCAGAGATTGAGTTTTGATATAGTAGTTGAAGATTCTTAAATTCAGTTGGGCTGAATTCTTTTGTAGGACTTTCAACATGGAAATGATCTTCACTCAGAAACAACCTAGTGTAGCCTTGAAGGCCTTAAATAATGTTTGAGCAATGTTCACCTTGACTTAAGTGTTTTGTAATGAATAAACACTGTAGCTTCTACATGTGGAAATGTTTAAATGCATGTAGCACATGAGACTCATACAATGTTGCGGTGACCCAAACCCAAAGCATTTTACACTGTTCCAAGGTTATAAGACCTTTTGGAGGGTAATGACTAAACCCACTGCAGAATCACAAGATGACATCATGTATGTCAATGACACATGCTTTTGTTTATGAAGTTCTTATGACCCACCGAACAGAGGTTAAGGTCATGGGACCTGCAATGGTGTCAAGCCTTGCACCTTTTGACAGTGATAATGTGTGTGCGTGTGTGTGTTGGGGGGAGTAATGTGTGGGTAAAGAATAAAGTCTTTTGAGGTGGGGGGGGAGAGACAAAAACAGCTGGAGGGGATGTTGGAAGTGTTCAGAGAGACAGGGGCAGGACAATCTGTTTAACCCTGTTTCCTGGCTTCATGTACGCAAGTCCTGTTTTCTCGTGGGTGTGTACAGCTGCATGCTTGTGCTCCAGTCCCAGGACTCCCAGGTTCTGTTCCAGGTTTGTGATTTTTGTGGAAGACGCTGAGTACCGTCCCAATGACGTGGACATGCTCTGATGCTAAGGGAGGCTAGATTCTCAGTGCCGGTTTGGCATGTGACTCAAATGAAAAGGATGACGGACGTTATCGTGAGGGATATTTCACATTCCTGATGTAGTCTATTTATAGAGAAGGAAGTTTGTGGCACCTGGCTGATTCCCAGAGCACCGTTTCATGATTCCTTTCTGAACAGATGCTGCTCACGTATTACTCTGTATCTCATATGGCTAAGTGACAGATACCACAGTGTCACATCTGGGTGACTTTGAGGTCACAGACTAGTGTGGCTGGATTTTCATCAGCATTCAAGACATTATCAGCGCATGCAGCAAGTGGCTATGTGCTATTTTTAAACCTGTGCTAAATATAAGATATCATTTCGATAGATTACAACAATGCCTGAAGCAAACATTTAAACAGCCAGCTTGCATTCTTGAAATAATTTTTTCTGTGTTTAAAAACAACTAAGAAGCCTTATTTGACTATATGAAGTGGTCCCACGAAAAGTTAAAGTTGTTTAAAAAATAGCCCATACCCTTTGTGAAGAAATACATTTATTAAAATTAAGAGCCTTCTTTACTTATGTAAGAATTTTAAGAATGCAACCAGAATGTCTCTCCTCAAAAATACTCTGCACACATGAACCCACAAAAAGGAAAAATGAGAGAGATGCGTTGACATTTACAGTGGAAGTAACATTATTATTGCAATTAACACTGAAGGTACAAGCTCCTACAGGAGAACCAGTGGTTAATAGTAAAAGTCCAGAACAATAAATATTACAGCCTACTAAAAGTTTAGATGTTTTTCTTGCTGCTTGGAGACGCGCATAAATGTCCAACCACTTTTAATTGATCCCCATTGACATTTTTTTGTAAGGGGTCTTCTGCTTCTGATTAAAGATTGTGATTAAGAAAAGTATAAAGAAAATAAAAGCTAATGACACATGACCCTTGACCTTGACCCTTGATGTTTTGCTTTGAGAATATATATCGCTTAGATAATGATGAGCTTTCCTGTTGTGAGCCTATTGGCTACTTAGCACGCGAACTTTATTGGGGCTGCATTGCGTGGCTGTGAGATTTAGCATGGCACACCCAGGGTTTTTCTCTCCTAGCAGAGCGATGGGGAGGAGGAGAGTTGTAACTCACAGAAAGGCACAGTCTGCCATGACAGCACGGCTCACGCCCTGCCTGAGAGCTGCAGGACGTCACCAGGGGAAGCAAAATGCACGGAATGAATGCACACCATTCAGAAGTTGTTCGCTCGTGAGCATTTTTTTTTCTGCATCTTTTCCTGCAGCTGCTTTCAGCAGTTTGGCGGTCAGGATGTGGTTTCTGCATATTTCCTTGAGCAGAAGTAACTGTAGTGACGAGACAAGAGTTTTAACTGGACGAGAGGCGCGTGACGTCATGGTGTGAGCCCCAGGTTGGGGGCGCATGTCGTTTGCATCTCTCAGAATCTGCCAAGCTCGTCTTTACCTTCACATGGGCCTGGAACCAAAATACTCACTTTTTGTAAGATAATTATGGTGATTTTAGAGAATCAAATGGTCCGAACGCAGCGTAAACATCTTTTGGAAAGAGACACTAACTACAGCACTGCCCCAAGAATATTACACCATAGCTTTGTGTTAAAACCTAACCAAACCCTACATTCTGCTGGTGATTCCTTTGTGAATGATGGTCATAGCCAGCGAACAGAGAACATTCCCAGAACTTTAGCCAATGTTATGTGAAGGTCTTCTCAAAGTTGGAGGGGAAACAGTATTACTGTCACGTTAACTGCCACGTTTTACATTTTAACAAAGGCTGTGTCAATATCAGCACAATAACATTATTACCTGAACATCCTTTTAATGCAATTAATGTGCAATTAATATGCTCTACATTTGTTTTGTATTATTATTTAGTTATAGTAGAAGTTGTAGTAGTGGGTTAACGTTCTGGGAACATCAGGAAAACTTTGAGTGTTTTCATATTTTAATGTTCGGTAAATGTGTCTAGAATGAAAAATTGCTAAATTTTTCCTAAAAAATTAGCTGGCTGGAAAGTGTCAACTGCAAGTAAAATACATTAAAAGAACTGTAAACAAAGAATGGGTTAAAATACACTTTGAATTACTTCTGCTGGAAGCATTTTTAGTGGTAATCTAAGTGACGTTTTTAGTAAACATACCCGTAAGACTTGCTCCAGATGGGGTCATGGGTAAAAACCATGTGACACGGGGATGGAGGAAGGAAGAAGGACTTTGTGCGGGAATGGGAGTGGAGACGGGACTCACAAAAGCAGCCGGGAGAGACGAAAACAAAAGACAGTCATAAACATGCGAGATAAAGGGAGCAACCAAAAACCAAAAGAGACATTAGGTCATGGAAAGGCTACCACTGAGTATTGTCCAGAGTTTCGGGGTCTGGAACATTTACTAAGGGCAAAGACATAGGAAAAAACCTGGGAAGGAGAAACAGGTGAACTGAGTGTCTGACTTTGCCCCGCCCCTCGTGGCGATACTAAAAATAACTTTAAGGCCTGTCAGACTGGTTGATGTTTCATGATGGAAGCCTGGGAATGAGTTATGAGATGGGGACTGGAACGTCCTCTAGCATCTAAATGGTTGCTAAGGAAATAAACAAGACTTATTCGGCATAAGTCACCGTTTACGTAACTTTTCAACAAAAGGACAGACGTCTGCTTCTTCTGTTCCGCGGCCGACTTTTTAAAAGGCATGAGAACTTCCTGTGTGAAGGGCCGGTTAACATTTCCATTTGAGTAGTATACTTTTCTAAAGAGACTCTGAAAGGAGCTTCACCATTATTACCCTGTCTGCCATATTTTGACTGTTCCTTTTTCCTGTAGTTTGACGTTTGGTGTTGGCTCTCCATTGGCCCCAGTCCCTGCCTGTTGTATATCCCCATCGAGCTTCACCCCTGACCCACAACCGCCCAGTTCTCATCACCACTGCACCCTAACCTCACCCGGGACCTTGGGTTTTTACTCTGGCCATGGCAGAGCCCAGATCTTCCAGGGGGTCAATAGGCAACATCAAAATCATTGGTCTCGGGTCTTGTCTGAAGTTCTTGTCTGTTCATATTCGGAAATTAAAATCACACACACACACACACACACACACACACACGGTTTGTAATTATATCTTTGTGGAGACTCTTCATTCATTTTGGTGGGGAAAACACCAACATGATAACCTTAACCCCTACCCAGCCCTAACCTTAACCATAAGTAACCAAACAAAATACGAGCCTTTCGGCATTTATAGTTTTGATCGGACTCAAAAAAATACTACCCACAATGTCAAAATAACAGGTTTTTATCACATTATGGGGGACATTTGAACCCCCACAGTATAATATAGACAAAATTCACATACACACTTTTTTCTGGCACATAACACAATTTAAGGATCAGTCTAAGGGCTGTAAGCCTCAGTGTCATGTTGGGGGCATCTCCACAGCACCCCCTAGTGTAAGGGCACTCAGAGCACACCACGTTAGGCTGGCTCACAATGGGAGACCGCTTCTGAAACCGTGACTGAAACCACCATGATATCTGTGATGGAAAGAAATGGAGTAACGTAACGTTTTCAGCTGCCTTCCTGTCCAGCTTTTGCTGATTCACACACACATACAGCCCATGAACACTGTCATCGCTCCTGCCCCACACCAAATGGGGATTTACGCAGGACAGGACGTGACCGATTGTTTAATTCAGGCCACTTATGTCGGGAGGGATTGGGTTCTCGGTGTGTTTGTTGAGCGCTGGGCTCCACTCGACTTAACAAGCAGGTCCCCTGCACCACGGCCGCAGCCGACATCACGGCCTCAGGTTCCGGAACATTTACAAGGTCACTGATCGGACACGAGTGCTGCACTGTGGCACATCACACATGTCCCTGACCCCCCCCCCCCGCCCCCCAGAGGGCATTGTCCCCAATTTTTCAGTGCTATGCAGAAATTCTGAAGTAAAAATAGGGTCAATCAGCCAGTTCCCAAGCTTCTTTTTACGGTCTGTTGACTTTTAAGGGGACATGAGAAAGATGTTGGGATTTAAATAGTACCACAGAGAGAGTGAGAGAGAGAGAGAGAGAGAGACACACACAGACGCCAGACAACCGTTTAACCCGTGCAGCATGAGTCTGTTTTTCTTCAGCTTCAGATGGATTGAATGTATCGCTCCTTATGTTTAGAGTGCTGGTTTTCCCACTGATGATGAAATTTGTGTAAACCTTTAGCTGGTCCCCCCCAGTTATGAAATAAAACGAGGGAAAGTCAAAAAATTGTTAAAGCAGGGTTCTTCAAATTTGGCCCTCGATTCCAAATCCAGGCCGCCTTTTGAGCTCTTCCAGGTAGTCAGTTTAATTATTACTGATTCTGATTGGCCAGAGGCTTCACACCTGGCTGGAAGGCTGGAAAATCAGAAGGGCTGATTTGAATAGCCCTGTGTTAGAGCTTTGTGGTCTGCACTTAGTGATGTCACAACTTGTGCTCCTAGGAGTGCTTGTACAACTGAGAGTTTTTATAAAGACTCCTTGTGTCTAATCATCCAAATAGGATTGTTTGGTACCTGTCATTTGACAAAAAAACAGAAGTAAACTGCTCTACAGTTGTTTAATGGAAATATTCTTCCAGGAGATATGTACTGAGGTGTCAGATCTAATTTGCCCCTTTATTGCTATTTCCGTGTCAAACTCGATGTAACGAGTATTTAACATTAATCGTTGGCTACATCCACGCTGCTCAGTGTGTGGTCTTATCTTATTTGTAACATCAATCATCAGCCTTTCTTCCCTGGTGTGAAATCCATGAGAACTTCCTTGGCTTTCAGTTACATACGATATGTTACGCTCAGCATTCACAGCATTTCTCTGAAGCAGGTCAGTGCTACTGCTTTTCATTAAGTTTGAACTGTTTTTGATCTTTGTTGGGGGCATCTCCTATTTTTCTACTCAAAGTGAAGTAGAACAGGATGCGAATGCAGTAGCAACGGCCGCCCTGTGAGGCTAAGCCTCTTATCCCTTTTCTGTTTCGTGACACCGTGTGATTTGGGGTGTGTTCTCTTGCACGCTTTGTACCCACTCTGCTCTGTGCTCAGAAAATCAGCCAAGCAGGGATGTCAGAAGATCTAAAGACTATTTCTACTTCCTGGGTGGGCAATAGCTATGTATTCTGCGCATTTAGAGATGCAGACGGCTGCAAGGTGAACATGAAAGCTGCTTGTATTTCCCAGTGGAGCAGGTGGTAATTTGATCCTTGAGGTGGTGATTTTACTGGAATCCCATCCAGGGTACCCTAGCCTTGTGCCCTGTGCTGCCTGTGACAGTCCGCACCCTGTGACACATTAGAAAAAGTGCTCATGAGAGCTTTACTTACACCACACTGTTCTGTGGGCAGAGTGAAAAATGATTGGTTTGCAGGGATAACGAATTAGATTGTAGAGGAGGTGGGTCAAAGGAAGTAGATGAAGTGGAACCAATCAATCAGATGTCTTGGACCCCTTCCTCCAAAATCCAATTGGTGATTTCTCTGAGCAAATCATTTTTTGCTGTGTCCTCAGAACATTTTTGTGTAAGTAAAACACCCAGGGGCAGGAAAAGCGGCGGATGGATGGATGGTCGGTCACGATGTTTAGCAAGTTGACCAAAGGACCATGAGAGGGATGCATCCCAGAGCTTAGTTGAGTGTGCAGTGGGAGGCACAGCTTCAGGGTGCTTGGAGGACGCTGGGGGAGGTGGTGTGGTCCTGCAGAGTGGCTGATGGAAGATGAGGGTCAGGAGTGCACAGCCAGGATTTCCGGACGCCTCGGCCGTGCATACTCCCAGTGACAGCCTTCCAGTACGAAATGATTAATTACTGGAAAAGACATTGTGTTTTAAATGTCAGCTGTCAGGCATATCATGAGTGCTGATTGCCTGTAAAGCTGGCCAGTGTTTTAGGAGTTGGTCCAGTGACTTTGTGGATTTTGGACGGGCTTTCCCAGTTGACCAGTGAACATCCCGCTGTGGAAACGCCTTCTCAGCACTGACATTTCCACGCTGTCACATGGACACTGACACGCAAACTGCCTGCTCCCCCTGCTACCTTCAAGGGATGATGACGTGGTCATTCTCAAATGTTATTTAATAACAAAATGCACTTTGTTACAATGGTGTGATTGGAATTTGTGCTGAGAGTACACTGTCCTCTTCAAGCTCATTCATACCACTACTGGCGGCGGGATTTACAGACTCCCAAAAGCCCTAGTGCTTGCTATATGTAATTGTTGGCTGATCACTGGTTCAAGACCTACCCAGAAAAAAGGGGTGAGCCTGCTACTGTATGTAGGGTGACCCATTCTGCTCCACAGCACGACACATGGACACACGCACGCACCCATGCGCAGTAACACGACACTTTGCAATATTGAAAATATCGTAGGGGTGTAGCGGTACACAAAAATCACAGTTCAGCACGTTTTTTGACGTCACGGTTCATTACGCTTTCGGTTCAGTGGGAGTGAAGGAAACAAAACTTAAATTCTTTCTTTTTTCTTTATTTCTTTAAACTGATTTACTGAACAAAGTATGACCGTTAAATAAAAAGTCTCTGTCAGTACTGCTGCTAATAAATAACTAAAAATTTACTTAATCAAAATAAATATTCAGTCAAGCAAATAAAAATAAAATAAATATCCATTATGGTGCACATTTTGAAAATGAACTGCACCTGATCTGTGCTGTGTTCACATTAGCAGTGTTCAGCTTAATATTCGAATTGTGCAACACAAATATTGTCTCAAAAATTCAAAGCAGAACAAGATAAATATCCATTATAGTGCAGCATTTAAAAAAATACCCGCGCTGTACTTGTATTCACATTAACACCTTCCAGCTTCACGTTAGGACGTATATGCGCATGCGTAGTTGCGCGACTTCTGTCCCTTTCCAAATGTTGCTTGGGGGAAACACAGGAACGGGGCCATTTGGTTCTACATTTGTTGCTTTTGTTCAGTACACATGCGTACCTAACCGAAAGACCCGTACCGAAAATTTTCATTACAAATGCATGCACCGTTACACTCCTGCAATATTGTCCAGCTATTTATGTTTTATGCTGCCTGTTGCTGCATTTCGAGAGCCAACTGTCCCTGCTCCCATTATGATGCATCTGTTCCGCTCGTTCTGTACCTTTGACTAGAAGTAAGAGGAGTGTTCTAGCCTGTCCCGCTGTCTTTACCATCAGTCTGGGATATGAATTACCTGGGGGGGGTCCTGTTAGCACAGTTGGCTGTGAGGACACTCTTCTGTTCACGTGGGGCTGATCACCTCCTGCTGCTGGGGGCAGATTGCTGGTAAAACGTCTATGTGTCTCTATGCGCACGATCACTGCACATGCAGTCAGTTGCGTGTGTGTATTTTTGTGATAGCTTTGCGGGTTTTACAGCCGCGCCCAGTATTTGACTGCCATGTCCATGGATGAGTGACCAGGCCCTCTGCTCTGCTTGTTATGGTCGCCCTCGAGGAGTTTCGTTTTGACAACCCCAATCCTGCGGTCGTTGAGTCGGCTTTATGAGGTAACTCATTGTGCAAGCGAGGGCGGTAGTGCATGGGATTGGGGATCGGTGGAACCTCGGGGACGTGGGCCAGCCTTTGCCTCGCGGCAGCCGTCTCTCGTAGAAGAATGAGGAACCTGCTAATGTGGTCACACAGGGCAGCATGACGTGCTGGAGAATTCACCAATTATTACTGTAAGAGTTCTGTATACCTGCTAATGCGGAGCTTAACATACGTCTGAGGTTTTTTTCAGCGACTAGGGGAGCGCCGGCTACTTCGAGGGAGAACCTCTCCAGTGCTGTTACGGTTCTGGAGACGGGCTCTTGATCACTTTTTTTTTTTTTGCAATATTAAGAAATAAAAAGAAGCTGTGCTCTTTACAGTACTGCCCTGGGTTTTAATAGCGCGAGGTGTGCTGAAAGGCCTCTCTGCCTTATTCACGGCGATGGAATCCTCCCTGGCGGAACGCACCACTCAGAGGGGAGTCTCTGACTCAAGCTGACTCCTTCTCTCAGCTGTCTTGACTGCCCCCGGGGCCCTCCTCCCTGAGAGAGAAGCACAGAGGATAGAAGACGAGGTTCTGTGGGTGGGCGAATGTAACCTATATAAATGGCTGAGGATTCAGGTGTCGCATTATCTGCGGGGCTGTGGCTGCAGCTGCAGACTCCTCGTTGCCGGCCGGAGAGCCGCGGCGACCCTCTCTGTTCGGCCCTCCTGCAGTTTGCAGCCTTCTTGTGTTCCTTGTGCTTTTTTTACTTTAACGGTAGAGCTGGAGAAGCCTCACGTTCGAAACCCTCCATATTTCTGGAGCTGCTTTTCTGATGGTTCTCTGATGCTTTTCTGGTGGTTTGTTTGGCTGCGAGAATGATGCTGCTGTTGGGTACCCGTGTGCGAGTAATGAAATGGGCTAATAAATTGTGCAATTCTCTGGTGCTTTGGTGGTTCCGTAACTGGTGCTGAAACAGAGAGAAATCAATAAATGGGCGCCTGCTAGCAGTGCCGTTTCTTCATTCCTGAACCTGTGTAACGTGACCCTAGAGGCGGACTGCCTGCTCCGGTGTTCCACATGATCGGTTGGTTAGTGAGGTGTCAGACGCTGCTTAGCACCGGTCAGTATTACCATCCTCTGAAAGCCTAGGATATGGCTATGAGTGACCATCACCCCTGAGCGGGTCATTTGGCCAAGTCTGTGGCCTGTCACCTCTCCATCCAGTCCTCTCTCCCTTCTCCACAGGCGGAGGCGGGAAGCGGAAAGGACGGAGCAAGAAATGGAAGGAGATCCTGCGCTTTCCACATATCAGCCAGTGCGTGGAGTTGGGCAGCATCCTCGGTGAGCCTTCTGACCGCAGCCCCACCCACAGCCTGTAGCTCCTTCCCCTCGGGGCTCCGCCTTTCCTGCCTCTTAGGCCCCCTGAGTAGTTGGGGTTAAGGGTCTTGCTCGAGGTCCTAGCTATGATGTGATTACTTTGCTGGCAATGGGATTTGAACCCATGACCTACACACTGCTTTTCACAATGCATATTGGCTTGCTGTATCCGTCTCAGCACCCTGTGATGCACTTACATTCTCCCTGTTCTGCTGAAACTGTGACTTTGATCAGTGAAATTTATTCACGGTCGAGCGCGTTGGAGGTGTACAGTATAACACAGCACCCGAATGTGTCATAACTGCATTACATGTCCTAAGTTAGTTCTGAGCTGTAGCCCTGCTAAGGTTCTGGAAGCTGACTTGATTGTGTGTTTCAGAGCGCGACTACCTCAGCCTGTGCGAGAAGCAGCCCATTGGCCGCCAGCTGTTCCGCCTCTTCTGCGAGACCCGGCCTGAGCTGATGCACTGCATCCAGCTGCTGGATGCCATGGTACTGTCTGCTGCAGGTCTCCCCCCCCCCCATGCATGCTGCTCATCACATACGGGCAGTTTAGAGATGCCATTTGGTTTAACTGTGCATCTCTGGTCTACAGTAGGAAACCTCCAAAGAACATAGATCCAAACTGATCCTGGGTCAGAATCGAACCCACAGCCCTGCAGGTGTGATGCCATTGTGTTCCCCTAGCATGAACCTGTTCTTATTTAATTTTAATGACCTGTTCTGTCATCTGGGTTTGGATTTGCGTGGCAGAGGTATTATTTGGTCATTTCCGCATGTTTGTCTTGATCTGTAACACTCCGGGGACGCCCTGTGGATGCCGGTGCCCTCTCTTGCCCCACCTTCCGACTCCGCCGTCACCAGGGTCCCGAAGAGCATCCTAATGAGATGCTAATTGAGACTCAGGGCTCCGCCTTTCACTTACAGCCAGACAGGATGTCACCCGCGTGACGTGACATGTCTCAATCCAAAATCCCAAAATATCGGCGGAGGCATGCGGCTGGGATGAAAGGGGCCATTGTGTGGCGTGGCCTGCCCTTCGGGTGGCACGGGGCGTCCCCACGTGCAGGAACATGACTCTCCGCTTGTGTAAGGCGTGCATGTGCAGTGGGAAAGTAACGGGGAAATGAGGAGGACTCTGGTGATGCGCCTTGCTCACACTTGCCGAGCACTGTTACCATTTCTGATACATTATTTTGGTTTAATTGAGATCATGTTGCCCCCCCCCCCCCCCACTGTCCCCCATCAAAAGGGCAGATGTCTGACTCGAGGGGACACCCGCCGTTATTGCACCCCCACTGTTTCCATTTTACAAGCACGGGCCTGTCGGGCAGTTTGCTATTAGCAGGGGAATGGAAAGGATAGAAAGAGGAACGTGTGTTTTGTTGAGGGTGGGAGTGAACGGGGGAGTGCGGCTGCTTGGGGAGGGCGCCCAGGGGCGTCCCGCTACGTCAGCACGGAGCCAGGACCAGACCGCTACGGAGCCGGCCCCGGAGGCCTCGCCACGTAACCTCTGCTTCCCGACAGGATGAGGGCACAGTGCCGGAGTTCAGCGGTCCATTGTTGTCTTTGCGGGGGGGAGGCCCTTCTCTCTGTGGGCCAGTTCCAAGGGAACAGTGAAAATACCCCCACCCCATGGGGAGGGATCAACCCAACACCTCTCAGGGAAGCAACTGTAATCAAACTAATCTGTTTAAGGGTGCCGGGGCCCCTCTTCCGTCGCTGTCGTGATTGTGGCCCTCAGAGACGTCATCCGTCCCCCGAGAGGTTTACCATGTTTACTCTGACTGTAGATACCGGCTATCCCACTGTGACCACAGCCTGGTTTTGTCAGGGGCCAAAACACAAGCTGGGAGTCAGGGAGCTCCATAAGGAGCTCTCCACTAATTACTGGTTATTTTTACTGAGCACCAGTAGTCACTGTACATACTGGGCGATTGTCAAATATAGTCGTAGAGAATGCAAGCTCATAAGTAAAATGCGTGGTGAATATTATTAAATATTAAATACCGCAGCAACTGTGTTTCAGCCCTGCAACGCATTACCAGGAAGGTTATTGAAGGTTGCAGGGCTGAAAC
>JAODKF010000046.1:15590504-15657155 GCA_026779585.1 Mormyrus proboscirostris | reverse complement strand
GCATTACCAGGAAGGTTATTGAAGGTTGCAGGGCTGAAACACAGTTGCTGCTGTATTTTTATCATTAAAAAATAAAAACAGCTTAACTATATGAATCAAGATTCAATATTCAAGAAAACTTTATTGTTTAGTACAAAGTAAGATGACAAACACAAGTAAAAACAAGCAACCAACAAAGTTGTTTTTTTTTTTTTTAAAAAAATGGACAGTTATGAATGGCTGATCCAGGGAGCTTCCCCAGTTAGTGGCATTCACTGGGGCACGTGTGCTGAAGGTTATACGAATGGAAATCCAAAGTCCCCCCCCCCATGACAAGGGCTGCATGTGCTGTGATATTTCAGGACCCAGAGGAACGCCGGGTTGTTGAAAGGGTAGTCGTCAGGCAATGGCCCACCATAGGTGGGGGGCATTTCCACAGCGTCATGGTGTGGGGGGCAGTTGGCCGTCATGGAGAAACTTCTGTAATGGGAGCCCTGGCTGAAATCTGCCGTTTGCAAAGGGCTGGGTGGGTGGTGGTGACCAAAATGGAAATGCCATGAGAGGAACGTGATTAGCGTACCCGCATATGCTATCATCCGTGCAAGGACTGGTCACGCCTATAAGAGCAGAACAGGACTGAGGAGGAAGGAGACATGCTTGGTGGGTTGTTGGCATCCTGTGCTTATTGTCACACGTGACGGGCTGATTAAATAGAGGGCCTCCAGGTTTTATTCTGTGGTAGGTTTTTACCTGTGTTAAGATCCTGGACAGGCTTCTGAGGTGTCTTGGGTTATTGTGGGTTATTGGGATCCGTGCCTACTTCTGTAAGACTGTGGGTTTGACCACCTGATACTACTGTCTCCTGGTCTCTTGAGGTTATGCCCAGTGCTCACCAAGTGTGGTTTGTGTAAATGCCATGTCAGTTTATTGCGAATTGGGAAGAGCCTAGATAAAATGGGGTAAAAAAACGTATGTGTGGCCACCTTCAGGACGACTACGAGGTCACAGCCGACGAGAAGCGAAGGAGCCGCGGGGAATCCATCATCCGGAGGTTTCTCAGTGCGGAGGTGAGGCCCAGCCGAGGTCCAGGCCGCAGCTTCTGGCAGTGCCGCTCCGCGGACGCAGTGGGGGGGGGGGCTCACGCTCTTTGTGTTTGTGGGTGCAGTCGTCGGAGTTTGTGCTGGAGGTAGCAGAGGAGCATGCACAGCAATGCCGGGACAACCTGGAGCTCAGTCCCTGCAAAGAGCTATTCAGCGACTGCCGGAGGTGGGTTGCCTCCCCCATTCGAATAATAATAATCATTTATATATCGCACTTTTCACACAGGAAATGCAGCTCAAAGTGCTTTACATACAGGACTAAAAACATAGCTGAGAACTTGTATACAATACATAACAAAGGTACAAGTTAAAGAAAATATAGATACACTAATTAAAAATACAACAGGATAAAAAGGCCATACTCCACCCCCTCCCCCCCACACCTCTGTTCCAAAGCTGTTACACCCACTCCAGCCACAAAAATGGCCCTTTAAGGGCCACCTGCAAGGTCTGCAGTTAAAATCAGTTCAGACATCCCATTTCAGATGTTTCTTCTAAGACGTATTAAAGATGTTGTTTAACAATAGAAGCTCCTTTGCCAAAAGTTCATAGCTGCAGGGCAGACTGAGCTGTCACCGCTCTCTTCATGTGCCTTTTACCTCCACAGATCTCTTCACGAGTATTTAGGTGGAAGCCCCTTTAAAGACTATCAAGAAAGCATGTATTTCGACCGTTTTTTACAATGGAAGATGCTGGAGAGGTTGGTTGGACTGGCCTTTATTCTTGCAAATTGCCAAAGACGTGCGTTTCAAGAGCATTAAAACGTTTTTCATTCTTATTAAATCCAGAATTTCCAGAGCAATAGCTGTTAAACAGGTCGACCAAGAAATTATTTCAAGCGTGTCTTTTGTTTCCAGACAGCCCATAACAAAAGACACGTTTCGACAGTATCGTGTTCTGGGAAAGGGAGGTTTTGGAGAGGTGAGTATATTTCATAGATGCAAAGCACATAGTACAATTAAGAGAAAATGGTACGTGTAATATATTTACACATTAAGCAGGACTGATGTTGCCACAGAGTACTAACATGGTGTCGCGATGCGTGCAGGTGTGTGCCTGCCAGGTACGAGCCACGGGGAAGATGTATGCCTGCAAGAAGATGGAGAAGAAGCGCATCAAGAAGCGGAAGGGTGAGGCCATGGCTCTTAACGAGAAGCAGATCCTTGAGAAAGTCAATAGTCGATTTGTGGTAAGTGTCCCGCGGCCCCAGTCAAAAGGTGCATCTTGAGTAATAATGACTCTATTCTAAGTCATTTGTATTTGGGACCCCCCTCCCCACGTGGTGGGACAGTATGAAGGAACATGTTTCTCCATGCGTGCAGGTAAGCCTGGCCTATGCCTTCGAGACCAAAGACGCTCTGTGTTTGGTGCTAACCATCATGAACGGAGGGGACCTGAAGTTCCACATCTACAACATGGGCACGCCTGGCTTCAAGAAGGAGAGGGTACAGTTCTATGCTGCTGAGATCTGCTGTGGTCTTGAACACCTGCACCGGGAGTCCATAGTCTACAGGTGATTTCAGTAGACATCAGTAGATTTACCCCTTTGTTCAGTAAGGTTTTATCTTACTATAAATGCATCCCAAGTACTCTTCCTAATGCTCTTAGATATCCTATATATGGTCCAATTTGGTCCAGTAGTTATTGACAGTATGGAACACTTACAATTTGATCCCAGAAATATAAGATTTAAATTTATTTTTATTTTGCTTAAAAAGTGAATGAAAATGAGGAAAGCAAATCTGGTTTTCATTCCTTCTCTTTTTGGCGCAAAAAAAAACTTTTCTTAATAGTTACATTTTATATGTCATCAGATATGGGTAGTTAAATCAACAAAAATCACATACTAAGTTGACACTTTTTTCAACCCATTTGAAGTGATTATAGAGACAGAAGTGGGTCCTGCCTTGTACTACGTGGGGGTGCCTGATAAAGTGGCCATTGAATGTATGGTCAATCATGACTCACCTTAAAGGAGAGATCTTCTGTTTTAACATGTTTATATTGTGAAATCAAGCACAATAAAAACTTGTCTTCAGTCTGAATGACCCAAAATGAATCAGGAGAAAATCTTTGCTCACACCTTGTTCCTTTGTTTTTTAGGGATTTAAAACCTGAAAATATACTTTTAGATGACAACGGTAAGTTTACCAAAAAAAAATCTACCTATATTATCTAATGTAAGAATGTCACGCGGACACATTCCATTTTCAACCAACTGAATCCAAGTGCTGACTTACAACAGGAAATGCCATAAGCAGGGAGCAGTAATTGACCCTGCTGGTCATATGCCTTGCACCAGGCATCCCTGTCTCACACCCATGTCTCATCTGGCTGCTGCAGGACACATCAGGATATCAGACTTAGGGCTGGCTTTCAAGGTGCCTGACGGGGAGCTGATCCGGGGCAAAGTGGGCACCGTGGGTTATATGGGTACGCAAGCCACTCACCGTCACCTTAATCCTTGAAAAGATTTCATTATGGGTCCTTGTTTGAATGTGAAATTGTAATTGTGTAATGGCTAAACTTGATTTAAAGTCAGGAGTCAGAGCAGATTAGCTTCATCGCTAGCAGTGAACATCTTTGAATAAATGCAGCCCCAGAGGTGATTAACAACGAGCGGTATGGCATGAGTCCTGACTGGTGGGGGCTGGGCTGCCTCATCTACGAGATGACCATGGGTCGCTCACCCTTCCGGGGACACAAGGAGCGCGTGAAGCGGGAGCAAGTGGAGAAACGGGTGCTGGAGCAGCAGGAGGCGTACAGTGAGCGGTTCACTGAGCACACTGAGGACATCTGCAGGAAGGTGAGCAACCCCTGTAATGTGCTCTTCAAGACGGTGAGGCCAAAAATCAACCCCCCACCCACCGGGGCCACGCCTCGCTCACCCAGCTGCCATCTTCATCTTCCCCTCCCTCTCCCAACATCCTCCCAGCTGCTGACCAAAAATCCAAAGAAAAGGTTGGGCTGCCAGGGGGACGCTGCAGCTGAGGTGAAGAGCCACTCCTTCTTCAAGAACATCAACTTCAAAAGGCTCGAGGCTGGCATCTTGGAGCCCTCCTTTGTGCCTGATGTGAGCAGCGTGAAACAGTAAATACGCAATAAACAGATCTGGGCAGAAGTCTTAGGCATGCAAAGAAAATTAGGATTAAATGATGTTGGTGTAAAACTATGACAATACGCCTGCTCAAGTGTGTAAGCTTTGTCATTTCAGAACCTCTCCTAAAATCACCCTAGTATTTGAGGCAACCAACGACACACCAATGTATTCTTTGACTCCTCCACTACCACACCTCATACAGCTAATCAATAAAAAAAAATGACTTTTTAAAACGAATTAAATTAATTAATGAAAGGGGCTGGTGGTGAAACAAGTACATGGAATGGCTGAGGTGCCCCTGAGGAGAGGTTTAGGAACTGAAGCGGTGTTCATCTAGCCATCCAACTAGATACTTTTACTAGTGTTCATTGTTACTCTTAATTTGCATGTGTTCTAACACTAAAGTGTATTTTTGTTCTGAGCAAAAGTGCACTATTAGCTTAAAACACATCTTTTGACTGCCTAAGACTTTTTTGCACAGTAACTGTACGTTTGCTGTTAAAATTTACCAGCCAGTGTTATGACAGAAGTAAAATAACATTCCTCTAGGTCACGGTGTCTGCACAAGGTCACAGACAACAAAATGTAAATATATAAGTTAGCAGAAAATCTTATACTTAACGGTACCCTGAGATGCTCCTAAATATATCAAAATAACGCACGTAACAGTATGTTCTCACTCACACACATCCATGCGGATGCAGTCTTACACATATATAATAGTGCAAAATTATATAACAGTGTGCAAAGGGTATTTGTAATATCAATGTGCAGTAAGTCAGTAACAGTGACAAACACAGTAGCTATGCAGCGATGATTGGCATACACTGTGTTTTAAGTTGTTACAATGTTGCATGAAAAGGTGGTATGACACAATGGTGTTTTTAAAGTTTGGGTAGAGAACTTCTATCTGTCTAACCACAAGGCTCCCCTCCTTCTAGCCGAGAGCTGTCTACTGCAGAGATGTCCTGGACATCGAGCAGTTCTCCACCGTAAAGGGTGTCAACCTGGATCAAACTGACAATGAATTCTACTCCACGTTCGCCACAGGCAGTGTCTCTATTCCTTGGCAGAATGAGGTATGGGGTGAAGTGTGAGGTGTGCCTGAGTGCTGCGTGAAAGTGGGGGCTGTAGGAGCTCCCTGTGTCACCCTGCACACACCCTTACGTGAATTGCCCCATCTGCATCCTCAATAGTTCCCATAGCCTGCAGTCATGTTATGATGCCCTATTCTCCAGATGATTGAGACCGAGTGCTTTAAAGACCTGAATGTATTCGGGTCTCATGGCACACGGCCCCCCGATCTGGACTGGACACAGGCACCAGAGCCCCCACGCCGCAGCCTGCTGGACAGGTTCTTCAGGAGACATGTGAGATGATCGCACTTCCGCCCACTGTATCCCGCTCATGTGTCCCATATTATCCCCTGCATCATTTATAGATTTTTTTTTTCTCCTACCCTTGTTTCCTTAGCAGGGAGAATTTTCCATTAACCAGACCAGGGTCTCGTCTTCCAGCGTGAATTCAGTGGATTCTATATCAAACTCTGCCCCCTAGTGGAGGGCCTCGGAGAGAGGAGGCGGAGGAGAATTTCACTTCGGGACACGGCAGCCTTATTCGATCGCCTCACACAGAGACACCGGTTCTCCCCAATAAGCCGGGGACTGTGAATCCAATGGAGTGAGCCAGACATCTGCGATGTGGGAAGAAGGTCGAAAAGCATACAAACCTCATACACCTTCAGGATCACTGGGCCACCAGACAGCCCCTGCTGAAATTCAGGGGGTCTGGATTTAATAGCCCACCACAGGGAAAAGAAGCTGGTGTCTCTTTGACTTCTGAAACACACAGATTGCCTCTCCTTATCTTCTTGTCGTCCTCTTTTGTTCTCTTTCACACACAGACAAGCACAAACACCTGTATACAACACCACCAACCTCAAGACAAACTGCATTTCGCCTCGCATTATCTCAGGCCAAAGATTGTTTTAACGACATCTTAATTGTTTTAATATTATAAATGTTACATTCTTTTGTACAGGCACAATTCAGCAGTAAAATTAATAGACAAGATGTGTGTCTGTTTTTACTCAGCTCTTAGCAAACTGGACCCGGTAGCCAACATGTTAGACATAACTAAGATTCAGGCAACGAGCAGTTTCTAACTGTTGGGAGCTGTTCAGAGAAATGTGTGAGGAGCACAGTGTGTATGAGGGACGTGGGGAAAAAGCACTTCACAAGAACTGCAGGGGATCTCACAGGGAGTGGATAGAGACACACAGTACCATAGCATGGCCGTTTAGCATCATCAGAATGGGGGCAGGACAGAGGCAGCCCTGTGTTCAGTGGGAATCTCCCCCCCCAGCTGAGCAGGACCACCCAGACTCTGAGTGTCAAGGTCTTCAGAGCACAAAATCCAGGCACCCCTAAATGAGGTTCATGACGTCACCGCAGAGCGAGAAACCTCAAGCTTTAAACATGGTTACATGCCACCTAATTAACGAGTGACTTCAAATTTCATAGAATACAAGAATAAAGCATACAGTAATTTGATATTTTTTTCATCAGTATTTCCTCTATGCATTATTTAAAGTGTGAAATGAAGAGCTTTGATGATCACAATTAGCTACTTAGTTAAATGGTATTGTCAACAATAAACTTATTCCTGAACAAAAACGTTTTGCCATTTCATATGAAAAGACTGTAACTAACACTGCAATGGAACGTGATGCTTGAGTAATGTTTTGTTCTATGGGATAGTAGGATATCGAGTTAGAACTGCTGCTTTCTAATTGTGTATGAGCAGAAATCTAGAATAGATGCCACTTAATGTGAAAATGTATGGTGATGATTAAGGATCCTAAGCACGTCTTGTTGGCACGCCTGAGCTTGCACACCCCGCTGTAGGTAAGTTTCTCAGACACCCTTGATAGTGCCTGTTGGTAATGGTTCAGTTGATTATGGCTACCATGGACCAAAGCTGGGCTGAGGGGGGACACCCCCATTATCTAGCAGCTGTATGTGAAGCAGCAGGAAGTGAGAGTCCCACTGGGGCCCCCATCCGCCGTCAGACTGAAGATGGGCTCCACGGGGCTACCCCCCCCCCCCCCACTGCGTGGCTCCCTCTTTTACCGTCTGCCTATGAGTCAGTGCTGGACACAGGTGTGGAGCCGACGAGGGCGCCGCAAGTCAGGTAGCACTGCTGTTGTTTTCCATCCTGAAGAGGGCTGGAATACTGAGTAATATGGAAAATATGCACGTTTTAGTGCTTCTATTAGCACAGATACCCCTACTCCCATTTCTACATGTAAATTGCTGACATTGACACCCAGCACTTTATAATCTGACAATACAGCAGACACCACAATGCCCACAAGTCTATAGCTGACAACAGTCAAGCCATAGTGAACACAGGGAACATTTAGCAATTCAATGGGATGCACACGACCATTAAAATAATTTTATGTAACGAAATCAGTCATATTGAGCTGTCTAATATCTGACCTTAACCTTTTTCAGGTTTTCCCAAGTGGGCAATTTCAACAAGTTTGTTACAATTAAAGACACGGCATCTGTGTCTGAGCACCATATGTCACAAAGTGTATGATGATATGCAAAGAACGAAGGGGTTGAAAGAGTTCTGGCAATCCAAGACCAAGTATACTTTATGACTCTGTTTACTATGCTTTCCATTCAGGGATGATGTTTTTGGAATTTACATGTCAAATGTTACTGGCAGTTTCAAAGTAATTCAAATATTTTCTTAAGTGTTATAGTTCCAGCTAAAGTCACAAGCCAGGCACTTGAAAATGTTTCCTTACTTACTCACTCCCCCTCACTAAATATGAAGTAAAGCGTCAGTGTGCCATTATGCTGTTGTGCAATTTAGGTAAAGCGAGCAAAACACTTAACCGCAGCTCATGAAAACAAAGGGCCCTCGTGCCAGCTGAGACAGCGTGTCTGTCCCGCCCTGCTGCGAAGGTCGTGTCTGTAACTAAGACGGGATGGGTTTTATGTGCTGTAAGAATTACATTAATGTGATTCAGAAACCCACCAAAGTTAGAATAGTACAGAAGCCAAGCACAACATCTTCTCTGAGGCTAACACTATGCAATGTTTGGAAAAATACTTTTTAGGGGGTTTATGCTTATTCTGGATTCTAGATTATTCTTGCTCATGGTGACCATTTTATTCTTTTCAAGTGAAAACCTACTTCTGCTACAGTATAGCTTTTATTGTTTTACTATTATGTTATTTATTCATTAGCCTTCCAGCTGCTCATCCAGTACAGAGTCCCAGTAGGCGGTGGCTTAGAGCTTATCCCAGGAAGCATAAAGCATCCCCCAAAAGGCAGGGGGACACCCTGGACGGGATGCCAGTCCATCACAGGGCACAGGGCAGGGGGACACCCTGGACGGGATGCCAGTCCATCACAGGGCACAGGGCACAGGGCAGGGGGACACCCTGGACGGGATGCCAGTCCATCACAGGCCATGGGGTTGGGGGACACTGTGGACAGGATGCCAGTTCGTCACACACATTCGTACACTCTGGGAAATTTAGAGACACCGTTAATTCACCAAAGTGCATGTTTTTGACCTGTGAGGGAAACCAAAAGAAACATGGGGAGAACTGATCCAGGGTCAGAATCAAACCCACAGCCCTGCATAGTATCATAGAGTTCCACTAACGTAAAACAGTTTAATTTTAATAATCTATTCAGTCATCTAGTTTTGGATATGAGAGCAGGGGGAGGTATTCATAGTAAATATTGGTTGCTAAGGGGAAGTGTAATGAATTAAATCTTAGAACGACGAAATGTAAATACAATGTTTGAATTTGAATATGTTAATAAGGTGCTATTTTACTATAACCATTTCAATGTTAAAAATACTTTGCTATTTATACAATTCAACATCATATGTTTAATGTTATTTTAATTTTTGCTGCTGGAGGGCACCAAGGAAAGATCCATCTATCCACCGCATTCATCCAATGCAAGGTGCCAATATCTACAAAGCACTTCAGACCAAGTGGCTTTCAGGTGAAATGAGTATTTTATAGGGGTTTTCTGTTTCCTTTGGATTAAACCTGCATAACTGACAATATCCGGTGTGATCAGCACGTAAATTACTTTTGACAAAGAAATATATATCTGAATCCAATACCAAACAGCTGAATTTTACTTTTTCATCAACCATTGCCAGATCTCATGGCAGTAAAATGCACCTGTCATTTTAATTTAAAGCAGCTACAAAAATGCATAGTTTTAAAGCAATAACACAGAAAAAACACTTTTACGATGCCACTCAGCAACAAGTCTCTCTTAAAAGCCTCTTGGGGAGACTCTGTGTCCGGCGTTCACATGAAGCAGAACCTTTCAGAACCATAGCAGCAAACAAAAGAGAGAGAATGCGGCAGGGCAGAGGTCAGACGGGGAGAGCCGGGCCAGGAGTCTGGCGGGCTGCCAGCGAGAGAGCAACTTTACAGCCGTCCAGTTTCAGGGTGAACATCAAACATGACCTCTCCCCTGACGATTCCCTCTGATCTGTGTGTTGTGTGGAATATGTCTTTTATTGCACTGAAAGTATTTGTTCTTTCTGAGACACAGAGCTGGGCTGATTATGGAACGTCATAGGGACCCAAAGAGAAGACAAATTAAATCTAAATGAGGCAGGTCTGTCTCGCTGATCTAATTATCACTAATACACCTGTAATTGGGTCCTTAGGCAGCCAGGTCCTGACCTTCTCGGTATGGGCTACAGCCACCAGCCGTCTCAGTGTGTATGTGACACTGAATGTCAGTCACTGAGTCCATTCAAATCACTTGCCCTTGTAGGTGTCCAGCAGGTCGTCATGTGACATCAGCTTTTCGAGTAATGCCTTCCACTGAGCTGGGAAAAGCAGCTGTAAGTCTTTCCGGTGCAGCCCAAAGTGAGATGACTGCAAGTTCCCTGTGAACTGCAAGTGATACGAGGCTCCTTATCCGAGAAGTTTGTATTTTATCTTGGAAACATTTCTTAATTTTTATCTATTGCTACTGATGTGTACCCATAAAAAAAACATTCATCCATCCATACATCACACTCATTCAATGCAAGGTGCAAAACACCTATAAAGCACTTCTGACCAAGTGGCTTTCAAATGAAATGAGCATATTAGCAGGGTTTTGTGTTTCCTTTGGATTAAACTTGCATAACTGACGACAGTTGGCGTGATCACCCCGTGAATTTATTTCTATAACCAGTACCAAGCCACTGAATTACAGGCATGGACTGCGAGTGATATAAAGCTTCTTATCCAAGAGGTTTGTATTTTCTAAATTTCTTTGACTTTTAGAAAGTGAGACAGAAAAAGTGGTGCAAAAATATATTGGAATCAGAAATCTAGTCAAGTGTTTAGGCCACAGCGGCATTGATTCAAGATTTTGGCTCATGTTTAGAATGAAACAGGCCAAAAGCCATCACCCGTCATGTCACTATTACTGCAAATTACTGACATATTACTCATGTTAATATCTCATGATCAACTTCATGTACCGAGAGTCTCAGCCAGTGCTTTCAATGCAAAATAAATATGAACTGGGAAAAAAAAATATGGACACTTTAGTCAGGGCATAGGAGCTGGGGTAATATGTACCTCATAATATTTAATTTGGCTTCACCCCCCCCCCCAAAAAAAAAGAGAATAGACTTTTACATTTAAATATTAAGTTGTGTTCCCCCAATATCAAACTCTCTTCTATGACAGTACATGTTAAATTGATTATTGACCATTACTTGTTTAGCTGTATTTTTCTCTTATGAAGGAAAACATTAGATGCTGGCAGGTGAGTGTGACTTCACGTGGCTAAAGCAGATGTGGGCCTTCTGACATACAGAATAAAATTTATTGCCGTTGCCACTGTTTAACCTGGGGACCAACCTCTGAGGTGCAGAAAAGGCCACACACAAAGCTTCCCAGCGACCTGGGACAGGGGCGTCATTCCTGCCAGGTGCTTAAACACAGACCAGATGGCGGAGGGTTTGTTTTCTGGGTATGAGCAATGAATTCAGCCTAGCTAACAGCAGTACTGCCGAATTTGTGCTATCGGCGCTTCATCGATAGAAGACAAGCGATACCAGTCGTTCCCGCAAAGGCTTGATTTGGGAAATTACAGCCTCCATGCATTTTTTTCTTTTTTTGTGACAGGAGCTGACTGCACAAAGTCAGAGTAAAGGCAGGCCTGGAGGTCATTCATACCTCACCTCCACAGAACCTTCCCCAAACCAACAGCTCCCTCACAGCCTTGTCTGGCTGCAGCAGCCCTGGAAATCACCGCTCTGGAAATCCAGTTTGAAAGCCGTTCATGCCAGGAATGGTATACAGTGTCATATTGTGTACATGGGATCACTACATTCCAGCAGTGCAGATTCTACTGAATACCCTTTCAATTCACATTTGATTTACATCTGATCACTTACTTGAGGTTAGTATCTATCTAATCCATGACTACGTGGCTCTAATCCATAACCCACACATGACCCAGTCGTCCCACCTTAGATTTATACATCGTTTACACGGTAAAAAAAAATGGTCACTTGAGTATTGGCATGGCTATCTTAGATTCTGCTGTGTGAGGATGCCCCCAAGCTGAGTGAAGCCCACTTCTCCCCTCGCCGTTGGGCTGTCAGAGAGCAATTTGGGATAAAAGGTCATAGGCTTGCATGGTTTTCAGCCGATGTAATTCATTATGTAACCAGAGGGGGAGACACGGGCACTCACAGTCCACATGCTATCCCATAAAATAGATCCTGCCCTGATTTTGCCACACCTTTGATTAAGTTTCCTACAAGGAAAGGCAGACTTCCGCGAGCCTCCGGTCCGAGATACCCTTCTCCTGCATGGCAGGCTCGGTATGGACCTCCCCACTCAGGAGCCCCCATCTAGCTTCTACGGATGGGGAACATTTGCTCTGGCTATAGCTGATCTCGTTGAAGGCTGCAGAAGCAGGTGGAAGCTGTGAACCATGGATCACCGGAGAGAGAAAGTTAAAGCTACCGATTCCATCGGGAATCCTTGACAGAAGTGACGGTTTGGTTTGCGACCGCCCGGCCACTCCTCCGCCACGTTCGCCATCGCAAGTCCAATAAAGTCTCCCTCCCCATCACAGAAACTGGACAACCCTAACTGGTCTAAGTGCCTTACAGGTCTCGAGGTTTTTACACATCGAACTTTGTGGACAGAAACACAACAACAACAAAGTCAACGAGGCTTTTTATAAACCTAAAGTGTCTTTTCATTCTCTTTACAATCCAGTAAACTTGGTGATCTGGCTTCAGCACAGAAAATCCTTTACAAAAGATCAACAAAAGCACTTGTCAAACCTTAATAATATCCATTAAAGCATGTAGGCTGCAATCAGACAGGCAATTAAATTAAGAACACCCAGCTAGGGCTTAATATAACAAATTTAACAAGTATAATCGCTGCCATCCATAAATAAGGCAACCTTAAAATTGAAATTGAAAACCGCCTGTTAGCAATAAACATACAATAGGCACAGCAAAACTCCCACTAAGCTGGGATTTATTATCCAATAAAAAACTACAAATCCCAGTGCTGGTCATTGATGCTGACATCATAAGTAAAGCATTGCTGGACTAATTCTACACTGCATGCACTGGAGTCAGCTGTGAGGATTATTTGCTTGCTAGTATACAGATATACTAAAACCTCAAACTACTTATTCTAATCAGAAGAGGTGCCACTGGAGATTCTGAGTACCATGAAAGCATGCCATTTTGGGGCCCAATCCAAATCATTCTAATTAAGTTTTATGTATTTTTACGGCCCTGTCATTTTTCTAACTTCCTCCCCTTCTATGACGGCCCTGCTGGGCAGAAAGCTGGGGTACATCCTGGATGGAAATCGGAGTACCAAAATGAAACCTGTGCAATAATGAGAGAACACAAATTTCACTCACACACACAACTGTGGCGAGATTAATACCCCAAACTTCGACAGCGTGAAACGGCTGCTACTCTCTGAGCTACTGTCGCACAATGCACATAAAAGAAGAGAAGATTAGCAGGTTACAGGTATTTTTTATTTCATATTAACCGTTTTCCATCAAACATAAATACAAAAAGACATACTATTGATTTAATTAAAAGCTCTAGGGTGCACTAATTACTATGTTTTTCAGCTGATACAATTTCCAATTTCTGCATTGGAGTGGAGTTAAATTTACGGTACTGCCAGACTGCAGATGCATCAGTGTACTATCTGATGGTAGAAGACACGAAATCACAAATGTCTAGAGTATCAAGCCCAGTTAAGAAAGCACAAGGAAATCGTAACTAACTGTTGAATTTAACAAATGACTCCACTTGATTCCACAAACCTTTAATGCATTTAATGCATACACGCTCACCTGGAGAAAATGATCAATTTGAAACGCAAGCACGTCTTCAGCTCTTGTTCTGTAAACATGTATATTTTCACGTGACGACAAGCTCCACCAAAGACAACTATAGTTTGAAAACCCGGATCAGGTTCTTCAATAACAGCTTTAAAATAGTGTTAAGTGGCAGAACCGCTTATGAACAGGTCCCCGGAAGAAAAAAACGGAGAGTATAACGTGTATTTATGTGCGTAATGCATAGATACATAATGCACGTATTACTATACATAAGCGTGTGTACGAGCATTGCAATAGGTACAGTGACCATGCACTCTTTGTTTAAAAAGGAAAGGAAACAAGAAAATAGCTGCAGTTAGCTGGACATCGTTATTACCCACACACCTGGTTAAGCAAGTAGTAGTTAAACGTATAATTTACATTCAAATAAAATACGGGGGGCGTTCTGAGCCAGCTAGGACAACTAAACTCAGTGCACTGCTACCACGAGCTCTACATACTGGCCATTGGCATGGGAGTTATCAACGATCAGTAGCTTTAATCGATCAGGTACAATTAGTATACTGGGGTATCTCCGTTCACTGTAACCTCGCTTGCTGTCTCCAGGTTGGTCCGATCCCAAAGAAAAAAACCCTTTTAACTGTATGATTGGGTCTTTCATCCCCTTCCTTTACCCCTGAATGAATCTTTGTCCGACTCATTGGTGTCTTAACGCCAGTGTTTTAATGTAAACCCGGGGTACACGTCGCAGGCTGTTACATGATGTCGCCATCGCAGCAAAGCACTCCCGCAATTACGTAATCCCGGCAGTTCCCGGGGATCGGGGCCAGGGATCCGGCTCCGCTCACCGCCGTGTCCCGCACCCGTGCCGTGGCTCGGGCTGGTGCCGGGCAGGAGCCGATCGGGCAGCCGGTGGGGGGACGGAACGGTCGCTGGAAAACCCGGAAGGCATCCGAGCTGGGAACTACGACTCCCGGCACACATCGAAAGGAGAGGGGGGAGAAAATCACTGCGAGCGCCGAAGGGTAAGGGGAGCGCAGATTGGAGGGAGGGAAAGCGAGGTAAGTGGGAAAAGCCAGGTTTTATTTTGCAAATAAAGAATGCAAGTAATTGCACAGTTGGAAAAAAAACAGAAATCAATGGGAAGTTGATCTAGGGAAAGCAGCGGCTTGTTAAAGAAATGCGCAGCGTCGCGAGCCCGGCCGCTGACGACACCAGGGCTGCCCGTCCGCTTTAGCTGTTCACGAAATGCTTTGCATTAAACATAATGTACATGTTTCCGCGGAGATAGCAATACGAAACGACAGTCGACGACTTTGAACTGTAACCGAGGCTTCGCCAACATGCCGACTAGTTGACGAGATATCGAGCTAGTTAGTGGGGGAGATGAGCCAAACCGTTATAACTAACGAAATACCTGGACAGCTAGCCTACCCGTTCGTCAAGACACACCTCGGCTTGCTAGAAATACGCTCTTTTCCACACTTTGGTTTTCGTTTACGCTAGCATTGTACCACAGATAGTTAAACTAAACCGCTCTTCAGCCAGCGAGCTTCATAATTTCGGTGCGCGACTCTAGTTTTTTTTTTCCTGACAGGCATCGCCACCGACCGATTTTGTTTATAAAAAAAAAGCGCTTCATAACGAAGTGGACATTTGGCAAAGGGGACCGTAACCTAATGTGTGATTTGGATTTGTCGTAAACTAGGACGAGAGCTTGCCGCTTTAAAAAAAAATGGTTTGGTCGTGCTCAGAGCTACCGGACATGTGAATGTTCCAGCTTATCAGTAAGAATCACGGCGACTAGTTGCGGTGTAACTAACGTGAACGCTGTCTGAGAAGCGTATTAACTAACCAGATTAAGCCGTCGTCCGTGTAAAATGACGCCACTGTTTTCCTCCACCTACTAAATTTGGTGACGCTTCTCTGTGTTGCCATGGAAATGTGTTTCTTTCAGCCTCGAAATGTTTCAAATTGAAATTCCCCATTTCTTTACCCCCCCCCCTCCCTCCCCTGCAGAACTCAACAAAGGTCAGCTTTACTTGGACTCCCCTTGGCATGACTCCTTCCCCCTGGTATTGTTTTTTCTGACATCTTGATTTAGTTAAGTACAGTTGGGAAAGAAGAAACCGCTCAGCAGCTCGGGCCTCCGTCCTGGAAAGCATCTTTCAGCCCTGTTGCTTTACGCTTGTGCTGGAATAAACGGACATTTTCTTTCTCCACCTCCTGGATGGTGGACCTCGGACGCACGAAAGAGTGCGGTGTACTTTCCGTTGCTATGACGCATGAACGTTCGCTTTTCACAGGAATCATGGGAATGGGCCAAAAACACTGAAGTATGATGGCACTTTTGTAAGCAGACTCCACACATCTGAAAGGCTTTGTGAACTGAATTTTGTAACTGGCAGATGGCCACGTGGTCCGGAAAGTACCAAAACGATGAGCTCTGAACACGTGGAAGGACCTAACCTATCCTTAATCCCGGCTCGGGTTCATGGCTTCTCTGATGGTGCGACTGTGAAAAGCCAGCGGGAGTTCTAGGAGGAGAGAATAAACAGAGCATTGCCTTTGACCCATTTTTATTGTTGACGTCTTCTACTGATCCTGTTACAGACATTTAAGTAGTAAAGTCCTTCGTTTTGACATCACCATCACCCCTGATGTTGATGCCGCTGATTCACGTTCAGTAACCCTCAGGCAAAACATGTAATTACTTGTGAATCTGACATTTACTCTAACTAACTCCTATGCTTCATAGTATTTTGTCATCTAGTTAAGCAGATGGGGCATGTTGAGATGGTGCTCAACTGCGTAATCCACTGAAATCATTAGCATTGCACTCTGGCAGCCCGGAAGGGACTGTAAGTTGACGCATTCGAAGGCGCTGGACGCAGTGGACGCAGTGCACTCCAAGCACCATGTATGTCCCCAGCCCGCTGCATTTGATGGCTACTGGCATGGAGCTTGGGCTTTAGGAGGTGGCTGACTTTACAGGCCCAGGCCATGGAAGGGGACCACTCCATCACAGCACAGCCACAGGTGGGTACAGGGCCCTTGCCTTTTTGTTTGAATATTCTTGATGTGTATTGAAGCTGAAAAAAGCTATTAGTTTTTTTTTTATTATCTTGGCAGTGGGCTCACTGTATACATGCATTAAGATCAACCATCTTGCAGCATCTCCCCGTTCATGCAACCATGCAAGTTGGCTCGGTTGTTCGCCGGAATACTGAGCGTTTTGTCTGGTGTCCCACCCAAAGAGAGAGTGAAGCAATGAGATAAAGATGAAAATAAAATGTTCCTACCCACCATTATACCCACAGCCTGCCCAGCTCTTCTCTTTATTAAGTAAACAATTTACCCTCTTCTTAAGAGTCATACTTCGCTTTGAGCTCTTGCCAGACTGCAAGATGGCAGGTCAACTCTGGAACACCTACTCTAACTGTGCCAAATGTTTGCAATCCACTTATGCACCTCCAGCAGCTGATGTAGGTGATATTAGTACTTGGCTATTGTATTTTTAATGTGCATTTTTTAAGAAGTGTATCGTACCATAGGTAATTTGTGTAAAAGTGTGAGTTGCTATGACTGTGACCCCTTTTCCATTTAAAAATGCTTTGTCTGCCCATGATGAGTTATGATGTTGAATCAGCCTGGATATTACTGTCAGCTGTACAGTTCTGGTAGATGCTTTTCATTTCTGTGTACATGCAGTTGCTTATTGTATATTTACAGCCTTTGGGCAGCCTGGGGGGGTCCAGCAGTACATTACTGTCTCATGCCTCCACAGTTGGGGATTCAGATCTGCCTCAGTTTTTCTTTAGCCAAAACCTTGCTCATATGTGCCTCGTATATTTGTTGTTTCGTTTTAATTGTACTTCACCGAAATAAAAATGGAAATATATATATATATACTATTCAAATATACAGTTTTATGTAGTATAATAGCTGTTTGTGTATAATACTTTCGGGCCTTCATAAAGGTTATGTTCATTAAACCTTAAGTCCTAATGCATTAAATGTTTGCACATTAAAAACACACATTGAAGATCCATATATGAATGAGTTCAGATGAATGCTGCCTGATTCTTTCCACAAGCATCAAGTAGGCCTCCCTCTACTTTGGAGTTGTTATTCTATGGGCTAAATCAAGTTTAGTATCCTTACGATTTGTTTCTTACTCAAGGCTGATATTTTTGTTATTTCTTTAAGAAAACCATTCAACCAAAGTCATAGCCTATTTGTACCATGCAGTTTGTAAATCCCTGACTGCCTATTGCTAATAGAACTTCCTTGAAACATTGAAACATTCAGCATGAATGCTAATGTGTTACAATTAATGTAATGTATTCTACTGAAACACATTGTTTTTTTTTGAATCTATGATTGGGCAAATGTCAGCATCTGATCACCAAACACTTTGAATGTATCTGGAAGACAGCAGCTGGAATGTTTGAAATGTTTAATGACCCACTCTTCTTGATACCACATAGATTGTTAATGCATAAACATTCTCATCATGTATATCCTATGTCCTTATATCGTTCAGCACTGGGTAGGTCAATATAAAGATAAATATACAGATGGGGAGATAGATAATAATTATAGACATAGCATAATGTGTCAGCAGTCAAATGACCCATATATTCAGATGCTTTTTGGCCCTGAAGCATTTCAGCTCTTTGCTTAAGGGTAGAACTGCAGTGACAGGCTTGGCACCCAGTCACACTTAAGGACAACCTTAAGTCCAAATTCCTGGACACTATGCTTGTTACCCAAATTATGCTAAATGAATTGTCTACTTCATATGAAATTGCACAATAACTTTTAGGAATAATCCACTTGGAAATAATTCTTATCACAGAACCAGAGGGAATTTTGCATGTGCCTAAGTGTAATGGTTATCATTCCACATGTTTGTCTTTCCAGGAAGATGACCGAGTTAACTTTTAGAGAACTATTAACAAATTTCAAGGCTATACCTATTAGCTTCTAGCTGACCTTTGCTGGCATTACAGAGATGTATCACTGGTAGGGTGTAGCATTGTGATGTATGTCACATGACTTTGCTGCAAAGCCCTAACTTGACTGTACTACAGAAAGTGTTTTCCTTCCTCTCTCAGGTAAACGTCCTGTCTAGTCGCAGTGTCTCGCGGGTAACTTGACATATTGCCACAAGTCAGATGCAGCTTTGCTATTCTGTGATCATTACATCACGGTTCGTTATTAGTATCGTCTTAGGAATTTGTACAGAATTGCACATCTCTGTTTCTTAAGCTTATAATGCGCTTGTTCTTGCTTTATTTGCTCTTTGATTAGTCTGCAGTTACCCATTTTAATTTTGGCTGTTTTGCATAGGCTACAAGAAACTGCAAATTAAAAACAGGAAGGAGTCACAGCAGAACAAAGTCACTGCACTGTACGGTATAAATATATTATTTTAAAGCGTGTTCAGGGCCCAGATGGTGATGTGGATTGGGATGGAGAACTGTTCTGCAACATGTCGATCCCCTGTTTATAGTGCATATAACATGGGATGATGGCTAGTGCTGAACGTTAATGCAGTGAGCTGTTAATGTGCTACGTTAATGCAGTGAGCTGTTAATGTGCTATCTCTGGGAAGCTGGCCAGCATTCATGGAGCTACAGGCTGCCCTTGTCAGGGTGGGGCTGCTGCTGGGAAGCTTTTAAGGGAAACAGTAACCCCTCATATTACAGGTGACAGATTTGGCTGGTTTTATCTGATGTACATTACGTTTATAATTTCAGTTTATCTTTTTTCATTTGCTCTGTTTTACCTTTTTTTTTTTTACAGAAATGTTTGAAGTCTGAAGTTTGATGTTTCTGAAAAGGTCACATTATTTATACATGGTAGTTACTAAAATATTACGGTTTGTTTAATATTTTCAAGAATGTTCTTTTCCATTCAACCTAATTGTACATCTAAAAACAGATGTATTACAAATGTAAATAGTTTTTTTGAAGCATTTTTTTACTTGGTTTACTTCATTTTTCTCTGCCAGGACATGTATTATCCACATATGGCTTTAGGTTGAAAGAAATCTTAGTGCCCCTCATGAGAGATGTATCGGGCTATATCCTCTTTGTATTACAGAGGGTTGTTCAAAATGTCCTGAATGTTCAGAAGAGGACCCTTTGATTATGACCTTATTATCCTCAGTGCCACACTGAGTAAACCTCGCTCTGCTTATGCTCATCATCTCTTATTCCATGAGGTCTTCTAATTTGTTCTCTCCTGCTTTCTAATCCCCGTTACCCTTTTTTTTTCCAAGTGGTCTGACATGTTCACCAGCAAACGTGGCATAAATTAACTCCCGCTGAGCTTCAGTAGTCTTTGTGGATGTGTCTCTTGCAATCGTCCTTTATTTTCACTTAATCCCTCGGCCTCGTTTAAGGGCTCTGTTGTTGGCTCTGTTGTAACAGAATGATAATGCCAGTATACCGTGCCCTGCTTGACAATCTCCCCCGTAATGGAACTGCGACGTGGGCCGTTTGTTAGTGTTTTGCTGTCCGCAAAAACCAGGGCAGCCTCATCGCAAATGAATGCGTTTAAGGTTCTTTGCTGTTTAGTCTAGAATTTACTGAGAATTGGTGTTATTTGTGCACTGTTAAGACTGCGGGACTTGGTCTGTTCATTAGTGTGGCAGGTAGTTGCACTGGGCTGGTACTGATGTGAAGCTTGCACCTACCAGTATTTATGGGCAGGGTTCACATATGGCTGTACAGTAGTCTGTTTACATCTTGGTTGTCTTTTTAGTTTAGATTCCTTGCATTTCTCTTGCTTTCCCAGAACCTTGGGCCTTTACCCCAGATCTCTCCGATTTGTTGCGTCAAGGCGTCACTCTTTGTGTATCAGGGTTTGACTTGAAATGTCGTTTGCCTGTCCTGTGTTTAGCACCAGCGCAGGGTCCCCTTTCCTGGTGCACATCAGTGAGCTGAACGGCACTCGTTTGGCCACCCACTTACATGAAGGTGACGGTTCTCATCTTTTTCACGAAGGAGCTTGGAAGGCAAGGCCTGCCATTTGGTCCAAGTCTGATTCCCACCAAAATGTGATTGCACATGGGTGGGGGGTTAAAGTGGATCTTCAGATGTTTTGTTCATGTGGCCCTTGTTGGTCTTTATGCTTTCACATTTTATTGAAATAATGGCTCCACAATTGTGGTTTTCCCTTCCTGTGTGGGAGAGTCTCCCGTCAGTAACTAAAGGGAAACACAGAGCTCCAGCCATTCCTTGTTGTAGCTTTTAAACTGCATACTCCTCCTCCCTTTCCTCCACCAGGGCTGTAAAGCGTCCTGTCCGAGAGGGGATTGCCCACCAGCCGTGGGCCAGCTCCTCTGTAATATTGCATTCCCTGGAGGGGACAGAGCTGTACTGCTGCTGCAGCTGAGCTCATCTTTCTGCCTTCCTGTATCACACCCTGCTGCACCTCTGTTGTCTGTCTCCACTGCCCCCTCATTGGGCATCTCGCCTGTCCGTCCTCTCAGGGATCTGGGCTCAGGCTTTTTCTCTTCCTTAGAGATGGACCCTTGATACCATAGACAGGCCCTCTGCTCCATCCTTCTAATTTTCATTGATTTATTAAAAATTCCATCATGCCTTTGTTACTAATCATTTGATACTTCTCTGAATCATACACTTCTTGTCAGAGATGGAAATTAGCTTACAACTAGGTGTACCAATTTGCCCTATAGAGCTGGGCTTGCCTGGTCACATTGGAGAAACATTAGTATCTTATAAGTGGCGTCGCATAGTAACGATGTTAATGTATACAGCACTGAAACTTTATTTTTCTCCCCTTCTTGCACCTCTTCTCGCCGAACTGCACATTCACGTTTTTCCCTGACCCGGTATGCTGGCATTGCAGTGGCTGGTCATCACCTTAGAGCCCGGATGTTCTCCAGATCAGTTGTACTGTCGAGGTCTGAGGGGCTTCATATTTTGAGCTCAAATCAGTTTGAACAGGAGCATCTCTGGTTTATCAGTTTGAAGCCTATGGATTGACACTGACCTGCTCAGTGGGCAGTATTCTATCTGGGTTAGACTGAAAGGCTTTTTGCCCAAAATTAGCATCATGCTTTAGAGACCCCAGCTTCCATACAGAGTTTGTTTAAAGCAAGATGAACTGAGACCTTCTAGAACGTTCTCTTAAGTTAGCTTGGGGAAAAAACTTACAAACTTAAACTGTAATATAAAAAGGCTCGTCGCAAGTAAGCATTTTTGAATGTAGCTTTGCAGCTCCGGAAGGTTGATAGTCAGTGACTCTATGTGTGTAGGAATTAGGAATGTAAATAGCGGGTAATTTAATACGGACCTCTTTTTAATTGCTGAATCACTGATCAGCAGTGAATGACATATTCTCCTCCTCCTTCCTGGTCTAATAGAGAGCAAACGGATCCGTCCCGGAAGGCCTTGGCAAAGACCGCGCCAATGGTGGTGCTTCCCTCAAGTCCTTGCCGGTGAGTGTGCAGACTGCCCCTTCGTGTGGACAACAAGGCCAAAGCCTGGCACTGCAGCCAGTGCCCCCAGGGGCGTTGCTTATCGCCGTCTGATGCCGTTTCCGGCTTTCAGCTCAGACAGTGTTATTACGATATCTTCATGTCTCCGTTTACATCTTCTGTAGGTTTGGAGTCTGAAGCAGAATGGTATCCTGCGGTCTCTGGCAGCAGGCGGGGAGCAGAGGAAGACGGAAGGTATGTGTGTGTTATCTCTCTCTTTCCCTCTTCCCTCCTTACCTCATTTTTCTGTTCAGTCCATCCATCTTCCATCTGCTTATCCAGTAGAGTGTTGTGGGGGGCCTGGAGTTTGTCTCAGGCAGCACAGGGCACAAGGGAGGCTCGCAGCCTGGGCAGGATGCCAGCTCATTGCAGAGGTTACACACACTATGAGCAATTTAGAGACACCAATTAGCCTAACTGCATGTCTCTGGACTGCAAGAGGAACCTGGAGTACCTGGGGGAAACTTTTGCAGCACGGGGAGAGCATGCACACTGCAGGGGCGGGCACTGTTCCCTCATCCCTGGAGTTATTCCCTAGAGCAAGAGGAGTGCAGATAAAAAGCAAGCCTTACGTCTACCAGCGCTGTAATAGGTTTTCCATTAAATTTACTAATATGACTTACTAATTTTGTCCCAAATATTTTAAGGAAAATCAAGTTCAGCTGAACCAGAGAAAACCTTTTGTAAATGGGTCACGCACAAACACATACATACACACAGAGGAAGTCTCTGATCTCCCCGAAGATAGAAGCTCTGTCTTGGTTACCAGCCTTAGCCCTCACCCCTTCCCGCTCTGGGGAATTTCAGGTACAGAGGAGGGGCAAGAGGTGCCAGTTTGTTGGGACTGGGTAAGTTTTTCTCATGTCTCTTTGTTCTTGTAGAAGAGAGTGCCGAGGTCCAGCAGGCCCGCGAGCAGTGGGAGGCGCTCGAGAGAATCCAGCCGGGTGAGTCGTGCATCCTGGTGAGCTAAAACTTTACTGTAAGACGCCGTGTTTTACTGGGGCTGGGGGTTGTGCTGCTTAATGTTTAAGGTTATCATTGGAAGAGCATCTACAGTATTGTTACAGTACAATATAATTTAAGATTAGTACATTGTAATAGAATGTAGTATAGTGTTGCATAATCTATGCTAGTATATAGTAATAGAATATAGTATAGTATATTATCTATGTAAGTATATTGTAATGGAATGTAATATAGTCTATGTTATATTCTAATTCAATGTAGTATAGTGTTATATAGTCTATACTAATATATTGTAGTAGAATATAGTATGGTGTTATATAGTCTATGCTAATATATTGTAGTAGAATATAGTATGGTGTTATATAGTCTATGCTAGCATATTGTAATAGAATGTAGTATAGTAGTGTTGTAGGCCGGAGGTAGTGTTGGTGTTAGCTGTCTGATGTCATTTTCTACAATGTCTCTTTCCCGGTCGGTCTTGCAGTTCTACCCGAGGACCTGACTCCCACCCCTCTCATTTCCTTCAATGAGGCTCTGCAGCACTTCCAGACCACAGACCTGTCTGAGCTCCTGGTACTCCCCGACCTTTTAACGTGTGACAGGCGGAGTTCGGGAGGCTGGTGTTCTCAGCGTATTGTTCACGGTCGGCGTCCCTCTGTTCCGCAGAGAAACATTCAGCCCACCCTGCATCGGACCGGCTTGGCTGCCATCACGCACTTTCTGTTTGGGCCGCCCCGGCTGCATCGAGAGCTCATAGAGGAGAGGAACCTGGTGTTTGCCATTGCCCAGTGTGAGTGTTCCCTTGGCCTTTCTTCTCTGTTCCTCTGCTTCTATTCTTCTCTGAGTCTCGCTCATGAGACGGAGCCACTCCCTCCACAAACTGTGTTTCCCGCCATGCTGCCTGATGGCGGGCTCCTCAGGGGCCTGCTGGTTGGCACCGCCGGGGCATTGGGACAGAATGTTCTCAGTGCTGTAATTCTTGGCTTTGCAGGCTCTCTGGACAATGGCCAGAAGGTGCACACACGGGTCCTGCAGACCATCTACAAACGACTGACGGGCACCCGGCTCGACTGCCCCCGCTACGGCCCACACTGGGAGACGGTGGGCTTTCAGGGTAGGGGGGGGCATGGTCCCATCAGGCCGCGAGGGGGACGATATTTCGCCTATTCCTCGCATCTCTGTGCTTCCATGCTGCTACTTCTCACGCATTTCAATTGTTGATTCTGTTTTTTCAGGCGTCTGCCCGCCTGTTTGTTGGGCTGTCTGTTTGTGACTGCAGTGGTGTGGCTGCATGGCCCTGTATGTCTGTCCTGCAGGCACAGACCCTGCTACAGACCTGAGAGGGACTGGCTTCTTGGGCTTGATGCACACCTTATACCTGGTGATGGACCCCGACACACTGCCCCTGGCCCTAGACATCTACAAGCTGTCCCAGCACCCTGTCCAGGTATGTGCCCAGGATTAAGATATAGTCGGGTTTTATGGTGGACGCATATTTACTAAGCATAACTGATGGTGTCATTTTAGCTATCACCGTGGTGATCGTCGTTTCGGCACACTGCTTGTACTGGGCCCTCGAGGCAAACTTTTTTTTTTTTTTTTTTTTTTTGTTTCTTATCCTACCCGCTATCCAAGATTGGCTACATAAAACACACAGTCTCTTGCGTCACTAGTTCACTGCTTTGTTCCCAGTCTAAGAGCAAAAGGCTTTGCAATTATGAATTCCTTTGAAGGAAAACTCGCTGAACTTGTGCAAAGTTATCCACATTTATATGACAGGTCTCATTGAGATTTTAAAGATGTGCAGACAATCTGCCATTCATGGGTAGAAATTGCAAATAAACATACATTTGTTTTCGCTCTGTATGTGTCTGCCCATCGAAAACATTATTCGCCCTCTAGTGGTGTGGCACGACATAGATCGAGCAAACGGCATCAATTTAAGTATGCGACAGGTTGTTCTCACCGTTTCGTTCGATTTCGTTTTGTCCATTTGAAGTATGCAGCTGCCTTCAGCCTCTATGTGCCAGTGAATGTTGATTCTGCAGCAACTGTCACTGGTGGTCCTAATACAGTATATTTGTTGATCTTTTTCTCCCTCTCAGAACTTTCCCTTCGTCGTGATGTCCATCAACATGACCCGCATAGCGCTCCATGCACTGCGGGAGGAGGTTCTGTCCAAGTAGGTTAACCCCTGCCCCAGCTGAGACCACAAACTTGCGAAGCACTGTTTGCAGTTATATTTGCCATACATCCTTTTTATAGACAAGATTTTATACCAGTACCACTTGTTGGTTATTTTTGAAGGGCTCACAGAATCCTTAGCAGTTTGTTTTATGTATATTCCAATTCTCTCTGCACAGCCTTTCATGATTATATGCACTACTGTTCAAAAGTTAGGCAGCGTTCACAAAAATCACTTTCATTTTCATTTTTCACGAGAAGTCATCTTTTTATTCATCAAATAAGGTGCAGAATGAATAGAAAATACAGGCAAGACATGGACATGGTTAGAAATATCGATTTCTCCTTGAAACAACAACTTTGTGCTTCAAACTTTTTCATCAAAGAATCTTCCATCCGTAACAATCGCAGCCTCAGTCATCCTCCATCCAGTGTCTGCGTTCATTTGCCCATTTAAATGTTTTCCATTAATTGGACAATCCGTGATAAGCTTTTTCTTTGAAACATATAATAATGATATATATGTAATTTATAATAATATTGTGTAAAATGCAGCAGAAATGGCTGACCTCCTCCATACTCAATAGCCAGCATTTCCCCCTCTGTTCCCCCTCCCTGCTGTCTCTCAGGGAATGTAACCGCAGGCAGCAGGTGTTGGGCGTGCTGAACGAGTTCTACGTGGCCACGTTTCTGCACCTTTTTCAGGTGTGGAAATTCCAGCAGAAGACCATCTCAGACTCGGGCTTCGTGCTGAAAGGTACCATCTGCTTTTCAGCCTTTCCTTAAACTGTAGCACGTTCTTTCTTACCCCATGGGAAACGTCATTCTAGCGCAGCAGATAATGTGTCCCTTATTTTCCATCATCAGTGGATCTAAAAAAGTGTGGACTCGTGTCTTGAGTAGGATTCATTGGTGAGAGTCTGTGCCCTCTGGGTGTTTGTACAGATGAATTCAGTGTTCAGTGTGGGAGAATGCATGATGTGTGTAGTTCAGTGTTGGGTTACACTTTTCTCATGCAGAAGTGGAGACCTTCGCCAAAAAGAACCCCAAGCAGATCCTAAAGCGCCTGGAGGCTTTCCTTAAAGAGACGCGCACCGGGAGTGGGGCGAGTGTGTCACCCGACACCCCGTCCAATCACGCTTCCCCGGGGGAAGGAGGGATTGGCCTCGCTGCTCCGGGGGCCAGGGGGAAGGAGATGAACTTCACCGGGGTGTGTGAGCTGCCTCCAGAGATGGAGGGAGAGGCAAGGCTTATCTGAAAGAAATGGAAAGAAGGAAGTCCTGCCCCGGGATGAGGTGGATGCAGCCATTGGAGTGTGCCCCTGAACGCTAATTCAGGAGCAGCTCGTTAGGCTCGAAACCTAACACAACCTTTTTGTATAACTGATCCAGGGTCAGCTGGGGGCATCATCTGCTTACATTAAATCTTGCTCATGGTTGCAGTCCATTCAGCCGGCACCAATTCTGAGTGCAGTTTCCTCTGTATGCATCAGGGCAGGGCTCTGTTTTCACTTGTTACTGGATGGTTTTAGTTACACATCGCTACCCTCTGCTGTCCAGTCTCGCCTCCCTCATTACACTATTGTCCAGTTGTATCTTTGTCACTGCAGTACTGTCCAGTCATAAGCGTGGCATTCCACTGCTGTCTAATTGCATGGCACATTTTATACAGCTGTTTGCATAGTGTAAAACAGGTGTGCCCAAACTTTGGTAGGGTGGTTTTCTTGAGTCCAGTGGATCTTAAGTCAAATTTGCATGGTTTTCTGCCTTTTTTCCCCATATGTGTTCACTAGAGGAGGTGATATTGTAAATGTACTTCCTCAAAGGTGATTTCTTTTCAAGGAAATTTGCCTACTAAAATAGGTCAAATACAACCTCGAGACCATTGTTTGGGTGCCCCTGTTTTAGTGCCTGATAAAGAGTTTAACTCCCTCGTGTGGTAGTCTAAATGGTAGTGCTTGTTGTACTCAGCACGCTAACATTTCTCTTAAATACCAGGCAGAAATTGGTGTGTTTAGTAGCTGTTGTAAGTTATTGTCCAAGACACACCTGGAAAATATTACAAATATAGAAGAACCCTCTTAAAATCCCAGCAACTGTAAGCAAAGAAACTGGATTATTGGGTCGCTGCGACTTTAAGTGTTAAATTGACGGCAGATAGTTTTTAGGAGAGCATGATCTCAGCTGATAGGCTCACCTGCAACAAATAAACCAAACCCCAGTACGCACCGGGGGCAAAGTCTGCATGTGCAGCAGAGACCATTGTTTGGGACTGCCTCTCTTTCAGTTTTCCAAAACAGGCATGACCTTTGTGTATGGCGCTGCCAGTGAATGAGATCCTGTGCTCATGGGGGTCCCTGAGAGGATTTGGGCCCCAGGTAGAGGTAATCTGCATCCAGAGAATGATGGAGCTCTGAGCTGGTTGTTTGGAGTCAAGGCAGGCAAAACCGTGAGCAGATCAGTCTGTGAATGTTAAGAGTCTGGGGAAAGAAGCTGCTCCTGAGTACAAACAGCCTATCCCAGTTATCCTGGGGAACGAAAATCAGGTCCTCCTTTCTTATAGGCCGCTTTTGAATTTGAAATAGATGGTTGAGTCTCCCTCCTTCTGTCGCAGCTTGCCTTAGGAGCTTTCCGAAATCCGCGGCTGGTAAATTGCAGCCGACTGTGCGATGCAGTTTGACGGGGCATGGATGTGAGTGCCAGAGGCGGCCTGAGGAGATGGCTGGTGTGATTTCTACAGGAAACTAGGGCACTTCCAAATGAAGCTCAGCCCATGGGGGAATTTGCTTCATTTCTTATTTCCTTTTAGGAAGTGCCCCACTTCCTGTTTATGTAATGTCATCTGAACCAATCACAAACTAATTGATAGAAAGCCTCCATCCTGTGGTTTTCTGGGGAGTGCAGTTCCAGGAGAGCGGTGGTCGCTTTTGTCAGCTTTTCCCTTGCTGTCTACTAGGTTCCTTTATATTAGGTATTTTTTTTTTTATATTATATGCAGAGCCCCCAGTTTTGGGGGGATATATTTTTGGTAAATGTGAATTTATTTTCGGGTTTTGCAAAGGGGATACTTTTTAAGCTGGATTGCACCTCCAGGCCTGCCAATCTATAAACGGAGACTGAAATTTGTCATCAATAAATTCCCGCTATAGTGCCCGCAGTTTCCGCTAGACCGTTGGAGGTGATCAACCCATAGCAGACTGAATATCTAAAAGGCGGGATGACTATAATCACAAAAATGCTACACCATGGCACTCGGTGCTTCTCATTTTGGAAAAAAGCGGTGTCCGCGCCGGGGTCTGATGTTGACTTTCTGAACACATTCCGATAATGGGCATGACTCCATTTTGTGACCAATGCAGGGTATGAGCAAGTATCAAGGAAATCTTGGTGATGCTGTGGACTGAAACGTTTTTATTTTCTTTTGAAAGCGATGTGTGGAAATGATGCTGGACACCTTTCGGTGCTTCAGTAAGTGTCAGTGAGACGGATGTGAATTCTAGGGTATACAGTTTCATTAAGCTTCGAACAGGATAGCTTGTTTTATGAAAGAGAAAGCAATACATGTGTCAATCCGTTCTGTATAATACTGCAAGTGAAGTTGTGGACTGTAGTTAAGGTATCTCACCGCTAGAGTCCAGTACTCCTTTTAAAGTTGTTTAATTTAAACAGCGATCACTTTTTGGTAGCATGTTAGGTAACTCTAGAATTGTAGCATCTAATATCGTTGTTTTGTTCCTTGTGAAGCTTGTTATATAACTGAAATGGTTATGTTTACTCAGTTACGAAGTCTTAGTGTAAACGTACAGCTTGCAGTGCAGTTCATTCTGTGATTCCCCTTTCCTCATAACATCTAGTACCACAGCTGTAGGTGTAGCCAGGTGAACCATGCTAACCACATGACATGTCATATTGTTGAACTGTACTCTGTCCAGTTTCTTGTGAATTAGGGTAATTTCTGAAAGGAGAACTGTATAGGATTTATGAAAAGGTGCAAGATTCCTCTCCTTTTATCATGGACGATGGTGGTTTGAAATTTTTTCACAAAACCCCAGTAAGCTGGGCTGTAATCTTCACCGGGCCCTGTTAGAACTCAGGAGGTTTCACAGATTGCAGCACACTGGCCTTCCAGTTTAACTGGGGCACTTAGGGCAGAACACCTCACGGTGTGGTTAAAAGCAGATGTAAACATATCGATACCCACCTTGCTCAAAAATACTGTTTTTATTCAGGTATCTATTAACAGCTTCCCACCCCTCACAGTTTCTGAAAGGACTTGGGTTGACTGTGGGACACAGCGTAGGACTGCTGGGGAGAGGATTACCCCAGTGAGGCATGTTGACAGTGCCGGAGTGTCCTTGGGGACCAAGTCCGTACTGCCCCTCCCTTTAATGTAGCCCATCTGTATGAGAGAGAGAGATGGCCGTCGCTATTGGTATCCGCTCAGCTTCGAGTACCGTGTCGCAATGGCAGTTGAATGTTTTGCACCAGTAGTTAGTGTTAGCCTTGGGAAGTGACAGCAGTGCAGGGGCTTCATTTAATATGAAAAGGTGGAAGTTTGTACATAGAGAATAAATATTGATTGTAAGAGTTTGAATGTTACATGGGCATTATATTGAAGTACATTGCTTACCTCAGACTTGAGCCAAATCTCTCTCTTCCTCTTACACTAGGTGAGTAATGAGCAGGTTCTTGCATACTACTGCATTAGAGCACGACTTGTATCACATCTCAATTATTTAACTATGTATATCGGGTATATAATGTCCATTCCACACTAACCATATTTTTATGGGCAAGAAGATACATACACGTTTTAAGAGCCACAATTGAGAAAATACGCATCGTTATGAATTGCTTGATTTGAGCCACACAGAGAGCATTTCACAATCTTAGGTAAGACAATTACAGCAGAAGCCTAAATAAGGTGATACTCTTGTTCCAGGACACATGCCTTGTTTGCTTAATTATTTGAAATTTTGTTTTGTTTTTAATTTTTAACTAAATTAAGAAAATCTCAAACAATCCACTTCAGGGATTATTTTAGAAGGCACAATAATTAGGATGTGTGGGGTTTATCTGTTGACCAAAAACAAGCTGCAAGTGAGCATTTGAAATGTCCTGTACTTAGAGATATTTGGGAAAGTCAAATCTGAATTTCTCTAACTGAATGGAAAAAAATCACACTTCTCAAATTTGGTTTTTTTGTCCATACCAAATATTTGGTTCATTCCAGATATTGGTCTTCTGTATAGTAAGTTTCTGCTTGCTAAATTAAAACAAGAAAACCGCTTTCCTGAATCTCTGGCTTTTTATTTCTGAAGTTGTTTTTCGCCAATAGAGTGTGGATTTTCTGTATGGATGGTAGAGCCCTATTTTATAATGAGAGTTATTTCAGAATATATGCAGTTGTACAGTAATGCATTGTATGGAGAAACATAAATTTCATTTGAAACTCATTGTTGTCTCATCTCTTTTAAAGCAATACCTTTCTGCACCAGTGAGAAGAGTATTGATTAACCATCATCTGTTTGAAGCTTATTATAGCTTTAAGAATAAAATGTTTCTTTTTTTTCAAATCTGCATTCTAGTGGACGGGCACATAAGGAAAAAGTATCTGACAGGTATAGTCCAGGGAAGTTTCCGGAATCATGCAGCTGGTCATCCGCCATGGTGTAAGTTTGACCTAGTGCTTTTGTCATCATAATTTTATCCTTTATATAGTTCTACTAGCAAACAATAACACAACACTAAATGTCCTTGTCGATGCTAAATTTGCTCTTTGGAGCAGAGCTTTATACAACCATAAAAGACAGGCTAAGAAAGTGGTAACATTTAAGAGACATAGGTTATGCAAACCAATGCCTTTAAAACTTTTTTTTTTCCTTTCATGTTTCTTTGGTGAAAACAACAGTTTATGCAAAATTATTTTGAGTGTCGCACCAGTGAGACTTAATTTCAGTCAGGCGCACACCTCACATACGGAAGGCGGGTGAAAGATTTGTCTGGAAACCACCATGCGGTGTTATAAGCGGGAAGAAGCCGTCAAAGGTACATCCATCTATCCATGCAGTTCGCTTGTCGTCATATGTTTCCGTGGCAACACACTTGGCAGGTCAGCAAAAATGTTTTGAACAATGAATGAAATGCATGAGATTGCTTTCAACAAATAATGAAGCCACGGTGAGATTAAATAATTTATGTGACGATCATCATCTTAAAAATGTGAGGTTTCTTGTTTCGATGTTCCTGTCCAGTTTCCACACATCACTTATGGCTTCACTGATGAATCTGTATGCTAAAGATGCCTCCGATTGCCGGTGTAGCTCCGTCTGGTTCTTTGGGGCCACAAGGCCTGACTCCAGCTGGCCAATTTTTGCGCATGTCAGTGTTCAGATTTCAGAATGAGCTGTCCAGAACGGTCTTTAGACCATCACGCAACAGCCGCTGCTCTGGATTTTTTTTAAACAACAAAAAAGCTGAAACTTAACAGAGTGAGCTTTTAAATCCAAAATTTGTATTTTGATAAAACAGGCCACTTCCAGGCCATTTAAAACAGACCTTCTGCAATTTATAATCATTTTTTATGACAACAGACATTTTAATATAGCGCAAGCGATCATTTCACAATAGGAAGATGTTTTTCTAAATATACACTGATTTTTATTGTTACTTGTAAACTGTTTTAAAGTGCACATTTATTGTGTAATGTTTCTTAAACAGTTAAAAAGTGCTTTGGCTGGTTCAGAAATGCATTCCATATGGGTAGGGATATTTTAATGGAAAGGGATTAACAAATTATATAACAGATAGAGTTACTGCAATGCTGCACAGATGATATATTTGAGCAGAAATGAGAGACAACACAAACCAGCTTTCTCGGAAAAGACCGAGTGACATCAGTGATTAAATGATCATGTCTCCATGTCCACCCTCGATGTCCTTCTCAGCTTTGGTGAATCCTCATTTGTGATTCCATAATGGGGAGATATTCAGTGTCAGATGTGAACTTTTGTCCTTCGTCTGGACTCTTTCACCCTTCCACAATGCAGTGTCTATCCTCCAGACCAGCACACGAGGACCAGTTTAATTCAGCTTGTTTTCCGGAAATCTATGGAGCTGCTGTGGGCTCACTGGGAGGAACTATGACATCTGGCAGTGGCATGTGAGCCTAGCAGGCTGAATGATCATAAAGCAATGAGAGCAGGGATACAGTTGAAGCTATTGTCTGGGGTAGCAGCTTTGTGGGTGGCGGCCATATTGTCAGTATTTCCTTACATGGTAATCTCAGTGTCCATCCCAATGCATGTAGTTGGCTGTGTGGCCCTACTGCCTACTGGGTTATACTTAACGGATATGGAACAATACAAAGAGTATGCGAAACTCTTCAGGTCTTTCTACAATGAATTTAATATACAATGCTGTGACAAAGTATTTGATTTCTTATTCATAACATTTAATTGTATCTCACCTCCAAGCACACTTAGGATAATTCAAAGGACAAGCTGCGTAAGCACAGCACACAGGTTTTAAATGATCAATTGATACAACTCAAAAAATTTCACCCACAATCATATCACTCATGTGACAAAGTAATTGCTCTATTATACAGAGTACAGTCATTCAATCAACAAAAGAACCAAATCTAAATTTTAATGGGTTAAATTAACTAGACTCTCCCAAAGTTGATTGCTGCTCAGTCTACAAGAGCACATAGAAAGTCATCAGGGAAGTCAAAGAAGATCCCAGACGAACATCTAAGGAACTACAGGCCGCCTTCAGGTCAATTAATGTCTGCATTCATTATTCCATGATTATAAAGACATTGGGCATAAATGGTGTCCATGGAAGAGCTATAAAACAAAAGCCACAGCAAAACAAAAAGAACATGAAGGTTTGTCTAACATTTGCCAAAAAACACCTAGATTACCCCCAATTAACACTTTCAAAGACCACAGAACATTTTCCAAAAAATGTGGGGTAATCAAGGTGTTTTGACTGCGGAAGACATGGGTCCCTTTACATCTGGCATAAAGCTAACACAGCTTTCTACAATGAGAACATTGACATGAACATTCACAGTCAGACATGGTGGCGGTAGTGTGAGGGTGTGGAGATGCTTTGCTGTTTAGGGGCCTGGGTGACTCGCCATAACTGAGGGACAAATGAAGTCAGCTGCCTACCAGAAAATACTGAAGAAGAATGTCCCGTCATCAGTCTATGATCTAAAGCTCAAGCACAATTAGGTTATGCAGCAAGACAACGATCTGAAGCACTAGAGAAAGTCCATCTCTGAACAGCTCTGAGAAAAAAAAAAAAATTAAGGTTTTGGAGTAGCCTAGTCAGAGTCCTGACTTGAACCCCACTGAGATGTTGTGGCAGGACCTTAAAGGGGCAGTTCATAGTCAAAAACCCTCTAATGTAGCCAAATTAAAACAAATCTGTAAAGTAGAGTGGGCCAGAATTTCTTCACAGAGATGCCAAATACTGATCTCCTCTTACCATAAGTGTTCGATCGCAGTTGTTGCTGCTAAAGGTGGCACAACCAATCAGTTTAGGGAGGGGGCAACTACATTGTCACCTTGGTGATATAGGTGCTGGTGAATTATTTTCCTTCAATAAATCAAATGAAACCGCGTTTGTTGTGTTTCCTCAGTTTATCCTTTGTATTATACTAAATTTCTTAAGAGATCAGAAACAATTTAATGGTATGGATAAGCAAGAAGGGACAAGTACTTTGTCATATATGAATCCCTCTGACATCCATGCATTATATTCAACTAATAAATGTCCAGTGTTTCTGTTAAAAACATGAGAATGCTCCTGCATGGGGTAGTAGCTGTATCCCCCCTACTCACCCATAAGTAGATCAGCATACCTCCATGAGCATTGGCCACCATCAGGGTGACACTATAAAACTACATCCTAAAGTGAAAACCAATAACGTTTTGCTAGGAAGTGTTATTAATGGTGAGGTTTAAAGTGCCATAGAAATGAAAAGTAAGATTTTCAAAGTGCAGTTGACTGGTGGTCACATAAACACAGCTTTGTTTCTGGAAAGTTCTTAGCCCCACCCCTATAAAAGCCACGGAATGAACGTGTGAAGCTGCTTGTGTTTTATTCTCAGCCTGGTTTTGTTATTTTCAAACATGTGCAGGGTAAATGGTTCTTTCTTTTCTTCAAATAAGTAAAGCAGACTTTGCACATAACGATGAATGGATGCAACTTAGTGAATTTGCTTCGGAAAGCGGTAAACTGATATGATACACTGCGTATGACTCATAGCTGGGCCTCATTTAACCATATTTCAAGAGAAGTCAGGTCTTCATTACGGAAGTTGCCGAGTGATAACAAAGCAATACTGACAAGAGCTTATAGTTTATTTCTGGATGTTCTCAGAGCCCTGAGTCCCAGTACGGATAATCACTGGAGCAGGAATAACTGGCACTGCGCTGGTTCTGGGCCCAGTTATGTCACTGTAGTTGCTGCATTTGGAGCTGAGCCAGAAAATAAATTAGATCAGAGTCTTATTATGTTTGGTAATGTGTTCTGTTTGAGGCTTGATGCCCGGTGGTATCTGAGTTAGGGACAGTCTGGGGACCTGCTACCACATCCCTCAGATCTGGCTCTGGAGAGAATCAGATTAGCCTGACAATACATCCAGCACCAGCCTCAAAGAGAAAATCCATTTCATACGTATATGTGCGTCACATGCACTTACGTTGTAGCACATATTTACAGGACTGCTGGATTCATGTTTATTTTAGTAATTGCTTTTGAGAAAGCACTAACTGGACGCAAGTCAATTGCCAAAAAAATGACCCAGAGGAAGCAGCAGACTTTCAAGTAAGGATAATATCCACACCAAATGCCCCGGTGGGCTTATCTTTAATGCTCATCTTTAAGTCTTATATTCATCACTCATGATTAAATATGATAATTGGGAGTTTTAGTCAACAATCTGTGAGTCGAGCATCCGAATGAGGCCTTACCATGCCCTTTTTTTCATGTATCTTTGGTGAAAACAACAGTTTATGCACAATTATTTTGAGTGTCGCACCAGTGACACTAATTTCAGTCAGGTGCACACCTCACATACAGATATATATTCTTCATTGAATATTATGTAAATTCTATCACACAGGTATGCTTTTGATTTTTTCTATCAGATTTATTTTTTCCAATTTGGTAACACTTTACTTGACAGGGCACAAATAAAATAGCATTTTGCTCTTACTTATGTATTAATTGACCACAGACTAATCGTAGTTACATACTGATCTCACATTAATTCATCATTAATTAATCATGACACATATTTTATCCCAAGCAGTCACTATATTTGTTGCTACATTTGTAAATTCTGTAAACCTTTGTGGAATAAGTAATAAATAAAACAAGTGAAATACTGATCTCATGTATGTTCATCATTAATGAATCGTGACACATGTTTTACGAGTATAATTCTTCATGATTTGCACTTCAGTAGTAATTGAGTTATTACTCAGTGTTTGTGCCCTGTCAAGTAGTCTTACCTTTATTTATTTATTTTTTTTGAAGATTGTTTAATCGATTTTCCTTTGTTAGTATTGCCCCTATTATTACCTAGTGCAGTGTTTTCCAATACAGCCCTCAAGGACTCACTTTTTTGCTCCCTGCCAGACAGTCCACATTTTTGCTCCTTGCGACCGGGGAGCTAGGAGGGAGCAAAAACCTGGACTGTCCTTGGGTCATCTAGAACCGGATTTGGAATCACTGATCTGGCACTGTTCTCCGACAGGTTGCATTAATTCCATGCCCCTAATCATCGTGACGGCAGGGTGAGGTGCCCTCCCCGCTGAGGCCGTGCTGCTCGGGCATGTCTCGCCATGTTGGGGTTTCCTCCGTGTGCTCTGTGGTCCTCAGAGACGTGCGCTATTCAGGTGAGCTGGCTCACTGCCTTGCTGTGTGTGCACACTCAAGTGCCAAGCACTACCTCAGCTGCACCCCACTAAACACTACGTTTCCAAGAATAGACTTCAGATCGCTGGGTCCCTCATTATCATCTCCCCTGTTTTCCTGTCGAAGTCAGATCCTTCTCTGAGTGTATCTCAGTGTATCTTTAATATTTAATGCTTTTTATTTGCCGTTTGCACAAATGCTTCTCTTCACTAACCCATCTCGCTCTTCATAGCTTGGTGGGGAATTACCAAAGTGCGGCATCCCTGGAGCTGGGCGTTAAGGGTCTTGCTCAAAGGCCCAAGGACATGTGACTGTTCTGCCAAGGCTCAGCCAGTGATATTCTGATCACGGACACAGAGACTTACCCTGCTGAGTCTCTCATTATTTTGCTGTGCTGTAATAAGGTCACATTAGCATGGCTCTTGAGCATCCCATGGTCTGTGTGAGATAACCATTGCGGGAACTTTTGTGCAGCTGTAGCTAAATCATTCTTAGGCTGGCATTTAGAACATCAAGCTGGAGCGTGTAGCTGCAGCAGTGAATCAAAGAAACGGTTATCTACAATCAGTGCCCTCAGCATGGTGTAGTGGCAGCCTGGGTGCCGTCAGCCATCTTCCTGTTAAACCAGGGGTAGCTAATCTTATACAGAAAGGGCCAGTGTGTGTATGGGTTTTCACTGCAACTCCCTAATTAGATTACTAATTAGAGGACTGATTGGCTGAAGAGTCCTCACACCTGGGTTTGAAGAGCTGACCTACAGATTATCCCAAAAACTTGCATATACACCGGCCCTTTGTGGATAAGATTAGCCACCCCTGTGTTAAGATGTGTATACAAGAGACAGGGGATGTCACATGCCTGTTTAGAGCATTTCAGCCCCAGTCAGGTCACCGATGATGTCACAGAGGGCCTGAATCTGTGTCTTCCAGCCTCCTTGACTGGTGAGAATAATATTGAGCAGCACTGACCAAAACTGCAATACTAATAAAATTTCACAGCACAGTGATTAGACTTCAATCATATTTTCCGCATGTGTTTTCTGTAAGTTTATGCACGAAAACCTTCATCGAACAGCCTGCATTTAGATGTGGTGAGCGGTCTCTTGGACAGCATGTGACTCTGGAAACCATGAGGCGCTCTAAATGTCTCTCATTATCCTCTCGCTCTCCCCCTTTTGCCTCCTTTCTTTCTCTCCTCTCTCCATTTTCTTTCCCTCTTTTACTTCTATAAATCGATTATCTGTAGGTTGAACTCTTGTGTATAAATAAGCTACTAATAATTGTCTTTTAAATAACATAATAGGATCTCTAGTCTACTGTGATTCACATGTACACAGTTGGCACGCAATGACTCACAACACTTAAGCATGCCATCCTACGCTTTCAGCTGTGTCATACCCTCACCCCTTGACAAAAAAGGTCCACCCAATCCTTTTATGGTACAAGATATGCAGAACTGGGAGGGATGCCAAAAATATCTTCTCCTAGAGCCAATGGGGTAACACTCACATAGAGGAATTAGTGTGACCAATGAAGACCTGCTTCCATGTGTACCAGGAGAGCCTTCTGGTACCTACGTGCTCCTCCTCCTCTCACCGTTCCCCTGCACCTCCGCTCAGTATGCAGCAGCATCCACCCAGATGTGCTGACGCAGCAGATTCTTATACGATTAGCTCATGTGACTGATGTCATGCACCCGACTGTCCTCAAGGGGGCACTTTTCCCACGGCAGGAGCTTGGAGTTTTCCGTGTCTGAGGGTCGTGCTTTCTCCACCTGAAACACACTTGTGTTTGATTGTTTCATGATGTTCAGCAAAGCAGCTACTGGATACTGGAGTTGACTGGACAGCAGATAAATGCCCTATAGTCAGAGCAGATATGTAGTGACCTCTGCTTTTGCCCTAGCCTCTGGTCAATACCAGTATTATGGCATTTTACTACAGCATGTGCCCCTTATATAAGTATGGAATTGCAATTATCGCAATCAAAGTATGGAAATTTTAGAAATCTGGAGTTACACTTGTGGTATTTGTAATGTGCCACATAATGCCTGTTTTTCAGCATAAATAAACCATTTTCAGTATTTTATATTGCAACCATAATCACTACTTGGTAGATGTTCATCACTCTCTAAAATAATTACGCAGCTTTAGAGTTTGTAAAGCAGGTGAGGAGGACAGCCTGTCATGTCCCAGCGACTGCTGTCTGGGCCTAGTTTGGTTCCGAGGTTCTGTGCACGCTTAATGTTTGTGGGCAAAGAAGAAATCAGGAATCAGCTAGAGGTTCAGTATGGATTTATCCTAAACCATCATACGTGGAATATCTAGCCTCGGATCCAACAACAAGATGGAGGATTTAAACAAAATACTGAAGGCCTTTCCTGTAGCCTGAAAGATCCGCTTTTCCAACACAGATTCAGCTCCTGCTATGTGTGAATGGTTTGGGTTAAATATTGTCTGCTCTCCTACGATTCTGGCTTCTCTCATCTTTTGAACTTTATCTTTTACTTACCGAACTCACCTGCCTCATGACAATAAAGCAGATATTCATCCAAAACTACGCTCAACCAGAAAAGGCCCAAGAGCATTGAATATTGCAGCAGCCTCTCCAGCTGTTCTGTAACCAGAAAGATCTCCATCAGCTGCTGTGAGGAAGATAATAACACCACTTACATGTACTGAACCAGAGCCATGAATCCTGGCTTCACTTAAAACTTGGAGCATAATACCCACGAACAGAAAAAGTAAACACAACCCTAAGCCTTTGGTATTTAAAAAGATTGATGTTAATTAAAATCCTGCATTTCTGACGTCCTGAGAATGCTAAACAATAACCGAATGGATTTTAAAAATCCATAAAAGGCAGAATAATCAAAATACTCCATCCACAGGCGTTTTAGCCAAAGATACATAAACATAAACTCTATGTTTTTGATGTTTTCTCTTTGGTCTATATATCATGAAGTAGTAAATAACATTGTGCTAAGTATTCTGAACATGCACAAGTTTCATGAAAATATTATCAGATTATCAGCCAGTGAAAACACCAAAGAGAAAGAGGTGCTTCTAGCCTGAAAGCTGTGATACATACAGCCAATATCTGACAGCTTGATTTAAATGGTACCAGTAACAACTTTAACACGTTTCTCAAAAACAATCCACGGATACGATACATTTTCTCCATGGGGGTCATTTTGAATAATGTGCTTTTGTGGATAAGGCCAATGTGTCTGTTCAATGTCATGAAAAAGAGAAACCTTTGGAAACCTTCATCTGATTTTATTTGGGAAGGTTTAGGGGAAAAATATGAGTCATCTTCCTCCAGACCAAAGTCTGGAAAGAGTAAAATACATTTGGAATTTAGTTGCACTTTCATAAAACTCATCACTATGTTAAACATGAAGACAGACCTACAGAGCTACACAGCTGCTCCTTCCCTTTACAGTAAGAGCTTCTTGGTCTTCTTGAGCATCCAGAAGGGGAGCGGCTGGCCCACTCTTTCTGCACGTGTGGGTGACGGATGCCGTGCAGACCCCACTGGCTCCTTCCGATGAATAAACCCCAGTTTCCAATTTCCCCATCCTCATCCATATTGTACCATACATTCATCCATCCATCCATCCATTTTCTGAGACCACTTTTCCTGAGGGTCTGGGGGGGTCCGGAGCCTATCCTGGAGGGGCAGGGACATATGTCATAAATACATGACTATATATTTTGAAAAGGTGGAGGGAAAAAAAAACAAACATTTTTGCCTTCAGTTATTTGTATATCTCTATACCTTATATTCTCTTTTTGGAGAGAATTCTGCTGTGTGTGAATGGTATGGGTTAAGTGTTGTCAACATCCTTTCCCCCTCACTCTCTCTCTCTTCCACCCCCCCCCCCTTGCCGGCTGCAAGTCTCCACCTCTTAACACATCGAAGGGCTGCCTCTCTCCTCTCTCTGCAACAGGCTGCAAGGGAGACCACATCGCCATTCCCCAGACCTCCTTCAGAGGGCTCCCTTTCTGCTCTCCTAGGGGGTGTTCGAGGGGCCATCAGTCCTCAGGAATCACCTTTCCTTTTTCATCCTTGCGGTGACGTGCTGACATCACCAGATTTCATATCTGACTGGGATATTCCTTTTGCTCTCTGCTGGGAAAGATTGCAAAACAATGGATCTTTGCACCAGTACTGATCATTTTCTTGCCTTTGTCTTGATGGAATCATTCAACTAAGTGAGAGTTCTCCTTCATCATTCATCGTTCATCATCATTTTCACTCGTCTGTTAAAATGTTTTGTATATACTTTTAAGGGGCTTCCTAGCAAGGACCCTTAAACTCAGAAAGTTCTGGGTTTTTTTGTAATTTTAATGTTAAAGGCGCATAACCTCTGAATACTTTTCTCTAACACCTGTACAAGAGAAGCAGTTTTGTTTCAGTTGATTTTTCCTTGAATGTGACTGACGGCTGCAGATTCCTCTGCGTGACTCTTCACTCCTGGCCGCCACCGCTTCGGCTGCCTGCCGTGCCTGGGGACCCCACCCCCCGCCCCCACCTAAGCCGTGATGAAGGTGAGGGGAGCTGTACCGTGGCTGACCGCCGCCACGCTCACCTTGTCCTGTGTGCTGGCGTACAGTCGCAGCACAGGCACGGTGACAACATCCGCGGATGGATCCGTCGGAGAAAAAAAGGAGGTCAGGTTGGAGCGGAGAGATGAGGTGCAGGACGAGAACCGTGATGAGGTGACTGCGGTCCAGCCTGCCATGGACCCAGAGATGACGGACCCTAGAGGCAGAACCAAAACCCGGAAATCCATGGAAGAACCAGTGAAAGGTAAAAGTAAAACAATCATGTGATATTAGGTTTCAACCTATAAAGTTCTCAAATGTAAGACCGGTGAAAACTAAGATGAGATAATAAGGAGGTACCGACTGACGCTTGATTCTGAGTCTTGTGTGGCACATGTGGTCAGCACAGTCAAAAAGTAGCAAATATCTTTAATGGAAAGTTACCATGACTCTGGAAAGTAGAAGCTGGTGAGAACATCGTGGATGTAATTCCACCCCTGACTTTCCATTCCGTTTTGAAGCTGAAGTAGCAGAACTTTCTCTTGTTTAAGAAAATATCAGTGGCTCTCAAATCTCTATTATGACTTGAGGACCAAAATTATATTAAAAAAAACAAGGAAAGGGTTTCCAGATAACACTTGTAATACCAATGACTGAATTTTAACCTCTAGCATTCTGATTATATTAAATGCACAATGTTAGTCCTCATTACTGGCCATTAGTATAATTACAATGTGTTATTCTGTATCGCCTTTCATAAGTTTCAGTTATATATGTATTGTATATTGTTTTACTTTTGGCTACTTAAGTAATTAGAATCCTTTTGATAAAGTCCACGTCTGTGTGGCAGATCTTTGCAATGATCTGTCAGTCAGTAACACTGGTATTATGACAGAGGACCTTTCTGGCACAAGAATCCTTAATTAGGGATCATGAAACTTGGCAGCACACAGAGAGTTTCCCATTACAGTAAATCATCATCCCACAGCCTATTCATAATCCGAGTATTATCAGTCGTACCATACGGGAAAGGCGGAAAGGGCTGAGAGAACACTATCTCATAAATCCACAAATAACTACTAACTGATATTTTAGAAAGTCCCTTTTTGTCTGTATCCCAAGATGTGCCTCAGTATTGAAAAAGTATAGCTGTACACATAAACTTGGAGACAATCGTCATTTCAGTGCTCTTTTCCAGTAGGGAAAAGTGAGACGGCTGTAAGAGTTAAAAGCGGGTCACTGTGCAGTTTCAGCCCAAAGAATGATTAAGGTACGTTTTGTGGTCCAAAGTGCAACATGAACAACTGTGGATGGAAAGCAAAAGGCCTTATCCATCTACCATGGCGAGTGATTGGGGTTATTGTCCTTGAAGTCTTCCAGACCCCATCACTGTAAAGATAATCCCACGAATGCTTGAGAATTAGTACTGCCTAGAGTCCTTAGTACAAATTCCACAAACCCAGGGACTTTGTAATACTAGCCCCTAGGATGGTGCTTAGCCTGAATTGCATCTTTGTACAGATGCATAAATTTGTTCAAAACAGGTTATATAAACCTGTATATTTGTATATGATGACCAGCTGGATGGATTAACGAAATAACTCAAACCTGAGCTCAACAACTGCAACCCAAGGGTGTAATATGCATAAATATGGCAACAGCATTGCATATGATGTCATTGTGCACTGTTTTCTTGGATCTCCTTGACAGGGAATATTGGTACATGCATGCCTACCAGCTCTTGCTTTTGGCTCTTCGCCGGTGTCATCCGACTGGTGCTGTTCTGGCCACAATTAGAAACAGATTTTCTCACTACGCTTCAGTCCAAGAGAAAGCAAGGACGCAAAGAAAATGTGTATATGAGTCAGTGCAGGAATAGCACTTACATCACACATAAAATCATGTCTCAAAGACTCTGTGAGGCTCATTGACTGGTACAGAGCAGGACATGGGAGGCACCACAGTACCTGATGTGACCTGTATGTCTGCGGTGGCAAGGGACAGACCGACTTTGTTTAATCTCTACCGTCTCACTGTAGGTAGGTCTAGGAAAGCAGCCAGAAAGGAGGCCAGAAGCAAGAAGGACAGAGGTCCCAAACCCACAAAATCGCCCAAAAAAAAGAACAAAGGCAGCAAGAAAAATAAAGACAAGTCTGGAAAGAAGCACAAGAACAAGAAAGTGCAGATTGAGGACCCCCCATCTGAACCTCCCCACATGGAAGAGGAAGTATTGATGGTGGTGGACCCCATCTGGGACCAGTGTAGGTGCCCATTAGCACACAGCTAGCTGGTCAGACTCAAACCACAGTCTGGACGTGTCTTATAGCACAGTGATAACCTCTCAAAGCCTTTAAAATATGACATCTACATGTCAACGAATGTATTAACAAGCTGTTGAATCTGCACGATCAATGTATATGTGTATGCAGATATATGAAATCACAAGACTTGTTGAAAACATTGACCCTTCTTTAAACCCTTCTATATAATTCAATAAATACTGGATCATCATATTATAATTTGTCATTGCAGCAAGACAACTCAAAGTGCCAATTTGGAGCATAACTGAGAATGTGTCCTGTGATTGCGTTTCTCTAGTGGCCTCCACGGATGTTCCTCCGGTGACTGAAGATGTGTATCCAGACCTAGACCGCAGTAAGACAGGCCTGCGTTCAAAAATGCTTTTCTTAGCTTGATGGCTCAAACCGTAGCTACCTCAGACATCTTTCCAAGACTGTAAATCCTAGTGAAATGTCTTCTGCTTGAGCATCACCAGCATCATAATGACAGTGTGGCTCGCCTGAAATGGATGTGTGTTACATCCATACTAGATCTAGCGCACAGATGACTCCTATTGTGGTGTCCTGATCTCTGAGATCTTTGTTTCCCTTGCAGTTGACCAATTCTGGATGGTACCTGAGACTCCAGCTCCCTCAGACCTTGTGACAGAAATCATGGGGAGGGAGGGAGACGCTACATGTATGTTTTAATTAACAGACATTAGCTTCTACTGGCAGAACTTGTTTCTAGGCCTCCATATGGTTCAATACAGGGACATCTTTCTGTGTGCATTTATGTTTAACAGATGGAAAGTCCCTTTTTCGGCATTCCTCATAACTCCTTGTCATTGACAGATCCAGAGATTCTGGAAGAGACAAGTGAAAAAGACAGCGAGGAACCAGAAGGAAGTGTGTGAATATACTAATATGCGTTGACTGAAATGAGTGTGTATGACCATACCAGATCTAGCACACAGATCCTATGGTGGTGACATGAGCCCTGAGATCTTTGTCTGCCTTGCAGTTGACCACTTCTGGGTGGTACCTGAGACCCCATCTCCCTCGGACCTTGTCACAGAAGTCATGGGCAGGGAGGAAGACGACTACTGGGATGCTACATGTATGTTGAATCTGTTAAACATTTACAGTCAGAATGTCCTTCTAGCCCTCTGTTGGGTTCAATACAAGACACCTTACAGTCTTAATTCCTGTTTAATAGATGACTTACCAGAAGCCTCCCCTTACGGCAAAGAGATCCTTCCTACAGAGCTCACTCCCACCTCAGGTGACTTATATTGTCAGGAATGTGACCTTGGGTTTCTGTGGGAATAGACAAAAACCTACATAGCGACAAGGAATTTGTCAGGGTGTGCTTGAAGCACGTTGTCTTGCATTCATCTCATTACATTCATGTGTACATTTTTAATGCAGTCTCAAAGATGTAAAATAAACAGGCATTATGAAATGCTACATGAAATGAATCAGTGTGTTCTTATCTCCCGACCTAAAGTCCTCAGCATGAGCTCAAAATAGAGCTGAACTGAAGAATCCAAGCCAAAAAGGCAAACTTTCCACAGATCCTACTCGCTTATAAACTGAACAGTTTATGGGTTGTCTCATATGTGTTCGAGCTCCAGGTAAATCTGCATCTGTCTAACTTTTGCTTTATCTGTTTTACAGAGTCTCCCCCGCCACCCTTTGAGAACTCATTGTACTATGACTACGAGGATTTATACCGTAAGTGACTGACTTATACCGTACGTAGCAATCTATGTTGCCATGATGTTACGGCACCTGGGAAACATATCATCACAGTGGGTTAGGCAGGACTTGAGAATAAAACGTAAGGAATCTCTTTTTTTTTTGTATCACTCATGGCTGCCTGCTATTTACAGATGTAAGGATTCCAGAAGAGACGAGAGAAAAAGAGAGAAAGGAAATGGAAGAAGGTGTGTCCATGTGTTATTATGCGTATTAGGCTCTGTTTGTGTTCTGTGATTCCTGTGTTGGGATCTGGGCTTCTTGTCACCCTGCATAGTAATTAAAAATGCAAAAAAGGACTTATAGGAATATAGAATGAAAAATAAAACATTAAATATTAAAATAATTTTAGGGATACTAATACCATCACTGGATCCCTTGTTGGATGTTATGAGTAAATCATACTTTCAAGGCATTATATTCTGAAAAAAAGATCTAATTTTAACCTCCAAAACTGGACGAAAGTCCCATTCGATGTGCTTAAGCAAAGTAGGACACTGAAGGGGGTGGGTGGGGGTTGAGACTCAAGCTCTGTGAGATGAGTCGGGGAAATAAAAGTGGACTGAAGGCGGAGGAAAGATGGTGATGTATGAAAAAAAAAAGTGAATGAAAATAACGGAGAAAGCGGTTTTAGGGAAACGGTGCCCATTTTCCCCAGAGCAAAGAGTAAAACAGCAGATGTAGGAACAACTGCGTGCTCAGCACAGTAAATGTCATCTTTGGACAGAAATGGTCCCAAGAGATATTCTTCGTTCAGTATGAGAAGCTAATCAATCTGCAGCTTGCGTTGGATGTAAGATATGTAGGTCCACGTGAATATATCGCTGTCTAAATATAAGGCTATAAAATAGAAAAATAGGCTGAATAGGCAAATGCTTTAAGTCACTTTCACCATAATTGACAATAAACTACAATAAAATAGAAGAGACTGGGGTTGGGAGGCCGGTTAGCACAGCAGTAATTTCCATGCAAATAAAGGGAGCTTTCGCAGAAATGCTAAATTATGAGATGTGTCACATGAACTACATTCAACAATCTGGTCAAGAGATCAGAAGGCTGTGTGCGGAGCTAGCGCTTTTGTGGTTTTAATTATCAAAACAATGATTTACCTCTTGGAAAATGTCTAATTTTTTAGTTATCTGAGTTAGATATTGAAAATAAATTAATTGTAGCAAACAGAGATGGGGATTACTGTAGCTACAGTATGATTTGTTCTATGATTTGAAGGTCTGCGATAAATCATGCCAGCCTGCTTTCATGAAGTGCATATAGGGTGCTGCCGGGTTTGGTTATCACATAACACACCGTGTACTGTACTTTATTTTATTTTTTTGTTCGGTAATTAAAAACAAGTCGTGTATTTCAAAAATTATTTGGAGAAAAAATGTAAGGAGATGACATGCTTAAAATGTTCAGCAGCCAAGATTTAATTGTTTTATCCATCCCGTCCATCCATTATCATGACCAATATATATATATATTAGTCTGCTAGATGTTAATATTTTAAACATATTTTGAGTGCCCTTGCAACCCTGAATAGGATAGGCGGGTACAGAAAATGGATAGATGGATGGATATTTTGAGTACCTCGTATATTTGGAAGAATTATTTCACTGACATTTGATGTTTGGTTTTGCTTTGGAATTGAGAAAAAGTTCTGGTTATTTTTGTATGATACTAGATTCATACAAAATTCATACAATATGAGTGTTATGCCAATCAAACCTACAATGTGTGTCAACCAAACCTATGTTGGGGCTGACTGGCACTAATTCAATTTTACAGTAACTATTTTCTGTAATCTAATCTCACTGATTTTAGCTGAGACCTTAAGGATACATTTCCAGGTAGCTCGGTAATCAACATGTAATGCATGTATGAAATTTACAGCACTGATTGAAAACAATACCAACCAACTTTGGTCTCTATTTTCAGTAATAGTTTTGCTCTCAAAAATAGGCTCTTGTAGCTTTCTGTCAGTTGATGCAGATGATTTGTTTTTTACTCTTTCGCTGTCTGTGGTATTTTATGAACTGTTGTCTGTTTTAAATTTACTGGGAAAATATCTGCAGTTGATCATCCCTTTTCCTTTGCTAGAAGAAAATAAAGCCTGAGGGGTGGGGTGTTTCTGTTTGAGATAACAGTTATACTGAGCCAAACCACAAAGTCGCTTCCAATCATTCTCACCATCCGCGATTTGACACTCGTGTGGCATTTTACACGCATCTACTTTGCAAATGATTTCATCTGTGAAGGGAAGAAAAATGATCCAAAAAGAGTCCAAAAAACAACAACAAAAAAAAAATCATTTCAGCCTGCATGCTGACTAATCTCTCTCTTATATTTCATGGAAGAAAAACAGAAACGGTGGGAAGAGGTGGAAAAGGCACGACAGAGGCCACCTCCCATTTTCACAGAGGCAAAAAGTAAGAAATCATTACAGTACGAAACGGCAGAACAATTGTGGTGCTGTTATACGCTGTTGGAGACATACCAATGTGAGCTGTAAGCAGATGTAAATACATTTACGTTTTTTCAATTGCCATTGACGTACTTGCAGAACCGATTCATGTAACACATCTGTCATTGCAGCGTTAGGCAACTCCTTTTCCATTCCGAGATTCTTACATTTCAGACACTTCTTTTGCCCATTCATTTACCCTCCAACACAGCCAGGACCACGAATATTTATGTAAAGTGGAAACTGGCTGCGTTCTTCCAGCACTGAAAAGTATTTGAAAAAGTGCATCATGAAAGCTAGCTCAATTTACTGTGCAAACTGAAAACAAAAATGACATAACGTCTCCTTAGTTCGGTTGGCTTCCAGATTGGATTGATGGTGTTTCCCGCAGTCCTGCCACATAGAATCTAAGCCTCTCCATCTTTCATATTGGCGATTCTTTCAGTTTTTTACAGTAATCAATCAAAGTAACACAGTGGAATGTCAGCTGAGTTTGGCAGGAGTCAGTTCTTGCTCCCAAGATCTGGACAACAACATACTTTTGAGAATAAGTGCAAGGGACTCCAACATCAACAGCCTGCCTTGTTTTCTGGAACAGCTGTGTTGCTTTTGGCTCCACAGCTCAGCCTTGAGGATAACTGAGGAAAACACAGCTAAGCTCTGGCATGTTCTCTAAACGAATGTGATACGTCCTCATTAGACTGTCTGGGTCGTTTGTCTTACCTAACAGTACAAACAAATCCATCAGGCTAATAGTTCAGTATGGTAACAAATATTCTACTTTTTTATTATATTATGACTGATGAATAACTTTTCCTTACAGAATGTCCTCCGCTGGGCATGGAGTCCCATCGTATAGAGAATGACCAGCTCCTAGCATCCTCTATGTCCAGCCTTGCCTTCAACCCACAGAGGGCCCGGCTCAATATGCAGGTAAGGAGGGTATTTAGATACCCTACTGCAGATCTGATGCACTGGAGTGAGCCTCTTACTTACAGTGGTATCCCAGCAAACGCTGTATGTTCAACTAACATTAGCTTTGGGTTCTTCTTTGGTTAGCTTTACACAAACCTTCTCATACATCAGAACTTTCCCCAAATGTTTTGGAAACTAAAAATTCTAACATTATACGACCTGGAACGTTGTCATAAGGTTTTCCAAAGGTTTCTTGTATTGTAGTGGTTATGGGATCATTAATACTATCAACTGGAATGTTGTCCAAAGGTTATCCAAAGGTTTCAACATCACAAATATTAGAAGAACGTTCTATGAAATCAAAATATGCAGCCAAAAACTGACATTATAAAAACTTTCTTGGCTAACCATAGGGCAACCAAACAATGCTTCAGGGAACGTAACAACCTTCCTGGAACATTCTGGGAACCAAAGATTGTTAGCTAGGATAATCTAAGAGAATATATTAGCAAACTCAATTATTACAAGTGCAAATACCATCGCCCTGGCTGACCCCATGGTCGATGGATGATTCCAGGCCTCAGAAGATGAGGAAGATGTATATGGAGGAGCATGGTGTGCCAATCCCGATGAAAGGGAGAACTGGTTTGAGATAGATATGCGGCAGGACACTGAGTTCACTGGAGTCATCACCCAGGGCAGGGATTCTGACATGAGGTAAGAGACCTCAGCTACACAGCCCCACAGAGTGGAAGATTATTTGTGCCATCTTCCTTGCTTCTTCTTTACGTATATGCATTGAAATATTAATGTTATCAGTCCCATAATGTGTGTCAACCAAAGAACATCCCTACACAACCAACCAAAACTACATCCGTGGAAATCACTTTGGTTCCTCAAATCACATATTCACGATGATAGCTCGTTGGGGGATTAACTGCTGTGATCCTTCAAGTAAACTTAAGCAGCCAAGCAACCTAATAGTATGCAGCAAAGTCCAACCCGCTCTCTATTCAACAGCCATGGCTACTCAGTGAATTATTCCATGGCACAGAAGAATTTTCAGTGATCTCGCTGATGATGGCATTCCTTTCTTTGTAACAGCAATGACTTTGTCACCTCCTACTATGTGGCCTTCAGCAATGACAGCCGGGAGTGGACTATACTTGATGATGGCTACGCTGAGTGGGTGAGGAATCTGGTTTACTGACATACAAAACCATCAATGCATTTATATTTGTTACGGTCCTAATATTCAATATACTGTTTTATTTCACCAATCGATCTCAGAATGTTGTATTCGAGTTAATCATATTGAACATATAACTTTCAACATTGCTTCTATTTGTGATTGGACTTAACATTGTTTTAATTTGTAATCCAGAGTTTTTGTTTCGTTTATGAGGGAAAATATTTGGTTTAAAGTTACAGCTCTTGTATATGTTGATATTTATACTGGTTATCTTGTTCTGCTCACCTATGATATTTGTATTAATTGCCTGTTTAGCGGCAATGTAGGATGAGTTCGCAAGGGGTAGGTGATGTCTTGAGGTGAATGCTGACTACCCGCCTTCTACGCTTCTCAGCTGTTTGTGGGGAATTTGGACAAGGACACACCTGTGGTGTCACAGTTCATAGAGCCCGTGGTGGCTCGCTATATCCGGATCCTGCCTCAATCATGGAACGGCAGTCTGTGCATGAGATTGGAAGTGATGGGGTGCCCACTACCCAGTGAGTATTGCCAAAGTCACAGAAACACGTCTGGCTAATGCTGAACCTGTCCGACCCTCCAGCGTGGAAGAATCATAAATCTGTTTGTTACAACCTTTGATTTCATAGCAATATGCTTTTTGTCTATTCAGGTAGTAACAGCCACCAGACTCAGAATGAAGTTATTTCAGTAGATGACTTGGACTTCAGGTACCACAGCTACAAAGACATGGCAGAGGTTTGGAGAGTTCTTTGCATTATCAAGGGGAAATTTATATCTAAATCAACAAGCTATCAAGCGACGATTGGCCAGGAGAATGCAAAAACACTTCCACTCCCCTCATCCTGTTCTTCTTCTAGATGATGTACTCAATCAAGAATGAGTGTCCGAATATTACCAGATTGTACGACATTGGGGAGAGCTTCAAAGGACTGAAAATCTATGCCATGGAGATCTCGGACAATCCTGGGGAACATGAGCTGGGTGGGAGCAGAGGCCAATACGTGACAGACAGTGGCCATTGTCTCCACAGTCATTCTAAAGGCTGTCCTTCCTGTCCCTGACAGGTGAACCAGAGTTTCGCTACACAGCTGGACTTCATGGAAACGAAGCTTTGGGACGAGAACTGCTGTTGCTGCTTATGCAGTTTCTGTGCAAGGAATACAAAGACGGCAACCCTCGCGTGCGCCACCTTGTCGACTCAATACGCATCCACCTGGTGCCATCGCTCAACCCTGATGCCCATGAGCTGGCATTTGAAGCGGTTAGAACTCTTCACCTTCTACCACGGCAATCATTTTTTCCATTAGATTCTTTGTGTTTGTTCTGTTTGATGTCCTCTTCTAACATCTCTGTTTTCTAGGGCTCAGAGATGGCAACGTGGGAACTTGGACACTGGACAGAAGAGGGATATGACATTTTCCAGAATTTCCCAGACCTCAACAGCATCCTGTGGGCAGCAGAGGATAAGGGCTTGGTTCCACAAGTGACACCCAATCACCATATTCCTATTCCAGAGCACTTCCTGAACGACTCGGTACGTATGGACTACAGCATATGGATATACTAGAGAGGGCCAAATTGGAAACCTCTGAACATAAATTAAGCCAGTCACAGACACACTAAATGCAGAGTATGGTGAATTGCACCCTGCCAAACAGAAAACTTCAAGTTAATTTATGGGAACTGAGTTCACTCTCATTACAGTTGGATGACAGGATTCAAATATCTTAAGCACCGAGTACATTAATTATACAACACTCATGAAATCAGATTGGTTACATGGATTTCCTTGCAGCTTAACTGTGACCCCTTGTGTTGTTTAGTTTGCAGTGGAGACCAAGGCAATTGTGTCCTGGATGGAGAGTTACCCATTCATGCTGGGAGCCAATCTGCAAGGGGGAGAGAAGGTTGTTGCATATCCTTTTGATATGCGCCAAGGAATCAACGAAAAGGTCGAGAATGAGAGGAGACGGACAGTACGGCAGTATGAGGAAGAGGATGAAGATGAAGGCCCGTGGCATGAGGTCTACCCAGAGAGCGAGGAGGAGCTAAGAGAGATAGCCGACGAGTCCATATTCCGCTGGCTGGCTGTTTCATTTGCCTCCACCCATCTTAACATGATCAACAACCACCGTGGTTCCTGCCACAAAAATGACCTTGCTCGTGGTGTGGGCATCGTCAATCGCGCAAGATGGAAGCCTGTCGTTGGCAGTGAGTGAAAAGATCAGCATTGAAAGAAGAGCATTAATAACAGAATTAGCCTACAGAATTCAGCCTTGTTGCTTTTTTCTTTACATTGACCAGAACTAGACACAAAGCACTGACCAAGATCTAATGTTTAATTGTAATTTATTTATGGTGTATATTCAGCTGGATCTCCCCATGTTACCACTGCATAATGAGTTCATTTAATCTCACTTATCAAACTTCAGTTTTCAGAACACATTTTCCAGATTACCATAATCTCTTGACAAAACCAGATATATTCTGTGGTCCTCTATATCATCTCTTGATTTGCAACAAATAGGATGACACTTCTGGGATTGACTCTACAGTTATAGTTACAAATATTGTTATAAGTATTGGGCACAAACACCTATCGTCAGTGACAAAGACTAATTTATCTAAATACCCACTTTCTCAGCTGGTTTTTGCACGAAGCTTATGGCTCCTCTGATTTCACTTCAAGGCATGAATGACTTCAGCTATCTGCATACCAATTGCTTCGAGCTCAGCATCTTCCTTGGCTGTGACAAGTTTCCCCATGAAAGTGAGCTCGCACAGGAGTGGGAGAACAACCGAGAAGCACTTTTGGTCTACATGGAACAGGTGAGAGCTACTGTACATCACCTAGAACAATACTCACGTAGCATGTTATACTGAGGCCAGCATGAAATGCTTCTGCCTCAAGCGTCCAGGGTTGGGGATCTCTATCATGCCTGCTAGATGTTCCCTCTGTTATGTGGGTTTCTTCCCACGGTACAAAGACGAGTCGTTAGGTGACTTGTCATCTCAAAATCGCTGTTTGTGCAACCGGGTCTCCTGTCTTGTGCCTAGTACCTTGGAAAGGCTCCACAGGAGCCTAGAGTGGATGCTCTTTATGAAAGAAAAATCATGATACTGTTAGCTCTTCATCTGTTACAGGCATGTAGTTGTGTTTGAAAATACTTTGTAATCTCAGGTACATCGGGGGATCAGGGGAGTGGTGAGGGACCGGGAGGGCAACGCAATAGCCAATGCGACCGTGTCTGTCGATGGGGTGAACCACGATGTCAGGACAGGTAAACACTCTGGCTGTTAAAGCTCCTGTAATTTATAGGATTACAGTATCACTCAAAGGTAAAACGCTGCCATTTACTGCTTCACAAGGGATGTCCATTAGCTCATTCATATTTGTGTTTTTTTAATGTCTCAGAAATTAGTGTGACACGCTGTTCTTTGCTTGCAATGAGTATGTTTGCATGTACACTATGAAAATCGAATTACTTTGTTAGTCCGACTAATACCAGACTTTTAAAGTGCATGTAAACATGCTAGTCTGACTGAAATCGCATTAAATCGAATTTCTGGTAGTCAGACTAAGAAACCCATATAATGCAATTGGGAGTCAATTTACTCCAGCATATATGCGTTCAATCAGATTCAAAGTGGCCTAGGCACTCTGAGCATGCTCCACAATCCCCCACCCCCTGGGCTTTGACACAGAAGAAGCACTGAATTAGCTGCCCCCTGCTATGTCACAAAAGTCACATATGGGTTAAATGCAGAGGACACATTTCGTTGTTGCGCACTCTGTGCTGTGCTGTGCTGACAATGACCACTAATCACCAAATTCCAATTCTACCAGCATCGCTTGTCAGATAGATTAAGATCAGCCTTTTTCTTACCTTCAGTTTGCTATGCATATTATAGCACAGACAGTTTAAGTCTCGTTAAAACATATTTACTCCGTCATAGGAAAAACAACCTAGCAAGTATGGGCAAATTTGATGATCATTCATTTTCAAGATCACCTAGTATGTTTAAAAATCAGTTTAAAGTTTACCTCCGTTGCTTTTGCATGAGCACTGCATGTGTTCTCTGAAACCATCATGATCATTTTATCCTTGCTGTTTAAATCACTCCCAGATGGGTTAGTGAGAAATTAATGTTGAACTTTTTTTGTTTCATAAATACCTCAATATTTATTACAACAAAATCACATTGCAATACTTGAAAAATTTCCAATACCATGCTGTCATAGTATATTATGCAAAACACTTTATTTCTTGTTACGCTATCCTGATCATCTTGTATCTATTCTTCCGACCAGATCTCAATTAAAGCTTCTGTCACTTCATTTGTATACACATCCGTTACTTTATTATTTTTTTACGCCTGTGACATGATAGGTCAACCAGAAAAAGCCCAATACTAACAAGCTGAAAGAAGCCATATCGCCACCTATTGTAGGAGAGTCAGACATGCTTTGGTTAATAATTTGAGTATGTTTCTGTGCATGTGTACTGGCACAAGGACAGCAGTCCAATTAAATGGCGTAGTCAAGCTATAACCGTAGCTCAACTTAGCCGTGCACGTTAAACATACTTTCTGAGTGTGACACATATGTTGGACATGAAACTAGTGATCCATGCGTTCTGACTCAAGTTTCCACATTTGGTGTTCCTTAGCGGACTCTGGAGACTATTGGCGGCTTCTGAATCCTGGGGAGTACCATGTGACAGTGCGGGCGGAGGGCTTCGCCCCCCTCACACGCCTCTGCGTAGTGGGCTTTGAACCAGGAGCTACTCCCTGCAGCTTCACCCTCAACAAATCCAACTGGGATCGCATCTTGCAGATCATGCAAATGAATGGCCAGAGGTCCCTCCGACTTTTGTCCAACGGTCGGCCAGGAGGAGGGCACTGGCAGCCCAGGATGAACACCAGTTGGAGAAGACCTGTCAGTCAAGGCTCACTCCAGCGGCCTTTCCGTCGATCGCAGCAGAGACCAAGAGCCAATGCTGGCAAGAATTCAGCCCCAAAGACCACACCCACAACAACCACACCCACACCCACAACGACCACACCCACAACCACACCCACGACCACAACACCACCACCCACAACGACCACGCCCACAACGACCACACCACCACCACCACCACCCACAACAACCACACCCTTCCCTGCCACTCCTGTGCCAGAGTTCCCACTGGAGATTTCCACCTCCTTCTATGATTCCTGGTTCAATGAATACATAGGCTCTACCATCAGTCAGCCACCTGACAGTACCCCAGAGTACTATGAGTATGAACATAACACAGAGTATTATTAAACAAAAATCACAACATGCATTCCTGCCTCTCATCTGAAAGGTCTTCTTAGTGTAGCTCTGTACATCCAGAATCATAACATCTTTGCCATCCACTTCTCACCTTTCTCTGAAAACATAGCACAATTTTTTTAAATGGGCAGCACAACTGTCTTAATGTAAACTGAACCTGCAGTAATCCGTATTGTGATCAGAGGGTAGCTTCCCCAGAGTCCCTGAAAACAGGGCACACTCACAAAATCTTAAAAGAACACGCGCACCTGGTGGGAGATTGCCATTTACTAACACACAATTAGAATCCACCAGTGCTTACGGTAGAAGATATTTCATTATAAAAGTTTATTTACATTTTTTGCCATTGTAGTTACATGCTACTGACCAAAAAAAAAAAAACATGTTTTTCAAAGGGAGAAACAAGACAGAAAGTACTTGATTTATAAAAAATGTTCAGTGCTGCCATATAATTCAGCCTTGATGCTTATTTGTGTTTTTTTTATAGCTTGAACCACAAATTTAACTTGAATGTCTCCTGACACCTTCTGGCACTTTTTAAAGTATCTGTATTATACAGTTAACCTCAGACAATTGTACTGAAATTCATATTCTAGTATAGTAGTGCTCTAGACAGTGACTTGAGGTAAGGCCACTGGACAGAAGTTCATTTTGAGAAGCTGCTGGCCCTGGCAGCCGACGGGTGACACAGCGCATCTGGCCTGCGCAGAGCAGAGGAGAAGGTTCGCCGCTCTCAGTGGCTCACATTCATGTCATTCTCCTCCTCATCCTCGGGAGAAAAGGAGGAGAAGATGACGGGCTCGCACTCAAGAGTTCGCACATTGACCAAGCAAGCCGTGTGCGTGCTGCTGAATTCTGGGACAGAGACCAGGAGGACATCCTGACCATCCACACCTGAACGATACGGGGAGACAAAAACGCAAAGGGCACAATGACATCATATGTAAGCTTCAGTTTAATCAAGAGGCTTCATCTTAACATAATCCAAGAAGAACACTATGACGTTAGCTAACATACCTCAGACATTTAAAAGTAACCCATCATATTATTTCACACTCTTAATAAATTATTTTAGATGCATCACAGAGACCTCTGCACCTAAATGCATCCCATAATAACAACTCAAGTCAAGAACACATTTGGCCCGGAGCTGGCTCACCGGTGATATGCTTAGCCTGGTACGAAGGTGCATTTCCACTGAAGTACACGTGGGGGCACTCTTCAATGATGAAGGGATCACTTTGGTAGAATGGGTAACAGCCTTATGGAAAAAGCAAGGGGCAATAACCGATCAGACCATGCATCCACCCACAGGACCACACCCCCAGGGCTGACCTGTGCCTCTGATTGGCTTTTACCTAAAGTGTCTGGAGCGGTGGGTGCCAAGTGGCGGAGACGCAGGGTCCTCTCCAGGACGTCGAGGTGACTGTCCATGCTACTGTACTTCACTATGTCGTTCACATTCTGCCCCGAGGTACCCAAGAACCTGGCAAGCATAGACTAGTCTGTTAGAACAATCCCTCACGGATCCACTGAAGTCACATTTCGGCCAATCAAGCCTTTACACACGTTATGAAGGTACCTTTGGCCAATCACATACTCACACGCATTCAGAAGTAACATTTCAGCCAATCACATACAAATAGAAAGGATGCGTGCGTTCCCCTTCTGCCTACCCCCGGTGCTCACCGGACTCCATCGATGTCAGCTTGATAGGGGTTGGTGACCAGCTGCAGCGTGGGATATGCTGTGGACAGGGGGAACATGCAGCGATGCAGGGGCTGCTGCGGCAGAGTGTAGTTGCTGGGGTCAAACTGCCCGGGCATGACATCCACTGGTACAGAAGCCTGCAGATGGGAGATGTGGATATGCACTGTACACCTTTCTGAGAGATGGATCACATCCCAAAAGACAAAACGGTTTTAGATAACCTACAGTCTTTTTCAAACAATGCTGTGCTTAAGTTTTGTTTCACGGCATGCTAGCCTGAAGCCAACATTCATAAACAGCTTGTCAAACCTCAGCCGGTACCCAGGAAGCGTGCCAGGGCACAGAGGGGCCTCGCTTACCACCAGCTGCACCAGCAACTCGTCCAGCAAGCGGATGGCCTCCACGCTTCCCGCCTGGGTCTTCTTGGTCAAATACTTAGCCTAAGACAATGGAGGGTACACACACAGCCATTTAGTATTTCGATTAGCTACGCATAGAATATGTTTGACTTCAGCCCACGTTACAGGAGTCCCGCTCCTAAGGCTTCCCAAGCAGCTCACCTTGTTGACAGTGTCTCTGTCCTGGGTGCTGTGGCTTAGAAGGTTCCCAGCCAGCAGGACGCGGCAGATGCGCGCTGCCCCACTCTGCTCACCCTGGTCACCCAGCTGCCCGGAAACCATGTCCACCAGAAGCTGGAGGCTCAGCAGGCTGTCCGCCCCGCTGCCGCCCAGGCCCAGGCCCAAGCCAGAAACCAGGAGTACGAATCTGCCAGCCAAAATATACACTAGCAGAGGCCACCTCACACGTGCTCGCATCTCTCCCATAATGCACCAGAGTGAGATTCAGCCTCACCGATCGGAAGTCAGGGGCGGCCTGGGGTGCTGCTGCGGGAGGTCTGCCATGCTGAAAGCCTCCACGGAGAAAATGCCGTCATTATTCTCAGCTCCGAGTACAGCGATCACACTGCCTGAGGGTGGAGTCACAGCTTCAGAGGCATCTTAAGGCTCAGCTTCACAGCGATGCAGCACGCTAAGGCTCAGCTTCACAGCGATGCAGCACACATGTACGTACACACAAAGCAACAAACTAAACTGGCAACAACCACACAGTCATCCCAAAAACCCACAACCATCACCCATACCAAACTACAGAAGCAAGAAATAGGACACACACCTGTGACAAATTCTGGCATGTCAATGTTTCCCTCCAGCTTGATTCGTTGCAGTTCATCTTCTAGAATGAGCTCATCTGATTGGCTGATGTACTTGGCACGTGGAGGCTGGGGCAGCAGGTTGTGCTGAGAGCCCAGGACAAAACACAAAAGGTGTGTAAATCAGACTAATCAAGCAGGCGAAGTTTGGACTATCTAGCATTAGCAGGTTTTTTGTCGTGTACCTCCTCGCTTATTTCTTTCAGGATGGATGGCTGAAGCTCCATGTTCTTGAAGAGGGTTCCCACAATGCAACACTGCTCGCCAATCTGAAGGTCGCAGAGCCTCCTCACCTGCACACCGGCACCTGAAACCACACACCCAATTAAACACCTGCTGGTACGGTAATCTACTACAGGAAGCCAAGGTATGGCAAAAAACGGAGAGCCTCTAGGTACCCCAGTTCTGCTTGGCTCTGGCGATGAGGATGCCTCTCATCTGCATGAGCCTTGTAGCGTAGATATGCGCATACTGCCGGTTGAAGCTGCGCTCCCCGACTCTGAAGCGCTCGGTGCAGCTGGCGTAGTCGGGCCGAACACGCTCGAACAGCGGGCCCTCCGATCCCGGCGGACAGAGCAGAGTGCCCTCCTTCCGGACTGCGAGATCAGAGAACATCGCGTGGGCCTGCGGGGACAAGGACACAGTCCGAAGAGGTCACGCCTGGGCCGGACCGCGGCTTCGCAAAACCCGAGCGATACTGACAGCACTTCGGTTTCACACCGCTGAGGGTGATCATCCAAATATGGGACGCAAAATTCTTATGATAACATTTTAATAAATATCCTCCATCTGTCAACTTTCTGTATTCGTTACCAGTTATACAAACGGACAGGGGGGACAGCTAGACATTTCAGATAGATCCCTAAGCATCACTGGTATTTAGCAAGATCGCGTTTATTTAATTACTGTTATGCCAAATAAAAAATTGGTTTGCCATATTCCAATCTAACTTTTACGATACACCGAGCATATAGAGAGATATGCAGGGTGTTAGATAAACATCAGTTAATGTCCTGATACCGGTCCATAACTTGATATCAACCACCACAAGCTTTAGCTGAAGCAAAATCAGATAACATGCACCGAGTAAACCACACGATACGTCGTCCTGTAAACAGAGAAAACGGTATACTTACTGAGTTCTTTTATAACTTACTCGTGAGGCAGTAATGCAGTCTTATGCGGAAAACGATGTGCTATTATAGTATATTTTTCACTATATTAGTCTTAGACGCGGGCAGCGTGGCGGCGGCATTGAGAACTCCCGCCGCTGTTACCACCTTTGACCCGTGACGTAAGACCCAGCGCTCGGAGGCATCGCGGTGCCATTTTGGGAAGGGCGCGCTCTTTTTTTTTTTAAAAAAAAAGGGGCTGTGGAGATGTTCTGTATATCTGCATTTAGAAATTATCTGTAACTTTCGGGATGTCTCATTACTGCTGAAAATTTGCATGCTGCTTTTTGTCTTCTGATAAATTAGCAGTGGATGAAACGTTATTTTGGAAGAAAACGGCAAAACAAACACTGAATTAAAAGTGAAATCAACTAATTTATTTTCATGGGAACTATTCATTCTTCAATTCTGTTACTGTCCAAGGAAACAAATGCATATTTATGCAACATATGACAATTATCCATAAATAAACTCTGGGTTCACCGTGCTCTTTCTATTTACAGAAACAATATAAAAAAATATTGGATTACGGCACTAAGCCAATACGTGAATAAACCCCTAAAGGAGACCTATAGTTGCTATAACGTTATTTGGCAAAGAAGTAGAATAATACCTGCTGCAGCAGAAGCAAAGCAATTTAGGTAATTAGATTAGGAATTAGTCTAGATAATAACCTCCATAAATACATTTAGTTTCAATAGCTGACACTTAGCTATTCCAGTCTATGCAATGTCGCATTCTGATAGTGCGGGGTGACGAAGTGCAAACCGGTTTTTCAGTGATTGACATAGGTAAGTAGAAAAACGATTGTAACAAGTACATTTTATTCTTTTCCATTTTCCTCAGAAAGTCACTTAAATACATCTAACGGAGAATATGTAGCACGGTACTACCCAAACCTTGACCATATACACGCAAGTGAATCTGAAACATTGTTAATATTTTTTACAGTACCACAAGGGGATGCTTCTCAAGGAAAACATTTCATAATGAGCTAAAGCAAACCGTTTAAGTTGAACCCCCTTTAATATAATTCATGAAAAGGATTTATAGGCAGGTGTCGATTTATGTAAACCCATCCATCCATCCATCCATCTTCTGTAACGGAATATGTAAACCGACTTACGGAAGTCCGTATTTATGTAGAAAAAACAAAACACCCGAGATACATAAAGTTTTCAGACGCGCTAACGCAAAAAACGCGACATACGTAATACGCAAGCCGCCGGACGCTTGGCCGTACTCCGCAAAGGTGACTTCCTGCAGCTTTCCAATTTTTGCCTTTGCCTTGTTGTGGTCCAATCATTTAGTATACGGTACGTATTTCGCATTGTTTGTATTTTTTATATTGAGCATCATGGATGGCAAGCGTCCTAGGGAATGTAAAAGTGAATCGGCCCGTAAACGAACAGCGATTAATTTAGAATTGAAAATTAAAATAATCCGGAAATATGAAGCTGGACAATGTTTATCCGCAATCGCACGTGAATTCGGTTTAGCCAATTCAACCGTAAACACTATAGTGAAGGATGCTGCACGCATAAAACAGCATGTGAAAGGAACAGCATGTCTGAAGTCGACAATAATAACAAAGAGACGTGAAGGCGCAATTAGTGAGATGGAAAAATTACTAACATTATGGATGGAAGACCAAATCCAAAAACGTGTTCCACTAAGCGTAATGACCGTACAAGCAAAGGCAAGAAGTCTATTCGACGATCTCAAGAAAAAATATCCCGAAGGCACGCAGTCGTTTTCTGCAAGCAGTGGTTGGTTTTCACGATTTAAAAACCGTGCTGGTTTTTGTAATGTGTTCGGCGAGGCTGCTGGTGCTGATCTTGAACGAGCTCGAAAATTTCCAGAGTGGCTTCATAAAATCATAGTCGAAGGACCGTATTTGCCCGAACAAATTTTTAACGCAGATGAGAAAGCCTTATTTTGGAAAAAAATGCCATCTCGCACGTATATTGCTAAACAGGAAAAAACTATGCCGGGATATAAAGCCTCCAAGGATAGACTGACTCTTTTGTTCAGTGGAAATGCATCTGGAACTTTTAAACTAAAACCTCTTCTAGTTTACCCCTTTGAAAACCCATGCGCTTTAAAAGGCATCAGCAAGGCAACTCTGCCAGTGCATTATCGTTCAAACAGCAAAGCATGGGTCACTGTGGAAATATTTGAGGACTGGTTCGTTAACTCTTTCGTTCCTGAAGTAGAAAAATATTGCAAAGAAAATGATATTCCCTTCAAGATATTGCTGATTCTGGATAACGCTCCTGGTCATCCTTCCCATCTTGATGATTTTCACCCAAACGTAAAGGTAGTATATCTCCCTCCAAACACAACTTCATTAATACAGCCCATGGATCAAGGTGTGACTGCGCATTTCAAGGCATATTATTTGCGGGCAACTTTTGCTCAGGCAGTGGCGGTTTTAGATGAGAATCCCGAGAGGACACTCATTGATTTTTGGAAATCGTACAATATTTATCACGCTATCCGGAATATTGAAAAGGCGTGGGCAGAGATTTCACAAATATGCATGAACGAGGTTTGGAAAAAGCTTTGTCCGCAGTTTTTTTCTGACTTCGCAGGCTACGAAAAGGATGAGATGTTTGAGGAAGTGTGCGAGAAAATTGTTCAGCTTGGGAAGCAGTTGCAGCTAGAGGTGAATAAGAAGGATGTGCAAGAAATGATTGCACACGATGAAGAGCTGTCTAATGAGGATCTCATGGAGCTGGAAGCAGCTAGAGTTGCGGAAGATGAAAGAAGTGAAGGCGTGGAACCCGAAGTGGAACCCAAAATTGAACCCAAATGGTTCATGGCAACAGAGATGGCCGTCGCTTTTAAGGAATTAAATTCCTGTTTGGCACGGTTTGAGAAAATGGACCCGAATACATCTCGTTTCCTAAAAGTGCAAAGAATGGCAGAAGATGCCTTTGCTTGCTATCGTGAGATATATGAAGAAAAGAAAAAAGCTGCTGCAGATTTTTTTTTTAAGTAAATCTACAGGGAAAATACAGAAAGTGTTCTTATGTACATTTTATTACTATATTTTTGGCATATTTCTGCTGTAAAGTGTCTTGAAGTACTAAAGACATAATGTACAGAATTTTAAAAGTAAATTTAAACTAAAAATATATTTAAGCTTATTTTATTTAATATATGCTTTTAAGTACTGATTTTTTTATTTTTATCTGAGTTGTGTAACAGCATGAAAATCAGTTACCCCATCTTAGGTGTCTGCATATATGTGCGTATATGTGTGTGTGTGTGTGTGTGTGTATTTTTCTTTTTTTTTAAAAAAAAAAAACAATGAATAACAGTGTCTCTATATTGGTATGATTGCTTGGTCTCCATGTGTTTTGTTAATGTGACCTGAATTGTTGTGCTATAAGACTGTGTGGGGTAGTAATGCCTATTCTATCAGAAATATTTTTTTAAAATGTTTTTCTGATAGTATAGGCATAAACAACACAACAAACAAAGTATACCAACACACCCTCACCCACCCACCGCAGACACATGGGAGTAAATGAATAAAAAGGATACTCCCAAAAAAATATGTAGCACTAGAAATATCAATAGACATCTAGAGATTCATTACCATTAACATAAATCAGGCTTCTGGAGCACAAGAGGATCAAAAACACATTAGTCCGTCTCTAGATATACTAGGCATCTTCTCTATATTCATATCCTACCTCACATAGATACAAATTGTAAAAATCTTCTCCATAAGTCAAAGAAGTCTTTGGTTTGAAGACTTGAAATCAACAGAATAAATATGCAGTAGACATAATTTAGGATCCTGTGGGGTGACTTCCATAGTTAGATTGGAGGGTAATGACTATTTTAAGTTGATATGAGGATTAAGAAAGCCTCCTGTTTTGTAAAAGTTGCAACGGCAACAAACGTGTTACTGTATGTGAATGTCAATTAAAGGGTTGATTGTGAACTAGTCCGAGAACCTAATACAAGGCTACTTCCAGGGACTGAAGGGTGTAGACCTAGACTCAGGTCCGACACCAGAAGTATATTCCAGTTACCCGGCCCTACTCAACCTGGTACGTTCTCACCTAGCAAACACCGGGCTATTCATGAATATGGAAGGCCATCCTGACCAGCCGGATGATTATGCCAGTGGCGATCTACCACCCACCAATCACAGTGACCTTTACGGAAGTGCAGATGACTATCGCGGCCCTCCTCCTGTTGACAGGCTCGACCGAGGGCACGTGGAACTTGAAGGGGAGGAGGTGGACAGACCCAGTGCGCCTGAGTTTGGAGCAGTGCTTTTTAATCAAGATGCACTCATCTGTTACACTTGGACCAGTTCACAATCAACCCATTAATTGACGTTCACACAGCACGTTTGTTGCCATGCAACTTTTACAGAACAGGAGACTATCTCAATCCTCATATCATCTTAGAATAGTGGTATTTCCAGTTGCGTCAATCGGTGCCACAGAGAAAGCCTGGTCCACCTGTCAATTTCATTAAAAGGGTTATTTTAGCTCAGTATCGCAGAATAGAAAGAAAAGATCTAGATGGATAGTCTGAGTGAATATCTCTATTGCAGTTTTTCAGGAATTAGCCGATTTAATACGTACCTCTTCAGATGTAAATTTATCAGCCTGGTTCATCAGCAGCCATCGAAACCTTTCAGGCAAAGGAACATGAACCACTTCTTGAATGACCAGTATAGTCTATGATGCATGTTTATCATATTGCTACACTTATCCATTTGACAATTGGGGTCACAATATTGCACATGGCTTTCTTTTGATGTGTAAGGAATCCACTTACAAAATCTCTCACCAGTGAAGTTTCAGCAAAAGTATCGTACAGCAAAATAAACCGTGTAATATAAAGTAGACATACACTAGGTGTTTGAAAAATTAAGACAGTCCTTTTCCATCCAAGACACCCTATAAGACCTTTTTTATCAAGATATTGTGACTAAGTGGGGTGAGTGAATTTGCATAAAGGGATGGTCTCCTGGAGTGTAAGGAGCCTGAGCTGGGACAGGAGGCAGAAGAACCAGCTTCCAAAAAAATGCTAGTTACATTTCTGGCCACTGCTAAGTCTGTAGCTTCCTGTTCACCCTAGTGCTGCTCCAAATGGAACCCCCATTCTTTTCCAGACTTTCCTGTGATTATAATTTGATGTCTGTATTAAAATCATCATATCAAATCCTCATATCAACTTAGAATAGGCGTTACTACCCCACACAGTCTTATAGCACAACTCAGGTCACATTAACAAAACACATGGAGACCAAGCAATCATACCAATATATAGACACTGTTTTTTTAAGAAATATGTATATATAAATATATATATATACCCAGAAATGCATACATATACACCTATTATGGGGTAACTGATTTCCTGATGTAGCCTCCACCCAGAAGATTGTGCACATAGTCAATTGACTGGTGGATGCCAGTTTTTTCTAAAACTGGGAACATTCTCTATCGTACTCAAGCCATCAGTTCCCCTGTCATTACCACATGTCTGAGATGAACAGAGGAAGTCTCCATGGCCTTTGGGTGGTGTTTTCTGTTGTGCCAGAATTTTTTCGTATCGGCCTATGATTCCACAGAGAGCATCAATGTGCTCAGTCTCTTCCACTACACCATTCGAATTAGTATTCATTACCTACATCTGGAACCTAGTAAAAGAGGGTATGAATATATTCTAATTCTGATTGATCACTTCACACGCTTTGCACAAGCTTATCCAACAAGGAATAAGTCTGGCAAAGCAGGAGCCGAAAAGATTTTTTATGACTTCATCTCCCATTTTGGATACACCGAAAGGCTTCATCGCAATCAAGGTCGTGAGTTTGAGAACAGTCTCTTTCACAGATTGTGAGAGTTGTCTGGAATTTCACACTCACCATATCACCATATCATCCGCAGTGCAATCTGGCAGAAAGATTTAATAGGACTCTCCAAGAAGAAAAAATGAGTGAATGGATCGATCATCTCCCACACATTGTACATGCACAAGGCATTAGTCAGTGGGTTACTCGCCATTTTTTCTCTTGTATGGCAGGACCCCATGGTTGCCGGTCGACTGGATGTTTGGTTTAAATAGGCAAACTGATGCACCCAGCCGGGAAAGCTTCGCACAAACTGGGCTGCCAAGATGAAGGAAGCTTACAGAATTGCAGCTGAGAACGGCCACAAGTTGTCAAATAAAGGTAAAGGACTCTGACAAAAAGATAAAGGGGACTATCCTCCAGCCTGGTGATAGAGTGCTGGTCTGCAACCTTTCTGAGAGGAGGACCTGGAAAGCTGAGGAACTACTGGGAGAAGGATGTACATCATGTGGTGGAAAGAATAGGAGACGGAGCAGTTTATAAGGCGCAGCCAGACAGGGGAAGCAAAGCTTTACAGTACATGTCCTTCGCCGGAATCTTCTCCTGCTGGTTAATGATTTACCTGTAGAAGTTGAACCACCCATGGAGAGAAGATCAAGAATTCGACGACAAAAATTGCAACTGGCCAGCAGGAATGTTAATTAAGGAATGGAGAGTTGTGATGAAGTGGAGGACATTTACCATCAGGACCTCTAACCCAGGATACCCAGTAACCCTCCAGACAAGCAATTACAGCAGGATCCAGAAAATAATTCAAGATTGCGAATAACTGGCAGAGAATATCATCCTCCACAGAGACAAGGAACCGTGGAGACTCACCTTAGCAGTGGGCAACAAGGGTTACCCCTGGAACCTTGAAGACCTTGTTACAGCCAGGTGGACGAGAACATCGGAAGGGAAATCAGGACTCAGGGTACAGGGGATGAAGTAGAGAGAGAGGAGAATACTGTTGATAGGGAGGACAACTCGTTCAAGACCATGGGGCGGAAGAAATGGTAGAGGAACAACCAGAAATGTATTGTGGGCAGGAGGAAGTGAACATAAGAGGTGATGAAGAGAATGTGAGAGGAGTTGGAGAGTGTGAGAAGATGTCAGAGGATGACAAAAGCAAAAGAGTGGCTCACACATGACCCTTTAGGTCAGCCAACCTACACACACTTAAATGCAGGAATACACTCGCTCATACAGTATTTAATCAGTACCTCTCAATGTCATACTGTCCCTTACCTTGTTATGTAATGCAAATCCACCTTGTTGTCCCTTCTGCCATAGATAGTAAATAGATGGACATGTCAGGAGACATTTTGGAAATGAGGGGAGAGTGTAGCAGGATGAAAATCAGTTACCCCATAATAGATGTATATGTATGCACATTTATATATATTTTTTCCTTTCCTTTCTCCTTGTTTCCTTCCTCCGTGTTTATCCGCATTCATACGTGTATTAGTTCAGACTCCATTTGCAATGGGGGGTGTTGGACCATGAGTGTTGGTAGAGCAATAATTCTGGGCAGGAAATTCATCTTGAATAAATCCTGCACCATCTTGAACTGATACTTAAACGTGTGCTGTTTTTCTCTCCCAATACAGGTTAGTAAATATCTGGGTTTAATAGTCATATATGCCCAATATCAGATGTAAATACCATCCTTATTTATTCTGCTTTATTAATTTGTACCAAGTTGTGGTTTAAAGCCAGAAATCTATCTTTTTGTTGGGGAAATGCTAAGCGCTAGTTAGCGGTTACAAGCCATCCGTGTCTATACAGCATGGTTCGCTGGGTGCGGGAGTTTGTTTTAAATACAAAGGACCACGATATAATGCAGCCTTTAAATAAGTGGGTTTATTCATTAATAACATGCAGACTTATATTTGTGTTTTTGTGTGACTCATTGGTTGTGCTGTCTCTAGTGTATGTGTATTTTATCGTTTGTGAATGGGTCAGTGTGAGAAAGAAACACAGCCCCATATCGGTGTGTATATATA
>JAODKF010000046.1:15567657-15590404 GCA_026779585.1 Mormyrus proboscirostris | reverse complement strand
TGTGTGTGTGTTTGTGTGTTTTCTCATATGAACTGTGTACATGAGTTATTGATTGCACCAGAGGGTGTTATTGTAATCTTTTCATGAGAATATTTGAAATTTAATTAATATTTCCATCTCTATTGCAGTATTACAATGTTTACATACTGTTAAAAACCACTGCTGTCTCCAAACTCACTGTCACACTGGATCTCCAAGGGGTTTATTGTGGACCGATGGAAAAAGGGAATGGAAGAGGGCCTAATAGAAGACTACTTTCAGGGCCTGGAGGGTGCAGATCTAGACGCACCCCCGAGTATGCCAGTTACCAGACCCTACTCAACCTGGTACGGTCTCACCCAGCAAACACCGGGCTATTAATGAATATGGAAGGCCATCCTGACGAGCCGGATGAGGGTGCCAGATCTACCACACACCGATCATGGTGACCTCAAGAAGAACAAACAATGCCCTTGAATGTTCTGAAGCCAGCAGCTGAGATATAGTGGGTATGCATTTTGTCACTAGTGGAAAAACAATGTTAAACATGAGTTTATTGTAGCCATAACATTTATTGCATTCAGTTTATGGATTACAGTCCATATTAGCATCTTAGCACTTTGTAGTCTGAAGGACTGATTGTTTTGTCTCGCCTCATGATTCCTCTTTTTCATCTCCGTGTGTGATGATGTAGCACAAAGACTTGTAGTCGATATTTCCAGTTGCGTCAATCGGTGCCACAGAGAAAGCCTGGTCCACCTATCAATTTCATTAAAAGGGTTATTTTAGCTCAGACAGTATTGCAGAATAGAAAGAAAAGATCTAGATGGATAGTCTGAGTGAATATCTCTATTGCAGTTTTTCAGGAATTAGCCGATTAAATACGTACCTCTTCAGATGTAAATTTATCAGCCTGGTTCATCAGCAGCCGCCGAAACCTTTCAGGCAAAGGAACATGAACCACTTCTTGAATGACCAGTATAGTCTATGATGCATGTTTATCATATTTCTACACTCATCCATTTGACAATTGGGGTCACGATATTACACATGGCTTTCTTTTGATGTGTAAGGAATCCACTTACAAAATCTCTCACCAGTGAAGTTTCAGCAAAAGTGTCGTACAGCAAAATAAACTGCGTAATATAAAGTAGACATACACTAGGTGTTTAAAAAATGAAGACAGTCCTTTTCCATCCAAGACACCCTATAAGACCTTTTTTATCAAGATATTGTGACTAAGTGTGGTGAGTGAATTTGCATAAAGGGATGGTCTCCTGGAGTGTAAGGAGCCTGAGCTGGGACAGGAGGCAGAAGAACCAGCTTCCAAAAAAATGCTAGTTACATTTCTGGCCACTGCTAAGTCTGTAGCTTCCTGTTCACCCTAGTGCTGCTCCAAATGGAACCCCCATTCTTTTCCAGACTTTCCTGTGATTATAATTTGATGTCTGTATTAAAATCATCAGCCATGAACATTGGGGCATCTTTAGTGCCTTTTCTATGTTGTTGGATTTAATTTCTTCTTTATATACTAGGACATTAAGAGCTAAAAGATGAATCCTTCCATTTTCTGACCACTTATTCCGTACAGGGTTGTGGGGGGAGGGTGCTTTTCCAGGCAGGGGCCTTGGACAGAATACCACATACCCTGGAGAACTGAGAAACACCAACAGACCTAACTGCATGTCTTTGGCCTGCTTGACATGGGAGGAACATGCAAACTCCACATGTAAGGAGCACGTGGAGTTCCAACCCCCAAGCCTGAAGGTGTGAACTATATAATGATATTTAGTCCATGAAATTTTGTCATTTTTACTGCTGGCAAGTAGAACTCTCAGTTTTACTGTTACAGTGAATACTCACTCGTCCTTGTTAACAAAACCAGTGCCGTCTGGGTCAAAGAGCTTAAATGCATTCAGAATGGTGTCCTCCGGATCAGTACCTAGGAAAACAAAGTCTTGCATGAGTCACCATCAGCTTTAGCCAATTTTCTAAACAGACAGCTGGTCAATGACCCTGCAAACTATGGCAGAATATCAAGAATAAAGATTTTTATTTTTTAAAATAAGTCATATTGTGATCTCATCCTTGGCTATGATAAATTGGACAAATGAACTATATTATGCACTATGCTCTTTTTTACACTTTCCTGCTAAAATGTTAAGAAAAGCAAGTAGGTTTCCCATAAAGGGTAGTAGATAAATTAACAGGTTATCAAAACAGCTCCATAATTGTTAATTTAAATTCCAGCTGCCCTGAAGGTCCGGCAGAGATTCTCACCATTGAGTTTCTCTCCAAAGAGTGTAAGAAAGACAGTAAAGTTGATGGGGCCTTTTCCTTCAGCTAGCATCTCTTCTAGCTCCTCATCCTTCACGTTCAGCTTACCTGTAGTAGGCACTGTGTTACACCTTACACCACACTCACAGAACTGGGCATCAACTGGGGCAAAGCTTTACGGACTAAAGCCAAAGAGCATACCTAGCTGTGCGTAGGTTTCTTTAAGGTCCTGCTTTTTGATGATGCCGTCTCTATCCTGGTCAATGCAGCTGAAAGCCTGCAAATATTTCATTATGAAGATTGACTCTCACCCTTGTGTAACATGAGTGTTTATATAACTATAATGTTCGTTGTGCTTTTTGATGTGTGTCATCTTAAATAGCATGGGCCTAAATGCCAGCACTCGTCACAGTTTTTCCATCAGTGAACAACCCTGATCCTCACGCACCAACCTCACTATAGTTAAAGACAAAATTTAAAGCCGAAGGGCCAGACGTGCAGAGCTATACAGCAATACCTCCTTAAACTCCTGGATCTGAGACTGTTCAAACATGGAGAAGACGTTGGAGGAGCCTCTCTGAGTACGTTTAGCAGCAGCTTTGCCTTTTGCTTTCTTGCTGGCCTGATCCAGAGGGAATATCCAGTTAATGTTTCACTTTTAGTCGGACCACGTCGAGAAAAACTTGCCCAAATATGTATACAAACATAGCAATTAACACCTCAGCAGAAAATGAAATGGCAAAGTCCGCAAAGTATTGTGGACTTTTTAATGCTGTGATTCCTTCACTTATTTTCCTAAATCTGTTTTTTGCAAAAGTCTTCCAGTAGTTGTTAGCGGTGGTCACATACTCACCATGTCTGCTGTGGCGATGCCTCTGTGCCCAAGGCCATAGTCAAACTTGTGGTGGATATAAGTATGGCACCCCTTATCAGCTTCTCTCCTATAATAAGAAGGTGTTGGAACCTGCAGCCCCATACATGGAAATCCTCATCCCCTTAGACCCAGTGACTATGATAAGTGCCCAATTGCTTGAATTCCTAAGGGGTGGAACTGAGATAGGGAATGGGAGGGGCTTGTCAAAACGGCTTCATTATCACAGGGACGTCTCTGCACAGAAGAGTGCAGCTAATTTGTGATTGTGCATGATGTTTCTAGGGAACATTTCTCTGCACGTGAATCCCACATTAACTTATTTACACTCTTTTGTTGCAGGATATCGAATACGTAATAGAACCAATGTACTGTAAAATTAAGGGAAAATGAGAAGGGGGTTCTGTCTTATATCTGACAGGTTGAGGGCGTCGATGGGTCATCTTAAATGGGATCATCCTCATTAGGTGCCTCTGTTAAATGTACCCAAGATAATCATCCTCATTTTCAAACGAAAGCCTTGGTCAGGCAGATTGTCTCCTGAAATGTAGAAAAATCTCACCGTCTTGCACTTGGTAGTGAGTTAGTAGTATTCACCATCTTACAAAATAAGCCTTTTCCTGAAACCACTTCTGGCACAAAACAGACCATGTAGAGCTCAATGGCATGAAGACAGTTTAATAAGAGATGTTTCATAGGTGATTCAGAATCATACATATAGTTTAAGTCCTATTTACATTATACACAATGTACAACCATTTGATTGAATAAATACACAATAAACAAATCGATATGTAGGATTAAATGTTTACTAACCGATTTAAATTATTTAGGATTTTGAGATTTACAGCCTATTGAAATCTGAACCAAAATAATAGCAAAAGCAAGATCACTGTAATTCTTTTAAAACAAGTGTAATAATGATGAATATCCATCTTTACATTATAAGTGCAGTTACAGTCCTGATTGGGTGCAGCTCAATACCATGTTTCCCAAACTTGCTGTTTATCCATCCCGAGGAAGAGATACAAAAACATTTAATAATTTCATCATTGTCTGTGATGGAAAGAACACGTCTGACTCCATATCGTATCAACCTGGCCATGGGCTAGAATTCAGCAAAATAAATGAGAAAAAAATGCAGGCTTGGAAATACCTGCGATAAATATGAAAACAGCAAATCATCTTCTGTGCCTGTGCAAAAGGAAGGAAGGCAAACTTAGCATCTGTCTTTAGTATAAACCACTCATTCATGCAGGAGGCATAGGAACCTGGGGAGATGTGTGTCCCCCCCCCGCATATACTCAATTTGGCTTCATTCATCCCTCCTATAACTTGACTGTAGTATTTAAATTACTTTTATTTAAATTTAAATTACTAAGTTGTGCCTGACCGCCCTCAAGCACTATCCTATGCCGCCGTAACGGAGAGACATGAGATGTGATGTTCATGGGCATTTCTTGAGGGCCACCTCATCCTGGGAGCCTCTCTTAGGGGTCACAGCGGAGACCAGGGCCACTGCCTGTCCCCTCTCCTCCCCTGACTGGATGAAGGTAATGTCACAGTGCGGTGTCAGGTCTCGGACTATTTTCTGGAACTTGTGTTGGAAACTGGGGATGAAGAAAAATGTTGGCAAGACCAGGGTGGGTGACATCAGGTGCCAAGCGTGAAGCGCTCGCACACAGCTCAGTGGTCACCTCACCAGTGGTGCAGTTTGTAGACTGAGCCGTCAACACCCACGGTGATCCTGAGCTCCTCCTGGTGGCGGCGATCCATCAGAGGGTTGGTGATACCCGCCAGCCCGGCCCTCTACACATGGGTGGCCCCAGTGGGCACACTGTCACAGGCTAGACGCACGACATTGCAGTCCAGCTCTGTGAGTAGCAGCCCCAGTGATGACAGGATGTTGTAAATCTGCTTCCTGTCCCCCGAGTCACTGGCAGAAAGAAAGGGCAGAACCTGAGGCTTGACCTGGTCTCCTTACCACCCTATGCAGGACCCCAGATCTCTCGTAAAAGCTGCTAAATGCTTTTAACAGGCTTCTGCTTTCCATGGAAAGCGGAAACTGAAACCTGCCTGCTTGTGGGACCGGAGGGTCGGGTGGTGAAGGACTCACCTCGCTATCTGTGACACAGAGCATGTCTCAAAGCTGCCCCTGGTCTTCAGGCAGTCCAAGTCATCGCCACCAAACAGCAGATTTTTATTGACCAGCTTCAGCAGCACCAGCCGGACCCAACTCACCCATGTCTTTCCCACCAATGAGCTTCTCATAGCTTGGGATCTTGGGGGGGGGCTGTCTTACGCGGGTCACACTGCTATGCAAAGTAAACACCCATTAAGCATGTAGCTGTTAATGACGTTACTGGTATATGGGGTGGGTGGGGTTTGTTTAACTGTGTCACGGGAGAAAAACTAACATGCTGCCCAGAGACCACCAGAGAGCTGGGTGAGAGAGAACCAAGCTTGCCGCAGCTGTCAATCTCCCTTCCCACTGAAGTTCAAAGATGCTCTTCACATCAGAAACTGTGGTCTTCCTGCCGTTCCCATAAACACATCCGTAGGTAACATCAAACAGAGTTGATTAATACATCAGCAATGACTTCAGTCTGTATTTTCCCGTCGGTCTGCATGTTTTGTGCCCTACAGGGAGGTGCATGAGATGCTGTATTACAGCTACAGTGGTATTTTCCATGTGAAACAGAACAATCGTGGTGCTTAGAGCAAAATAATTAAGTTCATCCAGGTTATAATATGCTAAAGGTATTCTTCATTACTAAAGCATAAATGCACCATGGAGAACATGTAACTGGGAAGTGCATCACACAGCTACTGGCCTGGATTGAACGAGGTCTGGTCCACTCGTCATATCCAGGCAGAATTCCTCAAGCTCCCCGTTGTCCCCGAGAGCGCCCCTCGCCACGTTCACGCACATCCTGCCCTCTTCGCCTTCCACCAGCTTGACCTTACGCATCTCCTCCATGTAAAACATGTTGCAACCTGTCCCTGGGATAGAGTGAGGGGCACCGAGTGGATGGAGTGGAAATCGACGACACGTCTCTGCACCGCCTTGCCAGGACACACACTGCCACATCGTATTCTCCTTACCCACAATCATTCCAACCTCACAGCTGCGGTCCTCGTTGTAGCAAGAGTTCAAGGTGGCCACCGTGTCATTCACGATTGTGACCACGTCCATTTCAAAGTCCTAAAGCAACAATATTGCCTAAGTGCAAAGGGCTTTACCGCTTTGACATTTTCTAAGTGAATATAATACATTTCCATTAATGACATTCTCAGGGTCCAGCCTCAACAGCAGCAGTAAAGAGCAGAAAGAAGAAAAATCAACAGTAATTTCATTTTAATATGAAACATTTTAATTAAGAAATGGGAATCTCACTGTTACAATTAATGCTTTTGACTGTAGATGCTGAAAGGGTCGAAACTGGAGCACGACTACATCTGAAGATGTCAGTCCTTTCACGTTGAGGGATGCACAGATGAGAGAAAACGCTCAGCCCCCTTCTCTTAATGGCATTGCGGGGCATTGCTGACAACGTTATTACCCTCCGTCCCAGATGCCTTGAAACATTTAGTCCAGTTCAGCAGGATGCCACAGGAGGCGGAGCATCCAGTCAGCTTGTCCTGCAGCAGAAGTGGCTCTCTGGAGTCTCCCCACCTTGTCTAAGCTCCTCGTGCCACACTGAGAAGGAGACGGTCAATCCCAGTCGCCATTTCTAATGTTTGATTTGATGCTTGGCCAGAAAGTCCGAGATGCACTCAGCGATGTAGTCAAAGAGCTGCACACAGGAAGAGATGAACAGACCAAATGCATGAAAACTTAGGGTTGTATTGGTGGCAGTTGAAGTTAGTCTGTTCATTCTATAGCATTAAGAGAGAACATGCTTACAGAAACATGCACATTTAAATCCTCATTAAAGTCTTACATTATACGAATTACACAGTTTCCGCACTGCAGCCGTGAAATTGGCTTATATTTCTCTGAGCTTATCTGTGCTACATTATCTTCAGAGAGTGTTTCTCTCCGTCTCAGCTGTGCCCATCATGACATCATTGGAGATGAAATACATCTCCTGCTTGGGTTCAACTTTCCAGCCTCGCTGCTCATCCTCCCCCACTTTGAGCAGCATCACCCGGAAGTTTACAAGGTACGCTGCTTTACAAGGTACAGCCTGCTCATTGGCTGCTTTATAAGGTACGGCCTGCTCATTGGCTGCTTTATAAGGTATGGCCTGCTCATTGGCTGCTTTATAAGGTATGGCCTGCTCATTGGCTGCTTTATAAGGTACAGTCTACTCCTTTAAACAGAGACTCATGTTGCTGCAGCTAAATATATACAGCAATCAGATAGGGTCAAGAGGTTCAGTTACTGTGCAGCATTAGAGATACTAAGATATGTGATCTAAGCGATTTTAAATACTGATCTGGTGTCATCATTTATGCTAGAAGTATTGTTCCACTGTTTCAGAAAGAGCCGCCCTCCTGGGATTTGAATGCTGTACAGTGTCTAGAGTTTACTGAGAATAATGCAATAAGAAAAAAGCATCCAGTTAATAGCTGTGCCGCAGCTGAAAACACCATGTTAATTAGAGAGGTCAGAGGAGGATGGCCAGGCTGGTTAGGGTTAAAGCTAACAGGATGGCCGGTTCACGAGTGGAAAATATACCTGCTCAGTATAGCAGTGGCATGCAAAAGGGAGCCCCCCTCTTACTACCAAATAAAGTGTACATGCAAACTGCTTTTGATCTTTAAGTTTTATGTGGTAGAATAAAATAAAAATGTAATGAAGTACAAGCGCTATGAAAATGTTCAGTTCCGGACCAATCCGAATATTTTGCGTTAAACCAAATATGGATGTAGCTTGAATACCTGCCAAATTCATCTACGATGATGATTATCTTGCCTTATTAAATACAATTACAGCGCACTGCACTGCCTGCGTCATACGGTTATTCAGTCACCTTAGCACTTTGTTTCAGTTAAAGAAATGTGCAGAATGTGAGAATAGTTTGTAATTTGTAGAACTATGGAGATAAATTTAATTACTTTACAAGTAATATACATAACCTTTTCTTATTTGTGTTACATCGTTTTACAAGAATTTTACATTAAGTTTTACATTTACAGCATTTGGCAGACGCCCTTAGCCAGAGCGACTTACATAAGTGCTTAAGACTCTGCTATAAATTTTCCATGATTTTATAATCATGACCAGTCAGGCACAGGCAAAACTACATGTAGGCCTATACAATGCAGGCATCGAACTGTAAATGCTGAATACTCTCTCCTGTTCATCCATTTATTATACCATATCTGACCTAATGAACGAAAGAAGCAAAAGTTATGTAGGTAGGCCTATACTAAAATTTAAGGTGCACTTAGATAGACTGCACCATAATCATGCCACTTTCACACCGAGTCGTACCCTAGCTGTGTTGGAGTGTCCATGTATGGGCAATAACTATAGGCCTATCTGTAGATCGTGAACTAGCTAGAATTTTCCCACTTCATTGTTTCCAAACATCTACATTTCAAACAAAATAATTTCACAGGATTGGACAGGAATGGCTTTTCCCTTAACCTTCCCCAGGTTACATCGCCGATCGACAAGTTATGAGTAATACTTTAGACCGGGTAAAAACCGGGGGAAAATTGCGTTCTTTTAACAATATATTTTTTTTAATTCCTAACTAAATGCAATTGAATGTGGATTACTGGTGACCAAGAATGAGATCTGAGTGACTTATACCGTTACCATTAAATTAATTATCTATTTATATTTCAGTGCTGTAATTTTGTAAAACAGCTACATTTATTTTGTCCACAGTCTTGTAATAAGTGTTCTAATCAAAACAAGAGTTTTTCTTTAAAGTTATTTTAAATCTTAACAACTGTACATCACCAGTACACAGTTGACGAGTCATTTCACAAATTCTCCCTGTAGAAAAACAATTGCTGCCACTACTGAGTCTCATGCAGACTTGTAAATCGACGCGCTTCTCTGTTTGTTCTCTTCATTCTCTAGCTTTGATGTCAAGGACGGTGCAAAACTTTCCTGCGCGAAGAGTGGAAGAGTTTTTACACTTTTATACACTTTTGTCGAATGTAATAAGAATATTATACTCCCCAATTGTGTATTAAATAATTATCAAGCAGTGTTATTAATTTGTATTATTGTATTGTTGTATTTCCAGCTTCGATCGTCGTTCATTCGTTTTTGTTTTGTAAGTTCCTTTAGTAATGAATTGCAGATGAGGGTTTTGTAATTTTAGTACTATTCCTTATTCTGTAGGCTTTCTATAGCAAGGAATGTCCCCGCTTCTTCTTATTCAATTTTAACAGAAAACACTTACCTGTCACAACCACTCTGTTTACAGATGCTTCAACTTCGCTTGTTGCGGTTGCCATGCCAAAACCTTTGAATCGGTTGCTCTGGAAATCTCTTCATTTGCTCACTTGTAGTAAAGAAAACACTTACCAAATGAATGAATTAAGTGAACAAGAGGAAATTGTTAAATGGAGCAAAATTCCTTATAAAAACATTGGTCGAGTGTGGCATTTTTTATAACATCTGCATGGGATATTGAAGTGACCGCGTCTCGTGTTGGCTTTTAGTTTTTAGGGGACGATCATACGACACATTTTACATCAATATATTACTTTAACAAATCTCAACTAAACTACCCCACCATCTCGAACAGAATAAGCGGTCAAATGACGGATGGATAAATCAAGAAGACCAATTTAATAAGCTGCATTTAAAAAGCATTTAGTAAAAGTATTTTCTATTCCAAAGCTATATAATGTTTATAATGAATATGACAATGAAGTATAGCTATAGGAGTTTCTATGACATAAACAACATTAAGTGTTTGTATGTGAGTGCTACCGAAGAGAGATATATTGCCGTTTCTCTAATTTGTAATTCCTGAATTTTGTCAAAGAGAGTAATTAAAATTAGTCGGCAATTAATAAAGGCCAGTGTTGGACATGATAAATACACAAATAAAAGTAGCTACTCATATTTTTGCTGCCCATGCAAGTTCACGTGCCAATCATAAATTAAATTCATCAGTTAAATGTTAATTAGCTGGCGTTAAATTATTTAAAGTTGCATAACACGATAATGAGAGCAAGAATGAATTTATTTGAGAGCATATTGCTTGCTTCTGCCAGCCTGCATTCAATTCAATTCAATTCAATTTAGTTTAGCTTTTGTGGGGACTGACCGTATTTTCTAATTTATTTACTCATTGTTTTTGAACTGAACATGACAACTCGAACAATATGTTTCTAGTCGGCACACTTTTACTGTTGGACAGGAGAAAATGACGTGATTCCGTTACAACCTGTCTGACGTGTTTTTCCGGTTGAACCGTTTTCTGTTAAAATAAAAGTCGAGAAGATAATCCGATTGTATTTCAGGTACGTAAAACTGAATTACGTTGTTTTCTAAGAAGCGATTTCTTTAAGAAAATGTATTTGACGAGCGTTTCAAGCTCATACATAAAACGCGAAATTTTGTTAAGTAATCAGGCTATTTAGAATTTTTAAATAGAAAGTGACTCCATTGTCACATCGTCATGTTATAGAAAAAAGTGCCACTCTTCTTGTCAGAGTCTAGATTCTAGTTAAAAGTTAATATTTTTTTAGCTTTTTGAAATAGTCTGATAAATTGGAATTATAGTTTAACGTTTAAAATTGTTGTGCATTTTTCAAAACGTATCAGGAAAGGTATGACAGGTAGTTTTCATAATTAATGACAGGTGGGTATGTATATAATACAATTGATTCCCAGTATTTTCTATATAAACTAATAAGAACACGTGCGCAGATGAATTAATGTGAAGATTGTGGCGGAAATGGTTTTAGGATTTTTTTTTACTGGGAAAGTTAAACCTTATTTATTAATTTATTTATTAAACTTTATTATTTAGCACTTTGGGGAACCCCCCCGCACCAAAACTGAAAAACACAAACCAAAAAAGTGATTATATTAGTGGTATAACTGCAGTGAGCGGTTTATTTGTGTTTCGCACGAACGACAACCGGGTATTTTGGCAAAACTTTTATTCTGAAACATTTCCAGCAGCGGCGCCTAAGGGATTAGGATTTCAATGTTACCGCTGTCAATGATTTTTTTTTTTTCATTTTAGCTCCCGTTTACGTCTTGGTCTATTGAGCTTTGGTTAGTCTGTTATTTAGTTACTTGCTCATATCGATTAAAGTGATATGTCTGCAAAATATACAAGATAGAAACGCACTCTGTTAAAATAACTGTCAGGTAATTACTATTAATCGTGCTTGTACTGATGAATTATTAAATTCTTGTGCTTTTGCTAGCTATCACACTATATATTGAATTATCTTGCATCAGGGATAGATCTGTAGTGTTCAAAAATAGGTGTGTTCCCTATCTTTCAAGCAATCTAATATTGAAATTTCTTGATATAGATAGAAAGTTTACAGATTGCTTGGGTAGGGAACCAAAAGTAAAAATTACCTCAACAAATGAAGTCGGCTGGGCATCTTCTGAAATGCAGATTAAAATTGGGGGCAGATTTTCTATGATATGCTTTTTGTAAGTTGCCTAGCATAGTAGTTGATGGTGGCTTCACCCACCACTATGAGGTATATGGCAGATGACAGGCACCATCTGGTGAAGTGGCAGTCATGGTTTTTTTACTCTTGACACCCAGGTCAGAACACACTCTCAGGGTGTTTCAGTGGGTCTCCGAAACTGACATGAAGCTCTTCAGCCTCAGCATCCTTTATAAAGACACAGACAAGGCTGTCCTTCTTAAAGCGGCCTATGACTTGTCCTCCTTCGGTTTTTTCCAGAAATCCAGGTGCGTTTCCCTGCGGTTTAACGAGGCCGGTCATTACCTTTGTTGTGCTGGCGGATTGTGTGCGCCATTACTTTCCTTTCACCCTTTTGCTCTGTAGTGTGCAGGAGTTCATGACATTCACCAGTGCCCTTGTGGTAGAGCGCAGCTCACCTGGAAGTCGGGCTTCTGTCACGGAGCAAGGTGGGTTTAAGAGAAGAGTCACCCCAAGGTGCTTTTCATGGGTGTGTTGTGATACAACATCGTTAAGATGGAATGATGCAAAAACAGGAAAAAGGGAAGGCAATGAAAAGAAAGAGAGGCAGATGAAAATAGACAACCACACTACTCAAGTAACATGACACATGAAATCTTACATCGTCCCGCTTAGAAACCGCAGCCCAAGGAGCCCAGTGACTATGGTGCACTGGCAGTGCCATCAGGTGTAATGAAATCCTTGGAGTGAATTCTGATTTATCACCTCTGGGCTGAAATATGCAGCAGTTGGAATCCATTTGAGGTCTCGTGGAGGGTGATAGTGCTGAGCACGCGGTACTTTCTGATTCAGTAAGTTTCAAAAACACTGAGACCCAACATGAACACCAGAGCACTGGTTTTAGGTTTATTAGTATTCAATGTTGTTCAGTCTAATGTCTGATATATCGAATCATGTTAAACATTATTTGTCATCTTATTTACATATTTACATTTCATTTATCTAGCAGGTGCTTTTTTCCAAAGCAACATTGATTTTCCAAAAAATGTGAGTTAGACAGTTTCTAGGACATTTGGGATTAACGGCCTTACTCAGGGGCCCAAAGGTGCTTTGCCACGCTTGGGATTTGAACCAGTGACCTTTTGGTCACAGGTATAGGACCCTAAGCAGCTTAGGCTTGCACTCGTATAATGTCTATTCCATCATGACTGTGGTTGATCATGATTCGGGTCACTACTGTTATTTCGACTGTATACACAGACATAGACTGTACTTGTTGTAATGCGCAGCAATTATTTGTAGATTAAGATCCTTTGACATGTTCAGTCAAGTCTTTTTCTGTTTGTCTCATTTATTGTCCAGAGCTTAGTTTAATACTGTGCTCCAAGCTGGTATAGATGTTCTCTGTTGTGCAATCAAAGTGACTGTGTCTGCCCTTAGATCTTGGGCAAGCCTCTAGAGCAGGGGGTATCAAACTCCAGTCCTGGGGGGGCGGAGCCCTGTACATTTTTGAGTTTCCCCTCATTTAACACACCTGATTCAACTCCTTGTGCTAATTACCACACAGCTCTTGAGCTGAACCATTAGTGGTGGAACAGGGAAAGAACTACGCAGGGCTCCAGTCCTAAAAGACTGGAGTTTGACACCCTGCTCTAGAGAAGTGCTTTCTGGAAGCCTCCCTGAAGAGCATGAAGAGACCTGCGTGAGATATTTCTTCAGACCTCACACATATCAGGTTAAGCCTTTGAACAGACACTTTGCTAGACTCAGTAGTTTGAAAAATCCCTTCATTGAAGATGTTTTCATTCATAAACCTGGACTGCTGATCACATAAATTAAGATTCATAGTCTGGTAGTTTCGGTATATGAAAATTTGGGTGCCACAGGGCAAGTGCAATAAAGGTTTAGGTGTAGGGGTGTATAAAGGTTTAGGTGTAGGGGTGTAAGGGCTGGTGTAATTTGTCGGCTGTGTGTATGATGTGGTTTGACGTTGCAGACACAGGCCTTCCAGCTGCTGAGTTTAATCAGCTTGTGGTACGTAAAGCTAAAGTGTAGAAGGTGGCTATTGACACCCCCGTCTCTCTCAGAGTACCTGTGTCACGTGTATGTGCGGAACGACTGCCTCAGCGCGGTCGTCATCGCAGACAGCGAGTATCCTCAGCGAGTGTGCTTCACCTTGCTTGATAAGGTGTGTCTCTCCTTGCACTAAATAAGCCACAGAGTAAAACTGTGATTCTGTGCCATACTCCTCCATACCCATGATGTGTTCTGAAATTTTTTTTTAAAAGAATTTGAAGAATTCAAATACTTTATGGGTAGTTGCAGTATTTATTTGTTTCTTTGTTTATTGTATGCACTCAACTACAGGTGCTGGATGAGTTCACCACGCAGATAGACAGCTTAGATTGGCCAACCGGGTCCCCAGACACAATTCGATATGCTGCTCTGGACAGTTATCTTGCAAAATACCAAGTGAGTGTCTGGCTGCCAGCCTTTGACAGTGACATTCTAGGCTGTGTTGACTGCTTTGATAAGCACTGCTTTGTCAGTGGATATCGGCTGATTGACCGATTGGCTCTCTGTAGAATCCTCGGGAGGCTGATGCGTTAACTAAAGTGCAAGCTGAGCTGGATGAAACCAAAGTAATTCTGGTGAGAATCCCGGTTTATTGTTTTTATGACAGTGTCCCTACATGGAATTCTGAAGCATTGTGACATTCTGTTGTATTTTTACTTTGTAATATATGAAAGTAAAATATAAAGGTTGTTTAAAATTTAAGTTAATTATCAGACGCTAAACGGCATAGTTAATTCATCACACACAATTCCTGGCAAGTGGCATTGGATGATAGCTTTGTGGGTTCAGTCAGGTTGGGACAGAGAGCCATCATCTCGAAGTCCTCTGAATGGCTCTCGTCTCCTGGCAGAACAAGACGATGGACTCTCTGCTGGAGAGAGGAGAGAAGCTGGATGATCTGGTGGCCAAGTCAGAGCATTTGGGATCCCAGTCGAAAACCTTCTACAAGACGGTGAGTGCAGCCCTGGGGCTCCCGACGCTTTGGCTCAGCCAGGCCTCCTTTGGGACGCTGGGTCTCTCACCCTTCTTATCTACCTTATTCACCTCCCTTCCTATGTGTGCTCTTGATATCAAGATATTGAAATATTTTATGTACTCCCTGAGTTCAGAACCTAATTCCACTTTTCCAGCTACCCTGAAGCACAGTGTCTGGACTAATAAACATTTAAGAGTCATCATTTGGAATTATAATGGAATTATGCTGGAATTGCACTGGTTGTCACATAATGCGACACTTTAAATGGCTGGAGTCTGCCGCTTTGGGTTTGTCCCCAAAGGGGGAACGTTCCTCTTCTTTGCCCCGTGTGTTTTGGATATTCATGCACAGATTACATTCATTTATTAAAGACAAATGCAGTTTTTCTGAATGATTAAGCATTTCAGTGCACCTTTGCGAATGACCAGTTTAAATATTGAATCTTGTGCATGATAGAATTTAGTGGAAATAGCTATTTAGGATGGTGTTACTAGTGTTCGCGCCAATACCTCAAGCCCCTTCATTTTCTGCAGGCCAAGAAGCACAACTCATGCTGTAAAATGATGTGATGCTGCATTCGGGCTCCTTTATGCACGGAAGGGCTGGAGACTAGCCGAGAGCCGTGACGGATCGAAAATTATTAAGCATTTGCTGATGCCCTTCCGATGGCACCTGGCAAGTGATGGGTGGGGGGTTTCCGCTAATATTTTAATTAGTAAAACAATTCAGAATGGTTTTGAGGTTCTCTTCTGGATTCTTTCATATTTGTGTTTTTTAGTTTTGAACAATTTCTGAAATATAAGAATATTGTTTGTATCTCCTTTAGTGCACTTTCATAGGTGTTGTGGTGTTAAAATTTTGCTGTTTAGCTGGTTGTGGTTTAACCTGAAGCCTTAAAATATTACTTTTATGCCACTTTAAGAAGCTAACCCAGTGTTAGCCTGACGCGCAGTTGCCCGAGTACTTCTAAACTGTTGATAATTGCTGTACCGGCAGATGGCGCCATAGCCCCATCTTACGCCTGTGTTTTGTGCCGTATCTCCCTCATTCCCTCTAGTGTCATTCCAGTCTAAAACACAGATGTCAGGATTAAGGGGTGTGTTTTTCACTGTAATCCAGCATTTCTCAATTTTCAGCAGGGTACAGCTTCTGTAATCATTCTTCTGACTGCAGTAAAAGCAGTCTTATTTGTTTGAAAAGCACAAAAAATGAAATAATTGATTTCTTTGGCAGGTGGTTTATTTTTGTTGAGCTCAGCAGCTGTCTTAATGCAGAGTGTATTCCTTGTGATCATACTGCTTTGAAACATTCTACAGAGTATTCACGAATCAATATTCGTTTACTTAAAATAAATATATACCATTATTTCCCAACCCAGTCCTTGGTGACCCCTAAACAGTCCATATTTTTGTTCTCTCACCTCTCACCACACTTATACCAGGTAGCTGGTGTTCTTGATTGGCTGGGAGCTAGGAGGGAGCAAACATGTGGACTGTCTGGGGGTCCCTTGGGACTGGATTGGGTAACACTATTGAATACATAGTTGTCTGTCTGGGTGAAACTAAGTAACACATCCCTCTGCAGGCATCTCCCTTGAATCCTGCTTTAGTTACTGCCAACGGTCTTTGCTCTGTTTGTGGAGCCTGTCTTTCCCATGATGCTACTTCCTTCCTCTGCAGTGGTTTGCATGAGCCCTGTTTCTTTACTGTTACATGGGAGATGGTGCAGTGATGCTGAAATAACTTTGTATTTAGTAATGTGCTGATATATTTTCAGTGTTCCAGTTATGTAACTACACTGTCAGAAAAAAAGGGTGCAAGCCTGGTACAGTTTTGTTCCCCAAGGTACAAACAACATTAATGTACCCTCAGTGGTACAAGAAAATGTTCCTCAGTGTCTATTTCTGTACCTTAAATTAGACTATAAGGTAGTATATTTACCTACAGTTAGGGTACAATTGGCAGATCCTTGAGGGTACAGCCCCAGTGACAATTAACTGTACCTGCAAATTGGTATTTTATTTTCTGACAGTGAATGATTATTCAAATACTTGTATTACTCTAAGCTTCTTGTCTAAAATTTTTGTAGAGAACAGGACAAGGGTCTCCAATTTTGGTCCTGAAGAGCTACTATCCAGTAGGTTTTCTATCCTACCTGGGTTCTGGAGAGCCACAGATGTTCGCAGATAAATACCAGGAACAGGTGTGGCCCATCGGAAGCCAGGTAGAATACTGGTGAACAGTGAACCTACTAGTTAGTAGCTCTCCTGGACCAGAGTTGGAGACTCCGGGTCCAGGATGACTTTGATTAAGAGGACCTATAAACCTTTGGGCATCCATGCAGGTTATTACATACTGTAATTAGCTCATGTATGTGAGTTACATGGGTTGCAACAAGGTCATGCCCAGGTGTGAATCCTTAGTCATATCAATGTAAACTGTAATGTTGAAATTGTCTTTACCTGGAAACCTTCGTATAACTTTTGCTGAACAAACTGCTACAGGAACTTCTTGTTATGCACTATTGATTTCAGCTACATACCGTTAAATTGTGTAAATCACTACTAAACAGTATTGTAGCAAATATTTTAATTAAGGTATATTTAAAACACTTTGACGTACAGATGTCTATAGAATTGGTATTCTATTAAATGATGTATGTAGGACGTCTTAAATTTTAAAATGTTTTTGTGATTTATCTGTGTGTTGTCAATGCACTTTTGGTCTTGATCTGTAATATTGTGGTCTATCTATTCTTTGTCTTTTTTACTTTTGTTCCCAACAGACCAAACTTTAAATATATTGTTGTTTTTCATGTTTTGGCCTGGATTGAGTGCAGTTGTGTGCTTCGGTTAAATAACTCTCCAAGTGCCTTTGGAGTTTCTGCTTTTTTTCCTGAAACCTGGAACTCTTAAGGATAGCTTTATAAATACTATAAAAGTTTCACTTTACAATATTTCATGAATTTAATATCTACCAATTGAGACTACTTTAGTAATAATAAAAAATGCACACCTTTTCATCAATCCTTTAGCCTTGTAATTCGTAATCTGAATAAAATGACTGAGGTGATATTGATGTGCTACTGAGATTTTGTGGTTCTGTGTAACAGTGAATTGTTTGTTGGACTTGATCAAATGCTCCCTTAAGTGGTCATTGAGTTTCCAATAAAATTTGGCTTGAATAGTAAAGTATTTGTGTCCAAACTTTTCTTTCAACTTTAAATTTGTTACGTCAGTCAATTTTTTTTTAGTTACTGCTTAAAAAGCAATTATTTAAAAATGTTTTTAATTTAAATTTTATGCCATAGGCACCTTGGTAACATAACGGTGATACTGAAATAAGTTTTGCCGACACACATGTTAATTTGATTGTTTAAAACAATCGGTAACACCATAACTTTCATTAGGATTTTGCGCATTAAGTATTAGGCCTACAGTATGATAATCCGACTGCTGTATCTGAGTACATCACTGTCAATGACTTCGACACAAAGGTAAACATTAGGACGCTCAGTGCATTTATAAATGTTTTTAAACCCATTTAAGCAAAATTTAAAGCAACAAAATATACATTTTTGAAAATACAACTGAACTGAAAATACAACCCTGTTTCCAAAAAAGTTGGGACACTGTCTAAAATGTAAAAAATGTTCTCCAGTCAGTCATTGTTCAAGTTAGTGTGCATTGTTACTCTGTTTAGTCTTTCTAGTTCTGGTTCCTGTCTTGGTCTTTCTCCTAGTTGTAACCTTTTATTATACTTGTAGTTAGTACTTGTTTCTACCATTTGCTTTTGACCCCACGTGGACCTTTTATTTTGTGCTTTTGCCCAGTGTGTTCTGCTTAATTCAATAATCCCCTTGTTTGTCTCAGAGCTGCAAGTGGGTCGTCACCTTCTTCCCACCTGCACTATGGCCTGTGTCTGTGCCACAGTTTGTCACTGCATCCACAGATGCAGGATGAAACTCTACCATGCAAAGAAGAATCCATGTCTAAACATGATCCAGAAACACTGCTGAATTCTCTGGGCTCAAAGCAAAATGGAGAACTCTCCCGTGGTTTGACAAATCAAAATTTAGAATTGTTTTTGGAGATCGTGGACGATATGTCCTCTGAGCTAAAGAAGAGAGGGACCATCCAACTTGTTGTCATTTCAAAGGCCAGCATCCGTGATGGTATGGGGGCGCATTAGTGCTCATGGCTTGGGTAGCTTGCACATCTGGAAAGGCACCAATAACGCTGAACGATATATACAGGTTTTGGAGCAACATATGCTGCCACCCAGACATCTTTTTCAGAGGTCTTGTATATTTCAGCAAGACAATGGCAAACCACATTCTTCACGTATTACAACAGCATGACTCCATCGTAGAAGAGTCTAGTGCTAGCCTGGCCTGCCTACAGTCCAGGCCAGTCACCCATTGAAAACATTTGACACATCATGAAATAAAAAACAAAAATGACAAAGGCTATAGCCCCGATATCAATCTTCCTTCAAAAAAGAAAAAACACATGCCCCTGATCTTTTCAGTAGCTAGACCCCTCAACCGGACTATGGATTTATATGATTCATTGTAAATCATGGCATTCTGTTTTTATTTACACTTTACGCAGCATACCAACTTTTTTGGAAACAGGGTTGTATGACGAGTATTACTCATACGGATGTTTATCAACAGAAGACCGGCCTCTGTCTGTTTTTCTTGTATGGATCTGACGTAGTCGTCCTGGTTTTGCATATAGACAGACGTACACCTGATGAATGCCTTTACGCGGCGATGATCCGAGCTGCACCTCACTGCGGAAAATGTGGAAAGTAGCAGGAAACCGAACTGACGAGCTGTGGGTCCGAGAAATTAGTGCGAATACTTCTCAGGTATGCCAGTTATAAAGGAACGGTTTAAAAATCGTCTTATGTTTAGTGGCCGTGAATAAGTTAAATATGTTCATGTCTCTTTGCGTTATTGTTATTGTGTTGTTGCAAAGGACCAGACTAAACACTTAATATCTTCATTTACTCGCATTAAACGACTAGTTATGTGACATGAAAAAAGTAATGTTCTTTTTGTAACTTTTATGTAGTAATGAAAAATAACTTGGTCGAGTTTCTTTTAAGAAGACACATATAAGCGTAGTATATAAACAACGCATTTCTTACAGCAAGTTAAATGTTAATATTCTCTGTAAAAGTTCAAACATCATTAGTCCTATATAGACTACTATATTCCTCTTAAACATAGGTTGAGAAACAGATAATGTTAGTGAATGCCAAGGATCTCTGTTATGAGAACAACGATTTGGTTTACACGTTACAATTAAGAAGAAAAATACTGTACACCGCCGAATTGAGACGTAATGCTTTATTTGAAAGTTATTACGCCTTTAAAAGCTGTTTTGGAAAGTTGTTTTAGATTAATTGAATCGAAAGAAAATGAAACATTTACAAAGCAATCTTAATAATCGCATCATAACCATACTGGTTTTACCGGTAGGCCTATGCTGTAAACTGTAATGTATTCCCTGAGGCCCTATAGAAGAACCGGTAGATAAACGTAAATATCCAAAAAATCGTTTTCGATTCGATTTTGATTACCTCCAAGCTGATAGAGCAATTGTAACGTATAAATTGAAGATGGTCCACAGGACTGCTGCCATGTTGTTTTTTTTTTTTTTGCCTCCACAAAACAAATAGCTGGGACTAGTATGTACTTGCAGGTAAGAGCAGACAGTCCCTGAAAGCAGATAAGTAAGATATGAGGCATTCAAAACATGCTCTCACAAGAAAATACAATCCTGTTGTTATTAAACCTGTTCTTCTGGTCAGTGAAATGAGTATTTGGTTTGCTAACTGTTCATCCCACTGTTTGAGTGTTCGGGGTACCGTGGTGTTGTCACTCTAAAATACTATGGTGGAAAGAGGAGGCAGCTCTGACCGTGGATTTTTGTGACCATGGTTGGGCTGCTTCTCATAGATTGTTAACTGACTGTCTGCCTGTACGGGCCTGTGTGCCGCTGTCTTTCAGAGTGCTATTCCGGAGCAGCTCAGGCTTTCCCTTGCTTTGGTGCACAGTAATGGTGAGTGCTCACACACTCCATCAGGGCTTCAGCCTCAGCTCACCTAGATGCCTGGCTGTATTACTCCTCCTGGAAGTGTTTCCGGCTCAGGAACCAGACAAGGACGTTCCCTGGCTTTTCTGTTATGTAAGAAGGAGAAAAGACAGGGTGCTTGAGGCCTGAGTACCAATAGAGAGATTACTCTGTATGTATGATGGGCATGATGGACTAATGACTGATTTCAAAGGTCCTTTAAGTGATGGACAAGTGACTGATTTCAAAGGTCCTATACAGTAAGTGTTGGACAAGTGACTGATTTCAAATGTCCTGTAAGTGATGGACAGGTGACTGATTTCAAAGGTCCTGTACAGTAAGTGATGGACAGGTGACTGATTTCAAAGGTCCTGTAAGTGTTGGACAAGTGACTGATTTCAAATGTCCTGTAAGTGTTGGACAAGTGACTGATTTCAAAGGTCCTGTAAGTGATGGACAAGTGACTGATTTCAAATGTCCTGTAAGTGTTGGACAAGTGACTGATTTCAAAGGTCCTATACAGTAAGTGTTGGACAAGTGACTGATTTCAAAGGTCCTGTAGGTGATGGACAAGTGACTGATTTCAAAGGTCCTGTAAGTGATGGACAGGTGACTGATTTCAAAGGTCCTGTAAGTGTTGGACAAGTGACTGATTTCAGTGTTCCTGTAAGTGATGTTGCACATTGGTTTATTTTGCTAGCAGTAGCCACCAAAAGCTATATATTATTATTAATAGTAATAATAATACTAAAATTATTTTTTAAATCTATTTACACATTTTTAATTGGTGGCTAGCTGACCAACTAAGCAAGGTTAATACCTAGATAAAACATATTAGGTAAAATGATTAAACATGGTGAATGTATGTTGTATCTTGATATATGGATCTTTTGCCACTTCCTGGACTCAGCCATTGCATATCACAGCGGACGGTCATCAGTTATTTTTTTCCAGTTCTCACTCTTTGAATATAATGCAAGGAATTCACTTGTGAACGAATTCAAAGCAGGAGGTGTATAAAGGATTCCTTCACTTGTATATACATATATACAAAAGGCATACATCTTGCAACCACGTCTGATTGACAGTCAGGATGTCTCACCCAATCATGCTTTTCTGACTAGGCTCTCAACCTGGCCCTCGTGCCCTTACGGCAGCTCCTCCAGCACAGAAAACTAGTGGTATCGTCCCAGGTGAGTGGCTTTGACATTCCGAAATGCCTCATAGAGGCCCATTGTTGGCAATTTTGGGGGACTTATACAGGCGGTCCCTGGGTCCAATGTACAATCGACTCATACATACGAACGGACTGCCATAAAGCCTATTATATTCAAATTATGAGTTAAATACAATAGTTCGTAATAACGAACACACGCACTACTTTGGGATGCTCATGAAAACATTGTACGACTTCAGAGATTCATTAGCTTGAGGTACAATACAGTACTGTATGTACTTACTTTTGTTGACTGTATTATTGACTGTTATTATGATTATTATAATGTATTGTCATTGTTCCGACACCTACAGATTTGACTTAAAGACAAACTTAAGGAATGGACCTCATTTGTTACCTTGGAACTGCATGTAGTCAGAGTTGTTTATTATATATATTATTGGTGAACATATTCCAAAAAATGTACACATTCCTCCTTTATAGAAATTATGTTTCAATAGCAGGGGTTAACCCCCTTTTAATGTAAATTCTGCTGTAAAAATACGGCTACATTGAAATGCAAATGACAATCAGAGATACGTATATTTTCGTGTGGCACTGTACAGTGACCAAGTGGGCAGCTTTACCACCTGACATACACTGGGCTGGGTTTTAAATCCTGCCTCCACTCATTGCTCTCCTTATTTTATGTGGGTTTCCTCTCATAGTCCAAAGACATAAAGTTAAGCAAACTAGTCTGTCTGTGAC
>JAODKF010000046.1:15556025-15567582 GCA_026779585.1 Mormyrus proboscirostris | reverse complement strand
GCACCAAAATCCCCCCCCCCCCCCCCCCAAACCCTGTCCAGGATATGCAATTAGAAAATGGATTACATGACAAATGTACTAATAATGTTCACAATGTAAATTTAACTTTAGGTTTAAATATAACTTGGACAGGAATCTTTCCTGGTAAATGAAGGGCATTTTTCCGTAACATACGGTATCTTCCTTTTTTTGGTGTTGTTGCATGAAAGTATCAGTCAGTTTCAGTTCCCCCTCCAGTATGACCGTAGTGCTTGAAAAAATAGCAGTTTAAACACTGTCTGTCCATCTCAGAATGTGATGAAGCTGAATCTTTGTGCCAGTGACTTGCTTTGAGGAGACAAAAAGTAACACTTTACTTCTGTGGACACAAATAATGCAGTACTATGCTGTTACTGATGTATTAATTAACCACAAGTTAAGTGTTAGAGATGATCTCATGTTTGTTCATCAATGAATTGTCATACATCTTATCTCGAGCACATGCTATATTTGTTACTATATCTGTTCATTCTGTAAACCTTTATGAACTACAGAAGGAACCACAGTTGGAAGTACTACTTTAGGAACAAATAATGAATAACATGTAAAATACTGATCCTGTGTTTGTTCACCATTAATGAATTGTGACGCATCATTTATTCCAAGCAGTTGCTATATTTTTTACTATATCTATTTCTGTAAATCTTGCTGAGTTACTGAAGGAACTACTGAAAGAACTACTAAGGAACTATTAAAGGAACAAGTACTGAATAACACAAGTGAAGTACTGATGTCAAGTTTGTTCATCATTAATGAATCATGACACATCTTAAGTAACTATTTTTGTTCATGATTTGTTCATAACTTGTACTTCAGTAGTAATCGAGTTATTACTAAGTATTTGTGTCCCTTTAAGTGAAGCGTCACCGACAAGGCCAATCGTGTGTCATTTTTCTCCCTGGTAAAATAAACAGGCTGGATAAACACACTTCCCCCACCTCCCCACAACCCTGGCCTTCGGTTTTTGATCTTCCCTAAGCCCCTGCCCACCCGCACGTGTCTTATCCTGCATGTCTCTGTTGTCATCGGAACCCTAGTGTGACTCCACGTGACTTCCTCTCACCCACGTTATGCTAGTCGGCAAATTGGAAACAGTCCTCAGTTTTCTATTCCTCCGCTTCCCTGCGTTGACAATAGGGCCTGAATTAAACATTAGCTGGTGCCCGACGACACTCAGGCTATCTCTGCCACTATTTCAGCATTGGCACTAGCGTAAGAATGTTTGCTGTTGGCCGCTGCGAGCCAGGCTAAATCTGCCTGTTTTCAAACAGACGGCAAAGCCCTTTCAGCTGCGATGATACAATGAGAGTCTGACAAATCAATTCAAGGGGAAGCTGAACTTTTGTAGACTTGGCAAACAGCTGAGTTTGCACATTGCCCTGGTTGTTTCCATTTCAAAGGCAAAGGTTATGGAGATTTTGTTTACTGCCAGATGATTTAGATGCTATGTCACATTTCAAAAGGAGCTTTACTGACATGTAGTATATGAGAGTAATAAATCAATGCCCTCAGTGAAGATTTCACTCAATTTTATCTTTTACTTTTACATAACTCTTAATTTGGATTTTTAAAAAGGATAAACATTGATCATTGCCATCTTGCATATAGTTTTTGTCATTTTGTCATAGTTGCTATGCACCAATATCTTCTGCTCATTGGTTTACTCTGGTCTTGCAGACCTTTTTACACTTTACTTCGCTAGTGGCCATATACTAATACGCTTTACTTGTAGCTACTTTTTCTGAATCATTTGCACAATCTGCTGAATGAGTTTTTAATGTGTCTGACCATGTCTAAAACCATGCCAGGGCTCGCTGAGTTGGTTCTTCTGTTATAAACTGTCGATTTTTCAGCCGGGGCACTTGTGTGGCGTTAAACGCAGGTGTCGGGGTAACATGAATGGCTGCAAATAGTAAAACTCTTCAACCCTGTGTTTCATGAATTTCGCATGCAAGCTAATTTATATCAGCATTTACTTTGTCACAAGATCACTGTGGACACATTACCCATTCATGGATTAATGAATTAAATGTATATTTGCGAAAAGCAGTTGTACTCAAAAGAAGCATTATTTTCAGGCAGATGTTCCTTGTAGCGAAAAAACATGTCATTAGCCTTCAGATGACTCAGTCTGTGTTACACTGTAAGTTGGCTGTTGCCGTAATGCTCGCCTGAAGGATTGTTTCTGTGCAGGCCTGATTGCAGCTGGGCTGTTCATCCTCTTCCTTTTGGGTCTGTATGCATTGCTGTGGAAGTGCATGGTGAGCCAGCCTAGCAGGTAAGGTGAGGCAGCCTCCCACACAAACACAATCAGGGGCCTTTTTTTAATGGAATATACAAATAAAAACATGTCGGCTCTTGTGTTCCACAGACCTTATGTCAGATTTGTGATCACATGGGTGCATTTACTTTGTGGCATGTAAATCCTGGTAAACTGGAACTGCCTTGTCACCTCACAGGAGACTGAGGAAAGAGAGGGCGAGGGCCCGTGGAAAGCTGGACCCGGTGTGTTGAAAGGCAGAGCTGTGTCAATGGAAGGGATTCTGGATGGCCAGTGCTGTACCTCAAGCCTGGGCTTGGAGCAGCGTAACAAAATGGAGAGCTTGCTTATCTGACCAAGAGTCACGAGGGTTTGCTAGGGAACAGTGGTGCGGCTTGGGATTACAAGAGCCCTTGTCTAATGTAGACAAAAAAAAACGTTTCAGGCTCCATGGGGCAGGGCCGGCCCGCCAAATTTGGTGACATAGATGGTAAAGCACTCAGCAGATTGTCGCCTGGGGCCCAGAACACTCAAGGCCTTGGGGTCGTAATGGACCCAATCTTTCTGTGTAGGTGTTTTGGTCTTTAAGTGTTACATTTCGATGAGAAATAAAATAAAGAACTTAAAGGACGTTTGTACAATGTATATTATATCTATAAAGAAAATTTTGTGCTGTTAATTTGATTTTCAGTCAGTTTCTAGCAAAATAAATATTTTGAAGCCTGTTCAAAGAACGATCGTTGCAAGAACGGCACTGCATGAAAAATCCTGTGTCCCCTTGGACTTATCTTTCAATACTCATGACATGTGTTATTCACCCCTACTGCACACAAAATATCAAAAATAATATAATTTTAATATGATAGTATAGTTATTTTTTATATAAATCAGTTACCTTATATATTTGAAAACTATTTACATCGTCACTGTTTACATGTGGTAGTTTGAAGTTTCATAAATTCTACTGGAGTGTTTTCCCCCCGAATGAGACATATAAATTTACTATTGTGTTACATCTTAACAAAAAAAAAAATTGCAAAAGTACCAACTGATATAAAACACATATTTCAAAATCTGATACTGTCTGAAAGGGTAAGGTAAGGCACTCCATCCTGAAGACTCTCCCGTGGCAATCGTGCGACCGCGACCACCTGTCCTCCTTATTTTCAATTTCATTTTCCTTTCTTTTCGACAAAAAACTTAAATGAACAAGCCTGGATTATTTTACAATTAGGTTATAGATTAGCAGTGCCGCTGGCTATCATCGTTTCAGCTCTCTTGCTCTACTGCCAGGAAAGTGTGCCCAGCAAAATTGCATTGACGTTGCGCAGTGAGATTTATGAAAACCATTCCAGACGGTAAACTGCAGTTGTAGAGGTATTTCTCCTTGGGGAAAAAAAGTGAATGAGTGCCCTAGCACTGTTTAGAAGCTGCTGCTTAACACCACCCCCTTGCTTGCTCCAGGGTCTTTTTTCATTGTATCAGCTTGGTCCTCGTCCTGGGCTGGAAGGCCTATCTGGCTCTTCTCAGAGTTCACAAAGCCCATGTTGTGGTACACCTGTTCATAGGTGTGTATGTTTGCGTTGAATGATGACGCTTCAGCTGCCTTCTTCTGCTGCTCCAGCAATAAGGCTTTGTTCTGGTCAGGTCCTGAGAGAAGAGAAGAGCAACTTCTCACAATGATCAGCCTTAAAATGGTTTCAGAATGATGTATGCAATGACTGTCTTGTAACCATGGCAATAGCATAATATGTTTAAATATGTCATGAAATTATCATTTAAAAATTACTTTCATGACTGCTTTAAGACTCTAAGGAGTGGAATTAAGAGGAAATATAATTTGTACAATTTAAAGACAATCCTCGAAGCAGACAATGAAAATGACGCCCAAGAAATGGAAGCTAGTGGGTCTGCGTCTGTGTCGATACGGCTTCTCTCACCAAAGAAACTGAGCAGCACAGGCAGGAAAACAAGCCCGTGCACCAGCCCCAGGAGCGTGATGACCAGGTTCAGCCGGAAGAAGAAGATCTGTATTAGCTGGGCTTTGGCAAACGCCAGCACCACAATCCCTGGCAAGTTTGTCATAGCCACACCTGCGAATACCTGAAGAGGACAGGCAAAATCACGCTGAAGGCACGGCCGTCCGACTCATAGGATGCCTTTTGACGGTTACCGTTTCAATACAATACGAGTGGTTTTGATCTCTGTCAACATCAGGGATTCGAAGCGGAGGACAGGTTTTGCTAAGGATGTCCCTACCGCGCTGCCCATGTTGGCCGTGGCCTCCTTGGCTCTCTCCACACGCGTGGCCTGGGTGCTGAGGGCAAAGGAGCGAGTCAGATGTGACACGAACTCCACTGAGATTCCCACGGCCTATAACCAAACAACAAACACACAACTAGTGTTAATATTACTCCGTCAGAGCGGAGCTGACTGGCTCAGGAAATGCGGAGCAAATATGCGGGAAATAAAGAATCCCAACATGAGATCAACCATGGAGTAACTCAATACCTAAACTTATGCAGCTATGCAGGAGTCTGCAGGCATTTGCGATATTTTCCACTTGTATAACACTCCTGGTATTTGACACTGGTTCAGGTTGAAACCTTTTAACTCCATGTTCTTGTAAGTTACATAATAGTTCATAATTGATGTCACCACAGTTTAATTACAGGTTTATATATAATAAAAATATATACACTCAGAGTCAGTCTCCTACTCCATTTGTGCCTCTGTTCTGATGCTCATAAAAATAATCCAGCCTCTATGTAGATAGAATTCTCCACTGAGTAAAGGAATGATGATGTGGGTCTGTACTACAAAATGGGTGGTTCAGTAATACTATTCAAAGTAACAAAAATAAGGTTGCAACAACTAATCAATAATGACAATAATAATCGGTAATGTAAAATAGCTGAAAATGAATTTTTTTCATCGATTGGTTGCATTTTGTTGTGGTTTGTTGCATAATTGCATATAATGACATCAAAACCTAGTAACGTTAACGTGTGTTAAGACTAGCAATACATACATATTCAAAGTGCTTTGTCTTCTGTACATACTACATTTCTCCATGGACTCAGGTGGCTGTGGTTGGTGTATGCATACAGCAGTGATACTCCCCCAGACCAGCAGAGGGCAGATGTATTGCAACAAATACAAATACAACCAATGTAGTGAAAGGGGAATCTCCACCTAAAGTACAATATTTATCAAGCTAAGCATAATGGTGACGGCAGATCTTTGTTTCTACGCCACTTTGTCACTCTAAATAGAGATTCTCTACACTATGTAAAATTTTTAAATTACAACTATCATTTAAAAAACACCTCTTGGTGTTATTTTAAATAAAGAATTTGAAGTTTTCTTTAAACCATATGATTTGGCCTCACTAATTTATTAGCTAAGTGCCTGATTAAATGATTAATCAAATATCAAAATAATTATTTTTGCAGCCCTAAAATAGAATGTAACATCTGGATAATTGTGCACAAAGACAACTTTGGGTCCATTACGGGAAGCAGACATAAGGACTTTTTTTAGCTATTCATGAATTTTCAGTTCATTTTCAGTTTTAGAACAGTTTATGAATAGCAGTGTTGGTCTTTTTTTAAATGCCCATTCTCAAGATAATTTATGTTGAAGGTTTTACAAAGTATTATTTTCATTTCTTAAAAGAGGTTTTGTTGTTGTAAAACAGGTCACTGGTGAAAGATGGAACCAGTCTCGGGAGAAACGAAACATAAATAAAGTTTGTCATTCAAGCACAAAACGTATCATACACATACAAATATATTTATGAAAAATACAGGTAGTTAATTTGAACACAAAATCCGTTCTCGCTGTGACTGCTGTGGCACTGACCGTGACGAGGTTGATGAGGGACACAGCGTTGTAGTCGATGCCCCACAATGTCATCACACCCACGGTATCCACGGTGATCATGATGATGGTGAGCAGGTTGAGCAGGCCCGAGCGAACGTCCATGCCCAGTAGGATGCAGCACACCACGAATGTCGGCAGCAGACACATGGAGATGTTGAAGAGGCCCTCAGGAACAATGCTCAGGTATTGTTCATAGAAGACATATGTCACCCTATGGGAGTGGGGAGGAGAATGACGCTGGTGTGCAATCTGAGGCCTAGTTTGGATTGCAAATGACCGGTTCAGTTGTATTATATCATAGCTGGTAGGGTCATCGTTCTAGTTCATCAGCAATATCATTTCTTTAGCGTCAGGCCCTTATATACACTAGTGGTCAAAACTGTGGGAACACTTCCAAGTTTTAGAGATTGCAGAAGTTGATTCAAAGTTCCAGTACCGAACCCATTCATCCAATGCATGATATTTGTAAACGTTCTTTGACTGTTAACATTACTGCCAATATTGTGCAGTAATTTTTAAAGCATCATGCCAAAAATACCATTGTGTTTCCACAATTTTGCTCACTGGTGTATATCCCATAACCCTAAAACAATACTGTGACAGCTGATAGAAAGCCACAGACAGCCACCTTAAGCCCACGGTCAACAGGCTAAGACCTTTTAGGGATTATGATCGCTGCTATCAATGCTACGGCGCAGATTCACCGCTTTCCCAGCTGGAAAGAATGGCGCCTACATACGTGTAAGGGAAGACCTCGAAGTCCGGTGAGGTGCCGGGCACGGCCCGCATGCTAAGCGTGATATTGGCGGCTAGCTCCCGTGCTATCTTCAGAGCGTCTGTGAACTCCTGGGAGGTGGTCAGCGGGGTGTGGTACGCCATGAACCGGGAAGCTGGGGGTACAGAGCAGAGGGTCACGTCAACAACTGAAACCCTCCATGAAATATAACGTTATTTTGGCTGCTTGATCTTTAGTTTGAGGATCTCTTAGCGACAGTATGAAAAAGCACGAGGCAGGTACACCCTGGGGAAAGCCAGCTATTGTTTTATTTATTCAGTGAAAATAATCTTACCTAGTATTTCATCATTCTCATCTTTCACAACAGCTTTGTCGTAGGCTCCCAGGCCACTGTCAAAAGAGGCACAAATCAGGTTTCTAGCAGCAGTTAAAGTTAAACTGATCACAGCTGATTTATTTTCTGGACCTGAGTTTGACTTTAAAGCACTGTTTCCCAATCCAGTTCTTCCACAGTCAGTCCATGTTTTTGCTCCCTCTCAGTTCCCTGCCAGATAGTCCATGTTTTTGCTCCCTCTGAACTCCCTGCCAGATAGTCCATGTTTTTGCTCCCTCCCAGCTCCCTACCAAAAATATAAACTGTCTATGAGTCTCCAATCACCAGACTGGGAAAAACTGCTTTTAAAGAAATGATTGCACCCACCAGCTAGCTATCTGTTAGCAGAGTAATCGTAAAGGAACTAACCATATCTGAGGAATGACCAGGTCTATGCAGATGACATTTGTCATATTTTTTCTATATTCGTACATGGTATAACCATGTATGTAACATGTATGTAAGTAAATTTTAGAAAGCTCTGTATGTCAACCCATGGCATGGCTTTAAGACGGAGGGCCTTTACCCTTTGGGACACTGCAGGTCTGGCCGGTTGCTCAGGAAGTTGGGAAGGTACCGATTAAACTGTTGAACCGAAGGCCTCAGAACACCATTGGGGGGCGGAGTCATGCACTTCTTCCCACATATAAATGCGGCTACAATCAAAATGGATGATAAGCTGTCATTAAGTGCATGTGTGCTTTGCAAAAATCTGATTGGAAAACCTGAACTTGGAATGAAATTTTATTTCAAACGTTTAACATGTAGCACTATTGCCTAGTAGATGCAGCGATTTCAATGTATTTTTTTCAGCTTCCATTTTATGACTTAATTTATCCTAATAGTGAATTTATGAGTTTTTAAACTTTTTACTTAAGGCCTTGGTGATCATATCATTTGATGTTGTGTGGTTTTACTATGGCACATACACTGATTGGCAGGGCAGAAACTCCCTGCGTTGGGGCCCAGGGTGTACAGCCGGCAGCATTTGGAGCCAGGATTGAGCCAATCAATAAAATCATCTACCCAGGAGGAAGCTGGAATCGCCAGATAAGACCTGACAACAGAGGGAAGAGATTTTAGAAAGATTGAGCAATACACGTTTTGTTGGAAACATGAAAGCCCTTATCTTTCTATAGATAATCTTTATTTAAAATACTTTTATATAAGTTATTTTGGTACAGATACTCAAAGGGAAAAAAAAAATGCAGATTACATAAGAATGTGGTCTGAAACTTAATATCTGCACTCTGGAATCTTCATTATGCAACTCGTTAATCCTCATTAATCGTTAATCCTCCAGGTCATTGTGCATAAAACATGCATTGTTAGCTGTCCGTGAGCTATGTTTAAGGTCCATGTGTGGAGACCGTTATGGGTATGAGTACTCACCGTTCGGGATACTCGGTGGCATGCTGGATTTTCTGAGTGAGGGAGAAAGGATCGCAGCCCACACTGGAACACACAGCATCCATACCCTGTACTGTACTGAAGTTGAAGCCCCGTGTTGTCACAAAGTATGTGGGGACACCCACCTCAAAGTACTTGTATAAGTACTTGAAGTACTCTAACATGTAGGAGTCCTGCAACAGCAGAAGAAGGGTCACAGTTGGTTGAGTACCAATAGGAAAGTGTGGCAGCAGTGGCAGATTCCTTCCCTTTCCAAAGGCCCCTCTTCTGCCCCTATTCCCCAAAACGATACAACAATTAACTATAAATCATTATATATACTCAATGACCAAAAACAGTTAAAGAACTGTTTAGCAGAAGTCAAGCAGAAGTAATGGTCCGATTTGGATGTCATTTAGTATACATGCAGACCAGTGATGGGCTCATACTGCCAGTTCTGTTGCCCGTTTGATCTGATATTATAATCATTGTGATACAGTCACATGACCTTTCACCACGTTCAGATTCATTTCATTTCCACCAATCCATCTGGGTGTAACTTTTTTTTGTCACTGAGTGTTTTAGTGATTTTTACAAAGTCAAAGAGAATTCATATGCAGCAACCAGAAAGAGCACAGCAGAGACCTCCCTGAATAAAGGCATCTCAATAGAGGCAACCATAAAACTTTAGACTCTGATCCAGTGTGCTTCAACTGCATTCACAATGTGCATTCAAGACACACTTTACAGAGAGGGGCAAATTCCAAAAGAATTTAAATTCTTACCATTAGAATGCACTCTCCATGCTAAAACTCATTGATCAGGCTTGTAAAATCCATTTTACATAAGAAACAGACTATGCGTACATGTACCAGAAAATACAGAATAGTATAAAAAGAGCGGCAAAAAACAAATATGTTTAGAATTGATTTCCCCATTCAGTTTTAATCGATCACTAACTTGTGGATAAATTAATGACCAATAAAGGATTGCTTTTAAAAATAGTAATCAAAAACATAATAATAGGCAACCAATACGGGCCCCCTGATTACTCTGGGACCCTAAGCTGCAGCCTAGGCAAGCCTGTTCATTAATTTGCTTCTGTCGAGAGTTCCTGGACAAACTCACCATGGGCAAAGCCAGCTCTTGATCGAGACCCACTTTGACATGGAACATCAGGAAAACTGAGCCACAGAACATGAAGATGAACACCACAATCTGGAGGAACATATCAGCAGCTGAAGTGAAAACAGTTTAAGTGAGTGTGCCCAAGATTACCAGGCAGCGAACAAGAGCTTCTAATCTGCACACATTTTGCACTGGTAAAAATCCTCTTAAACCCCAGTTACTGTCTCAAGCTGAAGATACATACCACAATGATCCTGGTCACAGGATGCAGCAAGACAGGGGCATAGAAGCGCTCCATGGTGGAAAGCAGCAAGCCCTGTTTGCGTTTGGAAGGCCGGGGGGTGGACACCTTCACGCAGAAGACCACTTCGCAGCGGTTGTGGTCTTGCCTGCGTGCGTCCAGCGACAGCAGGGCTACGAAGGCCGTCATCTGCAGCAGGAAGTCCATCAGCACAGCCAGGGCAGCGTACAAGGCGAAGGACCTGACGGCTGGCATGCTGCTGAGGGCCCCTGGAAGGATGCCACGGTATTACTGGGATGCCCTGCTTGGTACTGGGATGCCCTGCTTGGTACTGGGATGCCCTGCTTGGTACTGGTCTTGTGTCTCCAATCCCCCCTGCTGTCATTACAGTCAGAAAAAAAGTACCAATTTGTACCTTTGATGGTACGATTAGTCACTGGGGTCACTGGGACTGTACCGTCAAGGGTCTACCAATACTACGATAGCTGCATGTACATGTACCTTTTAATGTAGAGAATTGGACTCTAAGGAACATTTTTATACCAGTGAGAGTATATTAATGTTGTTCTTACCTTACGGAACAAAACTGTATCAGGGTTGTACCCTTTTTCCTGACGGTGTAAAGTGAATACTCTCTCAGAAAAAAAGGCTAAAAATGTGTACCTTTGTTTATCACTTGAGCCGTACCCTTGTAATTGTACCTTTTAAAATACAGAAATGGACTGACGAACATCCCAATGGTACAAACAGCAATAATATACAAAATGGTATAGACAGGTTCCTCAGAGTCCCTTTCTGTACCTTAAAAGGTACATTTACTGTACTTACAGCTAAGAGTAAAACTTGATGGTACAGCCCCAATGACAAGCAAAGATATGAATTTTTGCCCTTTTTTCTGAGAGTGTACTTGTACACTTCAGTTTAGCTAAATTGCTCAGATATTTTTAGTTACCACACTGCCTGAAATGCGAACTGTTCTGAGATTAGTGTGGCGTGAGGGGTAGCACGGTTTGTACTACACCATTACATCGATGCCAAGACAATTATTTATTTGGACGTTTCATGTTGCACAGTTCAGAGGATGTAGAACCACTGGGGAAGCAGCTAAATGCGTTCCTTGCCTAATATACTACAGTATCCTAACTCATCCACCAAGGAGCACCATAGGTACACGTGATACAGAACGGGAGAACTCACCCAGGAAGAAGCAAATGGACTCTGATAGGCTGCAGAGCAGCATGCTGGGGGCGACCCGGCCCAGGACTCGGCCAATCTGCTCCTCCCGTCTCTCCCCAGGCCTACGCTCATCTCTCTGTGTAAGACAGGTAGGTTAATGCTCACCAGACCCTGACATTCAGGACCACCTGGCGTCATGGCAACACAAATCAGGTCTCCTTATTTCATTTCTCTTTAGAGGAAGCTTTGCTGCTTCATGTATTTTGTATATGTATGACTAATACATGCTATCTGTATAAGTAATGCATTGTTATTTTTTTATTTATATAT
>JAODKF010000046.1:15542214-15555788 GCA_026779585.1 Mormyrus proboscirostris | reverse complement strand
ACCAGAACAGCTCCGTCTGGATGGTGGTTGACTGACGACTGATGTTTGGTGAAAGGGCAGTGTAGTGACATAATCCCCACCCCCCCCAAAGCGAACCCGCCACTTGGAACAAAAGCCTTTATTTGTCTGGAATATGCCTGTAGATGTGTAGAGGTGCTTAGGTTCTTACAGTGCTGGTTGCTCTATAATCTGTACCTTTAAGTTTTATTTAAAAAAAAAAAAAAAAAGCACACTTTGTAAGCACTGATGTGTTGAGTGTCACCGCAGCCAAACCCTTTTCCCTCAGGTTCTGCTCGGCAGGCAGATGGTTCTGGACCCGTCGTCGGTGACCCACGCCCCCCCTCTCCACAGTGACAGTCGCTAAGCACTGCTGAGTCATCGCTCGCAGTTGTGACACTGGGTCCTTCAGTGCCCAGGCCTCTTCAGGCCAAAACTCAGGCCGGGCATCGGGTCTGATTCAGACGTTAAGTCCTGCTCCACTTTTGCCTGAAAGCCCGACGCTTAACTTTTCCTTCCTTCATAGTCCCCGTTCTCGTTTCGTTTCGGTGCACTCTCAGGAAAGCGTTTACAGGAAGCTGCCTGACACATTTCTGGATGAATCTGGTTGCTTCCCCCCTTCCGCACTGCTCAGTGCCTCGACAGGCTCCCACAATTCCCCTGACGCCTTCCCCACCAGGCCACATGGCAATATAGCACAAATTAAATCACCATCAACTGTGAAATTACCCCCCCCCTCCTGGCAATGTGTCACTGTTTCCAAGTAGCCCAAACAAAAGGTTTTGTTTTTCATTTGTTTTTATCCTTTGATTTTTTGTTTGTTATTTTCACTCTGTAAAGCATGTTGAGCTGCATTCAGATGTATGAAAGGTGCTATATAAATAAACCTATCATTATTATTATTATTACAGGAAAGATATTAGACAAACTGACATAACCAAAGAAGATGACATTGCATTATTTTAATAAATACTGTGCAATTAAAAGTAAATTCATGGCATCATTGGTTCGTTAGTGTTCTATACCTGGTACTCCAAGACGAAAATGAAGATATTATCAGCTCCAACCGCCAACACTAGGAAGGGCACCACCTGCAGGATGACCAGTGACGAGGGGACGCCGATCCAGGCATAAAATCCCATAGAGGCCAAGACCGAGCATCCGACCACCAGGATCCCACCAAGACCCACTAGGATTTTAGAGTCCACCTGCAACAGAGTGTCCTGCCTCAGCTTTCCTTCATTTATCTCCAACAGCAGTTACACCTTCATTCCCTCCAGCTACCCAGGTGCCACAAAAAAATTTGTTTAAAAAATTAAATTTGAATTATTTTTAACTGTCAATTCCACATCTGGGGCAAGACAATTATCAGCCCAGTAAGTGTTGGAATTCTCTGCATTATGTTGAAACTAGAGAATTTCTGTGTCCACCAATTATGGCGACTCGCCTCTCGACTCCTTCACCAAAGCACTTGCAGTGTATCTCACCAGTACACGTTTAAATGAGGAATATTCTCCAAGTGCCACAGCGATGTAGAGGAAGATGACGGCATAGCTGATCATGAAAATGGGAATGTCCTCCGCCGTGGTCCGGTTGATTTCATCCTCGAGAGACCTCTGGGCAACGAAGGACACAAGGTGGCACCACAGTGCAACTGCACGAGCACAGGGGGGGGTAACGGGAAGCCATCGAACGTGGTGACACTAGGAAGAGGAACGTACCTCTGCCATGAATGCAAATGTGAAGTTTGTGGATGGATTCCTTTGGTACTCTTGCACAATGTCCAGAAACATTTGTTCCCACTTCTGCACCAGTTTGAACTTTATATTGTCCCGGGCGTAGTTGTTCAGGGAGAAGGTCAATATCAGAGCTTCTGCTGCAGTGTAGTCCTCATCTGAGGGGGGAGGGGTCATTATTTAAGACAGGTGCTGAGATCTGATATGCATTTGATACGATATGAAATATGATATTGGAAAACCATTGTTGAAAAAGGTGACTCAATATTCAGTGTTTCTGTTTTTTCTGTGCTAGGGCCTGGAGGTTCCTGATCATTCAGTTCAGCAGCGTATTAGTGGTATCTAGTCATGGCTTACTCTCATAACCTCCCACTGCCAGGAACGGGAAGACAGGACCACCATAGTCTGCCATGCAGCTCAGCCCCAGGTCTGTGATGTCTTTGAAGGACAGTGGAGAGCTGCAGAAAAACCCAATGAACCCAAGAAATGTTAGGTGACAATATACAGCAGGGCTATTCAACTCTGACTCCAAATGCAAACCGTGTTTCCAGTTGTCCCAGTTAGTTTAATAATTACTGATTCTGATTACCAGAGGCTCAGCGGGGCTCAGACCTTGAGGACTGTGGTTTGTATATAGCCCTGATATACAGTTTCAGTTTTCTGACAAAAGAATCGAACGAAGCGACTTATTCAATTCCACCTTGAAAGGGTGCTAATATAAAATCGAATAAAAATAAGATAAATGTCTTTGGATTAATCACAACTTTCAATAAATTAGGTACCTATGTGCCAGATTTTATCACTTCTGATTTCACTGTTATGCATAATTGTACAGTTAAGCTTTACACTGGAAATTTGCTCAGTATGGTCCACTATGTGATGAAGAAATAACTGAGTGTCACTGAAACACACTTTACACAGTAAACATACTTTACACAGTAGATGAAGTGGTCTCTCCAGTCCACTTCTCTGGTCACACCCAGTTCTGTCATGTTGACTTTGGCGTTTATGTTCTGTATGTTGTTTTGGAAGTACTGTGGCAGGCTGTTGACTGCGCAGTCGCTCAGTGATGGGTTGTTGGGGTTCAAGGGTGCAAAGCAGATGTCCTTCAGACTGGCAGTGCGGTTTAGGTCATCGGACCAGAACTCAATCGCCTGGATCCTCGTCTGCAGTTCCAGAAGTTGCAAGATCAGGTCTTTCGAGATAATGCCACTGAAGTTATGATGGCCGAAAAGCAGGGAATCATAGGTGTAGCCAGGATGATTTGGTGCCGTGAGAATCAGTTGGTTTGTGCGGTAGAATGGATCAAAGTATTTGTCGTGGAAGTCTTTTTCTTTCCGGGCTCTGCTGTGGGGGGCAGACCAAAGCTCCACAGGGTCAGTGGTCAGCTTAATATACATCAGACCCAGGGCAAAGACCACCACCACCACTAGTGAGACCAGCAATACTCTGAATGGATATGAGGCCATCAGGGTACCCCATCTCTGGAACAGGGTCCCTAGGAATTCTTGGGTCGCAAGACTGTTCCTGTCTGTACAAGACACATCCTCAGGACTTATGGGTACCTGACCCAAAACATTGCCATTTTTGTCTTTGCTTTTCTCAGAAGTAATTGTGTGCCTGTGTAGGAAGCCCCTCACCATCAGGAAGCCCAGAAAGAAGAGAGAAAGTGCAAAGAAGCAGGCCAGACACACCACCAGCACACCATCCAGGTGCCCTATCTTGAAGGGCTGAGGGAGGGGACCTGGGGGAGGGACAACAGGGCAAGATTCTACACAGTCCTGGCAGGAACACGGCTCTCCACCAGTGCCTGAGGTTTCATTGCATCCCAGTGCTCTTCCAGCAAAAGGCACGATGCCTGGAGGGACAGACGCACCCGGCGGGATGAGGCGAAAGTCAATGTCCAGAGGTGCCAGGCCATTGCTGGAGTCACCCTGGAAGTCATACCAGCGTTGAGGAGTGCAGAGGGTGGCACCGTAACGGCCACACATGGTGGCGATGGCAAAGCCCCCAGTAGCCGGGATGCGCACATTCCTGCAGGACTTGAAAGCTGCATCTGCAAAGGTTGTGGAGATATAGGCCTGATAGGCCACCACGGCCTCTTTCTTCTGTCCCAGAGTGGAGTTGATGAATGCGGTGCGTGTGACATTGACCGTCTGGGTCTGGTTAGGGCTGCATGTGTTGATGCAGTGTAGGGTGGCAAAGTTCTCTGCACAGGAGGGGCAACGGATGAGGACGGCCTTGGAGAGCGTCAGGCTGTCCTCCAGAGACTTGAGCTGGTTTAGCGAGCAGCAGGCGTAGGTCTTGCCTATACCTTGGTCCAGCATCGGACAAACCTGTTTGAGTCTGTTGTAGTGCTCCCCTTGTAAAGCCCTTGCTGGGCTGTAGTTTAGACATGGAACTATTGGCTTGATGAGGCTATCGCCCACTGATGGGTTACGCCCACATTCTTCATAAAAGGCACAATATCCTGGTTGGTGTTGAGCTTCTGAAACCTGTGGAAATAAGACATACTCTGAGATTTCACTTAATGTGGAATATGGGGTCCATTTGAGAGATTCATTTACATCTACAGAAGCACAGTGCTCTCCAGAGACTTGAACTGATTTTCATGACAGTTACTGAAAATAATAATTTCTTAAACTATTTCAAAGTATTCATAAAAGGTGAATCACCAAATTCTGATTATCTGTTTATCTGTCTTTGTCAGTTCTAAACATGTGATAACTTATCCTGCATACCATAAAGGTTAGTTTTAGAAACTATTACTGTGCCAAAGCATTTCCGTTTGGATGACTGATCGTTTTAACGCTGAACAAATGACATAAAGCCACCTACAGGACAGAGCTGGAAGTGGACTACAAATCCATAAAAACACAATCTGGTTACGTGGAAAAGAATAGTGTGAGTTTGGATTCCAGGGAAGTAAGCAATGGAATATGCCCTATATTTTGGGCCCAAGATAGTCACAAAGGCTTACCAGTAACAGCTTGACCAAAAACTGTCTGTTGGGCAGCAACAGAACACAACTAAATATGAGAAGACTGTTTTCATTTAAGCTATTCGATTCTGTCTGGAAAACTGTAGAGAAGAATAAAAATGAAGGATAAAAGATCTATAGAAATCCCAATACATCATTATAATGACAACGATATCTCTTGCTATCTCCCCGATTCACTGCTCTTCATCACAAACCCAACAGATCAGTAAACCACGGCAAAAATCCAAAATGAGATCAACTTGCATTTTTTTTTCTTTGCTGATAATCATGTATAAAGCTATCAGCCAGGTATCATCGTCAGACACCTTCCCGTCATTTAATTTGCACCTGGAGAACGAAGACGGATCAGGTGCTGATCGAGCAAAAGTGAAGGGAAGCTTACCAGACACACTGCGAAGAACCACGAGACGAAGACTAGGATACAAGTCATGGCGAAGGTTCACCCCTCAATGTTCACACCAGGTTAGAGAGGGGTAAACTGGAGTGTCGAGGACCAGTAGAGGGTGGGGAAACCACTACAAAGTCCTTCGTTGCAGAATTCCCCAAGTGAGAAGGATGAAGGAGGTAACATTGAAGACATAGGCTGAAGAAGCCAATGTATCAGCTGCCAGCCTTGTCTTATCTGGCCTGACACTGAGAACACCAATCGCCACACTGGAAACCAACATTGGCTGAAAAATTATTAACTTGCTGGGAAGTTAATGGCAGTTTCGCCAGGGCCATAGAATTTAGCAGCAAAAACATATTCCTGGGATTTTGCCCATAATCAAAGTCCTGCCTGTTCCCTTCAGTCCAGTATTTCCCTATATATTTCTGAATCCATTCATTTTATTTGTTAATCATGAGAATCTAACTCTTGAGAATGTTTGGAATATAATCCTAATGTTAGCTTCTTTGTCAGTGCAGTGAAACCATATCTAATTCATGTGATTTTTCAAGAAATTGTAATTGTATTTTTTATACATATATGTTTTTTTTACTTGTTCCTCAAGATTATTGATGTATTTATTGATGTTCTGTAGATTTACCATTAAATTTAAATCATTAATTTGTTTTCCTGGCAAATGTTTAAGTTCAGCCATTTAGGTATAATGTTTACCATAATTCTCTAAATTAAGCAACACACTTCAGACAGAATATTTATGTGAATGACTCTTGAAGGACTATGTAAATTGATAATATAATGATTACAATAATAGGGAATAATGTCTAATTTTTGAAATTCCAGAGGAAAAGAAAATCAGAAAAGAGATCTTGAAACATTTATTTATTTCCCCTAGGCAACTTTGAGATCTGTATGAAACTAAAATGAGGCTAGTTTATTTTTTCTGTCTCCCATTTTCGTTCTCCAGAACAAAAGTCACACAAAACCTCGTATCAACTTCCCTTAATTAAATTTTGAGAGAGACCTGATCAAGCTCTAAAATAGTTATCTCAGAAATTAGGGACCCCCCTTTACAACTGAAGCTGCCATTCATCATTCATCTTTGCATTGATCAAAAAATAATAAAATGACTTCTGTTCGTTTGTGTTGGTTTGTAAAATAAATGTTTATGCTATGCTATTTTAAATATTTGTTTTATTCAGTTACTTCAAGTACTACTTCAAATACTATATGTTCTGATGGAACTACATTCAATAATAGTGAAGTTTATCCTTTTCTACTTTGTCTATTTTCTATTTATCCTCGAATGAAAGGCCATATTTGGCCATATTTGCTTAACTGTTTGGACTTTGTGTATCATGCTATATCATGTGTGGCTAAGGGGAATGGCATGGAGGCACTGTGGTTAGCAGAGGTGGAAAGTTCAGGTTCAGAAAATGCCAATCCAGACCAGGATTTTGTTTGAGCCAACCAACTGATTACTCTGTAACTGTGACTCTTTATATTCAACTGGCTGGTTGAACCAAAATCTTGGTCTGTATGTGAATTTTCTGGACCTGAACTTTCTACCTCTGGTATCACTGGGCAACAAATTTAAACTTTTTTTCTGCTTTGAAATAAAAAGGAGTTTTGCTTCTGAATTCAAATCAGTTTCTTTCTAGCAGGTACGGTTTTTGAGAAAAACGGAAATGAAAATTTGTATAGTCTATAACACTGCACAACATTTTTTTTTTTTAAAGTTTTGCTTCCTGAAAAGTTTTTGCTGATTACGACAGGTACCTGGTGGTTATGCACAAATATAGTTTTGGTTTTGCTGCATCACGTAGGAACTCTGAGATATAGACAGTTAACTGTTTACCAGCAATAACATATTTAGTTGCATTTATGTTTCTCATACGATATTAAGTTTAACATAATTAGAAGTGTTTTGCTCTTGATTTCCATTCGTATTGAATGTCAGGTGCTTCATGCTGCAGTGTCCAACAGTAGTCAGCAGAAATATTTGTACCTGGTGACAGCAAAAACCATTGCTGCAGTCTCAAACCCAACAATTCGGCTTCTGCTTTTGACAGACCCAAATCTCTGATGAGATTGATTCTGACTGCGTTATGAGATGTGGATCACCATGGTTCAAAATCCGGATCACTGTCACTGTCAGTTCCCTGCATTGCAGTTTCTTCATCCGCTTCATCTAAGGTACATTCCTCTGGTGGTTTCGGAATTGGAAGACTGTGGTCATGTGAAAAGGATCTCATTGCTGAAGGCACATTAGGGTATTCAATTGACTTCTTGTTTTTGGCAGAGAAGCCAGACACATTAGTCAAACAGAAGCAACAGTCCATCACATGGTCTTTCTGCTCTTGTCATATCATCAGGACAGCAAACGGCATTGTCTTTCGAGTGCCTCTGTGCCAGGCTCTTGTCGCACAACAAATGTGAGGCATCCATACCTGATCTCGATCATCGATTTTACAACTGAAGTACAGATGATATGCTTTCTTCACAAGAGCAATCACTGAGCATCTCTGAGGCGCAAGCGTATATTCACCACAAATATAGCAGAATCTTATGCCATTGATGAGGTACATCGACTCACCATCGACTAATCATACTGCAAACATCTATAGCATCTAGCTTACTTGTTACATTGCTACTGAGGCAATACTATATTCTGAAACAATACATAAACACTATCAGGTCTTTATTAACCCAATGAGCAGCATCTGTGTATGCAAGCCACTTTTATAGCCTGCTGAGGCAGTGTCAAGTTGGCTCCAGCCTACCCAGGTATGTCTGGGCTGCAAGCTTCCACAGAACAGTTTCCAATCTGGCCTGATTACATTCTCAGACTGTACAAAATATTGTTGATAGGTCTCTTACAGAAATTATCATTTGTGGACACAAATATAAGAAAAATACATAACAAAACTGAAGGTTTCAATGAAACGGTACTTGATGGGCAAATTTGGATGTGAGTTTCAGGATTAGCAGGCAAAAATCTATAAGGAACACCCAGCAGTGCTCAAGAAGCAAGAACTTTGCAGTTAGCACATTCACCTTATACCCAGAAAACCAGGGTTCAAGTCCACAACCTGGCACCATGTATGTGGGTCTATCGTCTCCAATATCACTCATTAATGAGATTGAGTAGGTTTAACTCCAGTCCTCTAGATCACATACTGTATATCTACATTATTTCTCCTAATGAATGTTAGGAGAATCATATCAGACAAAATATAAGCTGAGATAAGATGAGAATCACAATATTTTCTACCCAAGCTGTAGACAAGTGAGCTTTGAGCAGAAAACATTCCATCTGAGATTTATCATATTTATTTTTTAGGTGTTTTCATGATAATGTTTGTTGAGTCACCGAAATGAAGTGAGCTTTGACTATGTTTACCATTATTCCGTGTCTGTGAGGGAAAATCAGCAAGAGAGAGTACACAAAGTATTCCTTGTTGGACATGTGCAGTAGCCACAAAGCTTGTTTTCTTGTTTCTTTGTTATTGTGTTGTTGCATGGAATAGGTCTATGGATAAGTATCCATGGATAATTGAATGTGTTGCTAAAAGTGCCTGGGATGGTAACTGTCCCTCACAAGCCCCTCTGGATTTGTTTGCTTTTAACACCACTTTTTGCTCCCCATGCTCCACAGCCCTGCTGACCCCAACCAGCTGCTGATGGTCCACCCTTGAGTTATTTCAGTGTGTTTGTATATGTAACACAGCTAATGCTTCTTCTACGGCATTGGATGACAACCACTGGTTAATCTGACTGCAGCATAGCATTTGTTAACATTCATTCCTACGATTCCGGTCTAGGAGGTATCATTCAGAATACACAATGAATACTGTGTAACATAAGGCTTGAATGACTAAAATATGAATCTTATCAAGACCAAACTGAGTTGTACTGTACAACAGAGAGTGAACCTTGTACCATGGCCTGAAGCATTTACAAGCTGCTCTCCCTGCTCTTCAGTGAAAACATACTGATTGTTGATGGGCAAAGCTGATCCTTGGCACTGATTCTAGGACAGGCTCCAACAGAAAGTAACTTTTGCACAGAGCTAATCAATGGCTAGGACAATCATGGAAACTGCCCTTTCACACAGATCAGCACTACTTGCATGTAGAATGTAATCAATGTCAATCTAATTATGAGGCCGGTCGTCATCTATTCAAAGGAAGTTGGCCCAAATCATGGAAAGTGCTGTTATTCACACAAGATGGAAGCTAAACATATCTAAAGTATCAATGACACATTCACATAGATCAAGGAGCATTATTATTTTAGTCATTAAATAAATTTTGAGTTTTAAAAAAGGAGATGCACTATAGGAATTCTTGAAGGCATGGAAATAACACATGGTAAAGCTGAATGATATCTTTATATTATTATTGAGTGTTGTAAACCATTATATTTAGACTGAAGACTGCCCAAGCACTAAACCTTGGGGCACTCCTGTGATATAGCACTGAGGAGCTAGGAGTAGGCAGAGTGGAAGCATGTTGAAAGGAGTCTACCACACCCTTCTTTGCTTTGATGTGAACGTGATTCATACTTGAAGACCTCTGAGAGGAGTGTCCCCTTAAATGATTATGGACTACTCCGAAGTGCATGGAGGAGTAGCCCATCTCATCGGGCTAAGGGGGGAAGCACAGTCCAAAGAAATTATAGTGAGGGAGGTGGAACATGTTGTGGGTGAAGGAGAGTGTATGGAACCCAAGGTCTTGATCATTTCTGTTTTATAAACATAAACTGTCACGTGGAAGAACAAGGGGTTATCCTACATCTTGGCAGTTTAGGTCAGGTGGCTGTCTGTGTTTGACTTAATTTGTCTCACTTGTAGACTGGTACATTTTGACTTTCTGAGCATGTGTTGTTTTGCAGTAAATCCTGGACCAGAGCCTCCTTGTAACAATGTCACCCCTCTTAACCAAAAGGGTTTTTCTTTTGATGTTCCCTGGGAAGTTGTTTTCTAGTGTACAAACACCACCCCTTACTCCTCCATAGAAACACCTTGATAGAAGCACCTACTTAACTAAAATATGTGCACTGACCCGAAACCCCCAAGTCACGTGGTTCTGTCCTCGAAATATAAGCATTTGCTGATAATGTTATTTAACCAGATCACTTACAGTATTATTCTCATTTTTTGCATGAATGTCTGTTCTTAAAAGTAGCAGAGGAATGTTTCTGATGACCAATACCATCTTCTATTCCTCTTTTTAACCGAACTTGCTCAATGATCCATCTAGAATTCCCGATGTGAGGTAGCTTATGTACTGTCCCTTGCACTTATGCGTCATCCGATTCTGGGTAATTATTTCTAATTTATATCCAGGCTTTGTCTACGGGAAAAAAAGCCACAGAATAAGAGTCATAGACAGGTCAAAGTGAAACTAAAGTTCTGATAATTACCTTCCCTGGACAACAGTCTGTCATTACTTCCACAATTAATATCATAATACATGTATAATACAAAAAAAAAAATGAACCACTCACAGGTATGTAATTATATCAGTAAATATCAATTATTAGCAGTTGTAATACTCATATATTATTAGTGTGTTATTAATATAACAGCTACAGCAAATGTAGATACAGTGCTGAGAACCTTAATTATGGGCTGGGCTAAAAGCATTGCAGGGAGGCTACCAGTGACTCAGGACAAGGTCGGTGACAAGTACATCCATTCTCTTATTATCTGTGATTTATTGCCAGATATGTAATACCAGGCTCTGTTTTTTTGTGGTAGCGTATGTGCTAACCTGCACCCAATGGCCAGTTTAACTTCCTGTGTGGGGGAAGAATAGGTTGTAGCATAAGGTAACAGTTCATCCTGTTGTCTTGAAGCCAAAACAGGTGGCTGTTGATTTCCTTCATCGCCAAAGTTGTTTGTTAAACTCACCTCCACTCCCACACTGCAGTAAAGTCATCACTGCACCCTCCCATTTATCCTCTTGTCACATGGTTCTCTTTGCCATGCTGCCTCTTTCTCACACAGATCTGTGCAAAACGTTTGTTTCAGGTATGAAGCATTAATTAGCAAAGGTTCCTGCAGAAACCTTTCCCATACTGCTGTTGTTATCAGTTTATTCCTCTTCCCTTGACCTTGAAAGATGCCCGGGTCACTCAGGGAAATGTCTTTATTGTGATGGTATCTGTGCTGAGTGCTGCCAGACACTATTATGAGCAACCCTGACCTTGCAGCAGAATCTGCAGATGCAGCAACAACGATTATGCTACCAGGAACATAGAGTCACAATTTAAAAAAAAAAAATGTGGAAAGTTTAAAAACGATTTTTCTACAGTATTCCTACAGTATCACCAAGTTTTACACAGCATTAAGATTTATTCAAACTACCCAGACTACTTATTTTATTACAGTTTTAAATATTCCTCAGAAGAAATATTATCCCTGGATTGTTTGTGACATAAGAGGTTTTAGTTTTTAGGTTTTTTTACAGAAACAAATGCTTCAGCCATTAAATTTAACTATAACGCATTTATCTTCCAACTGCTGATTCAGAGCAGAGTCATACAGCTTGGAACCAGTTCCAGGAAACACTGGGGATAAAGCTAGCAAATTACAGGAGATAAATGTAAACAGACATTAGGGGCACAGACTGGCATAGTCACATCTTTATATGTTTACTGTATATCCTCAGAGCAAGGGAAGGATCTGAAGTCCCCCCAGCCATGGAGGTGTGAGGTACTGTAACAGTGCTACATACTCAGACATCCTGAAAAAGTGAAAAAAAGTGCTCTATTACTAATGGATACTAGGATATCCTTTAAAAACAATCTTGGAAGCACACATTTTCAACACATTATTAAACTCATATTAGCAATTATTATTATTAGCATTTAGCCTATTTGATGTTCTTCACAATACAAATTGCTGTGTGAAGGTTCTATTATGAGGATCTATTTTTTGTTTTTTTTTAATCTTTAAGTAAAAAGTTTTACTTTTTATTTTATAATGGGTGGCGTGGTTGCTGAGGTGAATAACCTCTTGCATTGACGGCAAAGTAAAGGGCATTTTTAGTGATTTTCAAAGGCCTACAGTTGCTCAGTTAACATGGTGTGGGGTTTTTAACACGACTCTTTGAATGAACAATGCTCCCTACCTCCTAAAGGCTTTTAAATGATCTGCCTTCAGCATTTCACCATCCTTAATGAAAATTATAAATTACATCCTAGACCCTTAATAATTTTAATACTTACCAAACTCTGTGACTAACACAGAATGACTGGTTTGGAAAGGAAAAAAAAAACACCAGAGCTGTCAAAGTGAAGTTTATCCACCCTGATGCTGTTGTATGACTGACAAAACGTGACGGGAACAAACAGGATGTGAAGGTCAACAGGAACGTTGATGAAAAGCTTTGTATTTGGCCTCAACAAAGCACATGTTCACACACTATAGATTCACACGCTATAGAATCGATTTACACCTGCTTATCCTTCTGTCCATGTCTTCACGTCAAGATATATGATAAGGCTTAAACTCTTATCAGATCTATACTGTTGTAATTCGTGGTTAGAACCCATGAACCTTCCAAACCTTGTTTTACTGCAAAGGCTGTGCCCTCACCTTCAACACTTGTATCTGTTCAGCTCATGATCAATACAGAAGATACGGTAGGTGTGGTACCCTGTGCTAACGGTATCATACTCCTCCATGAACAATGTTCAAATGTTTAATCAAACTTCTAGCTCCACTGCAAAGTTAAGGCAGGGTTCCATAAGGCCCAGGGCTATTGTAGGGTTTTCCTGCCAAAATCTTCCCGACTATTACGCAAAGAAAAGGGCTGAAATAGAATTTGATTTTATACCCACCAATCATATTCATACATGATCATATATACTTCAGAGAAACTACACTGAAAAACAAGGCCATACAAAACGCAAACTTCTCACTCATCTTTGCAAACATAAGATAGGAAAGAATTGTATTTGAGGGTGATGTATAGAGTAACCGCACGTCTTTTGGGTCTTTCATGGGTCCACCACTCAGTGAGATGCTGCCCGGAGTATCTCCTTTGGGACCCGACCAGATGGCAATTTATGCCCAAAGCAGTTCAGCTGATTCCTTTCTAGAAGAGTCACCGCAGCAGCCCACAGCTTACGAGCACAGATGACTGGTAAACAGTGATGTTTGTTTGATGATATAACTCACGCTTCACCACCACGGGCCTCCTAAGTGCCCAAAGCACAGTCACTTAATCGATTTGTCAGTAAATCTCTCATTCCCTCTTATTGATTCTCCTCAACAAGTTTCTGAGGAACTTAAACTCATTCAGTAAGGACTCTATCCCCTGATAGGGCCAATCGACTATTTTCCAATATAAGCACCATTACCTCAAATTCGGCTATGCTAATTCTGAAACCTGCAGCTTCACACTTGGCTTTGAAACAAGTGTTACTGGAGGTTCTGGTGAGA
>JAODKF010000046.1:15524348-15542204 GCA_026779585.1 Mormyrus proboscirostris | reverse complement strand
CCCCCCCCCCCCCCCCCCCCCCCCCCCCCCCCCCCCCCCCCCCCCCCCCCCCCCCCCCCCCCGGCACAGGGCATACCACTGCCGGGAACAAGTTGTCATACGCCTTCGGCGAGCGCAAAAGCACATGTAAACTATGTTAGCATATTGCCATGATCACTCACACAGCGGGGCAGGGGCAAAGAGTTGCACTGCTCCACGGCCAGGCCAGAATCCACATTATTTAGGCAGTCTACAAATAATTATATCTCACATTTTGTAGCGCTTGAGCTAATCAAATTGAAAATACAGTATTTCAAGGATGAAATAGGAACAATTCTGGCAGAAAGATCTGTGGATTCATTTTGGTTTAAGGATTTAGATCTAGCCACCACATTTAATTCCCAATAAGCCAGTTAGCTAAAGGCAGTGCTGTGGAACGTGTTGTTAAAAACCACTTGCAAACGTCATTCCATATTAACTTCTCAGCATGTGACAGCATGGACCTCACGTGGACTCACAGATGACAACAACGCAGGAGTGTCACACACAGTGGCGGCGCAGAAGTTCACACAAACACATTCAAACGCGCAGTCTGATAACATGGACTATAAAAACAACTTAGAATGCGCCACATTGTCATGCGGCCAGCGATAAATATTTAAGGACATGAAGCTATGCGGATCTGCAATGAAGCCACCTGCCCGTTAAAGAATGCATTTTTCTATCAGTTAAAGGCACCTCCTCATACAATTCAGACATTCTTTGACGGGAAAACACATCAGATCAGACCACTTGTGTGAGAATGAGCCACACTGCAGATCTCTGTGAAACTCAAATATTGAGAGTAATGCAGTGACATCACCACCTGTTGCATCAGAAATCCCTTAAAAAATAACAGAAACGCAATGTGTGATACATGGAACCAGGGGCGGACTTTATTAAGTGTAAGTAGCATGTGGGGGCAGCATGTGGCTCAGTGGGCTAAGCCTGTGTGCTTATAATCACAAGGTCGCAGATTCAAACCCAGCCTCAGCATGTCTGTGGGTTCTTGAGCAAGACCCTTAACCCCCAGCTCCCTGGGCGCCCCCAACAGGTGGCAGCCCTTCGCGGACAGCTTGCTCTACAAAGAGCAAGTTGAGGGAGGCGTAAAAAAGAATTTCCCCACGGGGACAATAAAGGGTTCTATTATTATTATTATTATTAATTAATTATTATTAAGCAGCTGCCGGGGGCCTGCAAAAAAAAGGGGCCACATGAAGACTTAATTTCCAGACGTTATATTTAAGGATAGAAGATAATATGATAATTTAAAAATTATAGCAACATGTCTGTTATTTGCATTCTATTTAGGATAGACATAGTTTCCCCCCGTTCCACCTGTAATGGACTATTCCTACTTTGAGACTTTGAGCAACCCAGCTTTCTTTTCACACTGGTGTCTAGTGGTGAGCTACTGGTTGTTTCACTGCCAAGCGAACTGGCACGAAGTAGCCTAACAGAGAAAGAAAATGACACAAAGATACAGGACTAACATTACATCTCCGGTGTCTTTGATACTGTCCTGTTTGAGTGGTGGACACATAGTGAACAGACATAGAGAGAACACAATTAAATAAGCGTATTCAAAAATTCCAGACTAACCTTAGCCTCAGAGGTGACGTAAGGCATTGGTTATCCTAGACTACAGCCTAGGGCCATGGCAATAGAGGGAATAGATAAACTACTTAAATTTGGCCAATTAATCCACATGGGTGATACCCCACTTCCCCCAATCAGTAAATTGTAGCAGCACTCCTGCCCCCAGCCTGATCAGTAAGATTTACCGCTGCCACCCTGCGCTTTGATTAGGCATCCCCAAGGCATACACGTCCCGTCAGTTTTACAGCCGCCTATGTTATGCGATTCATTTCTTGGAAAGTTGGTTATTTTGCCTCACAGAAGAATCAAAGTTTTAATTAAACCAGTTATCAGTGTGATAATATTATGTCAGGTCACTCTGTCCCATAGCCTCACCGTGATCAAAGGCTCTTTGCAATAAATGGCTGTTTGCCTGCATCTGAATCAAGGTCCTTATTACTACGGGAAACTCTGAGCCCTCCACCTGCACAGTGCAAGTGTCCTTGAGCCTAGCATGCTAACTCATGGGTGACATATTAACCTTGGGTGTGTCATCTCATGGTGTGCTGATAAAAAGGTCAGGTAATGTGGCCTGAAGGATTTTTCTGACACCACATGAGACCGGCATCTCGGTCCATCTGCACTGGCAGTATATGACCATCTATAGTTCTGTCCTGGGGCACACTGTCCAGTATTAAGTCAGAGCTGGATGTCCACTGTACAGTTCTCTGTCATTCACAAATTGCTTCTAAAGTTTTGAATCCAATCTGCTGTTGCTTGTATATTTTTATTATAAAAGTCATTCATCTCTTTTCTATACCAGTTCGTCCTGTACAGGGTCATGAGCATCCAGTGCTTATCCCAAACGCTATGGGCACAAGGCAGGAAATTATCCAAGATGGGTCACCAACCCACTGCACAGCACACACACCGTTCGCACTTATGGACAGTCTGGCAGCTCCAATTAACCTGGCATGTTTTTTTGGAATCCGGAGAAAATCCCATGATGATATGGGGAGGGCATGCAAATTCCATAAACGTGGAGCCAGTGCAGAGAACTGAATTTCCAGAAGTTATATTTAAGGATAAAAGATAATATGATAATATTATCCAACACCAGTCCCAGAGGTATAAGGCAACAGGGCTAACCAGTGCACTAACCAGTGCACTAACCAGTGCACTAACCAGTGCACCACCACGCCACCCCTTCATTATAAAACCTTCACTGGTATGATACTGCCACTCACTGGATGGTCTTGTTTCCTAGTACATTGAGGATTGGGGAGTTTGGATATTGCCCCTGCTGTGTGTGTGTGTGTGTGTGTGTGTGTGTGTGTGTGTGTGTGTGTGTGTGTTTGCATAGATCATATTTGAGGACCAAATTGTCCCCGAAGTGTAGTAAAACCAAAAATTTCCCTACTTTTGGGGACATCTTTTGAGGTCCCCATTTGGATAACCTCAGTTTTATAAAAATGTAAATGCAATCAAAAAAGTAAAAATGCCACAAGTTGTATTTTATTCTTGTATTTGGGTTGGTTACTTATGGTTAAGGTTAGGGATGGGTAGAGGTTAAGGCTGTCGTGATTGGGATTAGGGTTTTTCTCATAGAAATGAATGGACGGTGGCCATTTAGATAGGAAGACGAACTTGTGTGTGTGTGTACATGATGTATGTGTGTGTGTGTGTGTGTGTGTGTGTGTGTGTGTGTGTGTGTGATATCTGCTTGTTCTACCAGTGATGTCCAAATTTCCTCCAGGTACTTTGGTTTTGTAGCAAAGTCCAAAAACAGCCAGTTACACCAAATGTCATTCCCAGATTGCCTATACTGTGAAAGCATGTGTGCGCAAGTATGTCACAGACCATATGATGCAGGGATAGGCTCTAGGCCACCATGTGACCCTAAAAAAAAACTCATATGAATCTCAGAAATATTAACATAATTGTTAAGTAACCTATATCAGTGTTTCCCAGTCCGGTCCTTAGGGACCCACAGTCGATCCACGTTTTTGCTCCCTCCAAGCTGCCTGCCAGACAGGCCATATTTTTGTAAAAATGTGGACTGTCTGTGGTTCTCCGAGGACCGGATTGGGAAACACTGACCTACAGCAATAACAATGAGATTCAGAGCTCAGAGCACCCCCAGCTTCACAGCCTCGCACCCACGAGGCCGGGGGTTGCGTGTGCATCTGTGGAGTTTGCAGCTTCTTCCAATGCCACATTTCCAATGTTCTCCCACAGTCTAAATCAGGGGTGTCAAACTGCACTCCTGGGGGGCCAGAGCTGTTAGCTTAGTTCTTTCCCTGTTTCACCATGAATGATTCAGCTCAAGAGCTGTGTGGTAATTAGCACAAGGAGTTGACATCAGGTGTGTTAAATGAGGGGAAACCCAAAAATGTGCAGGGCTCCGGCCCCCCAGGACTGCAGTTTGACACCCAGGGTCTAAATACATGCAAGTAAACTGCTTCTCTAAGCTAGCCATATTGTGTTTATGTGTCTATGTCAACATGTTCATTTGGGATCATTTGGACATTTCACAGTACAAAATGTACTAACATGCAGAAAATAAGGGAAAACGTGAACTAGAAACTGGCGAATGGGGGATGAATTTTCCAACTGGCTGTAAAAGCACCAGCAATTCTAGACCCTGTTAGGGGCTTCAGCAACTCTTTTTTGTCTCATCCCCCTAAAAATAATGTTTCTAAATCCATTTAGCAATTTGTCTTATATTTTTGTACATGTTTTGTACAAGTTTTATACCATCATAATATTATAGTATAATAATAATAAATGTCATTTTATATGTCAGAGAAACAATAATTCAGTAATTTGTCAAGGTATACTGTAGTTACTGTATATATATATATATATATATATACACACACACAGTATATCTGTAAACTGGGACATCGCTAGGACTGCCCGCCCAATAAATATGCAGTTGGTTTCTAAAGTCGGTTCTCTATCATTTTCATACAAATCAGACCTCACAGTAAAAGCGTAGCTTCCCTTTTCATAAATCGCTATGCCACACGGTCAGTCCAGCCCTGGCTTCTGCATTACAGCTAGCAGGTTGTAATTGTTTTAAGAACAAAATTTTACGGATAGGACCCTAAAATGAATGGGACGCGAGCAGCATTGCGGTGATTTGATGCTGCCGTTAGATGGCGGTAGTTATTCACTATTACGGTTCTTTGTCACGACTAGTGTTATTTCACTCGTTGTCCGAGTTTTTTTTTACTACATACAATTAAACAACAAAACACATAAAAGTGTAAACTAAGTAAAAAGTATATGTCCTAATCATTAATAGCCTATGAATTTAATGCTTCATTCATAAATTTAAGTTATTTCATACAGTAAAAATAGCATGTTTCCAGCGGGATTGGAGAAGCCACGAAGACAAAATGGGCTTACTTCCTTAATGAAATATTGTTCAGAAGATCATCAGACCCGTAGCCAGAAACAAACTTCCAGGGGGGTCCGGCAACCATACCGATAAGTCTCTCACGGTTAATTTTCCCGGCGTTTTCCTGATGGGTAACAAAAACATTTCGCAGTGCTTGCTCCCTTTTGTCAGCGCCTGCTTGCAGTGTGATCCGCCTGTGAGGGAGTTGCTGAAGATCTTGTTGATAAAATCCTGTAAAATACACCGATGGAGTGGCAGGTCCGGCATCAGAAAATTGTAGATGCCTACGTCACATTTAAAGAGACCTGCGACAAGCAACAATTATGAAGTATCGTAATAATTTCGTAGTTGAACTGCACAATGCATTTTTACCTGCTCTGTAAAGTGTAGATGACTCATAGCTGGGCTTGGTTTTACCCTGTGCACTCTGACTGAGTCTGACCTAAGGATATTACTTTGGTTTGAACACTGAGGGGGTTGAGGTTTCCAGTCATTTAAGTGGAGACATGATTAATGTGTAGGTTACAACTAAACCCCCCCCCCCTGTAATTTACGCCCATGTATTCGACCATACTGTTCAGTGCATGTACGGAGTACAGGAGTAAGTCTGCCAGGTTTTGGCTCAGCCTTCGTAGAGGTACTACATAATGTATAATATAATATAATATATAATGCACTATAATATAATAGAATATAATAATATATTATATAATATAATATATAATGCACTAATCACACAGCAGCCTTTTGTGGAGTTAAGAAAAGAAACAGTGTCAATTGGAGTTTCTCTTCAGGACTGATATCCATTGTTTAAGCCACCTAAATAATGGAGAAAGGGACAAACGGCTAAAGTCTTTTGCTCTCATATAATAAATAATGATTTGTCGTCTGTTAGTGTCCAAGGGAAACCCCTGTGTATGTGACAGTAATGGTGAATCTTGCCCCAGTAAGAGTGGAGCTCCTTGGGTATTCAGAGCTGCAGTTCTGTGTACACACCTGGATGTTTTCTTCCTTATGTTTCCCTCACGCTCCCCACTTTTTCAGGTTGTCGAATCTAAGTGTGAAGAACTCTCTCTCCTGTAGCATTGATGAGATGATGACTAATGAGACACCTGCCTCTCTTCACCTGTGACTGTGGTGGTGAGTGATAATTACACCTGTCTGTCAGTCTGTCTGTCTGTCTGTCAGTCCATATCTGTATACCCAAATGTACTGTCTATCTCTCTTTCTGCTGTACTCCTCTTTTTTATTTACGAACCCATATCACCAGCCAAGCAGTATTCATTTGTCTTTGTCTGCCTTGGTCATAGGACCACCTGGAAGTAGAGGAGAGAAGTTGTGCGGTATTGGACTGTTTTTTCATCTTGGCACAAGTTAGTAGTGGGAGACGAGGACTATCAGTTCTCCCAGGTGAGATTCACAGGGGGTGGGGTGGAGAGGGGCGTGGCTCAGCGGGCTAAGTCTCTGTGCCTGTGATCAGAATATCGCCGGTTTGAGGCTTGGCCTTCGCAAGAACAGTCACATGTCCGTGAGTCCCCAAGCAAGCCCCTTAACCCCCAGCTTCAGGGGCGCCACACATGGGCCGAACCTGTGCTGTGACACTCCGCTCCCCCAAATCTATGGAGAGCAAGATGGAGCAGGCAAAGAGAAGAAATGCAATGTACTCATACTTGTGCAAATACCAAATAAAGGATTATCATTCACAATAAATTAACACTATGGGCCTCTTACATCACCCATTTCTGTGTGTGCCTACCTGTATGAAACAGAACTATAAAATAATTTAACTGGAAAAAAAAGAAAAAACACACGCTGTGGATACATTGGTTGAATAAAAACCTGTTAGAAAACCAATATTGCTGAAATGTATAGACCCATTAGGCTGTTAAGGTTTGCTAGTGCTTTTCTTATGTATTACTTTCTGCTTTTGTTCTCAGATCATTCCAACAAGTTTACAATGTTTTCAGTTTTCATCAGTCGTGGTGCTGAATCAATTAAACTTGAATGAGGAAGGATTATATATGTGCCTGTTACTGAATGGCAACAACAATGCTTTGGCCAGCATGAAGTACCTGCTGACTGGTGAGGTCACCATCCAATTTACATTCAAACTGTGTTTGGCCCAATTCTAAAGTAATGGTTGTCCAACAGTAGTGTCTCCTCTGTGTCTTTTCAGACAAACCTTTACCCCCAGCCGTCAGCAAACCTGCACCCACGCTTCCCACACTTCCTCCTGGTTTCAGCAGCAGCCTCCCTCATGCGTTTCCCAGATACTTGATCGTTGCACTTCTTTGCACAGTAACTGGTCTGTGACTGGCTGGCAGCCATGACATAGCAGCAGCTGTTGGTTTGCTATTGATGGGGAAAACAACAGAAAAACAAAGGTGCTGATGCTCGCCCGCAAAATGAAGAATGACATAATCTAATTATTCCTGAGGTTTGCAGTTGTGATCTGTAAATTTAATATAGTGCTGGGGAGGAAACAAATACTCTTCATAACTAATGATCCATCAGCCGTGTATACAGGAAACTGCCAAAATAAAGAAAAATAAAGAAATAAGAAATACAAAATGTACTGAGCAGGTGTTTCTGCATTGGCTGATTAATTAAGCACTTAACCTCACATCACACTTTACATCAGGTATAAGAAGGACAGAAGGGCAAAACTGCCCATTATTTTGTATAGCATGGGTGGAAGAAGAGATGTCTGTGACTATAAGAGAAGAGTGATAATTCGGACACTTTTGTCAAGATCTCCAGTTATTAAGAATGTTTTAGGTTGCAAAACCCCTTATTACATCTAAAAATGTACTTTACCTGCGAGTAAAGTGGCACAAAGAGCTCAAACCGCAGTCTTCTGAGCAGTGGAAAACTGTTCAGATGAGTCATCCTCTGCCCTGTTCTCAACTAGCAGACAAGGAAATGTGCAGTGCACTGAAAAAATAAAAATCTGCAGGCTTGAGCTCTTGTCCCTTCTGTAAAGGGCTCTGCTGTGGTGTGGGGTGCATGTTCCTTGGACTATTATTAATGCATTACAGTTACATCCCTTTAATTTGCCAGTTACTTCTATATTGTAGTGCATGATAGCAGTTGACTGAGTGCTTTAATTGGTTGGCGAATGCATGGGAGGAACACACTTCCTGCTTTCAAAGTCTGTGGTTAAGAAGCTGACATAGATGCATCGCAGCTGGTCACTCTTTCCAATACCTGCAAAGGGAAGATCAGATACCACTGACTCACCTGGCCCAAGCGATGTGCCCCCCAAGGCTGACACTCAGTGTAGCACACAGCATTGCGTAACCTGTAGTGTTTTAAGGAAAGCGTGTTGGCGGGACTGTGACTTTGACGAGCGAGAACCATCTGCCCCCTGTTTCCTGATGCTCGGGGGGGTGACACTGTAGGCAGCCAACTGTAAAAGACAGAATTGGCAAATTAGGTAGAAAATTGTGTGGGGAAGGGTGGTGGGGGGGGGGTGTTGAAGGCTGTTCTGTTAGACTTTTATCTATGCTAATGCAGAATTATGTTCCAACAAACAGGTAAATTGTGTGTCCTTCTATGTAAGCTAGTAGATCGTGTAAGCTGGTTTGGATAACTGCTAAGAAAGACCAATTAAACTGGAAGGGAAACATGTTTGTATAGCCTAGCACTGAAATGGGAGCAGAGGCAGGTATCGGCGGAAAGGAGGAAGGCGGAAAAGGTGATGGCAGAGAGGAGGAGGCTGCTGGATTGAGGAGCAAACACTGGGATAAGAAAATAGCACCCTTTGTTTAAAAACTAAATTTTTTATAAAATGCTATAAAGCCTTCAATCCCTGAAAGGTGTCTCTTGTCTATCATTGTTTTAAAAGTCGTATGCATGGGCCGATAGAGACGTTTGACTCCCACAATCAGGAGCACAAGAAACTTGCAAGTTCCAGAAATGATCTTAGTCACCACGATAGTTGTGTATAGGGAAGTCATAGGTAGCTGTATCTGGTGTTTGTATGCATTTATAACTTGTAGCCAAACTTTTTTCACTTATGAAGCTTTGGAAATAATATCAAATCAATGGTTTCAAATAAGAATTAAACGTTATACCGATTCTAGCATTTAGTTTTAAAAAGGCTTTGCGGTAAATCTCATTGTATTTGTTATCAGCACATTTGGAGAGAAAATAAACCTCAGCAACATCTGTGCTAACATTTGTATACTTATTTTAGCTACTGTAATGTTAGATTCAGGCACCCCAGGGCAGTATGACTGTATGTAATAATAGCCATGATGAAATAAAACCCATGTTCAACCAAATGTCTGAACTCTACCCTTGTAGTATTTGTACAGTGGCTACAGGCTGACATAGCATTAACTGTTTTCTTTTGAATTGCAGTTTTTCATTTAAAGATACTTGTGGGTTTCCTTTTTTAGATTAAGCAATGGAAAGGCATTCTCATACTCTCTCATAATGATGTTGATTTTTGTCCAACGGTGTGCCACTATATTACAGCATTTTACAATTCTAATATGTAATACAACGCAATTACTGTACGTGATTATTGAAATTAGCCAGTAAATATGACAGATTCTGATATTTATTTCTAAATGAGTGTGTGCATATAGGCATTACTATATATTGTCATCAATGGAAGCATTTTTAAAGCAAAAATGTTATTGAAATGAATACGCCTAAATATTGAAATAAGCATTTTTTATATTATGTCTGCATGACCATAGGGAGATAAAATGATGGCTTTCGGTTGTGAATTTTTTTTCTCTTTTCCTTTATGCGCCACTTATACAAGTATCTGCCACTGTGTACAGCACATGCCGTATAATTGTTCCGACCAGCTACTGATCATGTGACTCCTGTTTCCTCCTGTCATTCAACCTCAATCAACAACATGCAACGGCTACATCCTGTCACCCAAACCTCAGCCCACATCCATGCACTCCTCGCACATACTGTAGAAAATACTTGGTCTTCTACCTACAAACTGAAGTGTAGGCTGTTGTCCTCTTTGAAGATCTTTCAATGAGCTACAGCCGACGTTCAAATTTTGTCTAAAAGCAATTTCAGCTGTACATCTGATACTGGAAGGAAAACTGTAATATCAAAAATTAAAGGAATGAGGCTTTTTGAATGTCCAGCTGTGACAAAATCAGAAGGGGGGAGGGGGGAGTTAAAATGCCCCAAATGGAAAGCAGAAGGAATATTATTGAAATTCCACTGAAAATATGGAATGGGTGAATGAATCACCACGGAAGGAAAAAAGAACAGTGGGAAAAAAACGAGTGCATTGAGCACGAGGAATGAGGTTTGGGAGACTGAGTAAAGAAGGATGTGCTTCACGTTTGTCTCTGAGTTCGCATTACAGAAGAGGGGAAGTAGGGGGGCAAGAAAACGGCAATGTGGGATGGTTTGCTGAGGGTGGGGGTGGATGCGGTGGAAAGTGTGGGGGGCAGTTCTAGGAAAAGTGAGTAAAGTGAGCACAATACATGAACGAAGTGGGGGGAGATTAAATTAATACAAAGGGGTAGAAAGGTCAGGCACACGCAGGGAGACAGAGAGAGAACACATGGGCAGACAGAGAGGTTTTGGGGATTTCAGACAAACGTGGCATCACATGAATTGCCGATGTACTGGAATCGACTTAACACTGAATAAAATTACGTACAGATCAAGATTATACTATCACATATAACTCTGCGAATAAAAGATGATGATATTATCAGTACTCTGTCATTATCTGGTTCGGCATCAGCTAAACGAAACCTATTTTAAGGTATTTGTTCTGAACACATCATATGGGGGCTCTCATCTTGCCTGCTATAATGTGAATATAATGAATATAATCTTGTTTTGTATCTTGAATTTGGCTTGCAATCCTCGTTACGGTTCCTTTATGAATCCCTGGTTTGCTTTTCCAGTCCCACTATCATGGAAACTGCATTCTTTGCAGTACTAATTAGGGTTATTGTGCTGTTGTTATCACACAACAAAAAGGGTGGGAGATTGACCTCAGACTAGCTAATGAAGTAAATATTTGATGAGGCAAAGTAGAAAGAGGAAATTCTAATTGTGTTGGTGAGTGAGTGAACCACACTCGTATGCTCATTCTCTTTCTAAAAATACAGGATTGTTTCGTCATTAAAAGTTTAATCCGCTTCTTTTTATTTCATTTAAATTATATTTCCTGGAACTGGAGTAAAGCACGTAACCTGCAAACGGGGTTGGAACTTTTATCAAAAATATGGGGATGCAATAATTAGTGTAAAACGGTCCTGTTTTTGAGCTTTGGGGTGACTGATTATGCGGTCCACTAAAACAATTATTTGTAACGAACACTAAAATACAATTTCAGCTAATATTGGTAATTCTCCCCTTGCATTAGTTAGAAGACAAATTAATTTAACGCAAACCTGGAGGAGTAAGAGAAAATCGGAGTAGGACGCAAATGATGAGAAATGATGCCGTTATGACCCAGCAGTATTGATAATTAATACACATAAATAATCACACAACTGATATATATGGATGAATCAGCTCTGATTCAGTGGGGTTCGAAAAGCGGAGTAATATGGAAAAAGGCACACAGCGCAATAAAACTTCGAGTGAAAGTACTGTTGCTCGGCCTGTGAATAACGTCATGTGAGCGTAAACACGGGGTAACCCCCCTCCCCCCACAAAGCACCACGGGCGGGCGTGAAAACCAGAGTGCCTACGTCGTTAACCATATATGGTGCGCCGGTAACAGGCAACGGGGCCATATATGGCGTTTCCGTTGTGACGTTTTTCCTCGAGGTGGAAAACCGGGGAGGGATCCTACACGTAATTTGTAGTACAAAAGCTCGTGGTCCGCCCCTCACTATCAGTCTTACAGCTGTTGACAATAATTGATGAAAAAAATATATTTACGTAAACTGAATGGAAATAATTATGCAACGCATATAATTTTAATGAATATTACAGGATACAATAAAACAAATTTAAAAATATTAATTAAGCTCAGAAACTAAATTTATTGTTTAAAAACTTTTTTTTGGAATAATCATCCTGAGAGGAAAACGCATTTATATAAAATACTACAACCCTATTTAATTCCAACCGAAAAAATGGGCAATGCAGATTTGCTGGAAATTTGTGGTAATGAGTTGGTACAAGTTCTGCGCACACACTCGGAGCGCTTCACTTCGAGTGGCTGCGTGGTGCTGGACTGCAGACCTTTTCTCTCCTATTCCCGGGCTCATATATGTGAATCACGGAACGTCAACTGGAACTCCATGCTCAGGCGAAGATCTAAAACCTCTGTCGTCAGTCTGGAGTGGCTGCTGCCGGACAGGTCGTTGCTGAGTCGGCTGCGCGCCGGAGACTTCTCGTCCGTGGTAGTCCTAGACGAGGACACCCGATCCATCGGTGACTTGAAAAACGAGAGTCTGGCCAGTATGCTACTTGCAGCACTTCAAGCTGAGATTGAACCGGGTACCACTCAGATCTGCTTTTTACAAGGTACAATTCAGTTCAAGGTTCCATGACAGTAAATTAGTGAAATTAAAATTAACAAATTAAATTAATTAAATGAAAGCCAGGATTTTTTTTTGTTTTGTTTAAAAGTGTTGTTTAAATAGTCTCATTTGCAAATTATGCATATAAATATAATAAATATAATACAATATAAATGCATTGTCTAAGTCTGACATGTTATTCATGCCCGTTGGGAGCTCTGTCCATTATATTAGTTTGTTTTTACTACGCCTGTTTTTCAAATTTAAGATTACAATGCCAACGTCTGGTGGTTTAATAATATCTTGTATAACTGACACATTCCGTTTATTCCAGGCGGATTCGACAGTTTCTCTGCCACATATCCAGAGTTGTGCGTTAACGCATCGGCCGACTGGGGAAAACAGCCAGAACACGGCTTATCCGGAAGGACTACTCCATTGTACGATCAGGTGAGAGACATGGGGCAGGGTTATGGCAGAGTTTTTATTTCATCATTCGCTGAATTATCAATTGACGTTTAATTTAAACGATTACTTTTCCTCTTTTGATTTTAATTGATTTGCATTTACAAGTATTGTTTAGAATTTTTAATAAGCCATTGTGGGTTACTTGAATGCAAATTGAAAATGAATTAAAATCGGTGGGAAACTTTTGGGGTTCTTCTATTAATTTCCGTAGTTCCGAAGGTTAACTGACTGCATTAAAATGTCTGAGGAAGTAAGTCTTGTTGCCTTTGACTGACAGGATGGTCCAGTGGAGATTCTGCCCTTCCTGTTTTTGGGTAGCGCCCATCACTCCTCCCGACGGGAGACCCTGATAGAGCGTGGCATCACAGCCGTACTCAACGTGTCCTCGTCCTGCCCTAACCTGTTTGAGGCTGAGCTCCGCTACATGACCTTGCGTGTTGAGGACAGCTTGGCGGCAGACATCCGTGCTCGCTTCCCAGAGGCCATCTGCTTCATCGGTGAGCTGCAGCCTATTGTCTGATCCCCTGGCATGAGGTTACGCCCACTAGAGGCAGAGGGTAATCCTTGCGGATCGAGTTTCGTAGTCTGAGGGGCACCCTGAGCCTGATGAGTATGACATCATCACTGACCTGCTTCAGTAAATTTTAATCTATAAACATTTGTACACAATTGCGAAAATTTCGCATGTACTAAGTAGCATATTATGTTAAGTAAGCTAAACATCCAAAACGGCTGTTGAGTAATGAGTTAGCATGCAAAGCAGACAGATGCTTCTCGTGTCTTCCAGCATTGCAGTTAAATTTAACTTTGGTCCACCCCCCGCAGACTCCGTGAAGGAGAGTGGAGGGCGCGTTCTGGTGCACTGCCAGGCCGGCATCTCGCGCTCTGCGACCATCTGCCTGGCCTACCTGATCCATTCCCGCCGCGTGTGCCTCAACGAAGCCTTCGACTTCGTGAAGAAGCGACGACAAGTCATCTCACCAAACCTGGCCTTCATGGGACAGCTCATGCAGTTCGAGACGGATGTTTTCTGCCACTGAGCGGGGCCATATGGATGGATGGATGCATATATGTATATTTCTAAATATATATATTTAGAAATAGGTTGGACGTCTGTGTGCCCTCTGATCTGTCCCGAGAACAGTGGATGTTACTGTATTTTTTTCTTTCTTTTCGTCCCTGACTCCTGGCTTACGTCAGCAGTGACACTACCTTTTGCCTGAGCTAAATAACTAACAGGGTGTTCCATCCTCATCTTCTATGGATTCACATCAGAACTTAAATGGCAGCCTGGTGCTGGAGAAGGTAAAGGTGTCGGTGAACGTGTACAGTCACTCACTAGATACTGCACTCTCGCGGTCGCACTTTTATTTCTTTTTAGTTTTTGCTTTAATCCATTTTTTCCCAAGACAAGCAATAGTGTGTGTGTGTGTGTGGCTGCTGGTTTGTGTACAGAGGGCTATTCTACCAAAATAATCATTACAGAACTACAGTCTTTCCAATGGATTTAGGTGATAAGTAGTGGCTTGTTTTTTTCACGGTCATTACGTTTTGCACTAGAAAACAAGGGGAAAAAAGCCATATCCCTGAATATAATGGAGCATTTCAAAATTTTTGTGTACATTCAACGTTGTTTCCATTGCACTGCACTTTATATGTGGAAATTCAAGACGCTGGTGACTACTGTTATTTTCATATAGAATAAAAGGTCATTAATTTATGGAAAAAAAATCATTTCTGCTTTTTTTTGTGCTGTAGGCCTGCTAGTCATCATCACTTAATATATTATGTTTTTTTTCCAGAGTTGGTCATGCATATGAACTGATGTAAGTTACAAACACAGGCTAATTCTAGCTTTTGTTACATGTTTCATAACACCATCCTCAAGTGTACAAAGCACTAATTGTATTTAAAATGTAGTGGGTTGACATTAAGGCTTAATTACTGCCTGAATGCGTACAGGCATTCTTTGGAATCTGACTGAAACAGAGGAATGAATATTTTTTGTAATTTCAATCAAATTCTATCGGCATATAGTATTTATTTACAACAAGTAGTATTTAATACACCTGCTCTGTTCACCAGAGTGGTATGCAAAATATTATGCCTTTTTCTGGTTAAAAAAAAAATAAACAAAAGACTGAAGGCAATAAGGAAATTGGGTCTGAAGAGACTATTCTAAGCATTTGACTACTCAAATTAAGAAATTAAATAACACTCAAATTGTTTTCTAAGCTATAAGAATCCTTTGCATTTCAAGTAAGGTTTTATTTTATTCATAAGTTCTCTCCTAAACTCTGCCACACTGTCCCATCTCTTAAAACCATCACTCTGATGTTATGATGCCATCTTGGAGGCCAGAGTGCCAAAAACTGATATGCGCACAGGTCTGAGACGATCTGAATCACACCCTCATGTGTCCTGCTGATGATTTACACGCATTCTCATAAAGCTCAGAAAGGTTTTAGCTTTTAAAAGTCCTTAAAAGTGCCCGTGTGGGTGCCTTCTGTGCCTGTCCCTTGTGTTTGGTCCATGTTTGGCCAGCAGTGTGTTCTCCAGTTGTCTTGGGTCACTGTGCAGCTCGGCAGGTTGGGTGCAAGGCTTGGTAGCTGAACCCTCCAATCAGAGCCCAGCCTCTTCTGTTTATTTGTACTTACTGTTTCCTGTTTCCCTGCTGTTATCTTCTATCTTATGTTTGCTCTTAGGTCTCTTGTATTACTTGTTTTCGTTTTAACCCCCCCTTGGTCCCAGTACTTTGTGGTTTTTCCCTTGCGTTCATATTTTGTTAATAAACCCCTGTTCTCTCAGAGCCACAAGCGGATCATCCACCCTTTTTTCCTGTCCACACTATGCCCCATCCTCACAAAAAGGACTTGTAAGGAATCAGTACGATCCAATGCAAACAAATATTGACTTGGAAAATGGTCACCTTAAGAGACATCAAGAAATATTTTTTATTAAGTGATTCATTGTCATTGTCGACACACCACAGCACCCAACAACAAAATGTGTTCTCTACATTTAACCCATATGTGCCAATGTGACATAGCAGGGGGCAGCTAATTCAGCACCCGGGGAGCAGTTCCTGGGGGCGATACCTTGCTCAGGGTCAAATCTTTCAATTACAAGCACGCGTCCCTAACCACTCAGCCCGAGAGTACATTTATACTCAAATGATTAAGATTGTTTGAGAAATGCACCTACTGAATAATCTGTATTATTTGTGCAACTTCATGTTAAGATGTATCATGTTACTATGATTAATAATTAATATTCTTCACTTCCGGTCAATGTTAAACAGCCCTCTGATGTCAATTATGTAACACCCCAGGTCACAGCAGTACCGTACACAATCACTCTTGAGTTTGTTTACTACACACTAGCTCGGTGCGGCCTAGTGAAACCTGGTCATACGTCTGGTGAACTGTAAAGAGGAAACACATATTAAAGGGGAATTTATGTTCCCCGTTTAAGTGTTAGTTACCACACACGCCACTGCTCCCCGAGATTGGTGCACCCTGGTAACATCTTGTGGATTTTTACATTTTTAACAGGGGGTACACATTGTTAAATGGTATTACTATAAGAACCCCTAAGCACTTGGCAAGATATTTTTCATTATTATGTAATTTATTTCATAATAAAACTTGAGAATTGACTCATTAGGTAAAACCCAAGATAAAACTGATAGTAGCTGCATCTGTCTTTCAGAGACGACCTGGAATTTCCAGTTTTTTTCATGATACATTCTATAAAAACAAAAACATCAAGACAAATTTGGCTGCAGGGATGATCAGAATAGGGTAGGCCACACAGTGACATGTCACCTCTTTCTCTCTCAGTAATATTTCATTATTTTTTGTTAACAACATCCGGACAGAATATGGTAACAATAACTATACAACGTCTGTCAGTATAAATTATCTTTACAATGTTGTCCATTAAAACAATTAAGTAACATTGTTTCAGACATTTCATCGCATAATTTACACGTACGTTCTGTAGGATAAGATATTAAAAGACATATACTGTACATAGACATGTAACATATACGGCGAATAACATAACAACGTGAGAGTAATGATGAATTGTCAGGCAAGTTGCGCTTGTTGGCGGTCACGTGACTGTTTCCCTTCACATGGAGGCGTTATAAACAGGATATCTGGTCGGGCCTCCATCTGATAGCGGCATCTTTCGAAATTATTCCATTTGGTGGATGCACATTGTTTCTCCGCTTGCGGTTTGCGATAACATTGCTCTCAGCACTGTTTCTTTCTTTTTCTTCACAAGCAAGGATTACTATATGTGCTCATTTTATTGGCCAAAATAGTTAAAACTGACCTTTGAGTTTAATTTAATTTAATCGTCGAAACGGAGCAGGCCTGGTTTTCTCTTTGTACATATATTGCAGCTTTAATAATTAATAAGAACTGTTTTCTTTTATTAAAAAAGTTTAAAACAATTAGCCTCATATTTGTTTGATGCAGATTTTTAAAATTCATTTAAAATCACATGCCCATAGCTATAGTTGTTGTTCCAATTTGAAAAATCAATGGAACACTCACGATTACCGGTAGAAATTAATTTTTGTTCTTGTGTGATATGTGTATGTTAACTGCATGTTTGTATTGCGTTACGAATCTCAGACGCCGTCATTCCTGTTCGCAGCTGTTCTAGCTGAAATAGTAAATGTCCACAAGATGGCAGTGTCCATACATTATTAGCTTAGCAGGATCTGGCTCAGATACTCTATTACTTACCTGAGGTTATGTGCTGGTTGATCTAAACTGAAACCCTTCTAAGGAAGATGACAGGTGTTTCCCTCAAAATTGAAAGTCCAGGAGGGCCCACGGAGCGGCCCTTCTGGGCAGAGAATAGCAGGTTATCATTAAATGCCATTTCAGCTTT
>JAODKF010000046.1:15490468-15502310 GCA_026779585.1 Mormyrus proboscirostris | reverse complement strand
AACGCTACGCACAGAAAAAAGGTACATATACCGGCGATTAAGCTGACGTCGGACTTATTTTAAACTATTAAATCTGGGATGATTGAGGCAAATCGTTATAACCGAATAAAAATTCATTGAAATATTTCTTTGGGGAAGACAGTAGACATTGTTATAGCTGAGTTTTTGCTATAAAAGAATCGCCATATGCGTGTTTTCTCTAAGGAATTTAACGTTACTGAAGGTCGGGATTTGGAATCGAAGCGTTACAAGCGTGTTTTCGTTATAAGCCGAATCGTAATAACCGTGCTCGACTTGTACTATATATATATATATATATATATAGGTGTTTCATAGTAGTTTCATAGAGATCGATATACGCAAAAACCAATCGCCACACTCACTGAGTCGTAAACCGCGATTTGTAGGGCACACCGATTCGCTACTTTTAGAACAGCCCATGCTCATTTGACATGGATGATCGACGATCGTGTGTCCGGGGCGCCGGGCCAGTTTTGATTAGGCCCTACGGGTGCTGCGGTTGAAAATTGGGGAAAAATTTTGACTTTTGAAAATTGAATTCTCCAGAGTGACGATTTGATGCCGTTTTTCTTCGTCACCATGGGTTCTGTTTTCGTCCATGACGAGAGTGACGAGCGGCAGCGGGAACCCTGTGTATGAGTGGGATGCTTGTCTAGAATTGCTCCAGTGAAGAAGTAGCTAGCTATTTAAATGGGTAATGCTCTGTATATATTAACAGAAGCTGATTTTTACTCAGTGTACATGTTAAGTATAAATGAAGGACTTTTAATTATTTCAAATTATGTAAACAAAGAGCACTGCTTTTCTATAAAGGCGTTTCATATTTAGATGCACTGAGCTTTGCTTTGATTAAAAGCACTACGCCTTTTAAACTTTGTTCTGGATTTAAACACTTGTTGCACAAACTTTGGATGGGTCTGTGACTTGTGGTGCAATTTTAATCTTAATATACATTTGGGTATGAAAAAGTCAAATTTTAAAAGTGTACAGTACACAAATGGAATATTCTGGGGAAAAAAACAATTTTGTAATATTACAAAATTAAATATTTAAAGAAGACGATGATGAAAATTTAGTAGATGGTATATGTGCAGTTGAATAACAGAGAGCACTGGACTTTACTGTTACGCAGTGGATGCCTGATGTGTTACAGCTGGAGTTGGGGAGTGGCACGTCAGGATGAGGTGGCGTAGTGTCTGATGGCAGTGGGCAGGAATGATTCACAGTAACGCTTTGTAGTACACCAGTTTGGAATTGGCTGCATAATACATTATAACCTGAATACTATTTAATCTATCCATCCATCCATGTTCCATAACTGCCTATCCAGTACAGTGTCTCAGTGTGGATGCTTTGCAGATTCAATTCAATGTTCAGCCGAGTTAAGGCAAGGATAAGTTTTTATCAGTTTTTAAATGGAAATCTGTCTATCAAAAGTTGAAGTTTAGGACCTTGCCTCAATTAAATTGTCCTTCACTGAATATGAGGAGGAGATGGCTATAAGTTGCATTGGTCATTGGACATGGCATTGGAGTGACAGTTCTCACTGTTTTGGTGCACATGCCTTCTTGATTGTCTGAGTGGTCTATTATAATCACATGGATTATCCATATTGGAGTCATAATGTACGTCCTCCTGGGTAAGTGTTGACTGGGGAATAAAAACAGAATGGGAGATAATGGGACCACCTACAATGTACTTGAGTATCAAACATCCATAAGGATGCATTATGCTTTTTTGTACAGTACAAAGAGTCCCCTTTAATGAGTACCCGTAAATCTCAGTTACCAGTTAAATTTGAGCCAAGCCAGACACTCTCAAACCTTCCCTCTCTTACTCCTTTTCTCTGTCTGTGTCTTACACCCCCAACCCCTACCCCAGCCCCCCCTCAGATGCACGCATCCTTCTGGGCCTTGGGACTCTCGGGTCAATGTGGGTGCTAACTTTTTCCATAGGACGCGCAAATCCTGCAGGCCGTCTTTATCTCTGTCTGCATCCCCGTGAGGTGTCTTGTTCTGCCTGCTGTGGGTTGTGTGGGGAAGCTCCTAATCACTGCTCAGCACTGCCGGCGTCGGAGTGCTGCCCATTACTCCTTGGTGCGGGATTACTGTGCGACTCTGGCCCTGCAAACCTGTTTCTGAAATGTGTTGTAAACGGTTTCCTTCACACCCAATCATGTTTGCCTGCTAATGCCATCCACCGATCCATTGATCCGTGCTTTTTTCATAACTCACTGCTTATCTAGTACAGAGTTTTGGTGATTCTGGGGCCCACTCCAGGAAACCAAGGGCAGAGTTTGTCAACCAACTCTAGTGGACTGCATAAACGCAGTTTGGCATGTAATGGGCCACTGCACAGACGCGAAACTGATGGGAAAAATTCCTGGTCAGGGAAATTTTACCGAGAGGAATCCCCCCTTGGGGCCTTCAACATGATAAAAGATAAAGTCAGGCTTTGTGGTTGGAAAAGGTGAGAAACTGAGAAATCTTGGGTCAGCTGTACATGGGATGCCAGTCTACCACAGCGTTAGTGTCCTTAGCCTGATCTCTGAAGTGCTATAGACAATTCACCCTTAAAAGTACTTCTTTTCTGTGTCCTCTGTGGTCCTTACCAATAAATCTTAATACCTCTTTTAATCATCACTATATAAACATGCACAATATCGCACAATATCGCAAAATGCACCTGAATCAAGATAAGAAAAATCATTTTATTTACATGCACTGTGCATTTACACTTGGCATGCAAACATTTGTCCTATTTGTCACTCTGTAAGTTTCAAGTTCACCATTACTATAGCAGCAAGCATTTACATCAAACGTAAATATGTTTACGAATGTCTTAATACTGGGACCAGCGGACCTCGTCCGTTATAGACGATATTCCGTTATAAATTTTTATGCGTTTATTAGTTAATTCATTTCATTGCAAGTTACAAAGTCTTGGAGTTTCCCCTAATTTTCCCATTGGATATGTTTATTTTAGTATCTGATTTCAGTGAATGACAGGTTTTTCAGGAACGTATTTGTCGTGTTCTAGCAGGACTGTCTGTTAGGTTATTAATGTGTATTTTTCACTTGATTAGCCATTTTATGTTTTAGTGATTTTTATAAACATATATTTAAAGGAATAAAAATTCACTGGCACATTTTATTAGATTAATAATGTATATTTGGTTGTATTGCTATGTTTTGTTTAACCCTACTTACAGTATAGCTCCATAGCAGCATGATTTATTGATCTCCGTATATGAAATACATTTCCCAATATTTTTAAAAAGGTGTGTGTTAATTAGTATTTTATAAAAAAAAAAAAAATGTTTATGTATCTTGATAGTAGAGCTGAACAATGTATCGATTTCAAATTGAAATTGTGATTTGAAACAATGTGATTAGCAAATGGCAAAGGCTGCAATTTAGGAGATGCGTTCCTATTTCATGGTCAGAGATTGTTTACAGAAATATCCTATTATTAGGGGTCCAAGCAGCATTAGCTGCAGAATGCCTATTGTTTTTTTTCCTCTTACTGGAATGGTTTTATTATGACTTAATTTATCTTAAGTTACAGCTTTTGTGATAATTGTTTTATGTTTGATTGTACTCTGCTAATTTAACCATTGTGATCATGGGACTTCCAGTGGTCAAACTTTTTGCAAACACAGTACTTCTCACGTAAAAATACAATCAGTTCATCCTAAGTCATATCGTCATATCAGTATTTAATGATGTTATTGCACATTGCAGATTTTCCTGATACAACACAGGCCTAGTGCTCAACTACGAAGTGGTTCCTGGTTATTTGTAAGTTTATCTGACCTATTTATCAAAACCATGAAAGAACCATTTCTAGGACCTGCCCCTTATCAGTTTGGAGCACAGTTGTGGCATTTTCATTGACCTAGAAGAAAAAGAACTGCAGTGGAAACAACAGAATTATTAAATACGTAGAGGTTGATAAATATTATAAATAAAGACAAAATATTTAGTAGTTCTATAGATTCTTTGGAAACATTGCTCCTTGTTGAAGTATGATAAGTGGATCTTAATCTCCTGGAATTATAAATATTAAATACAGTTGAGTGCAAATGTTTGCATCCTTCTTAGACCCAGGTTGAATAATAAAAAATTGACCTTTATTTTAGTTTGCTTTCAAAATATCCTTCCATAATAAATTATGGATGTTTTTCCTCTGAAAACCGTTAATGAAATGGCCTCAAAGTCCAAATGCAATTTTAATGGCAAGCTCAAAAGTTTTCATCCCCTTTAATAAAACCTGTAAATTAAATGTGTAAAATTAGGTGTCTTTAAAAACATTGTCATCACTAAGTGGTGATAAATTGCACCAGATGTGTTCAGTTAGGCCTGCATGTTATAGTTCCGAGTGGGTAGATATCCAGGAGAAGCCTCAATGAGAGCAACAACAATGGGAACCAGGAAACAGCTGTCAGAAGACCTCAAAATGAAAATGGTACATTTTCATAAAGCTGCAGAGGGGCATAAAAAAAAAAACTCTCAAAGCGTTTAGGGATACCAGTACCAACTGTGAAGACCATAATTTAGAAATGGAAGAAATATGGGCACACTAAACTCTACCAAGGAGTGGAAGGCCAAGCAAAGTAACTGAAAGAGCTGCTAGAAAAATATGCCCAAAAGCTACGTATGAATGCAAAACAAACAGCAAAGAGACCTGGTAATTGGAGTAAAAGTCCACACCTCCACAGTCAAGAACAGTCTGTACAACTCTGGACTGTTTGGGAGAAGAATGCAAGGAAACTGCTGCTTACTACTTACAAGGCAGCACACTTAAAATATGCTAAAGAACATGTGAACAAACCAAATGAATTTTGGAATAAGATAATTCAACTTTGGTCTCATCAGACCACATTATTTGGTCACAATTCACACAGGTACATCTGGCGATGGGAAAAAAACTGCCTGTGAGGAGAGGAACACCATTCCCACGGTAAAACATGGTGGAGGCTTGTTGATGTTTTGGGGGTGTTTGTCTGCATCAGGCACTGGAGCTCTGCATAGAGTAGAAGGAAGAATGAATGCAGGTCAGTAGTTTTCTACTGTCAGTCAAAAAGCTAAAAATGAAGAGCCAGCGGATCCTACAACAAGACGACGATCCAAAGCACTAAGTAAAGTCAACTCAGAAATGGTTTAAGAAGATTAAGGCAAAAGTTTTACCATGGCCATCCCAATCTCCAGATTTGAATATAATAGAAAACCTGTGGATAGATTTGGAGAAGGCCGTGCAGAGTACACAGCCAGGGAAGATTGGATCACTTTTTATGTACTCTGGCCATTTTTGTTACTTTTGATGTTGAACGAACCTTTGTAAAATTACAGTGCATTAAAAGTACTGTGTTGATGAAAATACATTTTTGTTTTAGTTTTGGAATTTTAAAAGTGAGGGGATGCAAACTTTTGCACTCCACCGTATTATTACCATGGCATCCAATAATGACAGCATACCCTTTTAGGAATTTAACTTTGGTGGATTTGCTTATAATGTGCTTTGTTGGAATTTGCTTATTTGCACTAAGTGCTAATAGAAATACAGCTACTGAGAATTGTCTGTGGGAATATATGGTTGTGGTGTGGAGGTTCGCCCACACACCTCCGCTGCTTTAAAGCCCACTATGACTGTGTATGATCCCATGTCGGCGCTCTGTTACCTTGGAGCAGTGTGGTAGATGGGGAGTATATGTATTGCACAGTGAATGAAAGCTCTTCCTAAAAGCACATGTGATTTAACTTTAAGGCCTTCAAGTGCAACTCACAGTAGGATGACGGTTTCTTTTGGCAGTACTTTTAATAGGTACCTTTAAAACAATATTAACAATGAGTACTTTTTTTAATAGTGTTATTTGGCTTGAAGACCACTTGAATCTACTGGATCTATGACCCCCATCTCTCTCTGCTATCCATTGAATACTACCGGAGCCTTCCAGGCTGTGGGAACTGATGGGTAGACCATTCTTGTCCAATATTTCTCATCAGACAACAGACATTGTAGCCAGTTGATGAAATATAAGATGAATACATATTCTATTACATGAACATGGTGTGGAGCAGGGGTGTCCAGACTTTTCCAGGATGAGAAGCACCTAAGAAAAAAAGGTGTCACAAGCTACCCTATTTCCTCACATAGTAGCCGTGGCCTTTATTTACCTAAACGTGTCTGGGGACTTTGGTTAAGAGGTTCAGTACCTAGTTGCCCAGGGAGGTGTTGAAGCCCAGTAGCTTTTCCATGAACTGCAACAAGGTGATTGTGTTGAATGCTGAGCTGAAGTCGATGAACAACATTTTGATGTATGTGCTATATCTTTCCAGATGTAAAAGGGAGAGGTGGGTAATGGATGAAATGGCATCCTCAGTAGAGTGGTCTAGACGGTAGGCAGACTGTGCGGTGAGGAGTCCAGCTTTCGTGTGCCTAATGCCCAGCTGCTCGATGTCACAATATAACGGTATTGATGATAACCGTGATTTTCAAAAGAATTAAATATTGTGTTAAATATACACATACAATAATATTGTACATATTCCAGCACCAGTAACTATCTCATTCACACTCTAACATAGTAAATGGTGGTCTTGCTCCTTAATGCAGGTTTCTACCAGTGCTTAATTTGTAAACCCTGGGATGCTGGACCTCATAAAGAGCACAGAGACCAACTGTGACCATTATATGAGGAGGTGCAGCACACTCACTTTGAATGATGTCATATGCATACTGATAGTTATTTAAACATTTAAAAATGCATTATTTTCTATCTACACCTGTTAGTTACATTGAACTGAAAGATATACTCTGATAGATAAATTTAATGGTCCAGAAGTTAACTTTTAGTGCTCAAAAGTTGATTTTTCTGCGTACGCATGGTGCAGTTATTCCGTTTTAAAACAAGGCAGATAAGTCAACCACAAAAAATATTCTGCCATTTCATGGTAAACAATATTGTTTACACTTAACAGCAAACTACAGTGGTCTCTTTATTGTTTGGGGAGAACTGGTGCTAATGATTCCACTGACTGAAAAAAATATTCTTTTGCTTGTCATTATAGTTACCTAAATATCACATTGGTTAAATATATCTTCATATGCATAACAAGATCTCTTGGACAATTCTATGCTTCCGATTTTGTGGAAGCAGTTTGGGGAAGGCCCTATTGTGTTCCAGTATGACTCTGCCCAATTGCACAAAGCAAGATCACATGGTATATGAGTTTGTCGTGGAATAACTTGATTGGCCTGCACAGAGCCCTGACCTGAACTCCATCAAACACCTTTGGGATGAACTGGAATAGAGATTGCAAGCCAGACCTTCACGCCCAACAACAGTGCCTGATCTCACAAATGCTCTTCTGGATGAATGGGCAAGAATTCCTGCAGTCACACTCCAAAATATTGTTGAAAGTTTTCCCAGATGAGTGGCAGTTGTTATAACTGCAACTCCATATTGATGTCCGTGGATTTTGAATGAGAGAGCATAAACGTTTTTGTAGGTGTAATGGCTAGGTGTCCCAATGCTTTTATCAACATAGTGTATCAGTGGAGACATCTGCCAGTTGGTCTTGCACACTCCCTGACCACACAGCCAGGAATATTGGGAGGGATGGTCTTTCTTGCAGGGATGTCATTCAGTGCTTCAAACCATACACGGAAGTTATTTAGCTCATCTGGACTGGAAGCATCACTGCTCCGTACTTGTGGTTGAGGCTTGTAGTCAGTTGGCGTCTTGATGCCCTGTGTTCTGAAAGGGGCTATGGATTTTCTGTCCATGTGCACACTTTGCTTCCTCTATTGTTAGGGCAAACTAGAAAGCGCCGTTGTCATACATTGTGCATGTTGAATTTATCTTAAACTGTGGAAAGGAAGTGATCTTTCTTTTAGTCTTCTGTGTGTAAGCATTCTAGCCCCTTGATTGTCAAGCGAAGATGGCTGTCTCTTTCACCTGGCACAACAGTAAGGTGTCTGGTGAATTTGAGGGATTAAACCGGTATGATAATGAATTCAGTCCAAAAACAAATTCATAAGAACCGTGACTTAAAATGAAGGTAAAACCCAATAAGGAGACCTGGGATTTGGGACCATTTAACAGCCTTCATTTGAGATTCATGGAAAACTACATAATATGTATATGTGCCTACATGTGGCAGCAGGGGGTGCCCTTCCTAAATCCCCTTCCGCCTAAATCCCCTTCCGCCTCGTGTGTTAGATTTATTGCTGTTTTTTTTTTTTTTTTTATGGGGCACTGTAAAACCAGAATTCCTGGCACTACTTGCATTGGGAAATGCAGGGTGCGATCCACTAATCACATTGTCAGGTTGAGTTTTGTATTAACATATTCAATCTCGCAGATGTTTAATATTTAATGGGCTTGGGGATGTTAATTTGCACAATATAATGACACAGCTTTAAAAGCTAAAAGATGTATTAACAAATATTCAGTCATGAAATAAATTTTTAATAAAGGGGAACTCCACTGGTCATTTCTCTGTGATAGGTGTGTGTGTGTGCTCCAGATATACCTTACTTCGTGGGGACCATTAAAATAACAGTGTTATTTTGACGTTATGGGGACCATTTTTTCTGGTCCTCATAAGGATAACCTTGATTTTTATAAAAATCGGTGACTGCAATCAAAAACTAAAAATAGCAAAAAACTTTGTATTTTGTTCGTTTACTTATGGTTAAGTTTAGGGCTGGGTAGGAGTTAAATCACTTAAAAATAGGCTTAAATGTAATATATAAAAATAGGCTTGGCATATAGGCTTAAAAATGTAATCTAATGAGTTCTTTTAAGGAAATCTCAATAAACACACACAGTATGTACTTGCACATATTGAAAGTAAAAATGATTTCTCCAATATTATAATGTGCATGAAATGTTCCTTGGGTCAGATGTTGTCATAGATACTTCTTGTGTTATACCATTTTAGTATATGACCAGATGTGATCTGCTTATGATGGACCTGTAGGAATAACATTTTTCCCCTTTTTTAATACGGGGGGCAGCTTGTGGCTCAGTGGGCTAAAGCCTCTGTGTCTGTGAGCAGAAGGTTGCTGGTTTAAGCCCAGACTCGGCAAGTCTACGGGTCCTTAAGCAAGGCTTTAACCCGCAGCTCCCTGGGTGCTGCCCTTTGTCGCCAGCTTTCTGTCATCTACAGAGAGCAGATCAGGGGAGGCAAAAAAAAAAAATTCCCTGCAGGAGTCAAAATATCGATCATAATTATTACTTCCATTTTAGTTAAACACTTTTCTCAGATATTGCAGTTTTTGCAATTCTTTATCACTCTTATTTAAATAGTTATTTTTTTTTGGAAGAGTTTACTTAGGCCTGAAATAGCCTTATCTTATAGCTACTTCTCTACTACTCCTCTAAGGAAGGATGTGAATCCCCCCAGTACAGCTGGAAAACACACCTACTGGGTACATGGAGATGACATGAAATCCAACACAGAAGAGGCCGGCTTTGGAGAGGATGCTGAGAGACGCTTATTTTGACCAAATATCAGATGAACTTTCTTCAGATCAATCTGTTGTCTTGTGGTCTTGAAGGAACCAAGCAGTTTTTTTTTTTTTTTTTTTTTTTTCTTTCCCTCCTCCTTTACAGTGAAATAGGTGCTTATCCTCAATCGATATTTGGAGCTGGAGATTTAGTCCCTTAATTCTAAATCGCAATGATATTTATAAGAAGAAGTTGAAAAAGAATTTTCATGATGATATTTAGGGGTTGCTCAATTGCACCAAACTTCATAATTATGGTATTTTGACTGGATTACGATTCTGAAAGCTTCGACTGTACAATAAATGGTTAACACATATTTGATTGAATCTGGTGATCAGTGGTCATTGTTAACACAGCACACAGTGCGCAACCACGAAATGTGTCCTCTGCGTTTAACCCATATGTGACTAGGGGGCAGCTAATTCAGCACCCGGGGAGCAGTGCTTGGGGACGGTACCTTGCTCAGGGTACCTCAGTGGTGACTTGCTGGTGGGGGATTCGAACCGGCGATCTTTCGATTACAAGTGCGCTTCCCTAACCATCAAGCCAGCACTGCCCACCATAATAATAATTAATGAAGCTAAATCAAAACTGATAATAATCTGATGCAACACAAAACAATTTCACTGATACACCACTATCGATTACAGGTGTTTTGAACACAAACGCAAATATCAGCATCAAAACACTAGTATACTAGTATACTGTTGCAGTGCTTCGGTTGCACACAAAGCAATCATTCAGTTTTACTGAAATGATACTGTTTAGGTGTTTGTGCTAAATGTCTTGTATTTATCAGCAACCAGCATTTCAGTGGTACTACTCAGAGCTGTCAACACTGGGATCGGTTGTTGATGTTGCTGCGGCTTCAGCTGGATCAGTCACTGCATGCTTTACAGCTTTAGGATATTGTTTACGGTTCACAGCGACTACTTGTAGTAGGAACTGCAGTTGCTCCTCACACTTGGTCAGACTTCCTAAAAACTGCTGAATCAGAGCTATTTCTCTTTCTGTATGATCATTGATTTCAACAACAGAACAGGTAATGGCTGAAGCAACTTTATTATCATTATTCTCTGGCCACTGTGACGCTGGCAACTGTAGGAATCTTTGTGGAAGTTTGTGAACAGTGCTTTTGTGTTTTTTGTTGTGTAGTCAGCCACAGATTTATTCTGCAGTGCAGCGAAAAACTGTGCATGTTCATCGTCAACCTCGTTCATAGCTGTCACCTAGGGCTGGGCAATATGGATCGAACATCATATCAATATTTTTAGGTGAACCGCGATATATAATATACATCTCAATATTGTTTTCCCATCAATTAATAACAAATAGACAGTTTCAAGTCAGAGCCAAATGTCCTCAATGACATACAGGCACTTTTATTTACATGTACATGAAAAAATGGCTCAAAAATGTCGAGTTGTCTTACCTTACTGCCTTTCGACAGATATATCTATCGATCGGTGCTACCTTACCGAAAATGTTATTGTTATTTTTATGGGCTTAACTGAAAGCAGATAATCCAAAAAATAAATACGTAACTTGTCTAAAAAACACAAAGTAATGTAATGTAAGCAGGCATTGCAAGTCTTTATAAGATCCTTATAAGATTAAGTGTTAAAACATGTCAGGTAATTCGACATACTGCATAGTAAAACAGCGTGATGCTGACAGTAAAGTGTGATCAATGTACTTAATATTTAAAATGTATGAACTTTGAAAACGCAGAAATAAGCCTTTAACTCCAATGCAAGGTTGGACAGATCCATGGGTGGTTCTTCAAGCATAAGAAAAGGGGCTTGATTTCATTATACACATGCGCGGAACTCAAAGGTAGGACATTTCCATAGGTTTTAGGATGAAATATTAGAACACCGGCATATATTATTTTACCAAACAGGGGAGTATTTCACTAAGCAGGATTTCTTGCTTAGCCAGATATCTTGTTGGATGTATGGTAATCTGGGCTAAATGGACTATATATAATCGTCCACTTAAATGTAGCTCAGACTACCTTAAATCTGACAAGTTATGTGGCTAAACAAGAAGTCCTGATTCGTAAAATACCCCCCAGCTCCTGTTCGCTAGCTTGCCTAGAGTCCTTGTAAGGACTTGTGAGTGGGAGGGGTGGGTTGTGGTCGGAGAGGGGTGGAGCAGGGCGCAGTTCTGTAAGAGACAGACAAGGTGAGGAGAAATGGGCAAAGTGGCGGCACTATGAATATAATTAGAACATAAGAACATAAGAAATATACAAATGAGAGGAGGCCATTCGGCCCATCAAGCTCGCTTGGGGAGAACTTA
>JAODKF010000046.1:15480264-15490368 GCA_026779585.1 Mormyrus proboscirostris | reverse complement strand
CTGCCAGGTATCGGCCCAGTCACTAATTAAATTAAGATCCCGCTGTAGCTGCTGAGCCGCTAGTTCAGTATCTGCTAATTTTAAAGTAACAAACCGTATAGATATCAATGATATTGTCTCATCATATATCTTGTATGAAAATATATCGATATATTGCAAAAACCCGATATATCGCCCAGCCTTACCATTTGATCTTTGATTTCAGAACTGATCGAGCTGTTAAAGAATGCCAGGCCCACTATCTTCTCGGACAAATACCACAGGTGATCAGCCATTTTGTACGATGTTGCATTTTTCAGATTTTAGTACTATGTGCACCAAAAAACAGCTAATAAAGATCTTTTATGTTGTCTGCTACCAAATGAAGACATTAAACAGGAAACGGTATCATCTTGATCAAGTTCTTCAGTTAAATACAGTTAAGTAACAATCAAAATAGCAATCAATCGGCTGTCATAGTCATGCTACAAAGTGTGTAGGTGTGCACTCTGTTTGGCACTCCTTGTCCTTAACTTTGGACTGATTGAGCTACCTCCTAAATATTAAAATATTTTGATGAAACTTTCCAAACTATGCTTTCTCACCAAACAGACAATTTCTGGGGGGTCAGACCAGCAAAATGAACAACTTGAAAAATAAGGGACACGTACTGTGTTCCCTCTGAGCATTGGGAATGTGGTACAAAAGATGTGATGAAGACTGGGAAAGAGCTTTCCAGTAGTGAGGCTCTTACTCAAGGCCAGAATTTACCCTGGTGCCCTCTCCTCGCCCCTTTCGGGATCTGCAACTGCGTGAATTATCAGCCTCCTTCTGCTGTTATGATTATATTGTCTTAAACGACTAATACATATAGTCAAACAAGGCACTCTTAGACTTCGTTTTTGTGTACATGTCTTTCTTTTACTGTGATTAACAATACAAAACACATCTTGATTTAAAGCTTCACATTCATGATGACTCTGTTATCTGGGGGAGGCAGCTGTTTTTTCAAAATGTGCATTTGGTGGAACGTCAGTAGTGTAGTAGTTGGTAAGTCGTGGGAAACTGGGCTACGTCGGACAGGATTTTGGTGAAATGCAAGCTTGTTTTCGTGGCCTCGGAAAGCTGGGACGCAGCCGGGCATCCGTGACTTGCATCTGCTCGATCAGGATTAGGCTGTTGACTGGGAGTACAGTACAGGATGGGGGATGCTCACAGCATGACAGAGAGGAAAGACGTGGTCAAAGGGTACATCTCCAGCAGTGAGCAGGGCTCGCAAGCCGTTCTATTCAGAAGCAAAAACTGAGGGTGTTTTGTTATGGGAACAAAAACTCCTGATGGTAATCCTTAACTCGCTTATTAAAAATATATGTTGGAATCACTGGTGTGCCCGGTAGCTTTGATAGATTTGACTGAAGCATCGTAGTACATGCTTAACTTGAACTGCGCCCTGGAGATATTCAGCTGTATCTATGTGGGTAATACTGGATAAAACTGCCAGCTGAAGAATCATAATTCAAACATAATACTGTTCGCTGACGGCCCCTGCTTATGGTGGGAGAATACCCGTGGGAACTTAGAAAAATTGGCTTTTTTGTTCATTTAGATTTGTGTTAGATATTATGTGGTTATGTGGTGAATGGACTTGCTATGCAGGAGACATTGCACAATACATTGTATTTTTAAAAAAAAAAAAAAAAAGCCATATGATTTCAGATTTCAATCTTTGTCCATGATGATACTGTATTTGCATCAGTCTGTGGATGCATGTTGTTGCAGATTTCACAGCCTGAATAGCCTTTTGCGTTTTAATTAGGTTGCTAGTAAACTTCAAAGTTTGAAGGACCTGCTAGAAAACCCTGGATAATTTTGGGCGGTGATTACTCATGAATGGATTATCCCTGTTTATTAATTTTCCTTCATGTTCCTAAATTCAGTCACTTGAGCGTTGCAGTGCTTTGCTGCAGCCCTCAAGTTCACTTGTTAGAGAGAGACACAAAAAGGAATGTGGATTGGAAGACGGTGGCTTAGTTTTAGTGTGGTTCGTTGGTACAGTTTGCCGGCTCTCTTTCATAGCCTGTGTTTTGCCGTGTAGGAGAACACGTTCTAGTGTCCACCGCTGTCGTAGCCATGTTGTTGTCTTATAGGATTGTCCGGCAGTCTGTGTGGATAACAAAAAGAGTGATCTGTAGGAAGCTGAGGGAGGAGTCTTAGGTGCATAGCTCCGACCGCAGAAGCCTGCGCGTGCATCAGTGTGTGTGCGTGAGGAATCTCATCAGCACACATCAGTCTATTTATACTCTGGAGCGGAAGACTTTGCTGGTCTCAGCCAAATCCCCATTTGACATTCTGCCTGGTTGTTTGTGTACATTTCTGGTGCCTAATTCCCATGACATTAATCACTTCCTTCCCCTAGGGTCGTGACCTTACGATGGCTGTCCATTCATCATAGGTTGCTGTCTTGGTTAACGCTGTCCCTCACGTATCCAAGAATGCTGTATGGCTTTCAAGTAAAATGTTTCTTGCATTAAGTTTCTGCCCTGCCGATGGTATCCTCTGAAAGTTGGATTCTTAGTTAAATTTTAAGTTAAGCTTGATTGTTTCTATTTATAATCTCCACACTTTTAACTGTCCTTGAATTCTCTTTTAGTTGTTCTTTATACCACCATCCATCCATTTTCTGTAACTGCTCATCCTACTCAGGGTCACAGGGGGGTCCGGAGCCGATCCCGGAGACTATGGGGCACAAGGCAGGGAACAACCCAGGATGGAGTGCCAACCCATCGCAATTCTTTATACGCCAATAAAGCTTGTTTTAGCGTCAACTTCACATTTTAAGTAAATATTTTTAGTATTAGTGGGTTCAAAACCGTTTTAGTCATTTCCTCCTCTGCTCATTTCAAAAATTGATTACGGAAATAATCTTCATAGTACAATAGTGCCAGAATTTTACATTTGGGATTAATAAAGTACATTCATCCATCCTTCTATGCTAATCCACTGTCAAAATAAATGCACAGCAGTTTCTGTAATGTTTAGAGAACGTGGAGGCAGCATATTTCCTGTTCAGCTTGCAGTGTCAGGCTCTTTGAGTGTTATATCAATGCTTCTATCAAATACTAATGGTGGCATCATTTAAAATGTGTAGCAGGTTGTGTGGAGAAAATAAGTAATAATTAGTGTGTGGTGATTTGCTTTTAGGGCATTATCTTTAGGCTGATGTGTATCACATGATCTGTAACGTCATTCATCGATCTGCATATCAGTCAAACCCGAAACTCCAGTTCGGACTGTACTGCAAAGCTGAGTGCCGACCCTCTGTCCTGTGCTGGGAACGAGCAACATTCCGCTGGTTATCAGTGGTGCTATATGGCATTTTTAGTTATTGTGCTCATCTAGATGTAATGGGACCTTGTGTTAAAAATGCTGCTTCTGTGTCAAATTGCATGTTTTGCCTGGCATATGCGTCATAGCAAGTAGTTTATAAGTAGCATGGTAGTGAGATACTGAAAGTGTAGACAGCTCTGTGCCTTCATACAGTATATATAGCCCTTAACCCTGGGGAACCCAGAACACCTTATTATACGAAAAATATGTCCATTGGCTGAAATGGTCATACAGACCCAGTGAAAACAGGTTTTTTGTAAAAAATAACCCTTTCCCAGTCCATGTTATGAAAGTGCCATATACGACCTGCTGGACTGTTCATGCTGTACCAACTTGTTAATTTCACCTATGAAATAATGACAGGAAAGAAGGAAAAAACAAATCTTTGCAACATTCTCATTTTCAAAATGCATTTTGCGTTTTCCTTTTCATCATTCACCATGTGCTGACAATAAAACACAAGCTTCAAACATGCCAACCTATCAAATAGGTCAAATGAACAGACCTGCAAAACGGTGTACTACACACAGAAAGTGTACTTGTGGTGGGTTGTAAGGTCTGGTTCACCACCTGTATTCCCTGTGTTTTTGAATGAGGCTGATGTTGAGCACATGGAATATGTTGCCAGAAAAGTTTCAAAACATCCAAAACCTAGTTCTAGATGTTCTATAACATCTAAACATTATAACTGATGATGCAATATTCCTGCCACTTAACTATTCACAGCTTGACAGGTGAATCTTTGCAGCATGTACAGCAACAACCTCAAAACGCATTGGGGGCCATATTTATTGTGAGGAAAAAAAATCTGGTTGATTCAGTCAGAAATCACTAAATATCACTGTTACTGGGTCGTACATGGTACAATGGGCTGTAAAGCAAAAAAAATTCTTAACTTTGATGAGTAGGTTGAATGTAAAGCATAAGTAAAAAGAAGGGTCATATATGACCCCGTGGGATCCCCCCAGGGTTAAAGTTTCCCAAAACTTCGATCAGTAGAATTGTATAGGTTGCCCTCACTAATTAGCACTTGTACTGTGCATGAAACAATTATAAACCTGTTTTGCTGAGTATATGGTAAAGAATGGCTTTTATCCTACGCATGTGTATTGTATGCTAGATTATCCAAGATACCAATATCACCACCTGTGCTAGATTGACTATCTTGTTTGAACCGCATGTGTTTAAATGTAAGCTGTCGCCTCGATGTCGAGTGAGTGAATGAGAAGGGGGAAAGATACCAATTTAACACTCTTGTTTATGCACAGTGGTGGCTGGAAGCGTTTGTGGGTAGGGCTGCAGCTATCAATTATTTTAGTAATAGAGTATTCTATCAATTATTCCATCGATTAATCGAGTAATATATCCTAAACTAAGGCATACATTTTTTACCTTAACTCTCTATATTCTACAATTATACGTTTATAAGAGGCATAAAAAAGTTCTGACAGGATTGTATCTCCTGGATGAGGTAGGAATGGTGTATGCATGTTCATGCGTGTGTAAGTGAATGTGAGTGAGAGTGTGTGTGTTTAAGTGCGCTAGAGAATGAGTGTCTGTTTGTGTGTGTGTAAGCCTTTAAAGGAGCATGTGGCGGTTGGATAATTCCGGGTCTCAGAGTTTTACTGGCCCAAGGCTGCTGGGGGAGGGGGGGCTGGGTAATTTTTAAATTATAATTTAAATAATATAATATAATTATAATTATGCAATATTATTCATATTAATCTAAAGCTGCAAAATAATATTACTAAAGCCTTGAAATAGATCTAGTTTAGTACAGCCCATGCTCCCTTTTAGACACTATCACCGAAAGCGACGGCTGCTGTCAGCCTGCTGCAAGTTGCCAAATTTAAATATTGTATCAAACTAAGCTAACAGTTTATCTGCATGCAAACAGCATCTATTTTAACTTGTATAACTTTATTGTAGCCTTGCTGCTGTGGAAGTCAAACGGCGGTGGATGGGAGCAGCTGAAAACATTGCTTTTCTTCACCTTTCAGCTTGATGAACAGCTGGTTTGATTAAGGACTCTCCAGCTCTTTATTAGTAAAGGTTAAAGGTTTAGTAGCGATTACAAGCACTGCTGCTGTTTTCCTTCACTCCACCTGAGTTCACCATCTCTGTAACGGAACCGTCTCTTTGCTCTTTGCTGTTAGTGTATAGACAGGCTCCAGCTCCATGTTAAACTATGACAGCATACTTTTCACTGCTGTTGTGTTATCAGTGTTTTTGTTGAGGAAAAATAGAGGCTGCTTGGGCTGAATCTTGTTATACGTTTTTTATTCACACATGTGCCCATAAATACGTTTCTATCGCGGGTCTATTTTTAGCCGCAGATGTGAGTGAAACACTCGCGCTTACCTAGTATTGGTTCCGGTTTGTGGACTGGATGCATAGACTGGGTGCTTTCTGTTGAGATGTTGAATCATTGACGTTGTGTTATTGTGGTAAGCTAATTTTACAATGAACACACAATACCGTATTTTTGCTTTTTTGTTTTGAAATGGTCCCAAACTTTAGACATTTTTCTTCATAGTCTTTTTCGCTGACTTTTCTAGCTATTTTCCCTGTCTTCCTCCATTGCGCCATCAAATCAAACCTGCAACACGTAATGCAGCGACAGTAAAAATTTTCAGAGTGTGAAACACGGTGATCACTAAGCAGTACATGATCGTGGGGATTACACAAAGCATCGAAGCAAAGAAATTGCATCGAGGATTTTTTGTAATCGAGTTATTCGAGTTACTCTGAATCATTGCAGCCCTATTTGTGGGTAATGCTGAGTGTTTGTAAACAAGACACTTGTCTCTTAATTGACTGTGATGTATACAGAATGGTGTCCAGTGGAATGTCCCCCTCACTTCCAGTCCAGTTGCAGTTGTCATCCTGTATGTGGTTTTGTCTATGTCTCTTTTGTGTGCTATGAAGTGGACTCAGGACTGGCTGCAAAACAAAGGCATTGTCTGGCCAACAAGCAAGTCAGAAAAACCTGGGTTTTGTACCGGCCACATCAAATGCAACTGCCTTTTTAACTGTGAGCTAGCACCACCTAGATTTGTTCACTGTAATTGCAGCAAACTTGCTAATACTAGTAGTCCTCTGACAAGAGATGCCATCCTTTTGTGCAGCCACCTTTTGATTTAAGTAGAATGGTCGATATGTAAGCACTGTTTACTCAATGCTAAATATATGTCTAAGGTACTAGTGTTCTCTGCTACAGTCTGGAAGCTCACTCTTACTTTGAATGATCACCATGACATTATTTTATGGTGATGAAATTATGATTATCAGGCTGTTACTATTGATTATATCAAAAATTGAGTAATTTACCAGTTCACCTGATGATTTATGGAATAATCATTTATAATATAATGTAATATATATTTAAACTACTGCATACTTAGTCACATACCAGTATTTCCTCTAGGTTTGCAGCTTTTGAGGGGGCAGACGGACATCGACAGGATTCACGGTGTTCATGTGTTTCTTTTAATGACAGCAGTCAATATAACAACTGAACTAAACATCAGAACATTTCTGCTACTCGCAGGAGGGCGAGTGTTCCCATCTTCACCACCCTGGGAGCGGTCAAAAAAAAATGCAGATATTATTGTCTGCTTTTCAGGTGGCTGACGCGATGTATTTTCTGACCCCGCTCTGTGTCTGCTGGTGTGAGTGTGCATGGCGGAGTTCCGCCCCGATGCACGCACGCAGACACGCCGCCATGCACGATACAGAGAGTGAGGGAGAATTGTAAATGCGTGACTGTGTACAGACAAAAATGGCAAGCTTCGGGTACATTATCGTTTTGGAAGCCATTAAGAAAAAAATGTTACGTATGGCGTACAGTGTTGGTGCAGTGTTTGTGAGAAATTCTGAAAATGTGTTTAGTATATGCTCTTCTTGTTTTATCCTGTTCATTTTGTGTTTAAATGCTAAAAAAAACAGATTTAGGTGTAATTTTTTGCAGCTGGGAACCCATTAATTGGTTTTCCATTACTACTTATGGAGAAAATTCGATTAGAACTCAAACCTTTTAGGATTCGAACCTGAGTTCTGAATGGATTAAGTTCGAGTTCTGAGGTACCACTATACTTATGTATATATATCATCTCCAGTATGAAGGGAACTCTCAGAACTTGCTCCCACATATATTTATATATATAAAAATATATAATTATAGTGTGTGCGTGTGGCTATCCTAGTATTATTGGGTGACTTCATCAAGCCTGAATGGCTGCTTTTAAGATGTAGTTGTATTGCAGTCATTCTGTGGTGAATATTTAAGTTGTTTTGCAGTACTGACAGATGACTGCATTTCGATCACCTTCATTGTCAAATGCTTTTGTCCTACATTTAGTCCTTTGTCTAGTATGCGTTGCCTTTCTTCTGCCACATTTAATTAATAAGGAAAATTTTAATCGATGCTTTGTAAAATTGAATAATCGAGTTTGAGTAATTGTGACAGTTCTATATGATTATAGAATTTAGTTTGGATGGTTGTTTCTTCAATACACTGCATGAAAAGCTGTGAACATTTGCATTGGTCAGGCTGTTCCATCCATTTTCTCAGTACAAAACATTGGTAAGAAGTCAAATCATATTTGTTTGGGCTCTTTGCATCATTCCAAGCTAAGTAACGAAAGCTCAGGCCCAGCAAGGGCTCTGAATCCCTGCATTTGCTGTGGGGTTTTGCTCCCTTGGCCCCGGTAACACCAGCCCATGATCTCCTCCTGTCTTGCTTCCCCTCTGTGTACTCGGCCTTCCTTTAGCTATCAGCACCAAGCTGTACAGCTGCAGCAGCTGCTCGGCTCATGGCTCCTGTCCCATCTTGTTGTGTTTGAACAGGAAATGCTGCCCTTTCTCTGCGTTCCTCCTCTTGCTTGTTTTTCTTATTTCTCCATGTAGGTCACTCCACCCCTCTCTGTGTTTTCCAGCTCTCAGTTCATACATTTGCTATATGTTACCCTCATTTCTTTCTGACTCTCCATTGGACTGTGATGACCACATATTTTGCTAAAGAGGAACTTTGACAAGTTGGTCCAGTTCATGTTGGACATAATTAATTTGCTTGTCATTTTTCTTCTATTTACTGCTGAAAGGCTGTATATGGTTGCTTTTGATATAAAATTTAGAAGATGTTTAAATTCTTCATTTGAAATTGCCAAATGAGATTCTCTGTGCTAAAATGGTTAATAGTAAGAGTTTAGGCAACATCATGCCTTATCTGAGGGATGCAATACTGTTACATTAAATGCACTTGTATGCAAATATCGCTAAAGCCAACATATATTCACAGTGTTTGAGTGTTTCTGTGAGCTGGAAGGCACTGAGCATTTAACTGTGAATGAATTTTAAAATACATTTTTGGACAATGTTACATTTTTCTGCTAAGTATAAGGTGCATTCTGTGTACTTCCACACTTCTGTATACTGGTCATGGATGAACACCTCTGGGAGGTGTCAAAAGGCTTTTGAAATCCTGTGAAATTGAAGTGTCACAGTGTTAGCATAGGTGTGAATTGCAGCAATAAGGAGATTCTCTTCTTAAAGCAAAAATCTTCACTGTTTTATGGATTTCAACGTTAAATTGAGTATGTCTGAATCTCATGTAGGAAGTTGAATTGGGCCTGTGTGTATCCATCTGTTAGTGTGAGATTGAAACCTTCTTGAAAAGTCCCTCACTCTCCCGCATTGCAAATTTTACATTTTTGCTTGCAAAAATAAGTCTTTAGAAGCTCACACAAAGTGTGACTTTAGGTGACTTTTCCTGATTGAGTGTTTGAAGATGAAATCATTTTTAATGTGAATTAACGATACAGTTGGGAGTATTACCAAGGGGTAATACTACACACAAAGACAATAAGTAGGAGGGACAAAGGTAACCTTGTGTCTCATTCCTCCACAAAAAAAGTGAATTTTCAGATTCTTGCCTTGCCACGCTGCAGACTGAGATGTGCTTGCCTGGATGCATTACTGGGGGATCATTTGGAGAAATTTTCTGATCAATGAGACCCCTCCAATGAGAAATTGATATGGCCAACTATACTACTGTGTTGAAATACTCACAAAGATGCTCACTCTCCCATTAGACTCTGATTATTACAATTATTTGTTGATTAGTTGTAGGTGAATAGGACAGTCTGGGTTTATTGGGTTTCTTATTTTTTCATTCCAAATATTCATGTACAGCATTTTTTGCTCTCCACAGTTCCATAAAAGGCGATTGATCTGAATGTAAGGAAAGCTCCCAAAGACATGGTGTCAGGATGTTTATCGTTCATCAATTAGCTGGTTTGATATTTCAAAATTGAGTGACCTGTCTGAATGGATCCTCAGGCATCTCATCAGAGGGGGTCTAATTAACCAGAGAATTTCTCCGGAATATCCCCAGGGAAGCCATTGGGGGCTTGGCGATCTCACAACCTGTGCTGACGTAGTAAAGGCTATGATCCTCTCACCGAGTCTGATAAAATGCAGTCATGTCTCCAATGACAGCTGGCTCCTGGCCTTTGTGCCAGCATAGACATATTGATTTGTAAAGGTTTGGGTCATATTCAACTTCTTGGGATTGATTTCTCTAGGTTTTCTTTTTCTTTTAAGTTGGATGTAATGTTTTTACTGGGTATTAAATCATCTGAGTAGCTTTGATTGGAAGGTGAACTGTCATGATCCGCTCCGTCCGATCCTCCCGTGTGCCACGCCCACCTCATTACCTGGTGTTCCTGCCCGATTGTG
>JAODKF010000046.1:15448678-15480164 GCA_026779585.1 Mormyrus proboscirostris | reverse complement strand
AACAAATAAACCCCGATTCCCGGCCAGTCCGACTCTGCTCGCCTCCTTGACCGCTCGCCTGCCGCCCGATCGTGACAGTGAACATGGTGTCTTCTTGAAATTGGCATTGTCCTAGTTAGGGGTCTGTTGCTAACAAAAAACGGCGCGTCTCAAAATATGACAGTGTTACCGGTAATTCATGATATCAGACAATAAATCTGTTGTCAAATTAGTCATCATCACATACCAATATTTTCTGGGAAGTAGGCTTAAGCTACACCCAAAGGAAAAATTATGATTAGGGGCATCTATTAATTACTTTTAATTTTATTAGTGTTGTGTTGTGGTTATTATAGATACAACTTGTAGTGGTCAGCAAAGATTTAGAATGGTTTCATCTACTAGTTCACTAGGTATTCTAGCCTGGAAAAGAGTTATAAACTGGCCTAATAAATAGTATCTAAATCAGAAATAAACCATGAAGCTAGAGTGCATATGCTGCTCAGATCATAACATCTTGTTCCTCCTAAAGTGATGAACGAGCCGTTAGGTTAGTCAGATGCTGCTCTGCTAATTTTAGAATGCGGTAGGAGTTTTAGGAGCACTAACGTGGATGAAAGTATTACTTGTAAGAAATGATCATGCTTCTACCATCGTGACTGTTGTCCTGATTTTCCTTTTCCTCTCCTGGGGCTTTTTTTTAAGGGGTTGCTTCTTGTCTCGGCTCTTACCTGCTATAATGTTCTCCTCAACCTCTATCACAGATTCCGTAAAATCACTTTTCTCTCACTCTAAAATCTTTGTCAGGTTTTTTCTTGTTTCTTTGATAAATGGTACCAGCACTTGAGAAACTTATCTGCCTAATGCCTTTTCTTTGATGCTCCATCTAAAATTAGATACTCAACACGTTACACTGCTATTATTTAAGTGGATCTGAAAGTGAGTGAGTAGATGGAACAGAGTACAAAGATCCATAGAGGCAAGTTTCAGATTTGGCAAAATCTGTAAAAGCTTCAGTCTGCCTGATTTTTTTATTTTTTTTTTAAATTTTATATATACAGTATTATTTTTTTTTCTCTCTCCAAATCAACTTGCTAATTAACTTGTATCTGAAATTGGTCATGTTTGACACAAACCGAAAGGGACCAAAAGTATAAGTAACGTGTCGGGTATTAGACGAGAGGGCCATTCTTTGTACAAAATGGATTCTTATCAATTCTTGTTTAACACGGTGTTGCGAGGGGGCTGTGGAGCGGAATGAGGAGCATTTGGCGAATGAGAGACAACTAGAAATGTCTAGCATCCTTGGAAATGAGTCCTGAATTTTCTTCCGTCTGTTACTCCAATGGGTGTTGGCTTGCCATTTAGGGTTCTGCTTTGAAACCAAGCTCCCTGCATCACTTCGTAATCGAGACACTTGCTCCCATGAGAGAGCTTGGCTGCTACGCTTCATTTACACCATGCAGATTTCCATATGCACTCACACCACTCCAGCCAACCTTCCAACGTGTCCATAGGACACAGATGTTATTTCTGCAGTCTCTAATATTGTTTATTATTGCGGTATTTGTGCTCTCTGAGCTCTCCCATTTTGGACAACTTGAGCCGTGAGAAACAGATCCAATAGGCTGCTTCCTGGGATAGGGCATCTTGTGGGGGGACTCATGAAGCACTTTGTGTTGTCGCACCAGTATTGACTCCAATGAACCTGCATTGAACAACAAAGAGTAATTCGGTCATTACTTTAATCAATCAAATACACTTTACAGTGAGACAGTAACGTTATGTTTGCCGTTATAACATTGATTGTTTATAAAAGTGGATTTTTTTCCCCCCGTTCTCCATCAGTTTGGTGCTGACCTGTGGTTCGGTTGGCAAGATCTGAAAGGAAGCCCTGTGTTCTTGGTATGATTAGTACGCTTCTTTGCTGCTAAGTAGGTCCTGTCCCCGTGCAACCCCAAAGAGACGGCTGATTGTGCTACTGAAAATGGCACTGAGTGCCTTTGATGCCTCCGCCCAGAGATAAAACAAATAGCTTGTCTTGATCTTGTCACATGTCCTTAAATTCACCCAATGTTCCCTTTGGTTTCACACCATTTGTTCACCCTCTTTCCATCTGTTTTTTCCACCAAATGTTGTGCATTTTTTATCATTTGTTATTGATAAGAAGAGCTGGCATGGGGGCTAACTGGGTAGCACCGCGGCCTCGTAGCTTGTGGGTTTGAATCCCTCCTACACTTTGTGTGCATGGGGAGTTTGCATGTTCTCCCTGGGTGGTGTGAGTTTCCTTCTGCTGTCCACAGACATGTAGGTAGCATTGATGTCCAGTTCAAAAATTGGAACTGGGGCCAATCCAGACATTTTTTAAAAAGGATCGGTGTCGGCAAACACAGCCCAATCCAAAGCCCAATCTACTGTATTTAATTTCCCATATCCACCTAATTTACCTCAGTCGTGCAGATTGTAAGGTTCCATCACACAATGCAGCAAGCCTGGCTCGCAACTACACACTATCAAGATTGGAAGAAGGAAGATTTAAATTGGAAACTCAAGGTAACCTGCAATGTTTGCAGTGCCGTCTTTTGAGAGGAGGTAGCAGCAGACAACAGCTCTAATTGGGCACTTGCAGAAACAGAGGAAGAACACTGAAAAATCATGAAGCTTAGTCAGATGAATGCAACAACGCTTGCTGTATGTGTATGTGTGTTTTAATTGTTGTCAAAAGATCAGATTGGAATTGGAATCCGCAGGTATATTGAATGGGTCAGATTCGGGTACCAAGAAAGTGATTTGGAATGTCCCTAGTAGGTACGCTAATCAGAATCTCGAAGTTGCCGTGTAGTGTCTGGGTATGTGCCCTCTGTTTACCTCTGCATTTTGCCTTATAGTGGTACAGAGCTAGAAAGAGTGCGTCAGTGCAGCCCGCATTCTGTCACTGCTATGTGTACTCGCTCTAAACCTAACTGCAAAATGTACTTTGGAGTCGACTGTGTGCTGGTATCTTTGTGGTTTGACTAGCACCAAAAAGGCCTCCAGAACTCTTTCCAGAATCCTGCAGCACTTGTCCAGAAGCTCTTTGTAACTATAGCAGCAACTGACTGGGAGGTGGACTGCACAGTTCTTTTACAGGGGAGGTTTTAATGCGTTTTTATTTTATTTTATTTTTATTATTATTTATTTTTTTTTTTTTAATTGTTCCCTGTGTTATCCAGCAGTTTCTCTCTACTTCAGCAGGGTTAGGGTGCCTAACAAGTGGAAATCAGCTTTTCAGTGCTTTTATAAATGTGCTAGTTCAGTGATAATTCCACATTGGTTATGTGCTTTGCATAATTTTGAGAGCCTGTTGCCAGGGATCTGGATGCCAGGTTCAGTTTGTCAGGCTTTATTGCTTGGCAGTAACTGGAATTTCATCAGAGGCTGTCGAGTTGAAGAAGCGCTACATTTTTTCTAAAGAGTGGAAATTGTTTAAATTAGGATGTTTTCCTCCCATTTCTGATTAACTCTGTATGAATTCCTTTTCTAATGGTTAAATGAAAAATTAGTCTAAAATCCTGGCTTGGAAGTTTAGAGCCAAAGAAAATCCTTTCATTGCAGTCTATGATTGTCTGTGCAATCTGTGATTGAAATATCATTTATTTAAGGAACAAATCATGCATAATGTGCCAGGATAGGGCCAAAAGCATAAGCTAGGTGGTCAAAGACTATAGGTTCATTGGAGAGCCCCTGAGTATATCTCTACAGTGAGTGCAGGGTTGCATACAAACTCCTTATTTTAAATGTTCCTTATCAGTGTTAACATAGCCATTGGTGTAATTGGTGCTTTATGACGCAAGCCTGGAACATCCTTTTAAAAATGATCAATTTACAAGGTATTAATGCGAAAAGGCAAATTTTACTTGAACTTCAATTTTATTCTGTACTGGCTTGTATATATGAAGAGTGTCTCACGTTTGTTTGAATTTGGTTGACTTGAGATTGATCATATGCAAATTTATGTACAATAAATTATGCATTTTTTTCTTTGTCCTTGAATAATCTAAACCAGCAGATGTATCAAACTTAAATGGGTCCCTGTCATTCTGCTAGGTGTGATTTCAGAGTGAGCACTCGGCACATGCATTTGAACCTCTGGTGGCAACGACGGGGAACTTGAGTGTCAACCAGTCGATTCTATCACAGGTGGAGCCACTGTAGCCACCGAATGCTGCTCAGTCCCAGTCTTACTCGCCCAGTCGAATTATCGAACATCACGTTGGGCAGCGTGAAGGGCAAAGTTAACATGAAAAATCAATTTAGAGTGTTTGGGAGTACAGAGGAAAGTTTTACAAGATATGCCAGAGTAGTAGGACCTCAGCAGGGAGGAGACAAGGAAAGCTGGAATCGAGCGCAAGCGGGGGGCCTCCATCATAGAAGCGAATCAGATTGATGAATGGGAGCCTTCTTTCTTCAGCTGAATTTCGCTGAAGGAAGCTTGACCCTTGCAGCCTGTAATATGGTTTCACCTTGGATGTGAGCTCCTTTAAGATCAGACTGTAAATAACATTTGCCTCAATACATGAGAAATGCAAGTTAAACACTGCTGTAAACATATGTATTATTTTAATACATTGTTCAAATAAATTTTAAAAATTTGTGGCTGCTTTCAATATATGGTTTGATCCGGGCTTTTAGTGCTGTACAGTTGTAATGTTTTTATGATATTTCTCTGAGAACAATACAATGGAAGTTGTGGGGCAGTTCCTTTGGGCTATATAAACACATTACAGCTGTTCATTGTTGGTTTTGCTTTGCTGAGAAACCAGCCATAACATTGGACAGAACCAATTGGAGGCTGTGATTTAGGTGTATGCATTTTATGGACTGTGAGACTGTTCACTGTGCAAATATGTGTATGTGTGTGAGAGATTATATTTATATTACATTGTGGGGACCAAATGTACCCTGCAATGTCATTCAAAACCTGTTTATTGATGTTTATTGATTTTTCAGGTGCAATCAAAAAACTAAAAATGCCAAAAGTCTTATTTTATTTGCTTACTTATGATTAAGGTTAGGGGTGTTTAGGGGTCAAGGTCGTCATGTCAAGTTTTTCTCACAGAATGAATGAATGGAGAGTCCCCTCAAAGACATAATTACACACCTGTGTGTGTGTGTGTGTGTGTGTGTGTGCGCCTGCGTGTGCGCGTTTCCTCAACCTTGGCCTTCGTGTACAAACCAGAACTGTAGAAACACCCTACTCAGCCTAATATGATTATCCCAGGAGATTTCATAGTCTTACTGCACCTTTTCATCCACTGTACAATAGCCAAACCATTTATACACTTGCAGCCTTCTCAGATCAGACGTATCCCAATTATAGCTGTATATGCTATCATAAGTGGACTGTACTACTTACAGTAAGCCTAATAAGGCATACAGACAGTGGCATGTGAGAACAATCTGTGCCCTTTCTCCCGATATGCCTGTATTGTGATTTTCTGCATTTGAATCCTGTTTTTTTTTTTTGTGTGTGATTTTTTTTTTTTTTTTCTCAATCATCTTTATATAACTGCGAATAAAATGCGGAAGCACCCTGTGGAGCACCAGCACCTACCACATCATAGTAATGCTCTGTAGGGAGTAATGTTTCTGCCCATGTGTGATATCCATTTAGGGGTTAAATGACTTGCTTCATAAAATAGGTAAAGAGCAAAGAAAACCTTTTGCATTTACATAAAGGCAATCGAAGTGTTATTGGGTTCTTACTTTAACATTGAAGTACAATGAATATGCATTTTTTTTTTATTGATATTTTCCATTCAAGTTTCAGCGGAAGATGACCAGTGGGCTCAGCCTTCATTTTGAGCATTTCGAAGTATGCAAAGTGTCCATAATTGTTGGCGCTTATTTCCTCCCTTGTGAATTTAGCATAAACATTAAACCAGACCATGCGTTATCAGCCTGCTATAGTTAATGAAGGGATACTACAGTCCTTCTACATAGGAGTCAAATTGATGGAATGCGACATCAAATGACCTGAGCTGCAGTCGGACACCAAGGTACAGACTATAGTCACCTCTGCAGTCTTTAGTTGGCTTTGCATTTTTTTTTTCCTCCAGAATTTACTGGCACATGACAGATTATACAAAGCTGGCTTTAATCTCCATGCTTGATGATGCATCAACCTCTAATTTAAGATGTCTTCAGTTTTAAAGTCTCCTGTGCCTGTTGAAGATTAGGGATGTAACTATTAGTAGGATAAATGGCTTTTTAGGGTTTGTCCCAAAGTCTGCACCCACTCTGCTTGATGCCCTTTATAGATAAAGCCTATGCTTGTCAGTAAAGGTATTTTACAGCCCCCACAAGCTGTCCATCAACACCTACAAGATGAACATGTTAGTCAGCCGACCGGCTTACTCAGTGATTCTTTTGTTGTGTCAAACATTGTTTTAAAGCTAGTGTTTATGGCATCCTGCCAGAAAAGGTCTACTTTGCGGTAGCTCATTGTTGCTTTTGTAGCCCATGTTGTTAAAGCCCTTCAAATGCACAGAGCTGCTGAGGGTTTCATCTCACAGCTTCTCGAGCCTGAGCTTGACACAAAGCTAATGTGGGTGTCACCTTGGCTACCAGGTCCCTGTTTGTCCAAATTACCCTTCTGAGGCAGTACGTGGTCCTGCGGTACCAAATGTGGAGACGCGTGAAGCCTGAGGAGGGCTGGGGACGATCCTTCATTTGTGTCACCCCCTCCCCACCTTGTTTGCAACAGTTAGAGACATTTTGAAGCAAAAGCATTAAGTTATTAAATGCAGACGTGAATCATCTTCCTGCTTGCTCTGAACTCTTCTGGGAATCAAAATCAAGGCCTATTCTTCAGGTAGAGACAGTTCATTGGTTTGATGTGTATTAGTCATACAGCATCTTGCTCTGTGCTCTGTGTATGCACAAGACAACTGAACAGGCTTTGCAAGCGCAGAAGCACCTGCTACAAAACCTACTTTTTCAAAATTCTGTTGTGTAACACATTTTATACTCGTATAAAAAGTATTACCTTTGGCTCATTATTTTCACATGTATTAAGCTGTCAAACTACAGAACTTTTAATAGTACTCCTTTTTAAAAGTTATAATTACTTCTGCCGAGCACCACATTAATCTAATTTTACTCGGCGCGTAATTATCCAGCTTTTTACAGCTTTGATATTTGTAGCGTTTGCTGTAAAGAAATACGTCTGTCCTTTTGATAGTGATGGCGAACCTGGAGCCCACCCTGGGAGGCACAGGCTACAAAGCAGGGGAATCGGGTGCTATTCCTTTGCAGGACACACTTCAGGGAGAATTTGCCCTTCACAGAGCCAGGGATGGACATCTCACCCGGGAGGTGTGAGGCAGCAGTACTGCCCACTAAGCCATCATACTGCCCACACAGCAATATCAGTTTTCCTAGTTTTATCAATAATTTAAAAGATATGTCAACAGTTTATCTTGTGGTGTGACACTTGTGTGCAGTTTCAATGCCTTTGTGTTGCTGATTGCTGATGTCATGTTAGATATAGTCTCTCTGTCACATTGTGTCTAGTTATGATTCTCTTATCCCGGTCATGTGTCTTGGGTATTTCTCATGGGGCGTTGATGAACGGTTTAATGTTGAATGTTGGGCTAGTACAAAAAAATAACTGGATAAAAGACAGTCCCTGTACTGTAGTTAGCAAACCAGAGACCAAGTGCTTCGGTTTATGTTTGTTGTTCGTGTTTTATAGGCTAAGCACACAGTCCCCCTGATTATCCAGTGCGGTTGGATTCGGAATGAATATGGGCAGGGGAACATTGACTGAACCCTTGAGAAATATGGCAGCTGTAGTTATCTAGTTATGTTCTGCGTTTGTTGCATTTATGAGAGTTTGACCTCATTCGAGGGGGGGGTGACACCATATGTTGTTTATACTGAGTGGGAAAGGAAACCTAATAGTCACGCAGTGCTTTTCGTTGTTTCATTAATGTAGGAGCTAATGGGGATTTGGGCAAGCATGAACCCTATAACACTGTACACTTTGCCGAGTCGTCTCCACCATATTCATAGGAAGCTCACTGGCCCCTTTAATTTGTCAGCGTTGAATGTGTGCCCATGTTTCTGCTTGTATATGCATGTGCGTGTGGGTCCTGTTAACATCGGACCTAAATAAAACGTCTGCTTCAAAATAGGCCGTCTTAAATACCGTTGGCTTTCTGTGGTGGTTTGCGTGTCATGATTTCGCCGGATGCTGCCCGTTGCCGTGTGCGCCCACACATATTTTCCACGACGGTTATCAGTTAGGCTGTTTTTGTGCTGATGCTTTTTGGGAAGACCTGCAAAACACTGGGGCTGTCGTTAGTCTGGTGTTTTGGATTTTGTTCATTTACTTTTTGTGTACTTATTGGTGTTGATTTTTATCAGTTCTTGAGTTAAGCTTTATGGAGGCTATAAATTTTATGTCATAACAAAGGTAGTGATGAAAATGACCCATTCATGGACTTGTACTGTCAGTGGGCTGGTAGATGGAGCACTGAGCTGTTGTGTGGTGTAAAAAAAGTTAACAAACATAGTTTTATTCTAAGGGATGCCAACATATAACAGAGCTACAATACTTCCACGCAACTGAAAGTTGCATCAGCTATTATGCATCTTAAGAGTAACAGTTCCCAGGGAGTCTAGCGACATGCCAGTGGAAGACGAGTTCGGCAAACGTTCTTTAACACCGCAGTGTTTTCTTGGCCTCACCTGACGCCTTGGCGTTCTCTTGGCTAACGGAACCACCTGGCCGCCTGGCTGAGATTTCACCCTGAGCATGTGTGTGTGGGTGTGTGTTCATGGAGGTGCTCGCCTCCTGTGTGGTATTCTACCCTCAGAGCATCATCAGCAGGCTGCGTCTGCTCGAGCCTCCTCAGTGACTGAATCGCGTCCTCCCACCCCATCGCATCTGTTGACAGAATGCTTTACTCACAATTGCCCCCGCCTCCCTTTTTCTGTTAAATTTTGGCAGGGTTTTACCGGTTTCTCTGGGCTTGGGGACAAATTGATTTCTCGGACATTTGCCCAGCATGTGGCCGATGCTGATAATCCCCATCAGGCTGGCTTGGCGCCGTCAGAAGCCCGCTGACGCAGGGAGACATTGTAGCTTCTCAGGAGTGTGACCCCGGACCTGCGTGATGCTGTCCAATGAAACAGAGAAGTTTTTAGTTTTTATCCCTTAGCAGGCACTAAGCTAATACTTGTAAAGTAACACCTCTGGTTTGTTGTAATTATGGTTTAACTGATGTATTTTAATAATGTTCCCTGAGGGTCTGACTTCTGAACAGGTCTGTTATATCAGTGTTAAGCTGTGAACAGGTAATACCCAGCTGTGGCAGGGAGCGCAGAATGACTCACCGTGTCTGCGATGCATAAACAGTGTCACCGAAGTGCTGGACGGACTGTAGAAAACGTAAGCCCCAGCCTGGGACCAGCCAGCTTGTGCTCTGCTAAGTCTGTACGTGTTCGTTTTGGCCAGAGGGGAACACAAAGTGCACGAGGGTCACATGGTACGTATGCGAGGCTACGGAAAACGGCTGTCGTGGCCACTGTTCCCACCACTGTCACTCCACATAAGACCTTTAATTTCAGCGATTAGTCATTAGTGAAAGAGTTGGAGGCATTAGGGTCCTGCTGTAAATGGTCATTTTATGGGGAACCTCATTCTAACTATAGTGGAACATAAGCTTAGTGAGGGAAAAAGGCTACATATAGCATTATGATGCTAATTGCACTGTAGAGAACAGCAGAAAAGGTACCACTACTGTCCCGGGTTTCTATAACCCTTAGCTGTCCGCTTAGTGTGCCGAGTGCGTGTGGTTTTTGAAGCTTTGGCCCCATTGCTTTTGCATTGTTGTTCTATATTAAAAGACAGAGTAGCCTAGAAAGTAATAATGTGAACACATCAGGCATAATCATCCAGTTGGATTTAATTGGGCAGAAGCACAGGGTAGCATCAGTAAGCGGGGTAATAAGATGGCACTATGGCTGCTGTCTCTTTGTGTCCAATGAATTCAAGTGAGATCATTTCTGTCTGCAGTAGCCGTGCTGATTTATTCATTATGTATAGTATAAAACACTAACGCAGCTTACTGAAATCCTAAAGGAGGGAAGTACTTGGCAGTGATATATAATAAAGGAAAAATTTGTCAACAAATTCTTCAATGAACTTTTCAAGGCTACACGTGCATCATGTTGACTGCACTTGATTAACTTAATGACATTGTGTTAAACAGTGGCCATTTCAACCTTTTGACAGTGAGGACTTTTGGTCGTTTGAATGTTGTTAGGTTTTTTTTTTGCTGTTATACATGAAATATCTGCGGGTTTACTTTTGGAGCGACCACATGTTTTAATGAAGATGCAGCCTCTTTTTGGGTCCCTATATGTTCAGTCCTTCGAGGGACACTAGAAGGGGCAGCAGAGTGATGCACTGTGCTTTTAAATGCTGTTCTGTTTGGAGGAGCAGTTGTACAGTATTAAGTTTACTGCATGATTACATTGTATTCCCTTTGCCTTATAACTCAGTTTTGAGTAACTATACAGTACTGCCAGCTTGCTGTCTAAAAGAGATCTGTAAATGTATAAAAATAATTTCATTAGGCCTTAGAGAAAAGAAAATACACTTGACAGTTTCCTTATTATTTGGGAAATGGTAGGAAGAGTCAAAAATATAGCATTTCTCGATTCTTCTTAGTGTTTGTCACTTTGTTCATAATGTCCATTTAAACTACTAGTAGCGTTCTGATTAATGGCAAAATTGCCACTGGAAATTAAACTCCCAACACCAGTCTGATATTCAAAATGACAGGAAAGTCCTTTTATTCATTAAGAAAAGTTATGTTAGGTGGATTCCGAATGCAGGAAATAAAGAGACGTCACATGTGTTCAATAAATGATTGCATGTAAGATTCTTCTTTTGATTAACACTAAAAGACTAGTATGAATGTCTTGTTCAATGTAACAAACCACTCTTAGAATCACGCACATGATTTGTATTTCATTCTGGTTGTGTGGTATGTGAGAGTATTGTTAAATGTCTCTTCTAACAGTTACCATATCAGAATCGGCAAAGAGGAAAAACCTCAGTTCCTTAATTAAAATAATTTGGCAATTCTTTTTCATGATGAAGTCATGTATTTTGCTGATGACTTTCCTCACTCTGCTAATGGCTAAATAATTTGGGCTTGATTGCTTCTGTTCAGAGCATTAACTGGTCCAATTCATCAGTGGTAGTCTTTCTCCTGGGCTTGACTGATGAATGCTGCATTGTGAGCATAGGTCATGTCCATCAATTCCTTTACAGACAGTGAACTGCTGCCAAGCTGCCTCTCTCCCTCATCGGAGTTGGAGCTCTCCTTCAGTTGGACACTCTGCACATTTCCTCATGGCTTTGCCCTGTCCCTGTATATCTGACCAATAAATTGAATGTAGTGTTTATTGGTGATAATAGGTTTTCCTTGTTATGGCCAGCCACTCCGTCAGCCTGGTGGCATTTCCAAGCAGGTAGATACGCATTTCTATCAGGAAAGCGGAAGCCTGCCAGAAGGCCTAACAAAGAAAGGCGACGCTCACCAAACCCACCATGGGGGGAGAACCTCAGCAGTGAGTATCCCTGCTGGTGATCGGTGACCCTCGGGGGGGCTTTTGGGGTGCCTTGTGCCATCTGAGGGTGCAGATAGGCTGCTCCCATTAGGCTGCCATGAAGTGGGGGCTGTGCAGGTACACAACATCAAGAGACTCCGGCTGGTGATGAGGCTGTGTCTTTCTCCTTCGCAGAGCTTTGCCGACCCGTGCAGTAGCAGGTAATTAAACTCTACCACTTGGAGGGGTTAGGGAATGGCCATTAGACCTGAAGATTTCGCATCGTGTGTTTGGGCCTTTGGTTCTTCGGGTTCGTTTCCTTAATTGCATTGGCAATGTGGACAGATTTTGGTGAAATGAATCAGGTTGGCTGTGTCTGAGGTAGGATTTTGAGCCAGGAACTTTAAAATTCTGTATTTGTATCGATAAAGCTGTGATGGAGTCTATACTGTATGGTGCTCTGTATTGGTCAGGGGAAGGCCTTAGTAAACATACAATCGCCTGAAGTTTAATTTCGGAAATGGTTCTTGGTAGGGATGGGCTGATCCATGTTTTTTCAGTTCTGATCTAATTCCGAAACACAACTGTCGATACAGATTCCGATACAAGAGCTCTTTGTACTTTAATATGATAAACGTATTCAATATTTATACTTTAATATTTTTCAGCTAGTAAATGCAGATAAAACATCTTTAATTAGGCTACTAGAAACATATATAACATACTATTCCACCTTGTTTGTACCTTGTTTGCCTCTTTTTGAGGCATTTGCAGTTCCATTTCAATATCATCCAAGTGGCGAATGCTTCAGATTCCCCACAATAAGGTCACAGGAGGTGGAAGTCACTGCGCTCACAGTAGCAGCATTTACGTTCAGTTTGAATGCTGCAAAAACACATCTAAAATGGGAAAGAGCTGTTGTGCAATTATTGATTGTACACATAAATTTAACAGGATATCTGAGCTTTTTACAGGCTGCCAAAATCTAAATAAGTAAGTATCGGATGTAGATCAGTCATACATGGCCGATACCTGATCCATCAAACAGGCCTGGTTTGGTGCCGATTACCGATCTGAATATCGTATTTTGGTTTGGGGTTCTGGCTTCACTGCAGGCTCGTGACTTCATGGACATGTCATCAGCATGAGATTAAGGCAACTGTTTCATACATTTTGAAATCCTTCTGCAGGACATTTTGGTGTGCTGTTAAAATTTGCTGAACAATTGTATTTTTTCCATTTCTTTGTAATTACATTGGTTCTTACTGCATTTGTATTGTTTTAATAAGTACATTCATTAACTGCATCACCCATTTGTTCTCTAACTGCTTAGACTTATGCTGTAACTTTCCCACAACGATACACAAACTTTTGGTTTTGTTGCAGTACTTGGTTAATAATAATTCAGGCTTGCCTTTCTCTTCTCAGTTTAGCGTTCAACATACACCCCATGTGGGTTTTGTTAACCATAGATTTAAAACATTAATGAGAGAGGCAGCCATTGTTTATAACTTTGCTTAAGTGTGCGGACTTCACTGGTGATTTTCACAGTCTCCTGTTTTGGCTTAGTGCTGGATTGTTTGGGACTTAGCAAGGCTCATTGTTGGGGAAACGCAAGCAGCGCAATGCAGGGGTGAGTTAAATTCTCAAATTTTTGTGACTGCAGCAAGTCACAATATTGGCAGGGACATCTGCCCAGCTCTCAGGGGACTTTGGGCCAGAATTCCCTGCCGTTCAAGCTGTATCAGGTGTTGACTTCAGAGAAGGCTGCCTTGGCCTACATCATTTCCTCATCATTTCCACTGTCACATTGATCCACCCACAGAGGGCCAACCATTTACCAGCTGCCCGGTGACAAGGGGCCTGGAGGGTGACGGACCAAAGCAGCTGGAATCCGAATACTATTTGCTTTCTGTCAGGGACCGTTCGAAGATAAGCTCTCTGTCTGTGATGTCACTTCTAATTATGAACTAAATCAGTACTGAGCCAAAGAAAATAGGCATCAAATCAGCTTTTTGGGGGCTGTACTTTATGCTTAAGAAGGCAATCTGCAAATATAGTAGTATTTAACAAGGCCTTTTTCTTTCTGTGCTTTATCTCTTCTTTGACATTTTTGTTGTGCTATGTCACAAATGTGAACTCAAGGGAAAATGAACAGTGTGGTGACACTCGATTTATGTCTGGGTTGTGTTGTGACAATTAACTTTTTTTTTTGCATGCACCGGGTTTGTTTGTTACTTCTATTTTCAAAACAGTGGAGGCAGTGACTGCACCATATGTATTAGTGATGGAATAGGAAATAGGTTTAATTTTATAGATGCTGTTAAGGGGCTGCTGCTGAACTTGAATCTTACTGATGTTGCCATCCCCTGTGCTGGGAGCCGCTTTGGATCAATGGCCGCTCTTTGTTAAACCCTATTGCTCTCATTAGTCATGTTCTAGCCAATTGTTCCACGCTGACCCTGAAAGAAGAGATGCCTTTTTAGGCTCTAATACACCACACACAGTCTCTGTGGCCCTGCAGCTCACCCACCATGCAGAAGGATGCTTCTCTGCAGAATCCTGGCAGACCGATTGAGGACAGGGGCTCCGTCTGCCCACAAGTGACACAAGCAGTCCCGTCATTCAGGATTTTTGCAAAGACAATGAGTGTTTGTGTGCATGCGGGGCAGGTGAAGTTCTGATGCGGATTGATTCTGGCAATAATTCCAGTCATCTAAGTGTGCCTCCTCTTCAGTGGTATCAGTGTGTGAGCCAATGTGGGAGTTTTACGATGTGTATTTCTTGTATCCCTGAGGAAATTAAATTAGCAGTGAGCACATAAAAAAAGATGAGCACACAAAAATCCAAAGATGGCACTGTGGCCCTCTGACCTCGTGAGGGGTATACAGCCTCTTGTTGAGTCATGGTCTTTGATGGATGGACATGCTCATATCGGATTCCCTGCTCAGTTACGGACTTCCGTCGGAAGTTGTGCTGTTCTCGCTGGACGACGATACACCCGAGGTATTATTATGTTACAGAAGGAAACTGAATGTTATTGGTTCATACTCTATACCATGCACATGTCTCTACAGGAAACTGTGCCCAGCAAGGGTCCAATAACAGAGTATTGGTTGTCTGTTATTTGGACGGGCTGGTCCTTCACTAGGCAGCTCTTTGGATTGTCTGCTTTCGTATCTTAGTCCCCTTCTCTTCACCAGCTTGCCTGACGTCAGAATAAAGACCACATGGCTGGCACTGGGTCTTGTGAATTCAATCCAAACCCTCCTTGCAGAGCCTCCCCGTTCAATCAGTCTGTCTATCTATATTTGTGTAGCACTCTTGTTCTATATGTGTTACAGCTGCTATTGTATGATCCATTAATCTATCTACTATTTTATGTATTGGTCGATTTTAATCTAAATGATTAAATTTTTTTCTACATGATCAAATTGACTGCTTCGTTTAATACAATTTTATTTTGACAACAACAAATTGAATGTTATAGCCGGACTTTTGATAATGTACGCTGACTATTCAGCACCATACAGACGTTACATACACCCACAATTCAATAAGCAGATTAGTAGTATGCCCAACATATTAACAAGAGGCGTATCGTGATGCCCAAATATTAGTAGTCTGTATAAATCTGGCATATCATTATGCTGATTACGTTGGAGCGTGTTGGTGGTGTGGCATTAATCACAGGGTTTAGAAAGTGCTTTATAGATACTTTAAAAGAAGGTTAAAACACGAGAAAATAAGCATAAAAGAGAAATGTGCAGAATGGGGAAAAAAAATACTATCACAGGTTTATACTCAGTGGTGAAAATCTAGGTTTTCAACCTAGCTTTGAATGTACTAAGACATTCAGTAGCTCTGAGGTTTTCTGGGAGAGAGTTTGGGATCATAATGACTTAAAGCTGCTGTCTCCTCCATCCTCAGTCGGCTTTTAGGAATAACCAGTAAATTTCAGTTGGATGATCTGAGCTCAGCCTGTGAGATACCATGCAATCATGTCATTGAGGTAGAGCAGAACAAGACCATGTAAACTTAAAAATTGGTAAAAGAACATTAAAATCAATCCTGAAAGCAAAAGGACGCCAGTGAAGGGATTTAAGAGTAAGTGTGGTATATGATTCCTGCAACTAGTGCATGTTAACACTCTGGCAGTGGCATTCTGGACCTGTTGTAGATTTGTAATAGATTTTGTAGGTACAGAAGCCAGGAGTGTGTTATACAGTATTAGTCTCCTCCAGTGTTTCCTAAGCCAGTCCTCGGGGAACCCCAGACAGTCCAGGTTTTTGCATCTTCTCAGCTCCCAGCACTCCTGTACCAAGTATTTGATGTTCCTGATTGGCTGGGAGCTGGAAGGGAGCAGAAACGTAAACTACTGTCCGGGGTTTCCCGAGGACTGGGTTGGGAAACACGGGTCTATGCAACATGTACTAGATTTTTAAAATCAGCACTTTAGTGATATTTCATAGGTGATACTATGCAGTTTTGTGGACATTGCTGGAATGGCTGTTGAAACACATAGTTCATCTTTATACCACTTGAAGGAATGGTGAAACTTTGGCTCTTGGTAGTTAGGGCATCGCTGCTGTGGTCATTCAAATGTTCATTAGTGCTTAACAAATTGAGTATTGCCTATGCTTTTGTGTAATTTAGTCTATTGCATTTACACAGCTTAATTATTATAGACTTTTCAGCCTAAGGAACTGTCTGTAACCTCAGTAATATACTCTGATAAGCCTCAAAGAAAGAAAGTTTGCTGTACTTCTTTTTTTTTTTTTTTTTTTTTTTGCTGGTTTCACACTTTTAAGGAGTTTACTAATCAGAATGGCCTTTGGCATTCTGGCTTATTCTGCAGTGGATTTCTGTGTTCTTTGCGTGGGAGGGGTGTGGTGAAGAGCTGGGTCTTGTGGGGATAATGATGTAGCCAGTAGAAGATGATTTTAGTTTAGGCAAGTTTCAGGTGGAAGGAAGTTATTCATTGGAAATGCTAATTAGGTCAGGAAGGAAAAGAGAGTTTTTAGCACTGATAAGAGGAACAGTGATTGCAAAACCGAAGGATCTCATGCTTAGAGAGAACATCAGGGGGTGCAGAATTCAAATGTGGGGTGTGGGGGGGGGCTGTTGACAAGTTTTCAAGGGTTTTCTCAGGTAAGCAAATCAAAATGGTTGATGACGTTAATGGTACGTTCGATTATTTCTCCCCAAGTCGGAACTCGGATGAAAAAGTCACGAAAAACGTCACTTCCTGTCGGAAACATGCCTCTTTTATGACGTTGATGTCGGACTTTTGTTGTCCGAGTTGCCCCTGTGAAGTAATTTCAACATTGTGGCTTACATGCTCAACAGTAATTCTATTTTATAAATCTTTAAAAACATTTATTTTGTTAAATGTATTAATAGTTATAAATGTAATTGCACGTGTTCAATTTAGAGAATACTATATCGTGACCGTAAACAGTATCCTGTAATGCAATATCAGATTTTTACCAGACTTGTTAATGTCTTTGGTTTGTTTGTAGTTTGTTTGCTTCTCGAAAAAAGAATATCGCTATGAATGTACTAAAATATTTTATAAAGCTTTTAATGTGGTTTGACTAGTTTGTGTTTCTTGTTTGTCTCTCGGAAAAAATAATCTCACTCCAAATCTGCTAAAATATAAAGCAACAACACACATCAGTGTGTTCATGGAGGCAGCCATGTTTGTTCCGAGATGTGGGTAGCTCGAATTGGAGCTTGTCGGACATGATGTCACTCAACTCGGAATTTCTGAGTTCTGAGAGAAAAACGAACGCATCATAAATCACATGATGAAAAGTCTGGAAAGCGAAGCTATTCAGGTTTGAGAGTTGGGCCGAGGAGGGAGCCTGCAGCCCATCTGCTGGTCCCCTTGTGCATCGGTTCCTTCTCAGAGCACGTAGCAGATTAAGCGGGCTGTTGATGGGGAAAACCCTGAAATATTAAAACAAGATGCGCAATGACAGGCCAGCAGACTTCTCATCTAGGCAGAGCTGCATAGGCTATAGAGCTGAGAGCTCTCTGGAGGGGAAGCCCGTCTCACAACCACACGTTTAGGGGTTGGGGGACAGTGAGATCCATAAGCTTCCATTAGCTTCCATTGATCATCATTATCTAATTGTAGGAAATCCATAAATATCAAAAAGCATAATAGCAGAACTTAGCCATTTACAATGGAGGGTATGAATCATAAGTAATTATGGCACAAGTTGTCACTGGAGCCAGTCATGGCTGAGAGCAGGATTTGAAAAGTGCTCTTTAAATATCATTAATAAATGGCAGTCAATGGATCTTTTTAGTTTGTATTAACCTTGTACTTCTTGATAATAATCATTTATTTAATTCTTGCTTTTGTCGAATATTTCCTAATATGGTCCCCTGACATGGTGCTAAAGAAATGGCATTCTGGAGCTGGAATGACTGAGGTAATGTATGATGAAATGGCCCGGTTGAACATCGCAGCACCTTCCCTTGGAGAGACTAAGAGGAATACGGGACGTAGAGGGAAGAGAGCGAGCAGCGGAAAGGGACAGCCGCTTTTATGCGTGTTTGAAGTCTGAGAGACCAAAGGGCTATTGACGATACAGAGTGCATTACTCCCTGTCTCGTACAGTGAGGGTGCATTTAGAGAGTCCTTGTGTTTCACCCATTCATTCCAGTGTAATAGGGGCTTGAGACGATGCAGAACCAATATTCATTATGCTCTGTGACTTGCTTTTTTTCCCTGCGTAGTTGTTATTAATTCTTGGGGCGCCATGTAGTTCTCACCTTTCCCTCTGGTTTTATCAAATTCTGTGCGAGTTCCCCTATTCTTTTTGTGGTCCTCTGTGAGCGCTCTGTGTTTCGTGCCTCGACTCTGCCTTGGTTTCCCACAGCCTATCAGTGGATGGTTTCTGGAAGCTTGACTGTGTCCCAATAGACCCTGATAGACCGTGATTTGACTGAACAGGTCTAGCTCTTTCAGCCATAATTTGCATGGATCAACCTTGATTAAGATTCACTGAAGCCAGGCGCAAGTCTTTTCACCTCAGTCTGTCACTCATGCACTGTATGTTAATCACTATTTTTGAAGAAGCCCTCCAAATACATTTCAATGGAAAAAAAAATCACCTGTCTACTGTCAAGTCAAGGTACTTAGCTGAATGAAAGCTTTGGGGTCTTGATTTTTTTTTCATTCTAAAACTCAGGTGGTGAGGTGCTGAATCAAACAAATAAGTTAATCTTGGCACACTTGTCACCAAGATAGATTTTAGAAGTACACTCGACCATAACAGGACGATCTAGGAATGCATAAAACTGTTTGGGGTATGGTATTGGAGAGCAGTTAAAGACTTATTTTTTTTGTTCCCTGCGCAGTTAGTCAGCATGAGTGCACCAGGGCCATGCTCTCTGAGAGATGTAGGGTGAAAGCAGCTGACTGTGTCTCTCCCACCCAGTGTCCGTGGCTCTGGACTAGACTGAGTGGTAATTAGAGACCCAGTGAGGGGCTGAGGTGAGGCACCGCCAGAGAGGAGGCGAGCGTAAGCTTGCACACTCACTTTGTAGATCAGGACGCATATCTAGGGCCTTGATCTAGCCATTGCCAAACCTTTATGAGGCAGATCTTATGGAAACAGGGCGATTCATCTCATGCATTAGCTTAAATTGCTTCTGAAGAATACCATGTTACTACTTTAAAGGATACAGATGACAAATGGTATAGTTTGCATGAATTGAAAGACAGGTTTCGTTGTACGTCTTCAGCCTTTTAAGGACCAGTCAGGAATTTCAGCACTCTGTCTGTGATTTAATTAGCTCATTTATTCTGATTGTGATTCAGTAGTGCCTAAATGATGTAATAAGACAGTCTTGTATTGGGGGAAAGTGGGGATTTTGATTTGTACATTAGTTGTCAATAACATGATTTTGGTTGGGCAAATTTGCAGAGAAGAATTTTTTGTTGTGTGTCGGTCAGGTGATTTCTCAGCACCATCATTAGATGACATATTATTTGCAATGTGGTTCCCTGTGAACTTTGGCAAGATGTTATCAAGGTACATTAATGTTAAAATGTTGCAATGCGATGCTCTTTGCATATTTCTATTACACATGACACGGTCCGGCAACGAATAGAGTATGAATGCAGTGGTGCAATTTTAAAAACTTGTATGCACTCTTGTAATTGGATAACATCAAGATATCATCATGTCAGGCAGAATCCTACTCTACTCTTCTGCTATATTCTTCCCTTCATTGTGTCAGTCAGAATGATTCCAATTCTGTTACACATTTGTCTTACCTCTCGTTCCTTCCCTTGTGTGATTTACTCCAGCTGTTCCTCGTTTTGCTCCCTCATTAATCCTAGTATAAAAGTGCTCCCCGGTCCCGGCATTAATGTCGATTTCTGCTTTTGCCCTGTTGCCATACCCCGTGATCCAGGGCTGAGTGAGACTCGCACTTACTGACTCTCACAAAAGAAATCATATGAAAAATCTATATTATATACCTAAAATTAGCTATATCAAAAGGGGTAGTTTTCAAACTCAACAGTATATATATAAGGTAATAAAACTCTTACATACATGTAAGAGGTGTGCACAGATTTGTTTCAAAAATCTCACATTAGCCAGCTGACCAAAGTTGGCAACCCCGCGTGACCTGTTACTTTTTGTATTGGTCTATTAGTGGAATAAACCCTGTTTATTTGCCCCATCTCCTACTCCCATGTCCTTTGTCCCTTATTGCTTTATAATGTTTTTTGAGAGAAAACACTTGAGTTTTTTATGTATATAATATGAATGCATATGTGTTAATATGCAGGTATTTTGTTTGAGGCTAAACTTGGGTTTTATTTATACGTCATTTAATGATTCATTTAATGTTAATATAAAGCCATTTTAGAATTGCAATATTGCACATTACAGCAGTTAAGTCTATGTCCTTAAAGGCTGCATGTTCAAACCTAATGGCATGCTATAATGACAGCTTTACAGATGTTTCTTTCAGGAATCTAGAGTGGATAGAGGTAGACTAATCTGCATGTATTCATTAATGTGATAGACTACGACTAAACCCGTCCCTTTCATTTGACTGCATGCACTGTAGATGTATTTGAAAGTCGGATGACTAAAATATGACTAAAACTAAGTTGCATTTTCGTCAAAGGAGTAAGGCCTTGTCCACACGTACACAGATTTTTTTAAAAACGTAGGTTTTTCTATGCATTTTAGCCTTTCATCCACAAGAACGCTGTCCAGGGTGAGGAGATTTTCAAGCTCCGTTTTCAGTGTCAACATGTAGACAGGGGAAACAGAGTTTTTGGCTTGCAACATCAGATTGACGTCAGAGTGTGCACCATTCGCGGTTTACATTAGCTGTTTTTAGCCTGGCAGAACTAGTAATAAGGCTTCTGATTGGCCAACATGGCTTTATGGTTAGAGTTATATCGCCTCCTGTTGGTTTGGCATGCCCTTGACAGCACATTGTAGCTGTAGGAGGAGGAAAACACTGTTTTTAAAATTCCCTGTGTATGTTTGGACTTGGCCTAAGACTAAAACTAAATCAAAATATACTGTCAAAATTAACACAGATCAATACCCTACCTCAAGGGTGGCCGATCTTATCTGCAAAGGGCTGGTGTGTGTGCAGGTTTTTGGGATGACCTGTATGTCAGCTGTTCAAACCCAGGTGTGAGGACTCCTCAGCCAATCAGTCCTCTAATTAGTAATCTAATTATAGAGCTGCAGTGAAAACTCGCATACACACCGGCCCTTTGCGGGTAAAATTGGCCACCCCTGCCCTACCTGAATAGCAGCAAATAGCACTAGCACTAACATTTAGTGGAAAGCCATCCTAAAAGAGTAGAGGCTATTATAGCAAGAAAGGGTGAACCAAATTCATATTTATATGCCTTGTTTCCAGAATGAAATGTTGTACAAACTGGTATCCACATACTTTTACCCATATCATGTACTATGGATTTTGCAATTACAATTTACAAAATTTAATAATCTTATGCATACATCAGAAGAACAATATTTGAAAGTATTTGGTGAGTATTTGGAGCATTGTTGTTTTACTGGTTCATTTGTTATAGGTTTGATTTAAGGGTGTGCAATTTGACGATATTAGATTGTGAACGAATAAAATGTCTCCACTATATCAACCTTAACTGAGAGATCATTACTATTGCACTATAGTGCACGTTCACATTCACATATCACTTGCAGGTCAATAGCTTAAGCACACCTCTGATGTTTTGTCCATTTCAACACACCAATTAAACGGCAATAACAAACAGTAGGTAGTACCTTGGATTTCTTCCTCTCTTCCTTTCACGTCCTCGTCTGAACATGCATGTTGCCCACATGGACGACATGGAGGAGTTGGTCCGTAAAAAGAATTCCATAATATGGAACTTGTTTGTGCCATGTTGATTTTGGATAATCCAAACAACAGTTATTTGCAAAAAATTGAGAAGGTAAGGTTTGCACGCTGGATGGCAACGCAACAAACCTTATCTACCTCATAAGAAAACACCGGAAAGAGTGTGATTTTATTTTCTTTTAGGTTGCATTGCCTTTATAGGGCTATTAGTTGAGTTGTACTGTTCAGTAACTTGCAAAATAGTCTTAAAAACCAACATGACAAAGAATCATGATCCTGTCTGGAAAATTGTGATATGACAAAAATGTATATCACCCTCCCCTAGTTTGATTCTGAGCTTAGCTCTGCGTTTGTAGTTTGCACATTCTCCTTGTAATATGTGTGTGTTCTCTACATACTCCAGTTTCCTCCCAAAGTCAAAAAAGCATGTGGAACATCTAAGTAGCATCTCTAAATTGGGTTATTCATGGACTGCGTGCTGCAGGTTGGAAATTACAGATACCTCAGATGATCAAAGATGCACATTGCTCACTGAATCATTTTAATGGTTAAAGTCACCCAGGGGGTCTAATGCTTTGCTATTGAAAGAAGGTGTTTAACCTAAATTGCAGAGGTATCCATCTGTACATATAAGTTTCATTTTAAAGTATGATTTTGGTTGGTTTAGGGTGTGACCATATAACGATGTAAAGTCATGAGCTGTCTTCTGGATAATTATAGCAACTTCTTTCCTGTTTCATATCTTCAGTCCTTTCTCTCATTCTGTAAAATGCAGGTTGCTGCTTTCCTTAAGGGAGAACAGTATTATTACACATTATATATATGCCAAATTCCAGTAAACCTTTTCTCTCTTTTTTTTATTGTAGCTTCAGCAGTATTCACCATTTTGCTGACTGGATAAAAGTCCCTTTTCAGCTTCCTATAATAAAATGTCCCTCACTGGGATGTGTGTGTTGTATTGCTGATGCGTAAAGGAGGAGATGTCTTCAGGGGTGGACACACAGAAAGAGCAATGCGGTGTTCAAAGCCCAAGACAGAAATGTGCCGGCGTTTAATACACGCATAAGAATTTCATCTCAGAAAGGCATCATTTGTACAGTGAATTTTTTCTTATGTTGGTAGTTCACTGAAGCAATAAATCATAGTAGTAGCAATAACCTGCTTTTTCGACAGAAGTGCTACTTTTCAATGTATACACTTTAAACCGAAATAAATCTAGCACATAAATTTGTGAATATATTTTAAACCGTTTTGCAGGTCTTTGTCTTTCTTAGAGATTCCCCTGGGATAAATAATGCACTGATTCTAGTATGTGAATGTGTTATGCGTGCCCTTATATGGGATGGAGCCCCAGCACCACGTAACCTCCTCATAATCATTGTTTTTGCTGCCTGTTGTTGCCCTGATATCTGTTCTTTCTCTCAATCTTTTGTTTTTCCTCTTATTTGCCTTTTGACTGTAAGCTTTCACTCATATCCTGTAAGGTGGTCCTGAGCCCATATTTGAAATTAGGTCTGTTTTGCTGAGATTCCTTAATGATCATGCCTTGAGCATTCACCTCTAATTTGGGCTTCTGGCCTTTTCTGGAAAAGCAGCTCAGTTTTATGTCTTTTCCCCTTCTCCTGAACCTGTTAACGTCACTCTGTTGTTCAGTGTTCTACAAAGATTCATAAACTCTCCTTACAAGGGACAGGACAGGGAGAAAATGTACTCTAGGGGAGAATCAATACTATGAGAACAGGAGGAAAATTGGCAACCGAAAATGTAGGTTTAGAAGACTGATGGCTGGCAGGACAGAGCAGTGGTTACTAGAGATGTTCAAGAGTCACAAAATCAGAATCCGAGTCAAGTCTCCATTGTGGTTCCAGTATGACATTGCTATTTTTCAAAAATTTAACTGCCTATTAGTTTTTTTCTGTTAGTAACTTTAGTTAGCATCTAAAAGGGAATCACCACTTTAACGGTTCAAAAACTGCGTGTCTCACAGTTCCTTAGGCTTATATACATTTTCAAATATGTAGATTTTAAATGTAATACTTTCAAAAATACCATTATGATGAAAACATCCCTTTTGTAGGACAGGTAAACTTTAATTAGTGTGACCAATCAGAAACGGAGCCTAACTTGGCAACTACAATGAACTATGTAAACATATATATATACACACACACACACACACACACAGGTTTGTAATTATGTCTTTTTGGGACACTTATACTTTCACTGTAAGTAACCAGCCAACATACAAGACTTTTAGCATTTTTAGTTTTTGATTGCATTCCCAGATTTTTATGAAATTGAGGTTATCCAAATAGAGACCTCGATGTCCTCAAAAGTAAGGAGGTTTTGGTCCCCAAATGTGATCTATGCAAACCCACACACACACGTCCATGTGACAGAATGACTGACTGTGTAACTGAAGCCTTTCACGATATGAAAAAAAAAGCTTCCTATGTACAGTATGAGGTAGCCAGACCGAACCTTCCCAGACTGCGCCCTCGACTATGTTAAAGTAATCTGATTGGCTAATGAATGAGTATAATGCTGGTAAAGTAACTGCATGGTTAGATTTTATTTTTACACATCATTTTAAAGCAAGAACTCCAGTTAATGGATAAAATTGATTTCTCTCAGTTCGTGTATGTATAAACAAATGATTATGTAAGTAACACCGCGTAACTCCATGTTAAAAAGTTAAATTAATGTGTGCTGTCCTGCTGCTCTTTTAGTTATGGGAGAGCGGCCAGTGATATGACTGATCAATAGAATTATTTGCTGCCGTTATGTTTTTACTTTATTAAATTTGAATGCATGATAGAAATCAGATAACATTATAGACGCTTCTCTACTTACAAACTTTCAACTTGCGAACTTTCAGACATACGAACGAAGAAGACTAAGTCCAAATTGTGTTAATTGGGCTCCCGTTTCCTGTCCGTAACATCAATTTATTTTTTTTTTGCGCCAGTTCCGCCTAGCACGACTTCTGGCTGCTACTCCTGCTGTGCAGCAGCGTAGCGTACGTACTCCCAGCATCCTAGTTCTTTGTACTTGTGTATACTCTTAAAATGTTGAATAACAACTTACAAACATTTCAAGTTATGAACGACTGTTCAGAACGTAACTTGTTTGTAAGTAGAGGAGCATCTGTATATATCTTATGTGGTGCACAATAAGTGCGGGCACTTGTCAAGTTGGAAGGGTATGTCAGAAATGTTTTTGGGACATACAGTACTTGCTAAATTATCAGATTAATGGAAGTCTATTGCCCATCTGTGTCACTGTATAACAATACAGTGTATTCTATATATAATTTGGGATATAGGTTAAGCAATGCCTCTTTCTTAAATGGTGCCTTCTAATGTAAAATAAAACTCAAAATATTCCACATTTTGTCTGATCGGGTCTGCCGTTTGTGTACTAGTGGTAAAACAGAAAAAGCAAGTTTGTTGATATCACCTGGCATCACGCTTCTCTGGCTCAGTGCACAGCTGCATGTCGTGATGTGTTTAATGCCTTTACAGTTTGGGGAGAGTTGTACAGTTAATGCTTTGCATGTTTAGAAATTTCTACAGAGACTCTTATTGTTCAGGAGTTGCTATCGAGTCGGAATTCGATTCTGAGTCAAAAACTTCAGTTGCAAGTCAAATCGGAAGTCAATTTCAGTTGCAAACTCGAGTCCCATCGGTGGTAGTTACAGGACTTTTAAGTCATTTGGTTTAAAGAATGTTCATTAGGTTTGTAAAATAACAAGACACATGTAATACCAAGATCTTCTTTCTGATGTTTTATTTGCTTTACAGATGAATGTATAGAACGACAAAGCAGAATCACATTGATGTTTTCTTAAGTAGAAAGATGAGGTTTAGTAAGTGGGTACGATTTTAGGCCGGATTGAATTGCAGCTGTAACTTGTTTGTAGGGGGTGCTGCAAGTTTTAAGTAAATGATAGGTGTTCTTTCAGAAATATGTCTGATGAATTATTACATAGAGGCATGCATTTATTGATGTGAATTTAATCCTGTTTGACTCAAGGTTAAATTACCAGAAGAGACTTAAATTATGAGACATTGCTTCCATTTATGATGAAAACCCGGATATTCCTGTCGGCATGGACTCTGTGCAGTTTTACCGGCTGCAGTTGAAATATTCCTGCTTTGGTCAGGCTGCATCCTGCTTAACAGCTGCAGCGACTGGGGATGCTCCTCCCCTCGTCGCAGTCCCCCAGCATTTTTCCATAGTCACAAGCAGTTCCATTCCTCTTCATTTACAGCCCTTCACACTTGCTATATAGTGAGTGGAACATTTGTATTCATAGACAAATTATAAACTACAGAGAATAGAATAAGACTACAGAATAGATGGCTTTATGCAAACTAGAGAAACTGGAATTAGGGAGACAGAGTGCTGTTTTGTCTTCTGTCCCTGAGGTTTGTGCTTGCAATTTTCTGTCTGCATGTTCTGGAAATAGAATTAGAATTAGCAGCCTTTTATTGTCGTTATTCCACGTATAACAAAATTGCAGTGCGACTAACCCCCTTCATATACGAAGAAGAACGTTCAGATGTGCTCTCTGTGGTTATGATCAGATACATCGACATCTGAAGCACAATCTCCGAACAGCCGTCATGCCCAGGAACAGAAGCAGAACCGGGTGTCAGGCTGCATAGTCCAATTTCTGCCCACTGAATCTCCACCAGACCTGGTCAGCCTACAGGACAGGTGTGCCGATATATACCCTCATTTGCTGCAAATGCAGTGATCGTTTGTGTTTGAGCAGATTGCATGCTCCTAGAAGCCAAAGGCTTTGTCGTTAAGAAGTTAATTAATTCAACTTGAATTGCTGAGAGGATTGTAAAGTATGTATTATTTTCCTTTAAAACAAACACATTAGCTGCGATGGATTGGCACCCCATCCTAGGTTGTTCCCTGCCTCTGGGATAGGCTCTGGACCCCCTGTGAGCCTGAATAAGAAAAGCGATTACAGAAGATGGACGGACAGACATGTGTGTAAATACAAATTTGAATAAACTCTTAATACATTGTTGTACATTTTAAAAAGCACCAAATAAATCAGAAATCTTAATGTGAACATGATATGCACTAAGCACTATGGATTTATGATTATCGGCTTTGCTTACTTTAGAATATGCCAGTATATGCCATGTTCACACTTTTCTGAAAGTGAAATCAGCCCAGCCATTTGCAAATGTTTCTGATCCCTTATCTGTCGTAACAGTGAATGGGCTGCCTCTTTGAGTGGTGTAATCTAGAGACTATTCACTCAATCGAAATTTCTAAATGATGCTGTTTTTTACAGTGAGATATTGCTTCACACAAAAAGGTGTATGTCTTTTATAATATCCTGCCTGAAATGCAGAAAGGAAGCATGCATGTAATGTGCATTTGCACCGATTTTCTTTGCGGACAGCCTTTGCCCACATTCCACGTGTATCCTGTGCGTTTCATTGAGTGTGTGTGTCTGCGTGAGACTTGAGATTAAACTCTCAAAAGTGCCTTGCCTTACAATCTGTGATTTTCTTGATCGACTCTGGATTGCTGCCAATTTAAGTAGTTGAGTTAAAGGTAGATTGATGGATCAATCTGCGGCAATGTTAGGAGCATAATGAGATATTGGGCACCTCTCCTCTAGTCCATTAACGCTTCTTCGTAGCGAAATTAGATTAAAGGAAATTTGATAAGTAGATTAAACTAAATAAATTGCTATTTGGGTTTTTACTTTGCGACATCTTCCTCAAACAAATGTAACTAACAAAGAAGATAAACTTCAGATCCCTGACACTACATTCATAACTGGTTTAGGTAACAATGTCTGATTACTTCACATTTTTAATATAAGCAGCATTCAGGCAGCCTGGCCATTACTTCAGCCTTATGTAATACTCATAATGGTAATCGCAGAGAGCCATTGTCCTTGTTTGCGCAAGTCAAATAATAACGTTGAAAGGCCGCCTCTTTCCATTAGCTTAGATGTGGCTGATGATCACTTGAGCCTTTCAGGGCTGTCGGCTTGCGATTCTGACAATAACACAATGGCCATCTCGGTTCAACTTTGGCATTTACCAACATCACACTAAATAGTTTTTAGAAAGGTCTGGTTAAATCAAAGGCTCTCATGGAACAATAGCTTGTTCTGTGATGTTTATGGGTGCGTTTATATGTCTGTGGGTTCAGAAGCTCACCAATTCTTTGTTAGTCTGGAGTGTCTTATTTTTAAATTTGGAGTTGTTGGGTGTAATTACCCAACATAATCAAAGTTTGGGGAAGGTCCGAGGTAGTTTGTCATTTATGTAATGTGGGTAGTTCAATGAAGAGGTAACAGTTTGGATCATGCCTTGTGTGTGTGTGTGTGTGTGTGTGTGTGTGTGTGGGCAGGCATGCATATATTACATTACGAGGGCCAAACCAGTAATTTTGACATTGTGGGGACATTTTTCTTTTCCCACAAGGGGAAACTCAGTTTTATAAAAGTCTGTGAATGCAATCAAAAAGCTAAAAATGCCAAAAGTCTTGTATTATGTTTAGTTATTTATGAATGGAAAGTCCCCGCAAGATACGAAAACAAACGTGTGTATGAGTGTGTGCAGTTTGCATGCTCTCTCTGTGTCATGTGGGTTTTTTCCCCCCTAGTCCAGAGATGTTCTCTTGGGCTAATTTAGTGTTTCTGAATTGTCCGTACAGTAGGGTGTGAGTGCTTAAATTGAATGAATAAATTCAAGACTATTAAATAATGCATTCACTTCATTTTAATCAACTATCACAGGTGATCCTTTAGAAAAACATTTTTTGCGTGACTGGCATGCTAGAAGGTAGCTCCGTGGCCGGATACCTCCAGGGTCTGGGTTTCAATTCCAAAGACTTGTGGTCTCAGTGGTCTGGCTCTTTTAGGTTGCCCATGGTGTGTATTGCTGTTCACACCCTGCAATGTCCTGGCATCATTCTGAACCTGTGCTTTCTGGAGTAGGCTACAGGATTTTATTGGTACTTGCAGATCTTGAATCTGGGATTATGTTGGATTTTGAATATTTTTTTTTTCTCCCCTAAAACTTTTACTGAACAGTGCAATACATCGAATTCATATTAATTAATATTCAGTTACTGTACAGAAATAACCAAGCTGGATATTAAATGTATTTAGTGATGAATCATTCATGATGAAAACCTATAAAAAAAAAAAAAAAAAAAATGTAATTGATATAAATAATTTGCGTGTAATTGTTTGACCTATATTTGTAACGGTTTCCCTCAGATGGGAAACAGGGCCATGTCACATGGGGGTGGACACAGGAAATCGATTTACATGGTTTGTGTGGGTACAGAATCAAGGCAGTGAAGGGATCAATACAACGAGCCGGCAGATGAAGGGAGGGAGAGTAATATACTGACAGATGGGAAACATGTTTCCGAGGTATCGAGGAACTGAATAGACAGCATGGATGGCAAAGTAGGATTGGTTTATGGGCGTTAAGACCAGAAACAGGATGACCCTTTATAGTAGTGATGAATGAACCGAATCCTACCTCCTCAAATGGTGGTGCCCACATCTTATTGTGTCTTGTTTTGTTAATAGGGTTCTATGGGGTTAATAGGATTTATTGTGGCATGATAAATTCAGCTGCCTTTTATTTTGGTGAATAGTGTCACTACAGCGCAACACAGTAAAATTTTGGTAGAAAATAGGTACATGAATTTGGCCTGCTAGCCAGCTATCATACACAATTCAAGACATGAAAAATGTGTAATATATTTAGTGAGGTTGCCGGATTGGGAAATTAAGCCATGGGAGATCTGCAGGTCAGGTGATTTCGTAATGTCCCAGCGCTTAATGGATTTTCATGGAAAATATTTGGGATTTGCTTTTAAGCTTGGTTAAGCTGCTGCCTGTAACATGTCCAAAAATGGTATATTGCTCACACTTGGAAAGCGGGTGGTGTTTTGTTTTTGGTCTGTTTTGTTTATTTAATTGAGGATATCAATGCATATGTAAATGTTTGGATTACAAGAAGTGATTTAAGCTATAAAATTTGCCCTCCCTTTACCTGCAGTTTTAGTGTTGTGAAAATGGTTAGTAAGAGAATTTCATGATCAGATGACACCAATTTCAGTTTTTGTCTAAATTCCAAGCCCTATGTACAGTATACAGGAGGACCTAAATATTCCTCCTCCAACATAGAATGACACTTTGGAGAAAAGCTTCTGCCACATAGAACACAAATACTGTTCATTTGAAATCTCAGTTACCAGTTAATAATGTCATTTCTCACTCTTGTGTAGCTGACAACTTAAGGATTTTAATGTATTACCTCTAAACGGTTTGGGGCTCAACACATCTCACATCATTTTATGTCATGTTACATTAGAAAATGCCAGTATGCTGTGTTCACACTTTTCTGAAATTTTTTTGACCATCACTACACAATTCACATATGAAGCAAGGTAAATCGAGTTTTCTATAAACAGTCTCAAAACACAAAACCTCTTACACATATTTATATCAGTATTTGCAAAATAAGAAAGATTTCCAGTATAAACATAAAACACGCTTTGAGCTCATACCTTTACATGAAATAAAAATAAAATGAAAATCTAATACAACATGTGCATGAATTTGAAGATATGCAGTAGCTACTGTACATGAAATGTCAGATGCACAATGAGACTGCAGCCAGTTAGATTACTTTTCTGTACAGCGCTTTCCGTTATCTAACCAGAGGAATCCCATTACCACTTTCATCCATGGCCCATTCATCTCATTCCAAAAGACGATCCATCAGCAGGTTTACTACTGCCTTAAATTTAAGAGTTTTGCAGCACTTTAGGTATGGACTGACATTTAACCTTTTCCAGATGGTGGGCAGCTCCTTCTGTTGTCAAAATTAAGGGATCGCATTGTGTAGTTGAACTGGCCATTGTTTTGTTTTTGTTTTTTTTTTTTTAAAAAAAGTCACTGTCCTCCAGACAATAATTAGTGATTTGTTATTGTCATGGGTAGATGTACAAAAGCTAATTTGATTTTCATAGCGATTCATTGCTAGTGCCTCTGTCTGAATGCCCCTGAATGTATAACTACCAGATCTTATTATGTTGAAGACCTACTGTTGTGCTAGGCTATGTTGCATATAAGTTCACTTTAAATATGCTACCTCTTGGTAACGTTATTAGAAATCATGGTATTGGGTTCCATTGTTATGCTGATGATACACAGTTGTATATATCTGTTAGACCAGAAACATCGGTGTTGGATGCCAAAGAAATTCCTCATGTTAAACCCAGAAAAAAACAGAAGTACTGCTAGTGACAACCTCAGCCTTTTAAGCTTAACCCAGTGGTCAGACATCTTGGTGTCCTGGTTGATTCAGATCTATGTTTTGATGCTCGTATAAGAAGTATTACCAGAACTACGTTCTAGCATCTCCAGGTGGAGGACCTTCTGGAACAGGTGGGACCTGTTCAAGCCGGATGGGTTACATCTGAACCGGAGGGGAACCAGTGTATT
>JAODKF010000046.1:15422732-15444165 GCA_026779585.1 Mormyrus proboscirostris | reverse complement strand
GGGTGACAGGCGGTCATCGTTAGCGGCGAAGAGGTGGTGGGAAGCTGCTTAAATAGCATTTATTACGCCACAGAGAGACAGGGTGTCCAACAGGTCTTCTACATTTATTTCCCTTTGCTGGCTTCTGCAGCAGCTCATGCATCTGCACTTTTGGCACAAAGCTTTAATTCAGCTCCAGTCTTATTGCTGAATAACTTTTTTGTCTGGCATGGAGAAGTGTTAGGCCCTGCAGAGAAAACAAGCCTGCTTTGCTCTGGGCGCCGGCGTACGCACTTGGCCTCTCAGTGCAGCCATTGTCTGCTTGGAAGGCCTTCATCTTGTGACTGCTATCTCCCTTTTTTTGGGCTGCGTGCCTCAGGGTGCAGAAGGTGCTCTCCTCTGCAGACAGTGTGTTTGAAGTTCCCGACCAGCAGCAACAGTGTCCCGTGCTCAACACCAGGGGGCAGGATTCCCATTTCTACTCTCACGTTGAAGTCAGCATATCTCCAGTGCTGCTTAGGTCTGTCTTCCTGGCTATCTAAGTGTGTGTGTGTGTGTGTGTGTGTGTGTGTGTGTGTGTGTGTGTGTGTGTGTGAGAGAGAGAGAGAGTGAGATGCAATTTACCCGCATGTATATTTCTCTGTGTGTTTCTTATACATGCATGTATTTGTCTTTTCTGCATAAAATCTATGCTAGATTATATCTTATCTCACAATTTTCCTTCCTTTTTGTTTCAGAGTGGCCAGTTGGATGGTACTTAAATTATTGAGTTTCCTATTCTGTAACATCCAGATCAACCTCAACCAGGTGGCTGCCCTCCAAAGAGCCACAGAGATGGTAGGAGATCCTTGGCCACACCCCCTTGGCAGTGACCCCACCCCTTACTCCTGTAGCTCGGACTCCATGTCCTCATCTCTTTTTCAAACATTGTGGAAGCTTTTGTCTTGAATAATTGATATCCATGGTGTCAGCCACATGACATCAGGAAAATCAACGTAAACAGACGGTTAATTAAGGCTAGGGACCAGTGGATCCAGTTAAGTGAATGTCCAAATACCGTCCTTAACAGCCATCTGCTGCATCCATGATGTGGAACTGTGGTTCAACAACAACTGTTAGCTAAATAATACTTGGAGGTCCCTAACCATCCAGCAGAGCCCCCCTAGGCTTCAGTTGAGCACCTGCCTCGCCTTCTCCCTTGTCAGTCGGTGTTGGTACACACCAAGCCTACCTGCTGTTTCACACTCGCCTTTTCTGGTATTGCTGGTAGACATGGAGGGAGCAAAGAACCAGAGGGTGTTGTGGAAACCGTGAGGATATAAGCTCAGCTGAAGGCCCTTCTTGTACTCTTTGCAAGGCAGGATTACACCATTTGAAGTCACTTTAAGGAAGCTTGTTTATTTTATTTAAGTCGTCCATGCTGTCTGTTGGTCTTTTTTCAGTTCTCTCCATGAATTTAATGGTGTGTTTCATTTTGTGAATCCATGTTAATTAAACTTGATACTAATTACACCAGCTGTCTTTAAGCATATAATACATTTTATGTAGATGTTTTCTAAGAGATATACAGATTTTATGTTATCTGTTGGTCTCTCTCTGGGTGGTTAACTGGCACCTCATCTGACGATCTGTTACACGCTTGCCAGTAGCCATAGCAGCCGTTGTTAGCGTGACTACTCCACTTGTTAGTAAAGCAGGAAGCCGGTCTTGCCTGTAGGGATGCAGATGTTCGCCTGTTTATGTGGGGAAGTGGCACTGAGATCTCAGCCCAGGACTGAGTATTTTGTACACCGCATTCAAGCAGTAACTCTCAGGAGCCAATCATGACTTTGAATCATGGGAATATCAAGTTACATTTGCGCTTTGTGTGTGTGTGTCTGGCTTTTTGGGCAGGGGGCTCCCCTGGTCTTCGTCTTCCAGCAGCAGTGTGCTCTTGATTATGTCCTCATCCCACACATCCTCTTTTGTCACAACCTGAGGGTCCCCTACACCGTGTGTCACCTCCAGCCCGGAAGTTCTTGGCTCAGGTACCCAGCCTGGCCCGGCCCGGCATATCAGCTCTCTAAAAATACTCATGGCTCCTTATCTGTTATGGCCTGTGCTGAATGTCCTCGAAATGCCATTAGCATGTTCAGAACGTAGCTTTATCTCCGGTTTTTCCGTTGGAATATGTGATTTCCCTCCCTTGTCAGTGTTGTAGCCTGGTGTGAGCTCATTCTGTGCTTGTTCTCTTTACTCAGGCTGGTCCTCCAGCGACTGGGCATGGTCTGTCCCCCCCCCAGGCCAGAGGGGGATGCAGAGGCGAGTCGCTTGTATGAAGCCGTTATGACTTCTGTAAGTCCGATGGTGCGGGGTGGGAGGGGAATCTGTGCCCTGACCTGATTCGAGGGGGTACAGGAGACCTTGATACCTGATCAGCATCTGCAGCCTTTTTCAGATCTGTTAAAAACCTGACAAGCCTGTGATATTAAGGCAACATCTATTCATTAAGGTCCCAGGGCAGTAGAGGAATCAGCTGAGGTCAGCATTATCTAGCACCCAGTACTGGGGCCATTTGCCACATGCCGGTTCTCAGTCGCTGCTTGTGAGATGAATACAAAGTAGAGTCATATATATGCATCTCGAATGGAGAACGGACAATATGTCCGTAATGCCGGAACGTTTTAGGGGCTTATTCTCATTTCCCATGAATCCTCGGCACTGTGGATCAACACTGATTTCAACAATGGTAGACATCAAATCAGTCCCAAACCCGCCGCCGCCTAAACACTCACGGTCCTCCCGCAATATTGGTCCCCACTGTCCCTACCCGCCCTTGTGGGGCCCACACCGCTGTCATCATGGACAGACGTGGCCGCATTTTGAAGGTTAGGCCCATTCCCTGACATGTACTCTTCTATTTCATTCACTTTTTAAGTCCCCTTTCCAGCAGCGTTGTTCTCACGGCCGATTTATCACCTGCCCCAAGTTCTGAGTCTTCCTGTATCCCGCTGCCAGTTCATCGGCGTGCTGCTCCGGGAGGGCCAGAGCGTAAGCTTAGCCCTGTGTGGGGCCCACCGGCAGGGGCCAGAGGAGCTGGTGAGACTGCAAGAGGCGCTGAGGGACGGCTCCGTGCCCGACGTCAGCCTGGTGCCCGTGGCCATATCGTACGACCTTCCTCCGCAGCACACCCTCTGGGGTCAGGTGCGTTTCCTCCCTTTCGAGAGAGGTGATAATCCTAACCCTAACACATTAGTAGTTAAGCGCAGTAGTAATGATCATGGCAGTAATGGCTATTGTAACCAGTGTGCCCAAGTCAGTATGAGTACTAACTTGGATGACATCACTGCAACTCTCAAGGTCACTTTTTTGAGCCATTCCATTATGTGTTTGTGTGTGTGTATGTGTCTCCCCAGCAGAACCCCAGGTCCTTGTGTTGGTCCCTCGCTTCTCTTCTATGGGAAGGTCGCCGGGGAAGCGTCAGGATCCACTTTGCTCAGGCCTTCTCTCTGAAGGTACCACTGGCGTCTGTCTGTCGGCTGGAAGTCAGCGTGTGGCCCATGACTCGTCCCTGTCATCTCAGCTTGTGTCTCTGCCCGTATCTGTGAGATCTGCTGTCTCTATTCATGTCTATCCCTCTGTCTTTCTCATCTATCGTCTCTGCCTCTGCTGCTCCACTCTTTTATTTCCATCCCCCTGTAGGAGATGTGTGAGTCCAGGAGGTGCCATGTGGATGGAGGGCGCCCCCTGCAGGAGCTCCTCCTACCCAGCATTCTTGACAAAAGGTTCACTTTACTTATCGATTTCGAAGCCGTTCCTTTGGATGTAACTTTGCCACCGTGTGGCAGCCCTGCCTCTCTTTAGTCTTCAGCGATACAGAGTTACCTTGTGTGCTGCACCTCCCGCTTAGCTTTCTTCTAACGTTCAGCTTAGAGTCGCTATTTGGGTGTACGTCAGTGTCCTCGATGTCCCCCACCTCCCGCTGCCCTGAGTCACCCCCGTCGGAGAGAGAGCTGAGCATTGCTCTCAATTTGCATCTTCTCCACGGTGAGCATCTTGCCGCTGCGTGTTGGAGCCTGCTGTGTGGCCCACTCCGAATGCTTCTCCCAGTGCCCTGCATGTGGGTTGGCTGACTGTGACACATGTCCTGTGCCTTGCAGCCACCTCCACTTGCACGGCCATCATGTCCACCGCCTTAGTGTCCTGTCTCCTGCTGCATAAGCATCGTGAGGTACCCACCCCCTTCATGCCTTGTGTGTAAATGGCACTCACTGCCTCTAATGGCTGGCAGTGAGGAGTGCGAGGTGCTGCCTCCTTTCTGATGGCTAATGACCCATGATTCAGAACCGAAAACGGTGCACAAATGGGCTGCAATAGTGAAAGTAAAACAATAAAATCAGTCCTGAATGCCTGGTGTCTGGTAGCACGTGGTCACATTTTGGCCCCTGGTTGTCGCCTCCTTAACGGGGCCTCACCGGCGCCCCGTTAATCTCCCCACGTGATCCCCTTCCCTGTCTGTGACAGGGTGTTCGGCTGTCCCAGCTCTGCCGGGACGTCTTGTGGCTCTTGGAGGAGGTCGTGTTCCGGAACCGGGACGTGGGGTTCGGGGGGTCACTGCCAGAAGTGGTGGGCCACGCCGTGTCCCTGCTGCGGCCCCACCTGCACCTAGTGCGGCTGCCCCACACAACGGACCCCCTCCTGGTCCCCCGGTCATCTCGCACCGCCATCCTGGCCCTGGCAGGGCACTGCCCCCTCCTCGCTCACGTCTTCATCATGGAGGCCGTTGGAGGTGAGGCCTCCTTCGCGTACGTCTCGGCGCCGTCCCGTGGGTGCAGCCGCGTGACTCGCTCCTGACGGCTGCCTGCCTGCCTGCCTCCTAGCCTGCGCCGTGCTGGCCACTCTCTGCGAGGTGGCAGCCTGCGGCGGAGGCGGAGGCGAGGTGGAGTTCGACGTAGTGCTGAGCCAGGAGGAGCTGAGCGAGAGGGCCCTGCAACTCTGCCACCTGCTGCCCGCTGCCGGATATTTCCCTGTGAGTGACGCCGCCAGGCAGCGCCCCTTCAAGGCCAGGAGCACATGGGTCCCAGCGGGACGTCTGATCGCATTTGGCGGAGGCGCCGCAAAGCGAGCAGACGGCCCCTGATGCGAGGGTAATGACCAGCATGTCATGTGACGGCTCTATAGATTCCTGCAGCTCGTTCATTCATAAATCTAATCGCTTATAAACTTATAAGACCCCATGAGTAGATGAGCTGAACCGGTGCTTTTTGGGAGAATGAGCAGCACAGGTGGCATCATTCCAAACTCTGGATTATACTGTATTTACTGGGATGTGATGAAAAAAACCATCGTATTGTCATTGCTATGTTGATGGGCCTCTTGCTGGCTTTAATATACAAGGAGGTGAGTCACTTATGCTTAACATCCACCCCCCCCGTACCGCACTGTTTTGGAATGATGCTCAGTGAATGCACCTCCGCAGTCCTCATCAGATTTGCAGCCCTCAGGCCGTTGAACAGGTATTTCTCCATATAAAGAGTTTATTGACGTCAGCTGTTGCGGAAACCAGTAACCATTCGGGCCTGGATAAGGGCAGCCCTGTCGGTGGACACCCGAGTAAATATGGCCCATTCTGCCAGAGTCAGGCTGTCCGCAGACATACCCTAGAGGCCTGCTAGAGTGATGAAAAGTGATAAAAAATGAATTAGTGGTCCTCACAAAAAACGGTTGTTGACGCCTGAGAGTCTGTGTTTGTCTTTGGCTGTGGGCCTCTACTGTTTCCATATTGTACTGTCGGAGGAACTTTGGAACAAGAGTGAATTGTTTTTCCAAAAGTCTATCCAAGAACATTGCTTAAAATTGTAAGGGAGAGCCGAGGAGCCTTAGAAACTCAAGCAAGAACCTCCTGGAGTGTCTGCAGTGCAGCGTGTCCAAAGATTAGCAGCGTCATGTAGATTAGTGGGCTACAGAGCAGCTAAAAGCATCTGGCCGCAGACACTGCTGACTCTACTCTGACAGTGGCTGAGGGTGGCTCATGAACGCCTTGACTGAAAACCTTAGTGATTTATCGTGTTGTTCCCGTGCGGCTAATAATTGGCTTATAATTGTGGCTGGATGTCTGATGATAGAAATGCTGGCAATTCGGGTGTCATGAGTGTGACAGGGAAACCAGAGGGCCTCACAGAGAGACAGAGAAAGAGATCAGCATGTGGAGGGCTGGAGGTGTTTCTCCTGATTCAGTCAAGACACTCACCCTAACCCCCCTGCCCATAGCCTTGTCAGTCGCCCTACGCCTTTGCCCTGGATGCCGTGGACAGCCTGGTGCACTGTGGCGTCCTGGTCCTGGAGGAGGTGAGCCAGTCGAGATGAGTTCCTTTGCGATGACGGAAGCATGATGCATGTGTGACCTTAGAGCCAGCGTGTCGCTAAATGCCATTCGCCGTTAAGGAGCGACCCCTAACCACAGGAACTTTGCGACTTGGCAGAGAAATAATGCATCAACATTCCACACATCCAATGTCAGACTCATAGCAGCACCCAGTCAATAAATGACCATAACAATAGTGGTCGTTAATCCTATAAGCTTGTTAGTAGCTCTTAATGAGTTAATGATCTAAGACCCAATTACACCGCAGTATCTTAACCGATAGCTGGCTTGCAAATAGGACTCTGCTGCCCGACTTTGGAGCGCGGTGTGAGTGTGTGTGATGCGGTTTCTGTATCTCTGGGTGCCATGTCCCTGAGTCCAGCAGCCCCATGGCCAGCGCATGTACGACTACTGGAAGAGGGAGAAGTTGCTGATATGGAGCTCTGCCGATGACGCCGACCTCAGTGACTCCGACTGCGAGAGGCAGGACACGCGCTGTTACAGGGTATCCCACAGGCTTCCAGTGGATCCTTAACGTCTTAGAATGGATATCGTAAGATTACGGTCATGAAATGTGCATTAAGTATGAAATTCTGAGAGTCATTATGGAAGTATGATATTTCAGTAATACCTGTAAAACATGGTTTATCAACACGTTTTCTGCCGTGGGCCCCGTCGTCAGTCTGGCGAATCCTACGGCCCCCTTCCCGCTACGTCACATGAGCGTCTGTAGGCTGGAAGATGCCGTCAACTGCTGTACTGCCATAACTCTGCAGTAGTGATGAGCGTAAACCATATTTGGTGATAATGTAGTGACTATAATGTGATAGAAAGGCATCTATGTGGCTTCTGCTGGCATCAGAGTCACAGCTACCACTGTGGTCTGTGGCCCACATTCATAACTGAAGGAAATGCTGCATTTCAGCTAGAGCCCAGTGAGAATAAACATGTAAGGATTTTCCCATCCAAGGTCTCAGACCCCCTGAAATGTACACCCCAGGCTAAGAGCCTCTGCCTCAGACACTGCATATACCATTTTATTATTGGTTTATTTCTTTGATAAGTTTTTTTTTTATCCAGTTGCTTGCATTTCTCATGTTTTTACATATAGCTCCTGGCTCCTGTAACTTCACGCTTTTATTGTTGAAGGAGTCAGGGTGAAACTGGGAAACTAGGGGAATTACGCAAAAGAACTTAATCTCTCTTTTAAAGGGCCGTTACCCAAGATTTGCACCTACCGAAATGTCTTTTTATTCTGCACATCATCTACAGTACATCTCTCCTTCCATTTTTTTACTGAAAATCAAAGGCGGAGAAATCGGCCAGCTGATAGCCTACAGAGTTGAATCATATAGATTTTTTTTTTTTTTGGGGGGGGGGGGGGCCCTGCGTAGGGTTAGGATGCCTCAAGTTAGAACTGAAAGGTTGTGCTTGTGATCAGAAGGTCGCCGGTTCAAATCTCATGATCGGGAGAGTGATTTCACCGTTGGGTGCTTGGACAGGGCCCTGCACCTTCAACTGCTCCAGGGGACTTGCTGACATTGCTACTATCTCAAAAAGTGTATGTCGCTTTAGATACAAATTAGAAAAAGATGAATGAAACTAATGCAAAGAACTGATTCTCCCCCTCACTCCCTCACACACAGTGGGATTATACACTAAATTCTAAAAACTCTAAATTCTATTTTTTCGTTGTTGCGGGGGACCGTGCCGCATGCCCTCTTTCACACCTTGTGCTGCTCAGCCAGGCTGCTGTGGAGGTCTTCTCCGCATACAGGCTGGTTCATACGACGTGTGAAAGAGGGCATGCGGCACTGCATACTGTACACCTCAGTGCTGGGGTGGCTGCGCTTCAGCATGTTCATGCTTCAAGCACAGTTTGTAGATTTTCCTGTTCAAACACACCAGCTGAACCTGCTAATCAGCTGATTAAGATGTTTGAGCAGGGGCATCTGCAAGCTGCATTGGATTCTGGCCCTCCTGGAACCCTGGTTTAAGACTTCATTTGAGTTTGATGCAATCCCTATTCTTTATACACTGAAGGTACAGTCTGTGCTGATCACTCGTAAATGTGTTTTTCCCTGTCCACCAGCTCGGCCAGCCTAGCCAGGGTCCGGAGCTGTTCTTTTTCCTGTGCAGTTTGCTAAGCGTTCAGCTGAGGGCACTCTCCTGGGCTGTTGAGGGGTTGGAGTTCCTGGAAAGCCCTCTCCCAGGTAGGTGATCAGCGTTCCAATGCAGGTGGCTTTACTCACGAATGAACATGTGAAGGAAAAAAATGGATGCAAACTCTGCTGCATTTCGGTTCTCTAAGACCGAGTGCAGACCTGGCTCCCTTGCGATCGCTGACGCCTCCCACCTCATTGCACACGGCCGGCGCTCCGTAACCAGCACCGTCTTGCAGTCCCTGCATAGGCTGGCCGGCTCCTCGGGTCGCAAAAGGGACTCGATGCATGTCTGTCCGCTTTGATGGTTTAGAGCGGTCCTGGCACCTGACTAACCTACTCCAGCAGGGCCAAACGGCCGCCATCTGTTTAAGCCGACTGTTGGCGTCCTCCCCCTGTTCTCCCACAGAGCCGGACTGCGTGGCGTGGCTCCAGAGCTTCCTGTGTGACAGAGCCAGTTGGGGGTGGAGGCGGTACGGTAAGGCTGCACTCTCGCCACACAGTCCTGCCCGCCATCGGGCCCGATCCTGGACTGAGCCGTTCTTATTGAGCCTGTGGTAAAACCCTAACCCAGTAATACTGCATACATTTATTAAATACTTCTGTGGAAGCATAATTGTAACACTTTACTTTAGTATTTATGCATTAATTAACCACAAACTAAGTATTAGTTACATACTGATCTCATGTTAATTCATCAATAATGAATCATGGGATCACTGGATGCCAGGGCATCTCATGAAGGTGGGCTTCACATGTGATGATGTGCCTGGGTTATGGCGAGGAGGAGAAAGAGAGCACCGGGAAATGCCTGTTCCAGCATAGTCCAGTCAAGTAGCTCAAAAACGTGATGGTACTTCTCAAAATACACGTTCACGCATTTGTACACACACAGTCATACCAGTAGAATGGAGAGAAATTTTAAAGCTACATCTAGGTTAATCAAGATATCGCCGTGTAAAGTAAATTAGCCCATCCCCATCGCAGTGCGAGCTACCAGGATACTCACTCCTTGTATCGTATGAGAATCAGTCATGTGGGTGTGACAGTATGATTAGCGTACAACTGTGACAGTTCTGCGATTTTTCTTGGGGACGTTTGCCAGAACCGTTCTCTGTGTCTTCTAAGAAACGCATCAGAGGATAATTACCCTGACTAACAGGGTTTAAAAATCTGCTGCATGAGTCAGCTGTATGCTGCCTGTGATGGAGAACACAGACTATTTTAGCTTAAACTTATACTTGGTTTATGGCCTTGTATTTTTCTTTTTTAGAAGTTTTAGAAGAAATGCTTTACTCAAGGATACAACAGCTGTACCCACAAATGCTCGAGTAAAGTTCTCAAATCGCTGCTGCGTCGGGGAGAGCAAGTATCTGCAATTAAAAATAGCAAACATTTCTTAACGCGTAGTTACAGTTATTCTGTTTGAAACGTAACCTCTGGTTGGTTGACTTCTCTGAGTGTGAGACAAGTTCCTTTACAGACAGTCGATTGCAAATGGATGAGCTACCTGAAACAAACAAAACCGCTGGGCTGTGATGTTTTTCCCCCTGGACCTGTGGTCCTGTTATAAGCTGCAGTGAGGCGATATGTACCGTTTGTTTACATATGTTTGAATGACTTCTGTACAGAAAGTACATCAGCTGACGTCGTGAGAGCAGCGGTCCATACCTTCATCGATCTTGGGGTAAGTAATAGAGGGTCTGTTTATATCAGGAGCAGCTTCAGATTAGACATACAGACACAGCAAATGCAAGAATATATTCCAGTGGCCATCAAGGATAAATTTTGCTGTGCAAATTACACCCTCAGAGTAATTACAAAAGAAATCCACAGTATTGTTATTAACCAGTAAAAAAAAATGTACCTGCAAGTATAATGTGAACGTAAGGGATGGTGAAAGTAAAACTGAGAGGAGTGTTTCTGAGAAGTAAGGGTGTAGGGAGGGAGGGGGAAAGCGGCCTCTGTCGCTGGGAGCAAACGCAAGTGCATGTGTGTTTCACAGGTGCTGGAGAGGCTGGAGGGGCAGGCCAGAGCAAGAGCGCTTCTGGGGCTCAGTCCTCTCTTCCAGCAGCCTGAGAACAGAAGGAAGCTTCGCCGCTTCATCGAGCAGTTTGTTTACAAATAGCCATCTGTCGACAAACACTGTCCACCCCCCGCTGGCGGCCTGGCATCTCAAGAGCTTACATGAACACAACCTACCCACTTAGCTGTGTTTTCGCAGCCGCGCTGGGTGAGACCTGGGCGGCGGCCAGATCCATTCCAATGCAGAAGAGGGGTCAATGAGTGTGCTGTCCACACCGGGGACACCTACTTTATCTGTGGTGGAACAATCTCTCTGCCTGACTCACTGGAGCTTAACCCAGTTTTCAGGTTTAGTATTCAACCACAGAGTGACCATCACATTGCAGGTGTCTCTCCCCTGCATATTCACACCTCGGAGCTTTTCCACCTTCCAGCTTTGTTCTTGCTTTGTTCACTGACCTCAGACGGTCACACTGTTTTTATGTTAATGGAACATGACGTTTTGCCAATAAAGTGATAGTTCCGATGGTCACTTTTCACAGTCATAAACTTGTTTGCTGTCATGTGACACTGAGTCACAAGATTTATTATTTTTTAGAGAAGGTGTTTTGACTTTTCTTCATGTTGGTCTGAAGTTTAACTGATTTAATTTAATTACAGTATTAATAGCTTTGCTGAAATCTAAGTTTGTGTTCCTCAGTATTTAAATGTGATCTGTTGTATATAAATACAAGTAAGAATTGAGTTGTTTACATGTTTCGCTTAATTGTTTCAGGTCTGCTTTCAAAAGGGCATTAAAAAAGAACTTTTGTTCAATTGATTTGACACTGCCAGCCTGCAGTGATTTTTCTGACTGATAGTTCATTGCTTTGTTGCTTAGTCTTAACTTTTATCAAGGAGACTGAGGTTTTTAAGTGCTGAATATATCATAGAAGAAATCTATGGCAATTTCCTTAGAAATCCAACAGCTAAATTTCCATGACTTAAACCAAAAACCTTCGGGTTGCACAGTGGGTGTGAGATCTGTTCCCATGTCTGGAAAGTTGTGGGTTTGAATCCCGTGGCTGGCAGATTAATTGTATCCCTGTTGGCTCCTTGATGTGATCATTTCCACAGAGACTTCAGTGCAGTGCTCCCTTCACTCCACCTCTGCAGAATTCCAGAGAGTTCTGCACTGACCCAGAAATCCCTGGGTCACGGACATATCAGGAGTGGGGAGCAGCCTGGCCACCTTTATACAGCCATGAAGACCGGTTTGGTCATTAGTTCACCTCAGTGTTCAGAGAACCTGAATAAAGCCCAGATGGACACAGAGAGAAAGTGTATCCACCATGGTATCTGCAGGGGAACACGTGGATAGGATCGGGGGAAAGAAGCAGTGAGATTAAGTGAAACTTTATATTTAAAATTACAGTACAAAACTTTGGCAAGAGAAGGTCCAGTCAAGATTTCAGCCTGTGTGGGCTCAAATAACTGCTTTGTTTTTGGGTGCCAAACAAGGGGGCCATTAATCTTAAATGGATTGTTGGAATGTGATCCTAGGATTTCTAATATGTAGTGGCAAACCTTAATACAATATATGTGAAGATAACCTTCACCGATACTACAAAGTTTATTCCAACCTATGATCACACTTTGTGTGAAGAATATTGAGAGCCTTAACTTTTTATATTTCTGACCTTGCAGTTTCCACGGTTTTAAAACATCGGCCAGTGCCACGTGTGGCCGTCACAATGTTGTATGTGTTCATCGTGCGCCCCCTTCAGTCAGCTTTGGTAATAGCACTGGATTGAAGAGAACTTGTGCTAATACCATTTCTATGACAGGAATCATTGCAGTATTTGTAAAATGTTCTCTAACGCTGCAGTATCTTTCTGATGGGGATCTTTTCTATGCATAATACATTGTCTTATTTTGGCGAAAGCCATTTTTCAAGATGATCCATACTACATGTGGTTCCCGTGTTGCTCATTCTTGCATCCTGACTGATTCTGCTGTTTGTGGCATATTTGCCAGTTCTGCCCACTTTGTAATCCTCAGCCTTTCTTCGTTTAAGAGGAATGCTGCCATCTAGTAGCAAAATGTAGCTGCATGCAACTTTGAGATGTTTTGCATGTGTAATCCTCCAGTGTGCCTTGGTGTATATGGAGATATGAGGTGACCGTAAAGTAGTAGTATTGTGTTAACCAGGTAGCAGTGATCCTCTCTTGCCACTGAATCGAATTCAAATTCCATAACTTCCAGGAATATGTTTGGTATTGAAATGAACTCATCTTTTATTAAAAGACTGCTGGGCCACCTGAAGTAACCTGCTGTGACACTCGAAAAAAGAATTTTAAGATTTTCTCATACATTTTGTATGCCTGCATGTCAACAAAAAGACAAAAACAACCGAAGCTGCTGAAGATGCACACAAGGCTGCGTGAAATATACAGAACTTCAAGAAATGTTGAAGCACCACTGAATACCAAAATATGCCCACCTGTGTTTTAAAAGTCGATGAATACCCTGACCTTTCTAAGGTTGTGCTGGTTGGCAGACATTTACTTGCGTTGCATAACTGCTGTAGGTTATTTAAACTGCGTAAATGTCCCATTCAAAGGCTACAGCTATTCTGCACGGCCCACTTGGTTTGGCAGAGCGACGCTCTTTTATGGCTGCTGGGCAATAGCTTGGCAGCGTTGCCCCACTTAAAGTACCTAGACTGCGCACTGGGATATACACACTGCCCAGGGTGAGTCGTCAACCTGTCTGCTTTGTGCCCACAGTAGGGCTCTACAGACTCTGAGCCCTTTTTACAGCTGATCAGATTTCGCAGTCATGTTAATATCGTCAGCACTTGAAGCCCTGAAGCAAATCAAGCATTGTGCTTCTGATTATGAAGCTGTCTGAGCGCAGTTAATTATTGAATAAATTCACCGGTTTCTTATAGCAACAGGCTTCACGGGTTTATGTTGAGTTATAAAACCTTGGATGGCCATGGCCCTAACCCTTTCTATACAGAAGAACAAATACAGCATGAAAGGCTTTGCATAGGGAAACCGTCAACGAAATCTGCTGTTCAAGCAGAAATTTTCCATTTAATCAACTTTGAACGTGGAACACAATTTCAGTTCAGAATCGCTCATTGTTTGTGCTATTCAACCCACCAGGGCAGTATTTAGACAGTGGAAAAATTCCTATCTGTCATTCTAGTTCTTAGGGATTTTTTTGGTAAGAAAAATAGATGACAGGTAATAATAAGCCTATAGGAAACCAGATGATAGTTCTAATATCAGTACGATCCTCCCTTCGTATCCATGCCAGACACTTTACTGGAAATGCCTCAGGCTTTAGCGACATTACATGTATGCATTTAATCCTTTATTAATTAAGCCTTTGTTGTGTTTTCCATGGTTGGAAAATTGTCTGAAGTGGAATTATGGTTTTGCGTTACAAATTTAAATTCCAATGTCAAACATTTTGTATGGGTCCCAGTTCAGATGACTGTGTTGCGAATGACTCCAATGTCGTCGATCTCACATTCTACCACATCACCTTTCTGAGGGCAAAAAAAAAAAAAAACAGATTGTGGATTGAAATGCTTATTTAACATGAGGTCTAATTGAAGCATGTTTGTCAGAATCACGCACTTATCTGTATCTGCAGTCATTTATGATGAGTAATTTACAGTTATCAGTTTAGCAGCTTGTGTTTTTCCTCTTACCTTGAGGAAGATGGGGGGGTTCCTGAAAACGCCCACTCCAGGAGGGGTCCCAGTCAGAAACACATCCCCAGGACACAGTGTTGCAAATCTGAAAGAAAATAATGAAGAAATACTTGCTTCAGGGAGCTTTTAAGATTTTTCAAAAGGAATTACCAGGTAACCCTAGTGACACTGTGTACGGTGAAGGTTATGCCGGTGAAGGTTATGCTGCCGTTCTGTAAATTGCTCAGCTTGGGCAGTTAATTGCTCATGGCAAGGAGCCTGAAGGTAGCCAGCTCAACGGAATCACTCACTGAGAGACCCAAGCCACAAGCTTCTCTATCCTGAAGATCATCTGATTGGTGTTGCTCTCCTGGACCACACTCCCATTGACACGGCAGCGGATTCCCAGGTTATGAGGGTCTGGTGACAAAAAAAATAAAGTATTCACCTGTTCACATCCCCCCACTACTACCGTTTAACCGCCATCTTTCGTGGACCCTGTTTCATGTCATACCTTTTAATGCTGTTGTGGTGACCAGGGCAGGACCCAGCGGACAGAAGCTGTCGAAAGTTTTTCCCAGCAGCCACTGTTTCCCATTGCGTCTCATCTGCCAATCACGTGCACTAACATCATTGGCCACTGTGAAGCCAGCGATGTGAGAGAGCGCTTCCTCTTCCTGTGAAAGGGGAAGTGTCTCGCATGTCACATTCATCTGGGATTCATCCCAGCTTCTGCTCCTAAGCAGTTCTACTCCCAGCCATCTTTCACACTGAAATCAGCAACCTGTCAATTACTTTGTCAAGGAAATGCTCAGTCATTTAGATCAGCGAGGATAATGACGAGGCCTGAGGCTAATTGGTGTCGTAATAGTGTGGCTGGCACTCACCTTGATGTGCTTGCCTCTCCGGCCTATTACAAAGGCCAGCTCGACCTCCCAGTCCACCTCCTTCGATCAAAGACAGTGATTAATTGCTTCTATCTTTCAGTGCACCCTGACACAGCTGTGAGTTAAGATGAGAATGTGAGTACATATTGTGGGGGAGGAAAAATAGAATCACTGACAACTACCGTAATGGCCATTACACAGACACACTGCAGTGCACATTTAATAAGTGTAAAGTTAATGACCACTGGCCGTAAATGCAATATGACACAGTCGACAGTTCTTTAACGTATTCATGCAGGTGAGCACAGAATGGCACCTGCAGAACTCGCCTTGCTCTCATCAGGCAGCAAGATGTCGTCGAATGGGCCGGTGATGGCACTGGGGAACTTGCTGAAGATGATGGGTTCCTTGGGAATGGGGGCGTTCTGCTCCAGGCAGTGGTCCCGGTAGTTCATGCCCACGCACACGACCTTCTCTGGACCCGTGACCGGGGAAAGCAGGCCCACCTCAGATGAAGGGACCACGCAGAGGCCGCTGGACAGCGCTCTGGAAAGAATGAAGTTCATTGGTTTCTATACTTGGCAAATACACTGTCACAGTGACAGAGATATGTTTTGTATGGGAATACAGTTATGAACAGAAACTCAGCTGTTGCAGGTCAGTCAGCACCCGTCTAACTAAAATTAGCTGCAGGTTTCATTTCAGTCAAACCTTTACGACATATTTTTAATCTATATTTATTAGTTAATCTTCCCCAAACTACAAATACAATTCCCGAGACGCAGAAGGCTGACCCTGCTGAAAGGGGAGAATCCTACAATGTTGGATTATCGATCAACCTCAAAGCATCCTGTTTAGCTAAAGCGTTGGATTCTTTAATAAGTGAAGCTATGAAGGACAGTAAATGAGACAATGACAGCACTGTTACTCCTGCCATGAAACCAATATCCAAGACAATAAGAAACACTGACTCTTTTTATTGGCAAAAGCCTTTTATATTGTCAATTACAATGGCCCAATAAAGAACTCTGTTAACCCTGGCTTTTCTGACACTGTGCAAAATTGTATTGTCAGCTATCATGTTAAGAGTCAGACCATCCAGTCAGAAGGTCTAACACCTGAGTTTGTCAGGGTGTCCCTTAGGATTCCACCTTAGAGTTGCTCTTATTTACTTTACATAAATCAATTGGGATAAAATTTTCGAATTTTATATGCCTTTAAAGAAATATCTTCTCCAATCTTAAAAGATTAAAGTTGGATCTGAGTATTGTTGCTCAAGGTGAACAAATTTAAATTGATGACTAGCTGTCCTTTAAGTCCCTATACAGCATTTAGTGTGAAAGGTCAAACTGAAGCTGAGTTTTTATTTTTAGGAACCATGCTTGGTTTGGTTTTACGTTAGGTGAAGTCTATTCAAAGGCACAGCTTTTCTCTTTCAATACATTATTTAATACATTACTGGTATTTTTTTAAGCTACGAAGCCATTCTAGGATGGCTTCTCTGTTATTGATTTGCTTTTATGTCTGAAAAACAGGACACTGATGGGTTAAGATCTCCGGATTTGGTGCTTATTTCTGTCCTTAAAGCTCAGACAAATGTTGAAGGAAATTTAAAGCCATTTTAAGGTCCATGGAATTGATGTCTTTTGGGTGTGATTGGTTTAATGGAGTATGCATTTTACTGAAGTTGCAATTTCATTTTATTTTGCTCAGTTATTGCCTTAATGTCATCTTTTTAACCAATGCTGTTTTTGTAGTTTAGCTTACTGATGTGAGTTTATGCACTCGGTTGTGCCTGAAAATACCTTATTGCTGCCTGTCTTAGCCAGGCCCCGCTTGTAAAAGATTTTAAATCTTAGTGGGTGTAACCTGGTTAAACCGAGGTTAATAAATAAAAATGTAAGGCTGTGTGTATCAGAAACTCCCTAAGGCCAACCACTGGATCTATACAGCTGTCATAACCATCTGGGCATATTATAAATCTCTCATATACTTTTCACAATTTCCTCTGCAGTCAGGAGTTATTTTTTTGCTATACATCTGACTGCATCTGTTACTGGAGTCCAATCAAGGGGTAATTTGTGTACCTTTGTGCACACTCCATGCCCCTGTGTCCTGTCTCCAGGAATTCTCTCATGGTGGAGGGCATGGAGGAGTCAAAGCTCTTGAGGTCCACGATACCTTGACCTTGCCCCAAATCCACGCCAACTCTCACTTCACGCTCCTTGTTAAGGTGGCAGAACTGCACCAGTCGCATCGTGTCTCTGCTTGCCAGGCCCCGCCTTCCAGTGTGCGTTAGCTGCCTTCTACTAATTCTACCCCAGAGCTGCAGAGAGTGGACAAGCAGCCTCATCTGTTGAAAACACATGGCAGTACGATAGGACTCGGTTACTCAGAAGAGCTTAAGAATTACAGACATGACATACATGGGCATATTAGCCCAACATAAATTTTAATGACATATTGCATTTAAATAAAAATTCTTTCATTAAGAAAATGAAACAAAGGATTATACATTTTACAACAGAGCGGGGTACGATGACTCATTTCTTGCATGATGGCGAAAAATAATGACATTTCTCTAAAAACACGGCGTACAATCACATAATATACAATACTGTTGCAAAAGTTGTTTAGTTCTGAAGAAATTCAAATTAATGAGGAGAACGTGAAAGACAAGTCATGTCGGGTTGGGGAGAATGCACTGGTTGCCGCACCCGCCACACTGATAAACACCTCGGCATACCGGTTGGCAACCCCTCACAGTGAAAGATAGTAGTCAGGATTTCCACTCCTATATGTATCCAATAATCGCGTGACTAAGTCTTAACAACAAGCCCATAATCAATGCATATCAGCACAAAATCAGCAGTGTCACCAGTATTCCTGACCTACCTGCTTAAGCCGTTACTTAAAATTAGGGAACAAGATATATGCACAATGGCTGACAAAATGCAATCACCTAATTTTTGCAAATACGGTGTAGACAGAAGTACCGATCTGCCCTTTAAACAATACAAATTGCTGAGGATTCAACTGGCGTAATTTCACAAACTGTCTTCATACTTTGAACTTCAGACTGCTAGTGAATATGCCGTATACGGTTTACTTCCTGTTTTGGTGTTTGTAGTTCTAATATAACCACAACTGTCGTTCTGTGATCTAACTCATTTTCAATATGATAAACTGTGCAGTGTATATATATTAATATTTTAAAATAACAGAATTATTCCGTAATCTGTACGTACAGTTAGGTATTAATTATTTAAATTATGTCGTATTTGCAAATTAACTACAATTCCCAGAAGTTAACATAGCATAGGTTACATTTTTTTTTTTTTATTTTAAAGGCGGAACCTCGTGATACCGGTCGGCTGACTTGATTTTTATGCTCGTAGCGGTTAATCATTCCGATATTTGAAGACGGAGAGGGAGGAATGATGGTGTCTGTACGGTAAGGGGGACGTTGAATAGTTTATAGCTGCAAATGGGTCTTCTGAAAAGTTAATGCTGTCAGGTTATAAAGGCTCAGAAAACTTTTGTCATGATAAGATAAACTTAAGTGCTGTGCCATGCGTGAAAACTCATTTCACAAAATAAAGACTTTTCTTTACATGTCCGTGTCAAATGCACCTAAAAGTATGGTGACAGGCAGTGCACTACATGGATTTAAATCCTTTCCGGGGGGTTCCGTTCCAGTTCCAGTCTCTATAGTCTTTAAGCCACTCGAAGCAAAAACGTCGGTTAGGTAATTCTTAATTTCTACTAGGTATAATTTCATGTGCACTTTGTGCATTTGAAAACAGAACTGAAAGTGTCGTACTTATAACATGCATCGTATTTCTGTCCCATAATTTGTACCGAGTCGTTTGTGCATTTTTATTTTTAAAAAAGCTGTTTTGAAATGTATACGAATAAAATTAAACTTGTAAGATTTAATGAAAGAAAAATATTTGATTCATAACATAACGTAACAGCTTTAACTTTCGGTAGACATACGAATATGATGATGCCGAGAGAAACTTGCATATTATTTGGACTGCCACAAGACTTCCTCAAAACTTTGGAAAAAATAGACACCTTGTATATGTGCGTGTCTATATACACACATTTTTATCATTTCATTGATGCTATTTAAGTACCACCTGGGATTCAGCTTGGTGGTGTTGAAAATCTTTTCATCTGATCAGTTTTTTTTTCATAGTTAAAAAATAAGGCACTGTAAGGACTGCAGAGAGTGTTTTATTGGTGTCTTGTTAATAGTTGAAGCTAGGAGGGACTGCTTCTCTCTCTGTGGGAGCACCTTTGGTCCAATGATTAGATACATAATCTTAACTGAATATGTAACCTGTGTTAATAACAGTAGCTGACCTTAATACTGTTTCTTCCTACTCAGCGTTCAGCCCCTTGAGTACACCACTGACTGCAAAAATGCAAAGTGAGTATGGAGGAGCGTCTGACTGGGCACAATTTTTGCTTTCCATTTTGTTTATTAGTTTTAGTTCAGTTTCAATTTCTTTTAGGAATGTGAAAATAGTTTTGGTTTCATTATTTCTTTTTAACATTTTTAGTTTTAGTTTTTATTTAGTTTTCATACCACAATGATTTGATACCACAATGGAAGCAACTTGCTTGCTTTTACCCTACACAAGAAGCAGATAAGGAGAACATGTCAAGCATTTTGTTTTCTTGCCTTTGTTTTTATAGCTACGACGGACATGGTTGAATGACACTCCCTGTCCCTGATTACAATATGCACACACTTGATGAGATTAGGCCCTTTTGGAGACAGTGAAGTCTGTCTAGGTGTCCCCCAGTGAAAACCCCCATTGAAGTATTGGTTAGAGAGTGAAGAATTATTCCTAGACAATTATTGTACAATGTGTTAAATGAAGGCTGAAAACAAATTTAATACACCAATTTCAAAAACTCAATACCAAAATCAATACTATTTCACTCAACACTGTATGTGTGAAAGATTCTAGCAGTAATTTGCAAAGCCACAGCCCTGTTTTAACCTTGATAATAACCTCGATCGAATATAACCTCGATTTACATTAACTATGATAACCCTGGTTTAAACTTCGGCATCTTGCATATTTACCTCGGTGACCACCTGCATCTCACAGCTTTGATGGCATAGTCCTGGTGGCCCAGAGTTATGACCAGCTGCCAGGTGAACTTGCAGACCTACGTGAACCTCTTCAAGACTATAGCTCTGTGAGTAAAGGGGACTGGGAGCAATACCCAAGCATTTCCTTTGGATAACTTCTGTAATCTTCTGAGTCTGTTGGTCATATGTTTTTTTTTTTTCCTCTCTCTCTCAGGTGGACTGCGGGTTTGCTGATGAAGTGGTGGTTGTTAAGGTCCCAGGACTTCCTGGGAACCGGCTGATTTTTGCATCAACTGGTCCAGTGAATCGGGACTATGATGATGTGCGAAGATTCAGTGAGGCTGCTGGGAATGGCATCAAAAGGTATGTTGGTGTACTATCATCTTTTCATAAGAATTTAAGCAGCTGATTGTCTGTCTGTATTAAATCTGATCTTGACTTCTCTCTTTTCCTGATAAAGGGCATTAAAAGCTGGCATGCAGCGCCCTCTACTGGTGTGCCCACAGCACAGCAGCTATGAAATGAGTCCCTTAGCTGCGGCCCTTGGTGCGCTGCATGTGCTGTACAGAGTAAGCAGCTTGTTTCTTGGCAGGAAATGAAACCATTTTTTTGTGCATCTTCTGTTACTCTCTTTTATCAATGCTCTACCCTGTAATTTCAGCCTCTTGAGGTTCGTGAGACAGACACAAAGCCCCCCCCTCACAAGGTGGCAGTGTTGGGCTTATGGGTAAAGGAAGATAAAGAGGGTGAATCCCTTGTCGGCTTGGCCTCCGCACTAGAGGCGGGCAGGTCAGTATGGTGCTCATTTACTGCTAAAGGAAAAGAGACTGAATGATTGGCAGTGCCCCAAAAAAGGCACCCTTCATTTTTAATATCTTAATAACATTTGAAATGCAGACTGGTGTGCCGGGACATTGGCGGCTCTGACCCTGAGCGGATGGCTGCCCCCCGCGCTACTGAATACGTTCAGTCTGTCTTCAAGGACGGTCCCGTGCAGGTGTGAGCTCGAATTTGGATTCTGATTTCCCCAACAGGATCACCAGGGTCTGATTTGACCTTCTGTACCTGCCTCTCTCAGGTCGAGGTGATAAGTGATTTGTCCATCCTGGAGAAGGAGTATCCCTGCTTGGCTGCTGTCAACCGCTGCGCCAACGGTGTGTGTGTGTGTGTGTGGGGGGGGGGGGGGGCGTTTTAAACTATGCCAGACAAGTTTTGGTTTATCTTGTAAATAATTAA
>JAODKF010000046.1:15381961-15395400 GCA_026779585.1 Mormyrus proboscirostris | reverse complement strand
CACAAAGCCAGCCGAATATAAATTCCAGAAACGGCTTTTATTCTCACTGCATAATTGTTGATATAATGAATGAATGAGACTGTACTTGCTAATATATTTTAGGTGGTGGTAAATTGTTATACTCTGGTAACGCCATCTAACATCGCTGCTTAGTTATTAGTTTTATTTTTGATGAATGCTTCTTTTAATTACGTTTTAAAATATCTTTGAGGTTGGCTGCTTTGTTTAATTAGAAGTGCGGATATTTAAAGCAGCCTGGGGCGATGATCCAGTGGGGATGAGTATATATATATTACATTTTAGATACCCTACAAGGATATGAATACAAATATGTCTGTGTGTGTTTGTGTGTGTGTGTGTGTGTGTGTGTGTGTGTGTGTGTAGACTAAATGTCCCCACAACGTAATGAATACCCGTTTTTTTGAGAGAAAACATTATTTTACAAAAATCTGTGACTGCAATGAAAAAAGTAAAAATGCAAAAAAAAACTCTGGTATTTATGACTTATGGTTATGGTTAAGGCTGGTTGGGGGTTAAAGTTGTCATAGTGAATGTGTGTGTGTGTGTGTGTGTGTGTGTGTGTGGAGTTTGAATGCCTGGAGTTTAACTGTATATGTGCCCTGAAATGCACTGGTATCCCCTCCAGGCTGCACACCTGCCTTCTTTGCTGCTCAGCCTGGGTTGGCACCTGTAGACCCTCCGCATACTCCTGACAAAGAACGTTCATAGGTAGATCTTTAAAACAAAAAGAGTAATTTCACTTATGAATAGCATTAGTTTTTTTTTTTTTGTGAATTTGCCCTTAAGCAGCATGACGTAGCCTGAGTGCTGCCCTCTGTGGCTGTGGCACATTGGCCAGGTGTGGTCTGAGTGTGTGACCTGTGGCCTGTCCTTCACGTTCCTGCTCAGCCCTCTGTGAGATCAGCCTTCGCTTTCCGTTTGGAGGGAAGGATCGGATCTGCCTCCTCTGCTCTGTGTTTATTTATGAGGAGCGGCTGCTTGCCCCTCTGCTGCTGCTGCATGCCCCACCCACCCCCTTCCCTCTTTAACTGTCACCTAGGCCTTATTCCAAAGCCCCACTCTCTCTTTTTATATGTTGATACCCAGCTGGTCTTGCCTGAGCATAATTATTTTCCGTTCTACATTTAACTATTTTTTCTCTCCGTACACATGAAAAGGCTTTCTGATTAAAGGGTGTGTAGGTTTGTCCCCCCCCCCCCCCACGTAGCTATTATGTAACGCTGCCCATTTGCTCCATCGCTGTAGAAAGTGCAAAAATAGTTACAGAGGCTTATTTTGGGTAAAGCGGGTTTTATGTAATTTTTACGTTTTTCATTTTTCCCCAGAGACCATCTGTCTTCGTCTCCTCTCTTACTGGGCCACAGTAGAGACACTTGTGGTTTTCCCCCATTAGTTAAATGTTTAAATATAAATACATACTTGAGAAGTTGGAATTCTGAATGTTTGAAGGCCGTTAGCATTTCCTCAGCCACCTCCCAGCTACGCCCTGACTCTCCCACCCACCTTCAGCTTCATCTTTCCTGCCTGCCTCCTGGCTCTGCTCTGACTCTCATCCACCTCCTGGCTCTGCTCTGACTCTCTCGTTCACCTCTGGCCCCACCCTGACTCTCTCACTCGCCTCACTTCTGCTTTGACTCTCCCGCCTGCTTTCTAGCTCTGTCATGTCTCTCTCATCTGCCTTCTAGCTCTGCTCTGACTCTCTCGTCCACCTCTTGGGTCTGCTCTGACTCTCTCGTCCACCTCCGGCCCCACCCTGACTCTCTCACTCGCCTCACTTCTGCTTTGACTCTCCTGTCCGGCTCCTGGCTCTGTTATGACTCTCTCATCCGCCTCTTGGCTCTGCTCTGACTCTCCTGTCCTGCTCTGACTCCCCTGTCCGCCTCCTGGCTCTGCTCTGACTCTATGGTGTGTCTCCTGGTGCTGCTCTTTGACACCACAGACTCAGTGCTCACCCACACAAATAAAGCAGCAACTGTGTCAGGGAATGAATGCACATCAGTGTGAGATGTGCAGCATTGATTAGAGCCCCATGACCGTATTCATCAAGGGGGTGGGCCCCTAAATGAGCAGAGCAGCCCATGGGCCCCAGGTCTCCTGTGCTGATCACCATGAGTCACTGCAGGGTGCAGAGCTGCAAGTAGCTGCTGAAGTTGCTCCCCTGATCCTTCAGGCTTGCCCTGCAAGGTAGCATCCCTGGATTATCCTCAGCCACTCTCCTGTATGTCCCTTTCCTCTCCACAGTCTGTCTCTGTTCTGTCCCCTGCCTGTCCCTGGTCTCTTGGTGGTCTGTCCCCAGTCTGTCCTGTGCCTGTCCCTGGTCTGTCCCCAACCTGTACCCTTTATATCCTCCAGTTCACCTCCTGGCCACACTCTCATCTGCCTCCTGGCTCTGTTCTGACTCTCCTGTTCGCCTCCCAGTTCTGCTCTGACTCTACGGTGTGTCTCGGCGCTGCTCTGGTTCTCCTGAATCTCTGTTGTCTTTGACACCATGGACTCGGTGCTCACGCACACAAATAAAGCAGCACCTGTGTTGTGTCAGGGCATGAATGCAGGTCAGCATCCCTTTTCTCCAGAATACTGGGACTGAGTGGTTTCCACTGCGCACAGATTTGCGAGGTAATCCAGTTTAATTATGCAGCTGACTGCACATCTTTTCAATAAGCACGCCGAGGTGTGCGCTTTCTGACACTAGGTTACGATCGGTCTACCCAAACCTTATTGCTGCATTGTGTACAGCCAAATGTCTCACACCCGTATTGAATAATACGTGTGACCCTTTTGCTGTGTATATGATGGCTCTCGACATTTCCTGCGCATCTTGCCTTCTGAAGTACCCGGTGGGCACAGAAATCCTGCATACTGTGTCCAAGGACACATTTTAATACAAGTATTGCCATTTGAAGCACAATTTACAGTTTCTAGTTTGAGTCGTCCATGATATCCGAAAATCAGAATCAGAATCTTCTTTTTTTGCCCACCTGCAGATGGGCCTCGGAGCCAGAAGGAGCTCATCTCCAGACGTCGTTGTGTACACAGAGTATAACGGATTATTGTTCCCAGTTACCAGTGTTCGGGCCAGTTGTGATCTTTTATTAAAGATGTTTTTTAGAAGTGTGAATTAGGAAGCGCAGCATGACCTGATTGGTTTTGGCTCGGGCGTCAGATGGGACAGACACTGTAATAGGCTGCTTACTTTTTAATTTTCTCAAACACAGACACCAGGGCATGGACACACACCTGCCCCTTGCATGCCTATGCACATCCTCAGCCACACGGTCCTGCAAAGCATTTCCCGCAGGGGCTGTGATGAATGGACAGATATTAGTGGATGTTTAATAATCCAAAATAATCCATTTTGTTCTCAGACTAAATACAAATGATCCCTGGGTTACAATGGTCCGTGCTGATATTTTAACTTTTTGATGGGTATTCCAGTTCCATTCTGTTTTTCACTTTCAGTACATTATTCAATAAATTACATTAGATACTCAACACTTTATTATAAAATGAGCTTTTTGTGAATGATTTCTCCCAGCAGTATGCCAATGTAAGTGTTCGAAGCATGTTTAAAGTAAGCTAGGCTAGGCTATGGTGTTTGTTAGGTTAGTTGTACTGCATTAAATTGCATTTTCACCTTATGACATTTTTGCCTCACGGTAAGTTTATTGGAACGTAACCCCATCGTAACCCGGGGAGCATCTATACGAACAAACGGTCCATTCAGCAGCCTTCTCTCAGTCTCCATGTCTGTTTTCTCTGTCTCTCTTCTACTCCTGTGCAGTCTTTCATTTACCAGCCTTACTTGCAGTCGCTCTTTCTATATATTGTACCACCACAAAATCAGCCCCATACATATATATCAGATGCTTGAAACTAGAGGGTCGTGCCATTTACTTTACTAACAGCAGACAGGAGGGTATCTGAGAGCTGAGATAATGTCTCGTGCTGGGCCAGCCGAAATCAGATGGGTAGAAAATCTGCAGATACAGCTATAAAAAAAATAGGTCATAGACGGTCTGCGATGGCCTTGGAGTGTGTTACCTTTGCAACAGAAGGATCTCCCCACTGTGATACACTATTTTGACATGCTTCCCGATCTTTGGTAATCCTCAAGGCTTCCTGCATGCCCTCCCTGACTCTTGGGTCTGTATGCCGTATTTTACCCCTTGTTGCACATTTGCTCTCTGCCTTTGGTCTATAGAAAATGTGGTTTAATGGCTCTTTTGGAAAGTAATTTTTCTCACAGTGTGAAAGCTGCCCCAGCCACTTGTTTTCAGGTTTTCGAATAACCTGCCAGTCTCCCCTAAGCCGCGTGACCCTCCTCCCCCGCTCTCTTTAGACCTAGATAAGCATTTCCTCTCTGCACCTTCTGTCTCTCTCCTCTCCAGGGCCAAAGTAAGGTGGTGGACGGCAGCCTGCAGGGCGGCGCTAATGGCATGGAGCCCGGTCCTGGGGGACAGAAGGGAAGCGGGAAGTGGCAGAGGCCCCGCTTCACCCGCAAAGCCCTCATGAGGTGCTGCTTGGTGAAGTGGATCCTGGCCAGTGCTGCCCCTCAGGGGCCAGGTAAAGGGGGGCAGTGGGCAGCACAGGGTCCTCTGTTTATGCAGAAAGTCTGGGTGAGACAGAAGTGAGGTCTCTCTTCTCTGGTGTTAAGTGTCCAAATCAGTCAATCCAGCGTCAGTGTTTTGACCCTTTTTGCATGATTTTTGCTGACTGCCCGGGTCATGTCTTCCTGTGAGCTTCTTGTTTATGGTGGAACAGAACTCTACCCCTGCGGTGTCGTGAGTGTTTTGGCAGAAGAAAGTATGTGAAATTTTAGGGCATGACTATGCCTCTTTGAGTCACCTGCATAGACCCACAGAGACAAGTCTCATTGCCAAGAGTAGTGACTGATAGAGCGTAAACACATACAATTTAAATGTCAAAATGGTTTGTTTTCAGACATTAAAAACAAGCTCTACTTAGTCCCTTAATTACATATTGCCGTAGCTCTAATTAAGAAGATACCAGCTGTGTCGAAAGTATTGATTTTCGCCGATTTGCTCTGTTACATGTCTTTACGATGTGTTTAAACTTATGCTCACCGTAAGCTCAAAGCCTCCTTTCGTCTTAAAGAACAGGGTTTCTGTATTTTATTGTCACTGTCGCTGGCGGCTCTATTGTGAAGCGAAGGCTGACATATTGAACTAGTCCCAGTAGACCTTATTCATTAACGTAAACGGTAAAATAATTACCTTTCTGGCGCCATCTAGTGTTTGTCAATGGAGCACCATAATAATTGCTTAGGCAGATATGGTGTCTTTTGCAGCAGCGTTAGATTTCCCCCACCCCCCCCAGACCACTCATGTTTGTTTCATCTTCTAAAAAAATCAAGCAAATAGCCTACTACCATTTTAAACTTGTGATTAATCACGATTAATAGAGTGTTTCTGTTCATTTATAAACATATATACAATAACCCATATAATAGTATAATGGTATGTGATATTGTGGAAATAACCTACATGGAATTGAATTGGGGGAGAGGGGGGTGCAACCTTGTGCCCTCGTGCCCCCAAGATAATTTTCGAAGGGGAGTGCTCTGTGATGTTTGGCTCCTGCTTTGGTGTAGGAAGCACACTTTAATGACTGAGTAATGGTGTCGATATGGGGATGGACATGCAGCCTAACACGGACTGAGCCTTCAGTTTAATTTCCCCGCACGGCTTGTCTGTTACCCTTCATGGGGGTGCTGTACATTTTATTTTTGCTGCGTTCCATCTTGTGAGGGTAATAGCCAGCAGGGTGGGATAGGAGGAAGTCAAAAAAACTAAGGTGGTGGACGGCAGCCTGCAGGGCGGCGCTAATGGCATGGAGCCCGGTCCTGGGGGACAGGAGGGAAGCGGGAAGTGGCGGAGGCCCTCATGAGGTGCTGCTTGGTGAAGTGGATCCTGGCCAGTACTGCCAGTTGTACCATATAGCTGTAGGTAAATGTGTCTTTTAGTCTAATTTAAGGTACAGAAATGGATTCTGAAGAACATCCTCAAGGTACGAGCAACATTAATGTACCCCCAATGTTACAAAAATGTTCCTCAGAGTCCATTTCTGTATCTTGAAAGGTACAATTACCTACAGCTAGGGTACCCTTGAGGGTACAGCCCCATTGACCAGCAAAGGGTACAAATTGGTGCTCTTTTTTACAACAGTGTGAGAAACTGGAGGATTGTGACCAGAAACATCCGTATCACACAACTACCATTCAAGACTTACAGCTGTGTTTTTGTGACTTTCACTGGAAGGACTTACTGGCCAGTCAAGGGTGACGGCGCTGCAGTCATGAGAGAGGGAGTTCTTTTTTTTTTTGCTGTTTATAAAGAGGAAATCCAGGACCCACCTCTTACAGCTGCCAGTCAGACCCAGGCTCAATGTCACCTTCAGGGAGAGCTCAACACTAGGCAGGAGTTTGAGTACCGACAACAGGAAGGTTCCAGCAGCAGTTTTGCGAGAGGGGGGCGATTGGGAAGGCCAGCCTGAGCTTTGGTTCTACCTCCCTCCATTGTGGCTGGGCTGCCCCCACCGGGCAATCAGCCCCCCTGTGTCACGGAGCTCATGGCTGGGAGTTTCACAATTGGCTGGATCATCCTTAGACTTTCAGGTAATGTGAGATGTGCAGCCCCGTGACCATATTCATCAGGGGGGTGGCCACCGAAGTGACTGGAGTGGAGCGGCCCATGGGCCCCAGGTCTCCTGTGCTGATCACCATGAGTCGCTGCAGGGTGCAGAGCTGCAAGGAGCTGCTGAAGTTGCTCCCCTGATCCTAGTCTGTTAGTGGTCTGTGCCTAATCTGTCCTTGGTCCATCCTCATTCTGTCCCTGATCTATGCCCTGTATGTACACTGTCTGTCCCTGGTCGGTTGGTCGTCTGTCCCCAGTATGTCCTGTGCCTGTCTGTCTCCAGCCCTTGCCCCATATGTCTCCTGCATGTTTCCATTTTGCCCCCATTCTGTCCCCTGCCTGTGCTTGTTCTGTCCACCTTTTGTCCCCTGTTTGTCTGTGGTCAGCCCCAATCTGTCTACCGTCTGTACCCAGTCTGTGCCCTGTATCTTCTCTATATGTCCCTGGTCTGTTGGTGGTCTTTGTTGACCCTATTCTTGTCCTGCTTACGTATTTTAATAAGTTCTTTTTTTTTTATTTCACTGATAACTGTCCAGAATCTTTTGTGATGAGTTTGCAGTCTCCTGGGTTAAAAAGTCTTAGGAGCCTTATCAGGCCTTAAAGTAATTAAAAGAGGCTCCTATGAGGCTAGCAGAGAAAATGGATTTTTAATTGGTCTTATTACATGTGGGATAATGTCCATAAGCCTAGTGGAGATTTTCATGTGCCTGATTTGCTTGGTCTTCTGGGGATTTCCCAGCTCAGTCAGTGTCTCTAATTACTGAAGTGTGCATCGTTTAATTTGCATTTCTTCTCTGACAGGTCCGTTTACTTGCCTGTGAGCTCGTTCCTTCATGTTTCAGCGTGGGTGTGTTTGTTGCTGCGTTTATCTCCTTTGTTTGTTGTACCTCTGTCTATCTATTAGCAGGATTGCCAGCTAAGGTCAGCTCGCTGGTGTGAGATTTTCAATTTGAGACAAGTCTGCACACGAATTTACTTGTATGTACCAATTTTATTACTTTGTAAATAGTCTGTAGGGTTTGCAAACTACCCCAATGCTTTTGAGGTAGCTAATTTTAGGTTTATAATGGAATAATATAGATTTACCGTAACATTTCTTGTGTGAGAGTGAGTCTGAAAGCGTGAGTGTCATGCCAGATGCGTGAGAGATGGCAGCCCTGTATCTTCTGCTGAGATCTTGCTTAGCCTTTCTGTCCATCTCAGTGTCCACTCTCATACAGTAAAATCCCGTTATAGCGGACTCGCTTATAATGGAGTATCGTCTATAACGGACGAGGTTCGCTGGTCCCGGCTGTGCTCCTTTATGAACATGCAGAAAATGCATCGGATATAGGGGACTCGCATATTGCGGAAATATAATGTAATTTTGTTCCACTATAAGGGACATGCAGGCTCCGCCTACAAGGCGCATGGCGTGCCGGTGATATCCAGCGCAGATACGTATTTGGGATTAATAATAGTCACTCATCTGGTCAGTTAAAGTTGGATTACTACTAGTGTGTATGCTGGGGTGTGGCATGAGTAAATGGTGTCCTGTTGACTGTTTTGCCAGGTCTAGGCTTTTGCAGGGTTTAGGCTCCCATTATTGCCACTAAACCCGACAAAGTACTGTAGCCAAAATAGATCTTGAATACCCTAAAGACCCACTACCTGAACAGAATTTTGCCTGGTGCTGACCTGTGCTCTGTGGGTGCCATTCATACTTGCAGGGCAGTTCTGCTAAGCCGTTCATCTGTGTTTCTGGGACAGGAAGCGGAATGCATTCTTAGAGGAAAACATATACAATGTCACTGTTGTTACTAGTGAGAGGGGTGTGGGTTTATTTACAACAATTGAGTCAATTGAACTTGGGAGTAGCAAATTAGTATGAGCTTTAAAAGAGAATATGAGTCAGGGGGTTTATGATTCGTGATGCTAAAAACGATGTAGTTGTTAAGTTGTAAGATTTTTTTCCCCAACACTAAGTTCTCCATTTCAGAATTGCTCTTTTGCTGTTTCTAGAAGAAGCAGTTTGCATGTGCACCTGGTTATCATGCCATGCATCAAGCTATTGTAATTTACCTTACAGTCGTTACACTCCTGATTGTGGTGCAAGGTGAAGTACTGTATTATCGTCAGGATCTGTCCCTACCATGTCTGTAATGCCCCCATTTGGCCAGCAGATGGCGCTGCCCATCTCATTAACTTTCCTATCCCCAGTCATAATGTGTGGATAATTAGTTCATTGCACACACCTGCCCCCCAAGTCACCCTCCTTATCAATGCCCTTATCCTGTTACTTTGTCAGTCATTGTAGGATTATCGCTGTCAGTGCTCTGCGCTGGTTCCAACGTGTAGTTTGTTTCTGTTTAGACGCTTCGCGGCCCTATGGTTTATACGTTTGTTTATACGTTTGTTTATACGTTTGTTTGAGTGCTTGTTCATATAAGAAAATCCCCTTGAATTTATCCTAAGCTGCAAATGGATCATCACTCCTCACTCCTTCCTCACAATGACATTGAAATAATTTAAACGGTAAGGAGACTAAAATGTAACGGTTTATATTTTAGAAAAGACAATATGCAGAGGCAGCTGAAGATGCCTTTTTTGAAAGCTTGAAAGTATTCTGAAATATAATATTCATTGTATTTTTACCTTTCGTCACGGGGCTTATCTTCAGGGCTTGGCATAAAATGTTCTCCTTATCACAATGAAAGTGCGCCCCCGTGTGGAAAGTTTTAGTCATTACAGAGGAGCAAATGCTTCTGTCCATGTGAGGCTCAGTGGTGACTCACTTTCTATGCCATTCCTATGTGCAAATGACTCTGTTCAGTTCAAATATGTTAAACATCCAACCCTGAACTTTCATGGAGCCCACTGGAGACTGTTCCAAACCCGCTTCCATAAATCTATGTCTGTAATAGCATGAGTAACAATTATACACATTACATTTATCATTTATTAAGCTGACTCTTTTGTCAAAAGCTACATATGATTGGGAAGGCAGGGTCAGCCAGTCCCTGGAACAATTGGAGTTAACATCCTTGCAGAAGAGCCCAGTGGTGACATCATTGCCAACAACAGGATTTGAACCGTCGACCTTCCAGTTCTTGACGCTAACCTGTATAGCCACACGTTGTCCCACATTACAGGTTTGGACTGGCCTGGATTTAGCTACTGATCATGTGGAAAATCTTGTAATGTTTGTTATTAATGTATATTAAAGCTATTAAGGTGTTTTAGCTTATTTAGTATTTAGGATATGGTGTACTTACATGCTGTTGGTGAATGTTCTATGAATGCATTATGAAGGTGCCTTGAATGTTTTCCAAATGCATTATAAAGGCATAATGAAGGTGCAGGTAATGTAAACGTTACCCAATGTTCTTTAGTTTAACCACCAAAGACTGTCATTTGGTTTCAGCTGTAAATTGTAGTATCACATCCAACCCTAGTCTGATCCGTAATGTTTTGGAGTCAATCCACTGTCATACAATACATTTTAATAATATTTAATAATCCGACTCTTACCTTCAATTATCAGCCATTTCAGAAACATTCATTCAGGTAAGGACAGTTAGTATTTCAAAATTTAAATAGCACATTGCAGTACCAAGCTGTCACATGGCAGTGATTGGCAGCTCTATATCAGGCTGCCTACAGTCACATGATGTTATTTATACATCTCCCCTTGCGGCCATAGAGCTCATGCTGTTTAATGGGAACATCTGCTCATGATTTACTACAGCTATGACACTTCTGCACATCTGCATTTGGGATGCATCACCTGCAGCTTTCCCAGGCCATTGGGGTGACTTGACTAATCAGTCCCCTTATGGGTGTTTTACTGTATTATCCAAGACTAATCGATGACCGGAATTGAGAAAGCGCATCGGCACCAGAATGGCTGATACAGTATTTTCGGGTCAGTTGTTCCCAAATGTGATTTGTAATTAAGAGGGTTGTGCAGGGAGAGGTCTGCCGTGGAAAAAAGGCTTCAAAAACATGGCAGCAGTTTAAAAAATTCATCAGCAGAAGAAGGTGAACAGCATGAAAACGGCTCTCAGGTGCCGCATTCCGCCACAGGAGGGCGGCAAAGAAAGAAATTTAGATTTTGCACAGACTTTGAGCAGAAGTCGTCTGATTCCCGGAAAGTGTTTGGATTGAAGCAGATGCATAAACAAGAGGATGCTGGCAGCCGGATTTGTGTAGGACACGCTGATCCAGTCTTTAAAGGATGAGGAAGGATGAGGTTAAAGAGGGAGTGAAGGCTTTATATACAGGGATACAAAGCAGAGGAATGACGACTTCTGTTGTGGGTTTGCGTATGACCCAGCAATGCTTAATGCTTAATACCATGGAATTGGAAGCAGAGGAAAGGGGGGAGAGGTCTGTCGGTGGGGGGGGACCAGGCCATGTGATGCTATATTGGAAAGGTCTTGCTCTTTGACCACAGGCTTTCATGTTATTTTCCCCTTTTGTTCTCCGTCCTCTCTACTCCCTGAGTCAAAGGGGACCCCACACAGGGTCCAAACAGACTAGGCAATGGGATGCTACCTGCATAAGCTGCTGCACTCCTGTGGTCCCTGCTTGGGGAAACCAGCCCCACCTCTGGCCAGTGTTAGCTGGGCAGCTTTTGCTCTGCATCTTTTTCAGTCACATTATATAGCCACTGAGGGTCTTCAGCTTGGGCCATTTGGGTGAGCGTCACACAGGAAGTTTCTTTTTCTTTCCGCCTTTTTGCCATTATTCCCGAGACTCCGGACAGGGCTGTGAATCCCTCGGGGGTTCTGTTCTGCCATGGGGGGCTTGATGGGCTCCCTGTCTTTGGAAACGAGACGTCGGCTCTCCTGTCGAAGCTTCCTGCCCGCATGTGGCCACAGCATGGCACGCTACCATCGCTCAGGTACTGCAGCCTGTTTCTGTGTTACTGAAGATCTCATTGAGTCTCTGAGTTTTAAATTTTTTAGACTTCAGTAAGATATTAATTGAAAGTGTCACATGACACAAATCATGTTACAATGTTGAAGACTAGCTGTAAAACAATGAGGATTTGTGCCTTTTATTTAACAAAATGGAAAATGTTTATTTTATTTAGTAATCGTTAATTGTTTATTTAATCAGCTCACTATTAAGGTAAACACATGATTAATCCATTGAAATTTTGTTACCTCAATCTCATTCTCAATGTACAGTACCTCAATACATACTGTTAACGACATTCAGGTCAAGAATTTTTTTTTATACAACTAGTATATACACATCTTTAATTTGCAGTCTTGTTGTCTCAGTGTTACTCTGTAAGCTTAAATCAGTTTCTCCATTATTCCATCATCCGCTAGACTGTCTGTCTGTCCATTACTCACCAGTTTTTTGTCTGTGTGTCTGTGTGACAGTCTACCTGTCACCTGTTAGTCTGTTTCTCTGTGTGTCTGTCATTCTGACTCCTGCTGGTGTGTGTGTCCATCAGTCTATCACTCGCCAGTCTATCTGCCTGTCAGTCTGTCACCTGCATGTCTGTGTTCATCAGTCCCTCACCCACCAGTCTGTCTGTCTGTGTCTGTCAGTTTGTCACCCTCCAGTCTGTCTGTCTGTCCATCAGTCTATCACTTGCCAGTCTGTCTGTCTGTCCATCAGTCTATCACTCGCCAGTCTGTCTGTCTGTCAGTCTGTCACCTGCCTGTCTGTGTGTCCACCAGTCCCTGACTCGCCAATCTGCCTGTTTGTGTCTGTCAGTTTGTCACCCGCCAGTCTGTCTGTGTGTCCATCAGTCCCTCACCTGCCAGTCTGTCTGTCTGTGTGTCCATCAGTCTATCACTCGCCAGTCTGTCTCTATTTCTCTCCCTGTTCCGCTGCTCATGCACCAGCACCAGTGACTGACTGACTGCGTTGCTCATATTTCACTGCCTCCTACCAGCGAATGGAAACATCAGGTAGCTGCTATCCAGCCAACACTTTATCAGGGCTGGTATATATACTCATCAGGCAATTAAGCTGGCTCAGAGCATACTGTGATACACATACAAAATGAATAGTTTGTAGTAATGACAGGGTGTATTTTCATGGGGAGGAGCAGGCTAAGTGTCACTTTATAAGTTGGTTGCCAGCTATCAGAGGTGGTGGCTGTGTACCTGCAGCATGCATCGTCTCCCCTCCAGTGCGACTCGCTGCCCCTCCAGTGCGACTCGCTGCCCCTCCAGTGTGACTCGCTGCCTTGTGCAAGGGTGCCAGCTTGCTGGGGACCATGACACCTGTGTGTTCAATTTATTTCAAACATTGACATCGTCATACTGTGCTGAATTGGGACCTGTTTGTAAGATATATTTAGGTATCTGGTTGGTATGGTAACACTGCACTGCAGTGTGCCTCTGCACATGTGCAAGTGTGTGTTTCTCTTCATATATATATATATTCCTCAACGTGTGTATGTGCCCCTACGTGTGTGTGTGTGTGCCTCTGTTTGTGTGTTTGCCTCTGTTTGTTTGTGCACCTCTACATGGGGGGGTATGTATGTTGATGTTTGTGTGTGTGTGTCTGTGTGTATGTCTCTGCGTGTACAGTATGTGTGTTTGTGTGCCTCTGTGTGTATGTGTGTTTGTGTGCCTCTGTGTGTACAGTATGTGTGTTTGTGTGTCTCTGCGTGTACAGTATGTGTGTTTGTGTGCCTCTGCGTGTACAGTATGTGTGTTTGTGTGTCTCTGCGTGTACAGTATGTGTGTTTGTGTGCCTCTGTGTGTACAGTATGTGTGTTTGTGTGTCTCTGCGTGTACAGTATGTGTGTTTGTG
>JAODKF010000046.1:15358462-15368917 GCA_026779585.1 Mormyrus proboscirostris | reverse complement strand
CCCCCCCCCCCCCCCCCCTGGAGTTCCTTCAGCAATGGAGAGGTGGGGAGTGAAAGTATAGAATAGGGGGATTGAGAGAAACAGAGGGAAGATGCTGGGACAAGGAAGTGTCATTCGCTGTCACAGGGGACTGTAATATTTTAGGACATTATAATTAACATTTCTTCTGTATTTTAATCATCATCAAAGTAGGAGGGATTTTTTCAGAGAGTGAGGCTGTTTTATTCAGATTTGAAGGAAGAGTGGACCGAGCCATGGATTGGTAGACTTTTGGATGGTTCTCCCTCTAAGCTTGTATTTGGCTAATTTTTTTTCTTGAAGATTTCCAGTGTCTTTTAATAGGGATAACTTGTTTATTTAAAGTGGAACAGACATATATATTTTTCTAATAATTCCATCTGTAAGGTTTATAGAGCATCTTTTATTTAATTTTGAAGATCATCAATTGTGAGTAATGTTCCACTCACTACAGCTAGTTAAATGTTGATGTAATGCTCATTGCTTGTTGTTATCGACGTTTGAACTTTAGCATCCAGGTGATTCCATGAGTAGTCGAGCTTTCCACCACCAGCAGATAAACTGACGCACATCAGTCTTCACAGGTGAGGAAGGAGGTTTGCGAGCGTGAGGAAGACTGCAGAAGGAGGCAGGTAGCAGCTGAAGACGAGCCAAGGTTTTAGCAACTGATGTACTGAGCAACTGAACAGGGACAGGGAAGAGTGTCCTTGAAAGGGAGACAGGGAAAGACCACGAAACCAGAAGGATGAGCGTCAGGTGGGAAACTGAGGGCTTGCAGACGGTGGGAATTGTCTGCCTGGTCTTCATGTTCCTCAAACTGATGCACCTGCTGGGGCTCATCGACATCACAGAGACAGGTGAGGGAACAGGACGCAGCACCAGAGAAGCTGCCTGAGGGTAGCAGTGCCCTATGAAAGTGGCATATCTGTAGCGCATTAGCTAGGTCTGTCATCAGCGGTGAGGTGGATCACATCTAATATCGTAAGTTCTTGAGGAACTGATGTTCTCTTTGTCCACAGTCCATTCATCCAAGTTAGGAGATGCATAGCAATTCTGAATGCGTGATTACTGTGGCTTTGTAACACAAGCCCTTCTTGCTGTTGTTGTTGATGTCACTAATGGTTGACCGTATCCCCGCATGCTGGAGTTAACCGTATAGCCACCGGCTTTGTCCGTCGCATCGTTGCATCATCTTCTCTTGTTCCTCTTCCTCTTTTTGTATCTGTAGTCCTGTGACGGATTTCAGGAGGTGTGCTGTTCTGTTTAACTTTTTCTTTTTCCTTTTTTCCTCTCGCTCTTTCTGTCTTCTCTCTCCTCCTGTTACTGTCCCTCCCTGTCTCCGTCTCCGTCTCCGTGTTTGTGTATGTCCACCAGATGGTGAGTATGTGCACGGGGTGAAACCCAACTTACCATGAGTCCATCTAACCCTCTCCTCCTGAACTGTAGTTCCCTCGCTTGGCTCTGAGTACCTCTGTGCATCTGTCTCTTGGTTTTTCTTTTGTTGATTTTTTTTTTTTTTTTTTTAAGTTCTTCCTGCTTGAAAGGGAAATTCCACCTAAAGTCAATAATATATTTTTTCTTCTATCAATAATCTATATTAAATTCAATCTTATTGTACTTTTATTAAGAAACAAATTTATTATTTTCATATTCTGACCATCTCACATGGTTCCCAGGGTACATTTTGCTGCTATGACAGAGTGTTGTTCACATTTCCGGTGCATCAGGGATTAGTGGGAAGCTGAGGGTTATAATCTAGGGAGGCCTGTCTTTAAAATGAATTACATGATATGTGAATAATTTATAAAAAGACTGAACAAATCATTAGATTGATAATATATAAGAATATATGCGGAGGTGATATTGGATTGTGTAATTTGCACAAAATACAATTTTCCCCATAGATTCACATGACAATTTGGACTGAAGACATTTATTTGTCATGTTAATGATTTTTATAGTAAATATTTGGTTGATTGAGGACCTTGTGTGAGGGTGCCCAGATCGGGCATGGCCAAAAGAACCCTTTGCAACTTACATAGTTGGATCCATTCATTTATATGGTTCCAACTATGAAAGTTGCTAATATTGTTAGCAACTTCGCTTTTGGGAAACATGCTCCCAGAATATCACTTATCCTGAGTGGGTGATGTGGTGGATCAGTGCTTAGCAGGATAACCTCACACCTTCTGGGCTTTGGGCTTGGTTCCTGGTTCTGTGGATCCAGGCTGGCTGTCTCCCTGCATTAGGGAAGCGGTTATACAAGGTGGATCACTTTAGCGTGGAATTCCCCTTTTATTTCTCTGATCTTTCTTCCTCTCGTTCTTGTCCGCGCTCTATCCAGTCTTCCTTTGTAACTCTCCTTTATTTTGCCCTCCCTGCTGTCTCCTGTCCTCACTCCTGCTCACTCGCCCTCCCCCCTTCCTGTATCCTGCCCCCCATCTCTTTCTCCCTCACAAACAGACAGCAGTGACAGTGACCTGGAGCTCTCCACGGTGCGCCACCAGCCGGAAGGACTGGAGCAGCTGCAGGCCCAGACCAAGTTCACCAAGAAGGAGCTGCAGTCCCTCTACAGGGGCTTCAAGAACGTGAGAATGGACCCAGAGGCTGACTTTAGTCAGCGTTGAGGCTGGGGGATTGGGGCATGTGACCAGGAGGTAGAAGGGGAGACACCAAGTGCTAGTTCCTGTGTCATTGTTATTTTGGAGATTGTACTACTGGCTTAAAAGCTCCTCTCCCCCCACTCCCCTCGTAGGAATGTCCCAGTGGCCTGGTGGATGAGGAGACATTCAAGACCATCTATTCTCAGTTCTTTCCCCAAGGAGGTGGGCTAATCTTCTAAAATATCACATTGTTCTTTTTTAGTCTTGTTCAAGTCGGTAACACAAAGTTCAAAGGGGAAAGGCTTGCTGAATAGTCATGATGTGGTTAAGGCCTTAGCTGGACAATGCAGAAGAAGCCAAAGCCAGATCATTCTGTAGGATGGGCTACCAGGATAAATAATGCAAGTGTAAGTAATAAAAGATGGATGCTGTAAAGATATATCCTATAATCTTTATTATGGCGGAATCCATTATTCTCTTCCCCATTGTTATAAAGACTGATGAGCCTTAACAGAAAACTGTCAGTGAAGATGCCTACCTCATGCCACCATTAGCTGTGCTTATGTGAGCTTTTAAAAGTTCGTGTAAATACTGAGATGGAGTTTAATGCCTGTCAAGCCGCAGATGCAGATTTCCGGGGCTGTGAACCGGTGGGGGTTTTGCTGCTTGAGCAAGCTGGCAGCTGGCTGATGAGTGGAGGGGTCATGCGGGCTTAGAGGGCATCTGGGGGCACCAGCAAAAAAAACATCTTGCTTATAGAGTTCTGATGTGACAAGGCGTCTTTTAAAATCAGGCAGTGAAAGGTGTTAGGGTTGGTTGATAAGTAGTTGTGTTTTTACAGTTCAGAAGGATTCATGAAATTGCATTTAGTGTTTTGCAGTTTTGATACCAGAAGGCATTAGCACTCACGGTAAATATTAACAGCATTAGAAACATGTCACCCTTTACCTGTCAATTTCATAAAAATGTTTACATTTTTGCCCTCTGATTGTACTCTTTGTCCCAAAATGTTATATTTAGAATTTCCAAAGAACAGGTAGAACTTTCATAAGGTTTAGCCTTGATTGATGTCATGACTACTTGCCTGAGATTTACTACTGTGGAAGGTATCTGGGTCATTTTCTTTCTATGTTTGTTCTGTAGTTCTTTTTAATAGTATTAATCTTTATTTTTTCATAAACAGCTCCATATAGGTTAGTATATTCCAACAAACGTAAGTAGTGGTATAACCATTGTGTTCCCAAGCTGTGGTATCTTCACAGTGAAGTATGGAAGCCCCTGTGATTTCTAAACTTAGTTAATGGCCAAGCTGGGCATAATGTCTACAACCAGGCTGCTGAAAAGGGCAGTGAAGTTCAGTTTATATAGTCCAGCTAGCTAACTTTCCACACTTTATGTAGAAGCCTGCTGCCCAACTATTTCAGCTACTATTATTAGGCACTCAAATAACTTTTTTAAAACTAGTTATCTGGGTAGTAAGTGTATATCTGCTCAGAAAAAAAGGTTTAACATTAAAACAAGTATAAATTAAGAATCACACAATATAAACAAAAAAGAATTTCTCAAAAAAGTTACTGATATCTAGTTGGACGGCTAGATGAGCACCGCTTCAGTTGCCAAACCTCTCCTCAGGGGCACCTCAGCCATTACATGTACTTATGTAAATTTCACCACCAGCTCACTTAATTAACTTATTAATATAATCAGTTAAATAACTCAGTGATGATGGTATTGATTTGCCCTAAGAGATGTGCTAGGGGTCGAGGGGTGACATTAGGTTGAGGTTTTGAAATGGTTAAGTTGACACACTTTAAAGTACAAGGAAGCCATAAAATCATAGAAGGACCGGATCACCTAAGACTTTTGCACAGTATTATAGATCCATTGTGACTTAATGCCAGTTATACTTCTTTCATAAGCTCTTTGAAAAAAAAAAACATTTGTGTGGCCAATTGTTTCAGATGAATATGTGTATTCGGTCCACGTTGCATGGTTTCCCCTGGGAACTCTGGTTTACTCCTACAGTTCAAAGGAATTGGTGCCCATAAATTGTCTATAGGATGCATCCTACAATGGATTGACAGCCCATATAAGGCGCACCCCTTCCTGGCCCCCCAGGAATGAAGTGGGTAGTGGTTATGTAGAGAACTTTGTGGAGCTCTGTAAGTCACTCGGAGTGCTCATGCTTGCGTGGATGCAGAGCAGCTCACAGGACCATAGTCGTAGGAAACATCATTTTTTGTTAGGCCTTTCTCTGTAGTTTGCTGGTGTCATTCAGGCCTGTTGTAGGTGTTCAAATCAGACAAGAAGCTGCATCCCCTGTCTGCTGCTGTCTCAGCTCAGAATTTGTGGTTAGATCTTTATTTTCCTGTCATGCATCGCCTCCTACACATGATCTGGACAAAACAGAATGTAGACATTTAACAATACAGGATATCTGCAACTCTCTAGTCTCCCAGCTGATTCAACATGCTCAATGCCATTTTTTCCACTCTTCCCTGGACTTCACTTGACCTACTTTCACATCCTAACAAATATCCAAACATGGACATAGATTTTTAACTCTCAGAGGACTGACACCCGGTACAGCACGCCCAGTGCCTTATGTTCCATGCATCCTGGGATAGCCTCCAGGCATCTGCAATACTGACCAGGATAAGAAGTAAATATTATTGGCCTTTTATAATATCAAGTATTGTATATTTTTGTTGTGATGTGCATGGAATCTTATCTTTATACAGAGATCACACGCAGTTGCTCTTTCTCTCCAGACGCCACTACTTATGCCCACTTCCTGTTTAATGCGTTTGACGTTGACAGAAATGGGTCCATTCGCTTTGAGGTGAGTCTTTCGTTCTCTGTGTAGAACAGATTACAGATGACTTATGATACTGCCTGTCTGGACTAAGCATTGACTCATCCTGGTTAAACAAATGTCATACTCAGCCTGTAATTTTGCCAAGTAGGTTGTCATAATAGTTCAGCTCTACCCTGAAATTACAGGGATACAGAGCAATATTGACGTCATACTGTTATGGGGATTTGGGTTCTTTTCACAGGATTTTGTGATTGGGCTGTCGGTGCTTTTGAGGGGGTCCGTGACGGAGAAGCTAAACTGGGCCTTTAACCTTTATGACATTAACAAAGACGGTTACATCACCAAAGAGGTAACTAGGGATTAAAGTGTGACTGTGTGCAAAGGTGATGCACAGCGTGACGCTGAGGTTGGCATTCTCATGCTCATCTCAGCGGAGACCCTCTTCATGTATGTCGGCCTACAGGAGATGCTGGCCATCATGAAGTCCATATACGATATGATGGGCAGATACACCTACCCCACCGTGCGGGATGATGCCCCGTCTGAGCACGTGGAGAAGTTCTTCCAGGTGTGCTTTCCACTCCATTTGGTTGACCAAACATGGGCTGGTACCTGCTGTTCAGCGCCCTTTTTACATCTCTGTCCATTTTTCCACATCTAAGTGATTCTTGTGTATAGTACTCTTTTTACTTTCGGTGATTCTTATCAGAAGCAATTGTTTAGATTTGAAACTTAAACCAAACTTTTTATAGAGGAAGTGGTGGATTTACCAGCCATTTACGTTTCTCCTTTACGGTTTGTCTTCAGAAAATGGACCGTAACCGGGACGGAGTGGTGACCATCGATGAGTTCATTGAAACTTGTCAGAAGGTACATCTTTGGTAAACTAATATGAAGGAATATCTCCGTGAGAAATGTATGGTACAGCAGTACTGGTGCAGTTACAGCAGTGAAATGATAAATAGCTAGCTTAGCATTATGTAATGCGTTTCTTAATACACCCTACTTTTCTCACCCCGGCTGGATTGTGCTTTTCATCAGAACAGGGAGGAATGCTGTGATACGTGGTAAATGTATTCATGTCTTATTTACTCTGCCAATGAGAGGCACAATTGCTTCACATTTGTAGGGTTGTGGGTCTGACCCCTGCTCTCTGTATGCAATGGCAAAAGTTTCTCCCTGGGAGTATCAAATACTTTTTTGCTGAAAATTAGGGCCAGATGAACCGGTCATTTTATTTTGCCCTTACTGTGTAAATGGCCTAAGGATTGGGAAAGGCGCCCGTTTCACCTTGACTATGGTTAAATAAGTAGTTGCTGAAAATAGATTGATGTGTATTTATTGTTCTGATGACTGTATACATTTACTGACTGTGAATTTCTCACCCTCCTTCTGTATTTGTGTTTAGGATGAGAACATCATGAGCTCAATGCAACTCTTTGAGAATGTTATATAGGACCAAACGGCTGGCCTGGCTGGACCCCCCCCATCCCCGCTCATAAGCTCCCTCACCGCCATTCTAAAACCCGTCTCATTCTCCCTAACACGGGACACTGAACTTTCCAAGGACCACACAAAAGGTGACTGGGTTTTATAAATAAACTATGTAGCTATCAGAAGCAGTCGATGTACGTGCAACAATCTCCTGCTCAAAACGAAAAAAAAACAGCACTTTGACTTTTCATCGCATGGAAATTATATGCTTGAAAAGGTGAATGAAACGGAAGACAGAGACCGAATGCTTGCTGCTTCAGATTAGTGTTTTTCAGATTTTTATTAAGGACTCTGGAAAAGAAACCTTTTTCCTTGGATACCACTGCGAATATTAGTAAAGAAGAAGTACAGCTGATAAATGAAATTCTAGTCCTTGTTCCAGAACACGGATCTTTAGTAAAAACAAAGCTTCCACATCTCTTTGCCCAGGAAAAGAGGACCATATTACAAATAAAAAAGGAAATTCCAATTATTAGTGGCTCTTGGAAGACATGGGAATTGTTGAAGAATTTGTTGCTTTTCAAACACATGATATGAAAGCAGAGGAATTAAGGCTGACAGCCTTTCTGGTTATCTGTTCTTTTGTCTGAACTCCTTCTTATGTGCTGTTTGTTTGCACTAACAAATGGCTGAATGTTGCTGTTTTCCCTGTACGCCAGGTTGATAGCAACTCCGACATGCTGGTGGGGACCAGAGGTAAATGCAGGCATTCGTAGGTAACCATGCAATTGTAGCGTAGAAATCACACTGTGGTAGGTTATGAAGAAGCACTCTGAGTGTGACGCCGTATCATCTTGGATTGTGGCTTGGCCCAGCCATGTGGAAATTTAGCCGGAGAGCTAGCTCCTCTATTCCCGACTGGTTGAGTTCTCACAAGATCTGGGAACATGCCTGGGTGGTTTTGTGATTGTGTGGCCATGTGACAAACATTCACCCTCGTAAAATAGCTTTCTGTGGTTCAGAGGAAATCTCTGAGTCATTGTCTCAGGCTGTCTTAGAGTTTACCTCATCTGAGACCCAATGCTAAGTGCTTCATTCTCGTCTTGACATCACGGCCCACATTCTGGAATCGGTTCAACCCTCAGCCTAAACTCACCATTTGCTGTGCATGTGCATTTAACAATGGAGTACTCCGGTATCTGCAGTGGCCATTCGTGACAATTCAGCAAGTCATGGCAATCAACTTCTAGAAGATCTTGAAACTGCAGAGGTCATTTTCTGGCACATGGAATAAAGCAGGAATCTAGATATAACCTAACACCATAACAAAAACTATAGTACCTACACACATATACATAAAAAATATTGATTCACTTTGTTTCTTTTCGTCAGGCTTATTGTATCATTAGTTAACACCAAAATGGATTCTTCAGTGTTTTCATTCACTCACGGCAGGTAACCCTTAAAGATGATGATTCTGGTGGCCAGGGATGGGGAGAGGACTAGGTTACAAGATAACTTCTGGATTAACCCTGGAGCTAGGGGATTATCTGAAGGTTCAGCAGACTCCCAGCATAATATAAGCCCCTCATGCTGGCTGGAGATGCTTGACACAGTAATTCCCTGACTCACAGGTTCTCAGGTTCTGTCGAGCTGCTCCAAATAGACACCAGGCAGGCACTCCCTACATCCACACGGAGTATTTCACCTACTCCAAAGACCTTTCCCCTTGTGCTCCAATCTATTTCATCGTGCCTGATTTTCACTGACATGCAGAATCCTTCTAGAGCAAGCAGAGCCAAGTTGTGGCAGCAAATTTAATTCCCAGGTTATTGTTTTTTGTTTTCCCTTAGACAGCACTAATATTTTGCTGCAAGGCTACACATAAAAGAGCCATGTAGTTAATTTTATTGGCATATTCTGGAGCTGCTGCAGTCCCATGGCTCACCTAATAGCCATCCTTCCTTAGTCCTAGTTGGTTACATCCTGCGAAAGTTCTGCATGGGTTTGCTGAATCTTATATCACTCAAGATGGAAACAATCAGACTGCATACTGTAATAAATACCCAAGTAATGTCCTCACCCTCAATTACAGACCGCTACATTTACAAATGAAGTAAGCAGCCACACCTTGTCTTATTGCACAAGAAATTATGGTGGGCTTGATGCTACTATTATGTCTCTGTGCAAGTTAGGGTGAGGAAATAACAAGCAGTTGTAACAGGCTCATGACCTCCTTCTGTTTTTCTAGCGGCTCACTGTTCGTTCCGTTAACAGTGCAGTGAGCTTATCGGCGGCTGCCCAGACAAAACATATATTCCACACTGGGCTGGCTTGGGAGCCCGCAGGAAGCCCTAAATTAGGCCTACACCAGTGCTGCATGAGGACTTGTGCAAATAGCAATTTTTTGCTTAAGGGAAGTGAAGAAAACAACAAAATTAAGGAAACATAATGCAAAACAAAGAATAACAGTGTATGTATCCTAAAAGTGGGTAGTAATTAAGGAAAATAGAAAGTATGGGATATAGAGATTTTATAGTATATGAAAGGAAGATGAAATTTAAAAAAAAATGATTTCCCTCTCTTTGAATCATTAACATGCTGCCCTGCTAGTGGCACACGTTTCGGTAACAGAAGGAGAAAGCTCTGTGTGTACTTCAGTACCACTGCTGTCCATTGCTCCCTGTATTTGTTTAATCGCCACACTCTCAGGGAAGTATCCGTCTTCTCCATAAACTGCAGACACATCTGCTAGAATGGTTTTGAGCAACACGCTTGAGCTATTTCTGTCCAAGTGTATAAAAAAAAAAACACATTCCGTGGTGTTGTTTGGTTCATCGTCGTAAGGGAGCATCTGATCTCCTTCTGGTCTTTAATCTCTGCTGAAGATATCTGCTGTTCATTATCAGGAATTGCTGGATGACTGCTGTGGAGTTTGCTGTTTAAAACTTAATCCTAAGGTGCCTCTTCCCAAGCAGGTGAAGATGCCCTGCTGCCTTGTCAGGTGTTTGACTTACAATGCTTTGGTGTTGCAATAGAATATGATTCTGGTAATGAGTTCAAAAATCCTTATTTATTTACCTTATATATTTTGTATCATTAATATCATTGTCATTAACAAACATGCAATTTTTTTAACTTTATAGGTTAAAATGAGTTTTTCCCTCGGTCATCTTCAACAGCATCCTCCCATCTAACTCTAATTCTTGGACCAAATTAAAAAATTAAGTAAAACTGTTGGTTTAGAACTTAGCACATTTCCTGTATAAAAAGCACACTATAAAAAGTACATACATAGGAGTTTAGTTCTGTGTCTTTAGGACAGTAGCAATGGTTGCATGATAAATGACAATTTACCTCCACTGAAATCAAATTCTTCAACTGAATTAACACCAATCTACCATTTTCTGCTGTTGTATTTTTGAGTTTCCTGGTGGCATTGGAAGATTATCGAGTCGGTGCAGCAAAAGTTTCATCACATTTTTATGACATTTGTTTACACTAGTTACACCAGTGGTTCTCAACCTTTTTTTGCAGTGGGCCGCACTATGTCCAAGTTCAAGTCTCACGGGCCGCATATTA
>JAODKF010000046.1:15325219-15338967 GCA_026779585.1 Mormyrus proboscirostris | reverse complement strand
GCTTGCTTAGATCACATTTGAGGACCAAATTGTCCCCAAAGTGTAATAAAACCTGAAGTTTCCCTACTTTTAGGGACGTCTTTTGAGGTCCCCATTTGGATGGTGCCGTGATTGGGATTATAGTTTTCCCATAGAAATGAATGGACGGTCGCCATTTAGATAGGAAGACCAACTTGTGTGTGTGTGTTCGCTCTGCAGCGAACTGGAATCTCATTCAGGGCATTCCCCGGTCTTTCTTGTCCCATATGCTGTCTGGCACCGGTTCCAGGCTGCCTGTGACGGATGCAGGGTGATGTTTATAAACAGTTTTGCTTTAGGAATGTCTGTCATAAATGCAGTGAACGTCTCCTCTCCTCGACTCCCTTAGTCGTTCCCACGCTGAACAGCACGGAGTTGCCGAACACGGATCATATCTGGCACCCGAGGATACGAGAGGTGAGGGGCTGTGTGTGTGTGTGTGTGTGTGTGTGTGTGTGTCTCTCACTGTGAATCCACATCGCCTGGCATGACTTGCTGCACGCACATCGCACTCGTTCTCGGGTAAAGGTCCCTTTTGTGCCATCGGCTGTGGCCACATCTTCCTCCCCGCAGATCCAGGGAGCCATCATCGTGTCGTCCATGATCGAGGTGTGCATCGGGGCCCTGGGCCTTCCAGGGATGCTGCTGAAGTACATCGGCCCGCTTACCATCACCCCCACCGTGGCCCTCATCGGCCTCTCGGGGTTCCAGGCTGCAGGAGAGAGGGCTGGCAAGCACTGGGGCATCGCCATGCTGTGAGTACGCCTGGACGCGCTGAGGTTTATGCGGGAATCCGGTTCTGGGGCTTGGTTATCCAGATGAACAAGGGTACGCCTCCACCTCCTTGTTCAGCAGCACCCCCTAGTGGCGAGAGGGGCAGTGCGGCCATATCCGGTCGGAATGTTGGCATATGGGGTGTCTAATGCTGATCATTAATCTTTCAGTAAAACCGCTAATATTGACCAACTGATGGAAGAAACCATCCTGTCGATTGGCCCCGTTTTACGTCCCAGACTAGAGTTCCGGGGCCCTTTTTACTCTCTCATCGCCCTTCCTGGCAAACACATGCCCTTGCATGTTGAGATCAGATCCAGAATCATTTCAGGTGGTCGGCACATTGATGATCAGGTGATCCACTTGTTGTGAGCAGAAGGGGGTTTTTGTTTCGGTGTCGGTGCAGGGACACCCCCAGGGGGGTGGTAACCCTGAGTGTCCCATCTTGGCGATGATCACGCTTGACAGAGCAGCCTGTCCCCCACAGGACCATCTTCCTGGTGCTGCTCTTTTCCCAGTACGCCCGCAACGTCCAGCTGCCCCTCCCCATCTACCAGGCCAAGAAGGGCTGGACCTCCTACCGCCTTCAGCTCTTCAAGATGTTCCCGGTGAGAAACCACCCTCCAGCTTCACCTCCAAGTCCCGGGGCCCAAGATACGGGCCTCAGGTGGCTGAAGCATCTCAGACACTGCCAGCTTCTGACTGTGCATCTCTCTCTCTCTGTCCCTTTTTCTCCCTCTTTCCCTCTCTCTATCTTCCTCTCCCTCCATCTCTCTTCACTTGCAGATCATCATGGCCATCCTGGTCTCCTGGCTGCTGTGCTTCATCTTCACTGTGACCGACGTCTTTCCGCCCAAGAGAGAGCAGTATGGCTTCTACGCCCGCACCGACGCCAGACAGGGGATCCTCACTGTGGCTCCGTGGTTTAAGATCCCCTACCCCTGTGAGTCCGCCCTCCTCAGCTCAGCGCCCCTACCGTGCCGTCACCCCGCTTGACCCTCTCTCCTCCGTGTCTCCTGTGCCCGCTGCCAGTCCAGTGGGGCCTGCCCACCGTCACCACGGCCGGCGTGATTGGCATGATGAGCGCCGTGGTGGCCAGCATCATCGAGTCCATCGGCGATTACTACGCTTGTGCGCGTCTCTCCTGCGCCCCCCCACCCCCCATCCATGCCATCAACAGGTAGCCGCTACCCAACAGGTCGCTAAGTGCAGTTTCCTGGGTCCTAGCAAATTCCCCTCTCACTCCCCCAGCCTTCCTGTTTCTCTCTTCTTCTTCTTCTTCGTACTTATTTCTCAAATACTACTCACTGTAATCAGTGCATGCTCCAATACTCTCCTCTCCAATACTACAATTGTTTTGTTTTTCGGGATATTTTATTTGTCTACTGTGTACTTATTTGTTTGCACCACACTTGTTTGCACTATGTGTTCTGTCTTTGTTCCTTGTCTGTTTGGCACTATTTGCCTGTACACTGCATTCCTGCTGCTTTATGCACTGAAATTTCCCCACTGGGGATCAATAAAGTCAATCTCAATGTTTGATCTTGATCTTTTTGCTCAGAGGGATCTTCATCGAGGGGGTGTCCTGTGTGGTGGACGGTATATTCGGGACAGGGAATGGCTCCACCTCTTCTAGCCCCAACATCGGGGTGCTGGGCATCACCAAAGTATGCCCCCCCCCCCCGCCTCCCGTGTCACTTCAAAACTGTGCAGCAGTAAAATGGAGAATCTCCTCCCCCTAGTGGTTAATTAAAGTTCTTGTACTTGTTGAAATGTTACCTCTTACAGGCTCCGTCGCTAATTCTGCTGTGAGCTAAAACCGCAGTCAGACAGAACAGGGGATATGATGCATTTCTTTTTAAGAGTCCCAACAGCTGCTTGTCTCCGTGGAAACAGCAGTGGTTGTCATGGTGTCCGTTTTCCCGTGCTTCCTCTGCACAGGTAGGCAGCCGGCGCGTGATCCAGTACGGTGCCGGCTTTATGCTGCTGCTGGGCACGGTGGGCAAGTTCAGCGCGCTGTTCGCCTCGCTGCCGGACCCGGTGCTGGGCGCCCTCTTCTGCACGCTCTTCGGCATGATCACCGCCGTGGGCCTCTCTAACCTTCAGTTCGTCGACCTGAACTCCTCCCGCAACCTCTTCGTCCTGGGCTTCTCCGTCTTCTTCGGCCTGGTGCTGCCCAGCTACCTTAAACAGAACCCGCTGGTTACAGGTGGGCGCTGGGTCCGGCTGCAGATTTGGGCTGGAGGGGAGTCGCGGGATACTCTGGTGGGCCCGGCATACCTGTTTTGGTTTCAGACTTTCCTATTACACTAAATTCTGGCCCCCCTTGTGGTGGCCCAGCTCTGGATTGTATGAGCCAGGTTCAGTCTCGTCCCTTTAGTGGAGGTATTCTGGGTTCTCATACTGGTAATGGCTATGGATTCAAGTCCCAGTAGGGGATCTGCTGATAACCCCTTGAACAGTGTCCTGAGCCTGTTATCCCCACCAGCACACACATCCATACCGGCCCTCGTAGACCCCAGGGACCTCACAGACTGACTCAGTCTTTGTCCCTCAGGCATCGTTGAGATCGACCAGGTGCTCAACGTGCTCCTGACGACGGCCATGTTCGTCGGGGGCTCCGTGGCATTCATCCTGGACAATACCATTCCTGGTAAGAGCTGCCTGCGGGTCTCGATCGGTCTGGGATTGGTGTTCACTATCAGTGGGAATCGCCGATCTGTGCTCTGTGTCACGGCATGGCCAGCGTACGACGAGCTATGGAAATAAATCACGTTATGTACTCTTATCAGAACATAAATTTTGGGACAAACATCGGTTAAAATAAAAGTCCATTCAACTGAGTGATTTGTTGCACATATCGCAGTCAAAATTAGTTGTTTTTGTAAGCATCTAATTGACAAATGTCGACTAGCATGACACTGATGAGCTACTCAAAATCAGTTTCAAAGTCATTTCAGGAGTTGGCGCCGTTTCCCCCGGGTGTGTAGTGGGGCTGAAACCCTCTTCCTGGTCCGGAGTGTGTTTCCATCCGGCTTATCGTCCTCCGCAGGCTCCATGGAGGAGAGGGGCATCCGCAAGCTGAAGCGCGGCTCCGGCCTCGGCGCGGCCGAGCTGGAGGGCCTGCGCTCTTACGACCTCCCGTTCGGCATGGGCTTCCTGCGCCGCCACCGGCTTTTTCAGCACCTTCCTATCAGCCCCACCTTCGTGGGCTACGACTGGGACGTGTCGCAGGGTCGCTGCTGGAGGCGCCGGAGCAGAGCGGATGGGGCATGTGGAGGCGGCGCCGCGGCGGCCGAGGCCGGCGTATAGCGAGGGAGGGCCGGGGCGTCGAGCCTGGCGGTGCCCATGCTGCGTCACGCCATGCCATCCCTGTCCTCACAGCGGGACTGAGCCGTGCTTCTTCTGCACCTCTGTCAAACCCTCAGCCCCACTTTATTCATTCTATTGCCACGTTTTTGGCTGATAAATTATTACCTGTTTGATCTTTTGCTCGAATGCATTTTTTTTTTTTTTTTTTTTTGAACAGGCCAATGCAAAAAAAGATGTTTTATTTTCAGCTCTGGTGCCAAAATACCAGTAAATGCAGACTGAAGGACTGTTAATTTTTTGTGTGTGATTGTGAATGAGAACTGGAAGTAAAAGGACATCGACGGAATAAGGGAATGGCTTCCTTGTGGGGTCAGTGGGACACGCCGTCAGCCTGACTCTCGGCACCCGGGGGTCAGGGGTCCGGTTTTATTTTCACTTCTAATTTATCGTTTTAGTCCCTGTTTCGAAAGCAAACCTGCACTACTGTTAAAACGTAGGGACAGAAGAATCCCATCCCCAAGGAGAACAACCGCAGGAGAAGCGTGATACAAACAGTCACTCCATGTTTGTCTACAAACACACAAAGAAACACACACGCACGTGCACGTGAACATGCACAGATCACTAATGCAGGCAAGATCATGTTAGTGTTAATGGTTTGTGCTGTTTATGCAAAAGAGTACATTGGTGACTTTAAAGAATGAATGCAGACAATGTTACCTTCAGTCTGATTTGCAATCTGCACGTTTTTGTTCTATTCGTTTAATTTTGTTTCTGGGCAGGAAACGTTACTCGGATAAAAAAATTCTGTGCGGCTCTCTTCATGGTTGGAAAGTGAAACGGCAGGCTGAACAGAGTGATCCTCACATTATTGTCTTTCTTTTGCGCTTTTGTGGGGGGGTTTGGCCACTGATTTGCCGATCCCTGTTCTCTGATTAGTCTTTAGATGACATTTAGGCTCCCTCTCCAGGTTCTCTTGATCTGGTCCGTCCATCACGGTCGGGATAAAGACGCATGTGTGATGGGGACAGACCGCAGCGGCATGATTCACAGGAGCACGGCTCAAGAACACGCTAACAATCGCACATCGCGTTTTCTCATTTTTACGCTGCTTATTCCCCAAAGACACTACTCCCATTTGGTCTTTCTAGGCAGGCTGGGGGGGGAGGGGGGGTCATGGCAAATCATGCGTGTAGTTACTGTGTTTTGTTTTTTTTTGTTGTTGTTAATCAGCATTATGGTTAGTGTTGCTGGTATGATCGCTGCTAGTTTTCTGCATTGAGACTAATTCACCTGTTAGAGTCTTTGCAGGCTGCGCTATACTGGCACATGACAGATGCAAGGTATCGTGTTATGACTCTGCGATTGGCAGACGGTGGAGAGACGGGCATTTGATTACCGTCTGCTTGAACTGGGTCTGCAAAGCACTTACTTTCTGAACATTCCCACCCATGTATGTAATGGAATTGTAGCTGTAATTTGTAACATTTGTATCCGAGGCACCAGACCTCACATTTCCATCTATACCGATGCACCAAACATTTAAAAGATGCTACAAGGTGGCTCCAGTGAACCTGAATGAGTAGACGCTAAGCTGACCGTTCAAACTTGGCTTCTAGAGAATGCTATCAGTGTGATTGTTAATGCATATTTATTTAATTTATAGTTTGCCAGTATTTTTTTCTAGTAGTGTTGCATCTTTGCATACTCGGCACCCATTGTAGAAGTTAATTTATTGGAGTATAAAGTTTACTGTCTGATCCCTTTACTTAAGAAATTGAACAGAATACTGCATTTGGTGCTTGCAGTTAGAGAGGTAGTGTTGTTCTTTCCTTCAGCTGCCTGAACAGACTGTTTATAAGGGAAATGCTTCGCTTTGATCCAGAAGCGTCTGTCCATATTTTGCAAAGCTAGTAATTGGAAATGATGCAGTTCTTGAGACCGTAGGGTGTGGTGTAATGATTTCTTAAGATGCCTCGTTGACACGCACAAATGCACCTATGGATGGTGCAAATATTTAGACTTTACTGTTCTTTAACTTGCTTTCTCTCTCTTTTTTTTTGTTCCATATTCTGGGCATAACCTTGGATGTTATTTTCGTAAGCATGAGTGGCACTGGATGGTAATTTTTCTCGCTCTTTTTAAAAAATTATTATTATTATTATTATTATTATTATTATTATTATTATTATTATTTGTGGTTCCTGGATTTTTTCATGGACGCTACTGACATGCCGTCAGCTGTGAATGCAAACTGGAGCCGTGACAGAGGCGTCTTGTCATTCCAAAGAAAAAAAAACTCCCAACCCATCTCTGAGCAGACCTGAGGTGTGCGACTCCGCAGCCTGGCCAGCTGCCTGATATCAGTCTGCCCATTTAGATCCAGCCAAAACAGCCTGGCATTGGTGCCTCACGGGGTCTGGGTCATATAGCGGGGCCACATCTGGAATCTCAAACCTGGTCACATTAGGGTGACGTTACCAGGTGGCTTAAATAAAGACCCTTTCAGTTATTTTGAAGGGGGACACTGTACACTTAAGTACCTTTTACCCATTTCACAATTGTTTGCATTCTTTGTATGTTTTTTACAGACATATGTTTCACACATTTGTATGGTGTCAAGCTGCCCAGGTCACCATTTTGTTCCCTTTTTTTATTTAAGAAATTAAGAATCCTGTTTGCTTTTTTAAAATGTTATTTTTATTTTTAGACTTGTAGCTCAGTGGAATACTTTTTGTTAGCTAGAATTTTTCATATTGTATTTTTCTAACATTGCTTCTTGTTTAATGTTAACATTTCAAGTTGACAATAAAACTCAAGACAAAGAAATATATCTATATATTGAATTGAATAGTGTAACACATGGACCAGACATTGTAAACCAATAGTAGCGACAAATGTTTTATTCTTTGTTCCTAAAGCTGTTTAATAAATGATGTTATAGAGTGCAAATGGCCTTTTCTGATGTATATAATCAGAGATGACTCAAACACGGGCAGAAGGCATACCGTACGGTCAGCTGGATTCAGGTAATGTGAGACTACTTTTTGGCAGGTCTACTGGTCTAATACAGCAAACTGATTGAAAAGCAGTGCTCACTGGGCTCTTGCATACATCAGTTCTGCACAGTGAGGGATGAGTGTTCCGGTGTTTAGCCACATGCTCTTTCTCTTGTGCAATTTCTTCCTTCCTTTTCCTGATTTCCTGTCACATTTATAAGAAACAGCTACTTTGTCACATAGTCATTTAGAACTGAAGTAATCATACCGAACACGGCCGTTGTGGCAAAATGAAGAAATTGATTAGAAAGTAAACTATAAAATCCAAATTTAAAATAAAAGCTAGGTTTGCAATTTACCTATAAAATGATTGTAAAACAACCTGATAAATTCTGATATAAAAATGGTTGTCATGCCCGGCTCGTCTGATCCTCGTGTGTGCCACGCCCCCTCATTTCCCACGTGTATTTCCCTGATTGTACTCGCCTGTTGCCTGTTAGTTTCTACTTGTCCTGTGTATTTAGTCCGCGTCTTTCCCCAGTAAATCAGATCAGTCATTAATGTTTGTCGCCGTATGCTTCCCTGTCTACCGCCTGTTTCCCGAATTAAACCCTGTTTACACCCGTATTTTGGCTTGCCTGCCTTCTTCCCCCCTCGCCTGCCTCCCGGGTCACAACAATAGTCAACTGCATTAGCAAATTTCAGATAAATTGCTTTCCACTACTAAATTCATAAAAATGTAAATGGATGAAATGGTACCAGTGATCACTAATAATTCTGTGCCTGTTTATGAGAAATATGTTTGCGGTCACGCCGGCTACAGTGGCATGCAAAGCTTTGAGCACCTATGGTCAAGGGTTGACTATGACAGGGTTTACGCAGGTTCTTAAAAAGTCTCGAGTTCAGTGATCTGAATCTTAGGCCTTAAAATGTTTGGATTGTGAGTTATGAAGCGATCCTAACTTCTATAAAGTCGCATTGCCTTTAGTCTCATTTTTAAATGTGCTTTTGGGAAAAATTTGTATTGATCGTGCTGTAACAAAACTACAAAATGAAACTGACATGGAACCATTAACTGCAAACTGTGTGGCCCGGTCAGAATTTGTTGGCACACACCCAGCTGTTTAATCTGTCTACAATGTACACATGTGCATGTAAAACACATTTCTCCCTATACTTACTGGCCCTTCTCTTCTGGCATGCTTTATGTGTTTTTTACTTGCTTCTTTTATTATGATTTATGTATATTTTATGTGTTTGGTTTCTTTTAATATGCATTTGACCTGTTACCATCGGTCCATAGACAACAGACGTAAAATAGCCATTTTGGCTAATTCTGGCACATTTACATTCTATGTTTATTAATGTGCACTGTGCATGTCAAATAAACCATAAATAATAATAATGTAACATGTATCTTGTGAAATATCCTTAAGGTATACAATATAAACTTTTATTGCTTGTCATTAATACAGAAAAATAAAAAATCGGACACTGTGAGCCAGACAGATTTGCCAGCAAGGTAAAGGGTATATATCCTATCGTTTCCAGTGGTTCATAATGCAGTTTAACTTGCTTCAGTAATTTTAAGTAATAGATGAATGGTCTTCCGAACACCCCCCCCCGAAAAGGACCCATCGACCCTCCGTGGGGCCCCGTTGCTGCCTATAGCGCCACCAATGGCCTGTGATGCCGCTTGCGTAACATACCACATGGTACGATGTCACATTTTCTTTAAATTTGTCTATTTTTACGTTTTGTCCCAGCTGACAGGGCTGAAAATCTCCCAAACTTGGAATTTTTTTACATGCCTTTAAAAATGTTTCATGTTACATATCTATAGAATGGGGGCGATATTGCTTTCAATGGAGATTCTAGCGTGGACTCGCTTTGGGAGTTTTAATTCGCCACCTAAAGCGATTCGTTTTCACTTTTGTGCTCACTACTGTGAGCAACTCGGCGTGTCAAACAGATGATCAATGGTGTGCGGAGAGTCACACTACAAAACACACAATTATGGTCCCTGGCAGTGGAGAGAGAGAGAGACACGCGAGGAGTGAACAGATGCTCCATGAATTGTTAAGACAATTAAGGAGATGAAATTATATCAGGTTAAGCACACTGTCGGTCATGAGCACTGCTGCAGTGAAACAAAACAAAGCTCTTTATGCATATATTAAATTATAATTTGCAGTAAGTATAGTTCATAAGTAAACTGTAAATCACATTTGGAATCATTTTCCATTTGTGCAAAGAACTTTGAATTGACAGTTTACTTTAAGATATACTAATCAGTCCAAATTGCATCAACCACCCGTTTATCCTGGTCAGTCGTGAGGGATATTTAAATTATTAATGATATTATTATGACTAATAAAAAATCATATACGCAGTGTGTGCAAACAAAACATAGTGTTAATATCTGTCTTTAAGAAATTACATTCGGCTAAGGAATATGTTTTTTCACATGTTCTATTTACATATAATAATTTATTTGTGACTATTTCATAAATTATGTTTACATGAGAGAAAACACAATTTTTGACTTTGTATCAGGCGGATAAAGTGAAGTGGTGTCCCAGCGTGCTAAACCCCACACTCCAGAAACGTTTCAGCCGGACCGTAAATCTTTATGGCATGACGTGGCTCGCTTCAATGCAAAGCAAAGCGCCGCGGTGAAGCTCATTGTTTTCGGGATTCCCCCTCTTCGCCCCGGCCGCGCAAACAAAGAGCAGCCGGGCGCCTTGCGATTGGCGGCACTGGTGCCCGGGGTCCCACTTCGGCAGATGGAGGACAGGCTCCAGCACACGCCCCCATCGCGTCGATTGTCTCCGTGGTCAAGCAGAGACAAACAGATCTACGGGGGGCTCCGTGGAGGGGCTGGGGAAGGAGAAGCGCCCGGAGCGGATCTCCGTAGGCTAAATCCACCTAGAGATAAAGTAAGTATCGCCCCTTATATACAGATATACCTTAACTAGGCGTCGATGTCCTAGCAGCTCCATCAGGCGTGGGAAAGGAAGCAGCTCCCTGTGCGCCTCTGTTCAGCGGCGCTCGCAAGGCAGGACACGTACGGCACATCATACAGATTAACCCCAAATGCACTCTGTGTTTAATCGGTAAATGCATGATTTAAAAACGCTTTAATTCATAAACTCTGTCTGTATTTCTTGGGTAAACTATACAGACGTCTGCACTGAAAAGAGTAATTAATCTGAATCGCTTTTAGTGAAATGCTACGAATCGTGGGAACAATTCACTGTACTTTGTAGCCGTCTTATATAACTTGGGTCTGATTTTTCGATTTGACTGAAATTATCATGACAAGGCTGTCAAAACAGGTTTACATATTTACATAACTAGTTTATGAGACCAGATAATATTGCTTCCAAATTTGCACGGATGCAGTTTTCAATTTAATGCCATTTTTTAAATGAAAAAATGCTAACGTTTATAAAATTAGATTCTTTTTGTACGAATTACTTTGGCATTTGAAGTCAGCGAGCTGCCGATGTGTTGCAGTCATTTTAATTATGGTTGGATAGCACGGGTTAATTTAACTATTTTGTTTATATCAAGTAAGGCTAGTTTACAGGAACTCGCTATGGACTTTTTGATATTTGAAAGACAGGATGCGCAGTGGTTGCTGGTCCCTGAAATTCCTTTCTGCACATACAGCTCAACAAAGGGGCACCACAGCCAGGATCGAGCGGAGTAACGCTGAACTTCTTAGCTCGCTGACCTGATTGTCAGCGCACAGATGTTTTGGGGGTAACCATGGCAATGAAAACAATGCTAAAGCGGGGCTCGGAGCCACAGGAAAATCATGTTAAGGTTGGAAGTAAGAAGGGATAAATCTGGAAGAGAGACTGTGTGTGTGTGTGTGTGAGAGAGAGAGGCTGTCTGTGTGTGTGTGTGTGTGTGTGTGTGTGTTTGTGGGTTATTGGGGGCAGTGGAGCATAGAGTGAGAGGAAGATAGAACGTCCAAGTGAGTAAGCGGATAAAAAAAAAAATGTCTGGCCGATGGGAGAGATTAAAACCACGTGGGAGGAAAAACAAGGAGGAAGGGTGGACTGCATCTCCAAGGAGAATGACTATGCTGTGATGCCCTGGCCGGCTCTTTTGTGGCAGTTAGCAATCAGCACAAATCTGTCTCTGGGGACTGCTGGCAACCACCAGTAAAAGCTGCCAACATCTGTAATTTCATCTGGAATGCTGAGTGACGTGTCGGCTTTGGGTCAGGCCGGGACGGTATTTTGGGGAATAACTAGACGGCGGAAATGTGCCTTGAGAGAAAATAATTTGTGTGAACGTGTGCGGGGGGGGGGGGATGACGACTGAGATGCGAAGATGTCGATGCTCAGTAGCAACACAGAAGCAGCGGAAGGTTTTACCAGGAGCCGGAGCGTTAAGCTACTTAGGGGCACCGGTCATATGAACACTGTCTGTCTTCCGCACTCTGCAGCTTTACTTCCTTCTGCATGCTAATACCGATGGTGACTGACCCTGGGTGTTTCCACACGGTGGGGAAACAGAATAGAACGTCTGGGAGAAGACCAGGCACTGTGAGACGTGGGAGGAGAATTGAGTATGACCTGCCTCTACCATCCATCATGCTGCAGGGTGTAGACCCCCCCCAACACGCCCTCGTGCCCCCAGACAAGCATCTCATTCATCAGTTCTAATAGCAGTGAGAAAGGCTCCTCTCTACACTCGCTTTGTGTTGTGTTGACTGTTCAAGCGTTTTCTTGACTCTCAAGGCATTTTCGTCGAGGTCAGCTGAGTCAAACGCTGTGAAAAAGGCCACTGGGGTTGATTGGCTCTGCATGTGGGCCGCAGACCTGCACCAAAATAATGTTAAAAAGTCTAATTTGTATGTTTTTTTGACTCATTTGGTCACAAAACCCTGACTGAGGGTTTATGTCGTATATCGGTTGAGCTATTAATGGTGCGATGTGGTGTGGAACTCCAGCTGGTGTTCAGTATTCCATAGCGCCTGGGTTGAGTGTCTTGTGCTGTCTGATATGCAGATACAGATGAAAATCACCAAAGAGGGGCTCAAGAATGAAGTAAGATCCATGCTGGTATGTTTTCTGAGAGTTCAGTGTCTTTCACTGCACATGTGTTTTGTTCATCAGAGTCTTCGGCGCTTGTCGGTGCCTGCTTTTGTTATTGCGGGATGTGTGTGGGACGGGGGCTGGGGGAAGGGGTACTGTTTCATCCACAAGCGTATGCGTGTGTGTATGTGTGTGTATGTGTGTGTATGTGTGTGCCGTCTGTGGGGGTGGAGCTGTCATATCGCCACATCTGCAAGCCTGCAAAAGAAGGGAGGAAGTCTCAGTGAGTGTTGGCTTCCGGTGCGGGCTATTGCAAGAGGAAGGGCTGCATCGTTGGTCGTGGAGGGAGAGGGGGGGGGTCAGTTTCGTGACTCGTCCGTTCTTTTAAATCTGGAGCTCGTTCGGGCTGTGGGTCCTCCGCTGTCCCCCGTGTCCGGGCTTGACCACGTTCTCGCGGAGCGCCTTGCCAGCTCTTACTCCCTTTCCCGTGCTGCACCTGCTTCCGATGCGTAGGATCCCTTCCTGAACGGTAAGCTCCTCATTTTCTGGTTCTTTGAGTGTCAGCCTGTTCCTTATGCCTGTGGGTTGGTTGCGAAGGCGACTCTACGGGACTCTGAGCTGGGCAGCTGCTCCGTACCAGGATCCTTGACTGGGATGTGGGACGGCTGTCACGCGGCTGATGTCAGGGGCCCGGCCTGCGATCGGCCCTCCACCAGCCCCCCACCTGTCTCTGCCTTCCGGAGCTTTATACAGCTTTCTCTTGGGGATCACTGACAGCTGAACAAGACCAGCAAAGTCTATTAGCTTCAGTCCCACAGCTGTGTGGTTATCTCTGCATTCATGGATGCATGCAGGTCTTTATCTATAAATGTTCAGTCACAAATCTGCCTATGTGCAAAGTTAGTGTATCTGATAGTGTTGTTTTTTTTTTATTATTTATTAGTTTTTCCCCAGTACTGGCTGTCGATACCCATTTGGCTTCCGGGTCTCTGCTGTGTCATAAGCTTTGGTGATATTTAAGGCGTAGCGCATGGTGTTGGGGGCAGGGGCTCCTCTTGGGTCACAAGGCAGCATGAGACCAGTTAAAGAGTGTGTGTGTCCACCCCTGCTTATCCTGCCTCCTCTGCCCTCTCCACAGTCTCACCCATGCTCTTCTAGCTCTGTGAGGATGGGTGACGAGCAAGAAGTTGTTCAGATCGGGGAGAACAGATTTATCAGCAAGTAAGGACTGACAGCGATGCCCTTTATTTGACAGTCGTACCCTTTATCTATATTATACTCGGTTAAATTTTCCTTACTGGTTTCTTTATTGCTAAAAATAACCAAACGACTCATTTTTGGATAGCATGGGTTAATATAACTATTTTCTTTTCGTGCGTGAGTGTTACTTGTTAAATTGAGGCACGGAAAGTTTTTTACGATACCAATTTAAAAAAAAAAAATTGACGGCAATGATCTGTGTCCCTCTGCAGGAGCACGTTGTTGTCACAACTGAAGACGTACAATCTGTATTACGAGGGGCAGAACCTTCAGCTCAGACACAGAGAGGTGAGGCTGACATGACCCCACCTTGCTATGTAATGTTACTGAG
>JAODKF010000046.1:15314437-15325209 GCA_026779585.1 Mormyrus proboscirostris | reverse complement strand
CCCCCCCCCCCCACCATTCCTCTCACACCCTTCACCCGTAGCTCCATCATCTAATGACAAGTGCATCACTGCTGGGATCAGGTGCTGTTTAATTTACCCTTCATTGCCTCTGTTTAATAATTCACCAGCCCCCGAGGATTTAGGACCTACGTCAGGGCGCTTGTGGGTACGCAAGTGCACAGAGGCATGTGAAGGTGGATTTTCAGTACGTGAAACTGGGGACATTAGAGTGTGTGCGATTTTGTATTGCGTGTTCCTCTTCTGTGCCATGACAAATGAGAGCAGAGATGCTTTTATACGATGTTCGATCCTTTTGAGTCTTGCTGGTATTTTCTGATGGCACAAGGCAGGCTGTGTGAGCGGGCCCATAAGCAGTGTTCCCGCCACTGTCAATGCAGGAGGAGGGGGAGTTGATTGTGGAGGGGTTGCTCAACATCTACTGGGGTTTGAGGAGGCCAATCAGGCTTCAGATGCAGGATGACAACGAGCGGATCAGGCCGCCTCCTTCTTCTACATCCTGGCACTCAGGTTGCAACCTGGACGCACAGAGGTTAGTGAACATTTTGCTGGAACTAAAACCACGAAAGGTCAGCTATTCCTGGCCCAGAATGAATGGTCCCATCGTGAATGACTATAAAGGTTTCCAGTGATGTAGCATTCATTGTTAAAGGCGCCCACAGAAGTGCCTTCCTCCGTGCGTTTGCTGTTTAACAAACAGGCTTCGTAATTAGTTGAAATAAGATGGGCGTTAATTGAGGAAGCATATGTTCTAAGTGCCCCTTGATTCAAAATAGTATGCTTTCTGTTGGCGTTGTTAATGAAAAAATTATTATACCGTAATAACAAATTAACCCAACACCCTTTAATTGTTTTACGAGCTGCTGTTAGTGTGCAATAAATCATTTAAGTGCAGCTCTGATGAAAATTGCACTGGGTTTAGGTCATAATCAGCCACCTCCTGGGGGGGAGAGGGGACATGATTCCTATCATGCAGCATTTCCTCTCTGTGGCTGGGGGGCCTTGGTGAATACAGACCCAGGCCTCACTCAGTCCACAGGGATCTGGGTGACTGCAGGGCTGTGGATGGGCTGACATTATCGAAACCTTCAGCCTGCAGAGCGGGCGGCTGGTAGGGGCTGGTAGGTCTTCACCCCCCGCCCCCCCAGACATGGATGCCATGTTCGGAGGACGAGAGCTATGGTGGGATTAATTGTCCTTTCGAGACTGAGGGGGGGCCGGTGTGAGTCAAGCGAAGAAGTATCTGTCATGCCGGGTGGAAAGACTGTAAATGAAATCTGAGAAAGCAAAACCAAATGGACTGACGTGAGACATTTTGTGTGCTGCCAGGAAGGACGGTTCCAAGCAGGCGCCCCCCGCCATCGAGGTGACGTCGTGCGATGACCAGTCGAACAGCCCCATGGTGAAGGAGGAGGAAAATACAGGTCAGGGGCTCTTTTTGCCGCGCGCATTTCAGAATGTCTGCTCACATCAGTTCTCCTATAATTCGATATCTACCTGACACTCTTATTTCTCACCTTGTTTCCAGGAGAAGATGATGACAGTTCCTCCCAGCTGCTGAGGACCAAAAGTGATGCTGGGGTGTTTAGGAGAGGCAATCGCCGGTCACCTAGTGACCAGCGGAAAATCAGGCGGAACAGATTTTCTATCAACGGCCATTACTACAATCACAAGGTAACGCAACATATATTCCGAACTGACGGCCACTGCTACCAGCTGCGTTGGGAGGTTTACATTAAGAAAGTATTCCGGTACAACTGCTAAAAACATCTGTTAAAAATATAGCCAGTATCCTAATCTAAAAATCAATATCCTTGCAACAATTAATCCCCATTCTGATCTAAATGTCTCCGTATTCTGATTGTCTTTTTTCCGTGTGACACCGTTCGATGTATCCCATCACACACTAATCCTGACTACTCACTAAAAAAATCTTTCTCTTGTCTGGATGTGGCTTTGACTTTATTTGGGTATTGACCCCCCCCCCCAGGCGGCTGTCTTCACCCCCGCCTACGGCTCGGTGACCAACGTTCGCATCAACAGTTGCATGACGACCCCCCAGGTCCTCCGGGTCCTGCTCAACAAGTTCAAGATTGAGAACAGCCCCGTCGACTTTGCCCTCTATCTGGTCCACACCAGCGGTGGTGAGTGTGCGCGGATATGTGGCCGCACGCATCAAAGTGCTCATGAACCTATTTATAAATATACAAAAGCCTGTGTGTAGATGTGGTTTAACAAGAAGGAATGAGAGCACAGGAAAAACTAAAATGCATGCATGCATGCACAAGCACGCACACATCCTGTGCGATGGAGCAGAATACGTGTCTGCTTGTCTCAGAGCGCGGGAAGTTGAAGCGGTCGGATCACCCTCTGGCGGTTCGAGTTCTGGAGGGCCCATGTGAACAGGTCAGCCGGATCTTCCTCATGGAGCAGGACCTCGGGGAGGAAGTCACCTACGATGTAAGGGCCTTTGAATGTGCTTCCTGCTCTCTTCCAAGAGACCCTTATGGGGAATCTGACTGGCTAACTGAATGCACTGACTATTCTTTCCACTAGGTGGCACAGTACATCAAATTTGAGATGCCCGTTCTGCAGAGTTTCATCACCAAGCTGAAAGAGGAAGAGGACAGAGAAGTGCAGAAACTTATGACCAGGTAGGGCTTCTGCCTACAGCCAGTGCTCACAATAGTCATCTCATGGTACGTATATGCAAGAGCTGGACAAAACAATAGAAACACCACATGAAAAAGGCTTTAATATTGAAGTCACAAAATCACGATTATAAAGACAGCTACAAAGGTGATTAATATGAGGTTAAATGCAAATCAGCGACATACTTTAGCTGTAAGAGGGGTTAGATGGTTAACGTTGATGTGTGGGTTTTCAGAGCAACATTGGCCAAATTACAAGTACACTATTATAATTACAAGTACACTATTATTTAGTGTGTCTGTGTATATAATATATCAAATAGGAACAGACTGCATCGGCAGAGACAGACAGATGCTTAAGAGGATAGTTGCTAAACACCATGAGTACAGCTTCAAAAACTAACACAGAACTGAATCAGCTCCTCTGTGACCCAATCTCAACGTAAATAGTACTTTGTGACTTTTACAAAGCTGGAATTTATGAACGCGCTGCCCTTCGAAACTGCTTGTATGGATTTGCCATTGTACAGACAAATTATATCTAGTTTAAGATGTACACAACCTGTATCTTGGAACGTTGGGAAGAAATGATATGGTCGGAAGAATGAGCTTTTGCCCTTTTTCTTACAACTGCAAGCTATTAGAGGTGATGGGAGATCCACAGTGGTTTGGGCAGCCATCTCTTAGGAATCATTAGGTCCAGTGATTGCACTGCATGGTTGGATAACATCCAAGAAATATGAGACCATTTTAGAGGATCAGTTGCAGCCTATGTTGTAAACTCTGTTCCTTTACAGTGCTACATTTCTAAGAATGGAATTGAAACATTTATTACCAAACCCCGTTTGCTAGAAGCTGTATCTGATACAGTTCTGCTATACTTTCCTACACGGGACTGGGACATATATTGAGAAGGACATGTAGCGCTGACATAAATATTGTGAGAGAACAACACAGTGGCATGGACAGCACAGTGTCAAACATTCAGTAAGCAGTGCATTTGGAAAGAGGACAGTGTGGATACTGGGGCATGGAGAGATAGGATTGGACATTACCCAAATATCGATATAAATCAATATGGTAGGTGCATACAAACAAACAAGCAGATAAATAGGGAGACATATGAGGAAGTAGGGATTGCTGGTGATAATATGTAATACCGAGAGACAGAAGTCACTGTGTGAAGTACAGCGAGGTCAATGTCACCCGAGACATATTCAGGAGCAGTTCCATGAGATCCTCCTCCTTCTGTGGGCTCTCTGGTCACCCGATCAATACATCAGAGGATATGATGCTGATCCTTGTTTGGTCCTTGACACTAATATATTGTTCGGGTTTTTCCATTATTTTGTCCATCCCGTGTATTAATGTGTTAATTACTGCTCTATATAAACTTAGACCCACCATCTCATGGATTTTAAAGACTTAACAAGCTACCTGTGAGTGTCATTGACTTTGTCTTTATTTGGGGCGATCACCAGTTTGCTAAACTATAACAGCAGGCTAGTTTCTGTGCCAAAATTGAGACTAGTCACATAAGTTGCCTGTTTCATTACTGTGGCTGTTTTAGTTGCATTGACAGTTCACCTCTATTCATTCCTCTTTTAGGTACAGCACTCTGAGATGCATTATTGAAAAGCAGTTGCAGTGTTTACCCGAGGGCACCACCTGCATTTGAATGCCCACAGGACATAAAATCTCATTATTTCCAAGTTTTAATTTGCGGTCCCACTTCCCCAGCCTCCCTATGTCCATGTCTGATGTTACGACCCTTGTATGTCCAGGGTTGCTAGGATGTGAGCAAAAACAATGCACAAGTGCTTTTAAACAATTAATTTTGCACAAGCACAAACACATAATATCTTAATTATGCTTGTGGTGTTTGATAACATATGACTTCAGGGTGAGTTGGTGCCAAAACAACCAACAAAACATGGCTGAGTAGCAAGAGACGCAAATGAACTAAGCTATATAGAACTAAAACAAACATACAACTCACCTTCCTGACTCCTTGGAGAACTTACATAAAACAAAAACAAACATATACAGCTCATCTTCCCGGCTGGCTCCCTGCAGAAAACCATATAAAACAAAACAGACCCCACAGGAGAACAATACATCATATGAACGAAAATTGACGCAAAACAAAGGGTCATAGGTAAATAAACCAAAACCCATGAATCCAATCCAAAGCCAAAATCTAAACCAAAATCTAAGCTGAAGGAAAAGCTGCAAGTTCAATGTCCCACCCAAATCAATGACCAAACCCAGCTCTCTCTATCCTCCTGGTCTGTTATCTGTTTCATCCTGTCTTTGTTTGTCTATGAGCCGCAATGTGCTCCCATGCAGCAGTAAGTGAGGAAACCCATCATGTTAAATGCAAGATCTTTTCCTGTGGACAGTAAAGTGACAAGCTCATCCATCTGGAAGACAGCCCTTGGCGTTACAATAAAGTTTGGAGCTGATCTGAGCCTGAGCCACTGAACCGGTGCTGCACTGGGAATGACTGAACCTAAAGTTCCATTTATTCTCCTATTAAACATGTTGAAAACATGCACTTACAGAGACTGATATTCTGCTGTGGGAATAATGCAGCCACTCTGGGATACTGGCTCTGTCTTCCTTTGCATTTCCTCTGAACTGCTTCCATATGATCCAGGAGATGGATTTCTCAGTATTTCACTCAATGTCTTGAAAGAGGCCCGTGAAGCTCCGACCTGCCCTACCTCTCTTAGCAGAAATCTCCTTACATTTGATCTATTGGCATCATGCATCTGTGTGTTTGAGCGTGATCATACCTTTGCTGGAGTAGGAGATTGTAAAAGCACAATTCCTAACATGTTCTCACACCTACCAGCTGTGACTGAACTCTCACTGAAGAAGTCTTTCCCTTGAAGAAAGTGACAGGAAGTTAATGGCACTTCCACATTCCCTGAAAGGCTGATGTGAAGTCATTTCCGGCTGTGTACCTCCTTGTATATGAATAAATCTGAGCATATGTGTGCTTGTTTGTTTAGACAATGTAGGGAAACTTCCAGATGGCATTTTTTTGGGGCAAAAGCAAGGCTGAGCTAGCCATTTCTCAAATAAGTTCATATTTTGGTATCTATTTCAGTTTGACTTAATTAAAACTCTGTGATTAAGCTGTTGGTTATTGAAACCATATTACAGTGTAATCTCTAGCACTCCAGACATGTTGAACTGCGTTTATTTTAGTAAATCAAATAATCATGAATTAAACTTTATGACAGTAATAGTGAAATTGTGTTATTCTACCTTTAAAAATTTGTTGAATTGGTCATTTATTAATTTATATTTGATTACAGTTGAACAGTTGAGTACGCAAGTAACTGGTTCAAAATCAAGATCATCCTTGCACCTGTTTTCAATGCCCACTAATCCAGGTGAAGGTCACACTGAGCCTGTAACCCCGAGCAGGAAGTAGGGGCACCTTCAGTGGGCGTCCCATCCATCACCACTATTCACCTAACTGCTTGTTTTTGCCCTGTGAAAGTAAACTCCAGGTAAACAAAAGGAGAACGTGCAAACTGCACATGCATGGAACCTGGACTGGGAATGAGAGCCCCAGCCCTGGAAGCATGTCAGGACATGGAAGCTGTTCTCAGTCAAATTCACTACTCATTGAATATTTTCTAAAAATGGTAAATGATCACATATAGCCTGTTTCTATAATTACAGGTTGGATTCTCCTAAACTAATGATTCAGCAAAGTCACCAGGTCAGCACAGCTTAATGTGAAGCTCAGCTACAACAGTATTGGCACAGAGTTTTGTCGCTCAGTACCAGGGCTGAAAAATCCTAGCTTAAATCCTAGCTTAGATGCCCATTTTTGGATTCTTTCAAAGGGGTGTTGTTCTTTTTTTTCAAAGGTCTGACATCCCAATACAGCTTCAAATGGTTGTATGCGTGCATTTTTGTGGACTTGGTATGTAATCCCATGCCACTTTATGTTGGAGTTGGATTATTTCAAATGTGAAATCATCGTTATGCGTGTTTAAAGAGCAGGAATATCTTTGTGGAAACTCTTGATTATAAATGTGTATGCAGCATACTGAAATTGACTTTGTTGGATGGAAGATGATTATTTAATAAAAAATCTTGGATTTTCCCTTATTGTTCACTGATGTCTTAATAGAGAATACCTATGATTTAGTTGTGTATATTTTGTTTGTTTATTTTTACAGGATTCTGTATATTACACCAAATATATCAGATAGCGGTGCATGTGTTTTGGTGGTAGCCCTGTGGGCTAGGCCTATGACCTGGTTAAATTTTTGTAATAATTTAACAATTAAATCTGATTAAGTGATATCCTGTTAGAAGAATATGACATTATCAGTCTGTTATATCATAATCAGTCACAGTCTATAGACATGTCAGTAACACCAGTCCTTATGACCTTTCTTACATGATGTGTTTGCTCATTTTCTAGCTTTCTAGTGTTTGAGATGGTGCAAACAACCCAGCTGGCTAAGATTTAGTTTATCATTGGATCGGTTATTTATGTTGTACTAGGTCAAAAGTTTTATCCTGATTGTGTCTGTCAAGGACTCCAATATGTTATCTTAAAATTAGTGTGCGAGCAGCAGGTCTGTCTCATTACAATTTTTTTTTTCAAAGCCAAACCACTAGTCCTTGATCAAGACACCAAACTCTGAAAAAATATGTGCAGGATAAATGGCCGATTCTGTGCTTCTGACGCCAAGCTTCACTATCAAGGAAGAAGCGATATGCGAAGATTGAATTTCACTGGACTCGGTACCTGTACAGTGACAATTTAGGCATTGTCTCTGTGAAGGGGGAGGGATGCGGCTTTGCCTATTAAAGGACAGTGACAGTAAAGCTCATTGTTGTCAAATCCTACCCCGTGGGGAGGGGGGCTGGTAATCAGGCAATCAGTAATGCTGCTGAATTAAATACTTCAGTCTTGGCACACCCCCTGCCTGGGCATTGGCTACCACATTTTGGGAGACAGCTACAAAAACAGCGTCTTTTACACCAGGAAAGGTGAGTCAAAGAGCATCACCATCCCTGGCAGGAGCTACACTGACAGCAGGTAAGAGGAAATGCTTTCCAATCCCGAACAGAACTGTTCTTTAGTCTCGGCGAATGATTGCTTGTGTAACTAATGCATATTATTAAATATAATTAATTATACTATAGTGATAACCTAATATTCATTGTCTAAGACACATAAAATGTAGCAACTATATTTGATTATTAGTAGAAACAAAAAGAGTCCCTTTGACTTCTTTCATACAATGTGTTTACTTGGTTCTCTGCTTTTTGGTGTATAAAATGGTGCAAGTAATCCAGCTGGGTAAAATTTAGTCTATCATTAGATTGGGTATTTATATTGTACTAGGTCATAAGACTTTGTAGTTAATCTTAATCCTAACAGAATATCTGTCTTGTTGCCATATATTTTTTTTTCACTTCAGACTTTGGCCAGGGAGTCTTTCACAGTTTCATTTTTAATATAGCATTGAGTCAAGTTTCATACTTTAATAGAATAAAGTAAATTCAGCTCAGTGCATCCTCCTTAACCAGGCATTCACTTATCTGTGCAGAAATGCGCATTCAAATAAAAATGATTTAGTCAAACATAAATTGTTACAGCAACATGTGATTGTATTTATATAAAAATGATAATCTTTGCAGTACTATTTTTTTTGTTTATAAATTAGCAATGATAACACAAATAATTAATGACTGATATTCCTCTCTTACGTCAACCCATTAACACTCCATACAATGAAACCTGAGAAGCTCTTCGAAATAGAAACAGTATTGTCTGAACTCAACAATAAGCTATGATTTGTTATTAAGCAGTTCAGTCATATATCAACATCATGAACTGCTTTACGTTCAAAAGTCATTTCATATGTTCATGTTGGCTAAACCAAATTTGTTTAGGCAGCCAAACATACTCTCCAATTACATGTCTTACATCGTTAAATAAATTTAGCTAATTGAAACTGCAGGTGAAAATTGTGAATAACAGTACTGACTCCCAAGCAAACTGGTCATCATCGTTTACAGGTAATTGAAATACAGTGTCATTTTTTCATTTACAAGTTTATTCCTAACCAATATAGTTTGGAAAATTGATGCACATGTGTTTAAAAAGCCTGAATATCAGACATTGAGTGTGACACTGTCCATTAAATCAGTAAGATTATATTAATGTATCAAGACTTTGTTTCAATCAGCCAGTTGAGTATGAAGAATCTCAGTCACAGAGTAGTTAACTGGTTGGTTAAACCAAAATCTTGGTCTGGATTTGTACTTTCTAAACCTGATCTTTCCACCTCTGTACTAAGGTAATAAGTTTCTCCAGTGTCAAGGCACCTCTGTTCTCTGAAGGAAATTATCCACTGCATTTGAGGAAAACTAAGTGTTGGATCATTTTTAGAGCCTACATACAGTTCTGTCACATAAAAACCAATTGCATGTTCATGTGGATGTTGTTACAGATAACTCCAGAGATGATTGGCCGGCGCAGACTCTTTCTCCTGTGGGCATGGGCACTGCTGATGGCAACCCTGTGTCCTCCTGTCCAGGCTAAGAGGGGTGGCACAGGCTGGGGGGGTAGGAGCATGGGTGCTAATAGAGCAGTGGGCGCTCGCTACCCCCCCATGCAAGGCCCAGGTTATGGGGGAGGGTACGGTGTTGGAGCCGTCCCCTCCTACAGCAAAAGCTCCTCCAACACAGGGCTTAAGATGGCAGGGGCAGCAGCTGCGGGGGTTGTGGGGGGGGCCGTGCTAAGCCATGGACTCAGTTCTATGGGACAGCCGCGATACGACTACGGAGGCTACGGCTATAATGGATATGACCGATACGGTGACTACCCCCCGGGGGCCCGGCATGGAGACATTGCCTATGACGTGGAGTTCCACAATGGGACTTCAGGAGACCACGTCAGAGGACGCTCCTCTGCCACCACCCTGCCCAACACCTTCACCATCATCACATCACTGGTCTGCTTCCTGCTGGAACAATGAATGGGGATAACCTGGAGAAAATATTATTTAATTTCTGTGAATGAATACATATTTATGGATGCTGTGTTAGTATTTAGTAATTCTTCATCTTCTGAGTAACTTTTGCACAGAGCTATTCATAGAAATGAAATATGTTGTATTAATCTATGAATACTTTCGTACTGAAACTTTGATTTTTATGCTGTCTGTGTGGCCTAATTTAAAGGTGGGACAAAGACGTAATTAAATGTGATAAAGTGATGTTCAGGTAGATGAATTACCACCATCAGTCCATCGTACCATAATCAACCAGTCTATGAGTAACAGCAACCTCTTCGAATTCTGTCATACAATGTGATTTTCTGTTTAGTGTGAGAGATGATGCAAATTCACTGCATATGTAAAGATTAGTCAGACATTACCAGAGAGATATATTGTATTAGATCAAAAGGCATTGCAGTTAATCCTAATTATGTCTGTCAATTACTCCAATATATTGTTAATAATATAGTTAGTGTGCATGCAACAGAATTTCTGTCATCTTGCCATTCATTTTTTTCATATCATAGCAGTGAACCAATGAGTTCAACCTACGCGTTTTAATAGAAGTGTTATAGTAATAGATAAGGTTACAACGCGGCCCTTGAGTAGAGAAGCTTGCCTCAGTGGAGACTCATTGAGTAGGTATTTACATATATTTGCAAATATGTATGCAGAAGAATTTCAAATAATAAGCCGTTACCCCAGAATGTGACTGTTTATCAGTGATTTTCTTTGCATGTTTGTTTTTCTATCATGGTGTGCAAAATAGCTTTTCAGACTATTGGCTCTCTGTTGTGTCAGTCTAAAAGCAACTGGATGTAAAGTAATTTGAGAACCTTTCAAAAATGGGATGAAAGTAAAACCTTAACTGTACAATGCAGGTAATGTGAATGATTAGCAACCAGATGTCAGAAGATGGGTGGATGGAAGGAACCAGCAAAACGGTATGTTTTTGGACTCTAGAAAGCAAACCAAGATGCCTGAAGGAAACCTCTGTAATACAGAGAAAACGTGCAGAACACAGACACACGCACACATACAGAGAGAGAGAGAGAGA
>JAODKF010000046.1:15275664-15302786 GCA_026779585.1 Mormyrus proboscirostris | reverse complement strand
TGGTCATTGAATGTCTCGTGTTCTTGTCCTGTCTGAATTAAAGATCCTCGTTTCCCCGTTCTGCTGCGCTGCGCTGCGCTGCGCTGCCTGCCTTTTGGGCTTACTTGCCCGCCTGCTCGCCCGCTCGCTTACTCGTCACTGCCCGAACGTGACAGTCGGTCTGTTTTTTTTTTTCTTCTTTCTTAAAATATTCTACCTTAAACATGATCTGAGCAAAATATTTAATACTCAAATTCTAATATGGTCATATATAATTTGGATATTGTTCAGCTGGATTCAAACCATAGAGACACAGGCAAGGAAAACCTGAAATAGGACAATGTTTCTTTACAAGACAAAATGATTGGTATACGTCGTAATCAGGGTGTCTTCACACTGTCAAGATTTGGAAGTCTTGCCTCTGCCTCAGCCCTCAGAAAGGCTCCCTCCTGTGCTGAAAGGTGGAGTTTTTGGGTCACATAGTAAGCAGTTAGGGTGTGGCGACAGACCTGGATAAGATAACTAAAGACCTGGTCAATCCCGCTTAGTGTCACAGAGCTCCGCAGTTTCCTGGGTCTCTCCTTGAAGTACTGGCAGTTTGTACCTAGCCTTTGTCCCATGGTTCTGTGGGCGGTGCATGATGCAATGGGAGCCAGCCATTTTGGAGCGGCCAAGACACTGGGGAAATTGCACCTCCGCTCTGATTAGCTTGGCTGCAGTCAGGACATTGAGCCGTCGGTCTACTGTTGTAGTGCATGCATGGCCCAGAAGGGACGAAGCCACCAGTCCAGGGCTCAGCTGCTGATGTATCAAGTGGAGGTGCCGATGGAGTGGGTCAGGGTGTATGTACTAGGGCCCTTTTCCCTGTAGTGACTCTGGGAATTCAGTTACCGCTGCTGGGAAGTTCATGGAGGAGTTCTGCTGTTTCGGTGTGCCAGAGGAGCTGCATGGTGAAGCACAGGTGTTTGCCCTATTGGTAAGAAAGGGAAATTACCCAAGCTGGACAGTTACTGGAGGGGACTGGGGGAGATGGTCTAGAACTTCTCTAATGTCATCTATTGCTGGAGTGGTGAATGTCTGAAGCTCTGCACAGCGATCGTCTAACGTCGGATCATCCCCTGGCCTGACCTGACCCCTCGGCAGCAGCAGAGGATGAAGATATCCCAGGGACTCTGGTGACTGTGCCATTATAACTGCAGCGGCAGCACGAGTCTCTGCAGCAGTTGTGAGGCTTTGTGGTGAATGTGGGGTCTCTGGGGTTGGCTGACTGATCAAGTGGGGGCAATGTGATACAGTGGGGCAAGGCACTGGAGACTGAAATTATTCACATGCCAGCATGCCTTGTGCCACATTTTCACTGTAAATAACTGTGAATAACATTGTAATGTTGTATTTATGTAATAGTAAGTGTCCTGTTGTGATGTAAGTGCAGAATGTAATGTTTTTACCGTGGTGTGCTTATGGTTGCAATAAGGTTACCCTGAGTGTGATTATTGTGTAAGGTGTTGGTTTTCTCTGTCTCAGGCATTATTAGGTATTTTAGTGTTGCGCTACAAGAACTGCTTGCTTTATAAAAGATCGGTCGCATATGTTAAACACGATCCAGCTCATTGATCCGGCTATAATACATGATGCATAGTCTTACAGATATGTGAAATACTGTAAGGGATTCGTATATGTGATAGTTTTGGAAACGTTATAATCAGAACCACAAAATAAATCAATTGAAGTAACATCTTCATTATAATCTGTCCATATACTGAGAAAATATATCCGTACAGTTAGTGTTTTGTTGTATCACCCAGCGTTCCTCTGAAATTGTGTACAGCATGACTCTTGCATGCATCTTGACGTCTCACATGAGGACTGCATCATCTTGCCTGCAGTTTCTAAAATGCCTGTTGTATAGAGGTGTGGCAATTTGTGTAATTGCACCATATTTGCAAATGCAATTGCACTTTGACTGATCTCTATGCGTCAGGCTAGTGGTCTGTCCGATATTTAACGCACATTCACTTCATAAAACTGTTTAAAATAATGGCTTCTTAATTGCGAACAACCATTTAAACATTCTCAATTGTTTCGCGACTATATATTAGCTATGAACAGAAACTAAATATGAGCAAAATGCAGCGTAAGTAATTTTAATTCATTTTCACATACTATATACCATGTTCATTTATGGCCAAAATAATGTAAATCTGCCATCCTTTACAAAACACTTTCTTCTAGCATCTTTTCGCTTACAACGCTTGCAAAAACAAACCAGTTTTGTACGTGCAAGGCTGTATTAAAAATACTGCTTTAGGTAACTACATTTCCCAGTATCCCTTTCAGTTTTTGCACTCCGGCCAATCAGGAGCTTGTGATTTTGGCGCTGATCAGAGACACAGGGCCTGAAGCAGGGAGCTTTTGTTACAGCTAGAGGGAGAGAGGGAGGCAGTAACGTTAAAATACATGGGAGCAAGATTTCTTTAAATTTCCACACCAACGTTAGGACAAAATACAAAAAACCCTCAAACGTTTCCATATAAAAAATACCGGCCATGGGAACTGAACGCTGACCGCGAATTAACCCTCTCTCTTTTTAATGAATAAATTGGAGTTGGCCAAAGAAGAGGCCTGTACTTTAGCGAGCTAGCTGGTGTTTTCCACGCTTTTGTTGTAGCTAGCTGTCTTAAAGTGTCGCATCGGGAGGCTCTCATATTGGCCGTTTGTTTAGAATGGAAGTCGCCGAAGGTATTGACATTTTCGTTTTACTCTGTCTCTTCCTCTTTCTCTTTCCCTCGTTACATTACGACAATCGCATCGCCGCATCCAAGCTTCGCTGTTTCAGTTGATGGGCTGAGTTTTTTTCCCCCTCTGACTGTAACGAGTGTTTGTGTAATCTGGCCAATTTGATTTAAAGGGACACGGGCAGCCATGTTGGTAAACTGGGCAGCTGTCTCCTTCGGCTGTCAGGCTGTTTCGGTCTTCCGCATTTCGGCCGGTTCTTTGGGGCTGCCGAACCGGTAATAGGGACGTTGATTGTAATGCGAGTATAAGCAGTACACGCTGTGTCTGTGTTAGAGTATGGTAGCGCCAGTTAGGACGGCCGTTTCGCACAGTTTGCGGTAGTTTTTGTGAGGCATCTTTCTAAATCGTCGCACTTTGAGCCTGACACGATGGAAAGTGTGAGTGCGTGTCTAGTAGTTTGCCTCATATGTGTGCTGTGTGTGTTTTAGTGACTTCCTGGTATATTGAAGTAACGTAACGCTGACACCAGTTTTCGTAAGAGAAATTCCCATAAATTTATATGCATAAACACTTGGTGTGTTTATGTAACTTTGGATTGGAATATGTCGAAATATCTTGAAGGAATCTTTCTTGTTATCATGACTGGCTGAGTGCTGTGTTCAGATGCTGCTTAATCAAGACAAGTGTTTATGCAAAAATCACGGGGATGCAGTAGAGTTTCAGCGCATATGAAGTCCCGTACAACGTTTACATATTGGCGTTGCATACCTGTTTATGCTGAAACTCACTGCATCTCCTTTGTTGAGATGTTTTTATTTCTTCTTTTACGCGTTCGAAACGTAGTACAAGAACATAATATTTGCCATCTGAAAATTTTGCCTTTTGTTAATGCGAGGGAATATATACCTACATATTTACACCTATATTTATATGCCATACTGCCCCTGTACTAGCAGACCGATTTAGAATATTAGGCAAAATTTGGAGAGAATTTGCACCATAGTTTATGTGAATAAAATGTGTCAGTGAAGTCCTTTGGTGAATTCTGGTATAACTGGATTTTGGTTGGCTTATTTCACCAATCTTAGCAGATAATTGTAAACCCTCATGAAATGTAGCGTGCCTGAAGCATCACCGGGTAGGAGTGTACTGATGCAGTGGCCCTCAGAGGTGGAGTTCGTACCCTAGGTTCTGGCAGTGCTCTTGCACAGGACAGTCCTCTCTCAGAGTCCATTGTGGCTGTGGGCTGAATGAGAGGATGCCCAGCATCCTAATTGCCTCCAGTCCAACAAAGCGCCGACAGTCTGCCTCACGCCTCCATTCATTTCTTCCGGAAGCGCCCTGTTAATCTGAAGAATGTGACAACGTCTAGGTCTAGTCTTGACATGGTTTTAATTATCTCTGGTAAAAAGACCACTTGTGCACATGCTGCGCTGGCCTCATGAGAGATTGCCTGGGTTTTTGTTTTTTTTTCTTTAAAAAAAAAAAAAAAAAAAAAAAAACAGTTTTTAACCCTGCCTGACATTTGTCGTTTCAGTAAAACTAAAGCAATTCAATTCAAATAAGGGAACATTACAAAAAATAATTGACTTAAATTTATATGCAGCCTGTGCCAAGGGATGCATAAAAGTGGAATGTTTTGTATGAAAAGCTGAGCACAGCACATAACCAAGTGAACATTAGTTCAAAACCCAAGATTGGTAGAAGCACGGTGTTACTGATATGCTGGAATCATGGACTCTCTTTTTTATGGGAGTTAGGATGTAACAAGTTATAGAGATGTTAATAAGTTTTGTTCTAAGAAATCTAAAACTGGGTCAGAAATTCACTACAGGTTTCATGTGGATGATAACCTGACACAGGGCTGATGCTGAATGAAGAGGTTTAATAGAAAGCAGTTGAATGTTCTTTATTGTGCATCAGTTACTCTTAACAAACCTGTCAGAACTGGAGCACATTTTTGCCAGGAACGATAGGGGGGGGGGGGGAAGGGCATTCCACTATGGAAAGCAAATTGGGGGGGCAAGCTATCCTTAAAGGACCCGTATTACAATAGCTGCCATATGTGCTTTCAAAAACTTGTTTTTCTAGGGGGAGGGATTGTTTTTTTGGAAGCTGGATTACTCTGGTTTAACAGTAGCCATAGACAGATGATGATGATGGTTGATGCAGTTCTTTCTTGGCTATCAACACTATCTGACTTTTTCCCCTCTGCATCTTCAGATAACTTTGCTCTGAATGTATACCATTTTCTGTAGTTTTTCCATAGTTAAGACTTTCATGCCTGGAGATAAAGCTCTGCTTGGATGTAGTACACCTATCTTTCATAAGAGATGTCTTACTTGCTGAATTATATTTGCAGAAATTAAGGGTGCTGTTTTGATAGTGAAAAGCTGTCTGTCAGGTATTGTTTGGTAAAATAACAGTGGTTGCACAGGTTTTTCTGTTACTCCAAAATAAGGTCCTGAAACCATAGTTGACAAACATTAAGCATAAAGATCCTGTGACCTCCCCAGATATCTATAGTAATATTTGCCTTCCTCAGCCTACGGCAATGGATATCAGACTTGGTCCTGAGAGAACATTTTGTTTGGCAGTTTTTGTTGCAGTAAAACAATTAGGCATTATTGCAGCTGATTAAGGTATTTGTTTTATTTTAAGAGCTGAAGTGTGTTTTAGTTTTTAAAGCCTTTTCCCCAGTAATGATCTTAATTATGATCCTTAATTAGTTACTGTGTGGTTTAACATACATCTGTAATGGCTGATTTTTAGCCAGATTTATTTGACCGGATATTTTTTCCAGTTAGAAGTCCACAAATAAAGAAAATCAATTTAAGGTAACAAGTACTTGAACTTTTAGTTACACTTTAGGGGGTGTTTCTTCAGGGGCTGAAGCTTTCCAATTCCTAGTTTTAATATCTAGATCCTCATTTTGTAATGGGCTGTTTGTTGGCTTTAGTTATATACGTTGGAGTCCTCTAAGCTGTTCCCAGAAGCACTAGATAATGGACATATATTTCAGTTTCAGAATTACTGTCAGCTATGTTTAACAATACTGACAGTTTGACAAACTACAGGTGCTTCTATCGGTGTTTTCAGGGTAACATGTGACTGGTATCTGAAGAATGAAAAGGCTGTAAATTTTACACACACACAGATTACATTAAATTTCTTTAGTAGTAAAGCTATTACATACTGTAAATAACGGTGCTTCTTCAGTGCTTCCAGTTTAACAGCTGGAAATAGTCTTGCAGCAATAAAGGAAAATCATTTTGCATAATTAAACCTGTGAATTAAACCTTTTTTTTCTACAAATCATTCATTTTGTAACGCATGAATGATTTGATTTGAAACATAAGATGAATTCTAAGAAAAATGTATGATGCTGAAGCTGTTTATATATGATATGGATATCTTCAAAAGTGTGTGCAATTTGTTTTGACAGATAGTCATTAAAAATCACAATATTGATATCAGTCTGAGGTGTCATTTTTGGCTGATATAGCCAGCCAGTATTTAAACCTCACATATTAGCAGTACCTGAGCTAAAGACATAGCTACTAAAATAATAGACATGTTTGCCTTAGACAGTCAGTCATATTTAATAGTGGAGGGCGAGGGATTTCATTGGCTCGCTCACCACTTAGACGCAGGGCTGCCACTTTCAATCTGAAGGAATAAGAGCCCCCGAGTCTCCAGTAATAGAATGTGCTGAGTGGGGTCATTGATTGCTTGGTCCAAAAATACAGGACAAATCACATTCCAGATTGGATCAAAATGGGGGATAGCATTTTATTTTACAATACGGGATGGGTGGCATCTCTACTACAAAAGATCTCAAAGTAGCAGCCTATAGCATGTTTTTAATTCATCCTTATGTCTGGCCAGCAGATCAATCTTTCCACAGATTAAAAAACAATGTACCGTCATTCCACCGCTAAGTCTCACTTCCAGCATCCTTCCCTGCTTGGCAAGTGGCTCACAGGTTAGCTGGTTGTGGGTATTGGAAAATTAGACTGTAATGTATTGCTTATCAGTATCGGTCAGAATGGGTCACCATTAGCAAGAAGCTGCTTTAAAAAGTTAATGTATGTCCTTAAGTATTAAGTATATTGAAAGTGTTTGTATAGCAATATCAGACAAAAATGTAACATTGTGCAACTGAATACCAGTTATGATGCTTCTGTTTATTATATCCAAATGTTGTTTTTGGGAGGTCAAATATATAACATAAGATACAATATCACACATTTAACTAAACCTCTATAGATGCAGCACGAACAGTTTGTTTTGCATCTTGCCACATGCTGCACACATGGTAAAATACGTCTGACGTCCGCTATGTCCGTTTTGGATGTCTGCCTAATTTTGCTATGGTTCTCATGGGATGTGAGTACAATTGGATATTGCTTGATAGGACATAAGTAGAGGGATGACCACTTAACCCAACATAAACAATTTACCTGAACATAAGTTTTTCTATACAATAAGCATGCCTGATTTTCACGCTTTGGCATGGCTCTGCCATCAGGGATATGGTAGAGCGTGTCGAACATGTGCTTCTTTGTCAGCTCAGCTTACGATGGCTTGCATGCAGCCTCAGCTCAGCTGTAAGAAGCGGCAGACACTCCTGTTCCACACAATCGCCAAATTGGTGAACCTTCTTTAGGTATTTTCCCTCCTGGATGCTTTGGCAGTAAAACATTCATTTTCGTCATTTTAATATTTTCATAATTCCCCCCTCCCTTGGTTGCATCCATCAAAATAATAGCACTTCTCGGAAATTTGAATATGATTTACTGTGCAACTTTAAAATATCAGGCTACGGTTTGAAAACATTTAACTGATTAAAAATCACAGGTGTGATTCTGATTTCACCTACAGCAGATTTCTTTGGTTCATGTTTCCCTCACCAGGCCCTGAAAGAAATAGGGAAAGTTAAGGATGCCGCAGCAGAACAATGGATTTCTCCTTCTCTTTCATGCAAGGGATCATGGGAAACACAATTCAACAACCACCTCAGCTCATTGACTCGGCCAACATTCGGCAGGAGGATACGTACGATGCCAGCAGCAACCTGGGCGAGAATGGAGGCCGTTCAACTTATGATTCAGCCCTGGAGTCTGGCTTTTGCTACCCTCCCTCAGCTCCTGAAGACCTGCCAGGTGTCACAAATGGCTACCTGCCTACAATGGGACTGTATGAGTCCCAGACCAAATATGGCATGTACTCGCAGTTCCCCAATGGCTCCGCTAATGGCTACAGTGCCATCCGTAACTATGGAGATCACTACCTTGTGCCAGGAGAAGGTATTGTACTGAGAGCCCCTGTTGTCCATGAGAAACCTCCACCGTCTTCCTCACCAGTCTCCCATCCACACCATCACCATCAACAGCAGAATCATCTTCAGAGTACTAACAGCCCCCTACCTTTGCATACACAGCATCACCCTCCTCCACCACATCTCATGCCTCATGTTGTGCCTCCACCTGTAGTCCTACCCAACTCCCCTCCAGCTCCCTCGCTATTGAACAGGACACCACCGCACCCCTTAGCTCCAGTGCCACCGCCATCCAACCTGTCCAAGAAGACTGGATCCCCTGAGATCAAACTGAAGATCATCAAGACGTACCATAATGGCCGGGAGCTGTTTGAGTCGGCCCTTTGTGGCGATCTGCTGCATGAGGTCCAAGCCGGCGAGACCTCTCGCCTCCGACATGAGCACAAGAAGGAAAAGAGGAAAAGGAATACCGGCTATCACAGCCAGAACACTGCAGAGCTGCAGAAGCCGGAGCAGCCTCAAGGTGTCTCCTCTGTTCACTTGGGGGAGTCAGTGTTGCGGGGACCCCAGCCGTGTGAACGGAGGGAGGAGATGGATGCACCCAGGAACTGCAAAGGCCCTGATGTGGAAGCAAGGGATCCGAAAGTGAGTGCAGGGTGATCTGTGAATTGGCATTTATCAGGAAGGCTTATTTTTTATTTGTCAATTAAAATTTGACCTGTAATCTTCAGGATATTCGTTTCAGCTTATTCCTCATGAGTTTAATGCGATTTATCTATTTTTCCCCTCCTGTCCCCTCCTTGATCATTTGGTTGATTAACTCAGCAGTACTTTTCTACGGTACCAGTTAGCACTGGTGGTTTTAAAGACCATGAGGTCGGGGACCTGGTATGGGCTAAGGTGGGGACGTACCCTTGGTGGCCTTGTATGGTGTCCCGCGACCCTCAATCCAAAGTTCATACCCGGATAAACACCAGAGGTAAGTCCACCTTCCACCTGTCGCAGAAGGTCACAGATGGGCCCTGGGTTCCTGTTTTTCTCTGACCCACATCTGACCTGGTTCACAGGTCACCAGGAATACCACGTCCAGTTCTTTGGCAGCGTGCCGGAGAGGGCATGGATCCATGAGAAGAGGGTGGTGGTGTACCAGGGTCAGCATCAATTTGAGGAGCTGCAGGCGGAGACCCTGCGAAGAACCTCCAATCCTGTTGAAAGGCACAAGGTACTAGTTCGGCTTTTCAGGCTCTTCAGGTCCTTAAGCTTCCTGTTTGTTCCACTCTTATGGCCAATATCCAATCACTATTTATTTATTTACCAGATGCTTTTATCCAAAATGACATGCAGTCAAAAGCAAGGTCAAACAGTCCCTGGAGTGCCTGGGGCTAAAGGGTTTTGCTCGATGGCCCAACAGTGAAATCACTCTGTCGACTCAGGGGTTTGAACTCGCAACCTTCTGGTCACCGGCTTTGTGTTTTAACCTGCTGAGTAAACGCTTGGAGCCAGTGTGTGGCTCAGTGGGCTGAGCCTCCGTGCCTGTGATGAGAAGGTTGCGGCACGTCTGTGGGCCCTTGACTCCCAGCTCCCTGGGCATGGCAACAGGTGGCTGCCCTTCACAGCCATGCTTGCCATTATGGAGAACAAGATGGGGAAGGTGAAAAGGGAATTTCCCCATGGGGATCAATAAAGTATCAATTATTGTTATGCTTATTCTTCTCATTATTATTATTATTATTATTATTATTATTATTATTGAATCTGGGTCTTTTTCCACTACACTGCTATCATAAATCAGTCAAGCTGTTCATCTTAATTGAATCAAATGGTATTAGTATGAGACGCATCATGTTGATTATCATGGAATGTAATCATTCCTGTATATTGTACATTGTCGATGATGGTGAATAATGCTTTTGGTAAACTTTTGAGCTCTTCTGAACTTACTGGACATCAAGGCTTTTGGAGTTGCTCACACGTCAGTTTGCTGTGGTCTCTGCAGCTGTTGAAGCCCATTCCTCAAAGGGAGCGTGTTCAGTGGGAAGTGGGCGTCGGCCACGCGGAGGACGCCTTTCTGATGACACGGGAGGAGCGCATAGAGAATTATACATTCATATATGTGGATGAGGTGCCCAGTGCCTCCCCACCTCGGGCCGCCAAGGTGGGAAAGAAGGTGCGGCGATCCCGCGGCAGTGGGCGGGAGGACAGCTCTGGCTCCCCAGAAGGAGAGCAGCGTTCAACCAGGCAGCAGCCCCGCCGGCAGTCCAGCCAGAGCAGTACCAAGGGGCCCGAGGAAGATGAAGATGAGGAGGAGGGGGGGGATGAGCAGAACCGCCAGTTTCCGGTCCCCGATGAACCCACGGAAGCCCACCAGCAGTCTCCTCCAGTGAAGACGGCCTGGAAGACGGCGGCTGCACGCAAGCTGCTCCCTCTTTCTGTTACAATGAAGAAGCTCAATGTGGAGATGATAAAGTGTGAGTGGCCCTCGTCCAGGGAGCAGGCCCTGTCACCGAGGAGAATGGAAGTGGAAGGCTGGCAGGTATGTGCGATAGCTTTGGCCGACTCCATCGTCCTGTTCAGTCTCTTCCACACCCTGGGCTGCATTTTCTTGTGTTTGTCGGTATGCTTGTATGTGAATGTGGTGCAAACCGGCAAAGTCTGAAATGTCGAGTGTGGGGATTCTTAATGATTTCGCCCTGCAGGACCGTGGCGGTAAACCAGAGCTGAGCTCCAGAGAGCAGGAGCGACTGTTCGGCTCCGTCGGCCGGAGGAGCGAGTCCAGCCTTATGCAGCACACGCTGATCGAGGCCCCTGCAGGTAGCGGCAAAGCGCTGTGGCTTTCCTGAGAAAGGCCCCCAAGGCAGAGCGCGGTGCACTGAGAGTCTGCCTTCCACAGGGCCACTGGAGCGCAAGCAGCAGCGCAGATCGGTGCGGAGCCGCTCAGAGTCTGAGAAAGGTGCAGATCCCGTCCCAAAGAAGAAACTGAAGAAGGAGCAGGTACGGGGGTTTCTGGCCCATGTGTCGCCTGTTTCCTGGGCCATATGCTGCAGTAAATGAATCCAGGTTGTGGTCTTTTGGTACCATACATTGGCTCTGCCCAACGGGCAGAAAAGTTTAGAAAATTTCCACTTTTACCTGATATTCTTGTCATCTCTCTGCAGTCAGAAATGGTTCCACAAACAGCTTTGAGGACTGGGTCTCAAAAAGGTATTTGGGTCTTAGCCTCAGTCTCTCTCCGTGCATAATGTATTTTAGTGGGATTCTTGTGTTCTAACGATTTTACGGTTATTCTCATAAGGATCTTCATTTGCTGCATATTCAACAGTAACATCACAAATTTTTTTAAACCGGGACTGAAAATTGGAGGCATTATTGTCAGTCATGTATGAAGGACCTTTCAGGAAGTACTGCTGTAATATGCTTTGAGATGTACAAGAGTGTGTCTCCTCTCTTCAACAGGGGCCAGCGAGATCTCTGACTCCTGCAAGCCCTTGAAGAAGCGGAGTCGGGCCTCCACCGACATGGAAACGACCAGTTCCCAGTACCGCGACACTTCTGACTCTGACTCAAGGGGCCTCAGCGACCCACAGGTATGTTTGAAACTGGTAGTGGTCCTCTTTCTTTTTTTTTTTTTTTATAATTTTATTTTAGGACATCCATCTGTTTCTTTGACAAGTTTCTTGCCTGCTTTTGGCTTAACCAATAAATAAATAAATGTAAACATGGCAAATATTGTTTATAGATATTGTTGACCACCATAAAGCATATGGATGGCTTAAGGGGCTCCACCATTCATAGGTGCTCTTCGGGAAGGGTGCGGACAGTCCCATGGCCGCATACGCCTCAGACACGCAGTCGGTGGACTCCAGCCTGTCCCGGCAAGGTGGTGTTGCCTCCAAGAAGGACACGGTCTGTCAGGTAGGTTCCTGGCCGCCTGCTCGTAAAGGGCAGATGGTTCCCAGGTGACCATGCATGTGCCTGTGTGCCTTGGCAGGTCTGTGAGAGCTATGGGGATGCCTTGGTGAGCTGTGAAGGTGAGTGCTGCCGGCTCTTCCATCTGGAGTGCCTGGGCCTAACGTCCCGACCAGAAGGGAGGTTCACCTGCCCGGAGTGCACCAACGGTGAGCAGCATGCAAGTATTGTGATGATATTAGAACTGGTATTCTGACAGTTGCATATAGATTTATTGTGTAGTACTTTACACTCACTGTAGTTGGCTTTATCTTCCTTCAGCATCTGATTATGAGTATGGAAGAATGGAGATGCTGTGTCTCACTCCTTTTCATATCTGACGACCCGCAGGCACCCACAACTGTTTTTCCTGCAAGGACCCTGGTGGTGACATGATGCAATGCCTGGTCAGTGGCTGTGGCCGCTTCTACCACGAGGCTTGTGCCCGCAAGCACCCTGGCACCTCCATTGAGCCCAGAGGCCTCTCCTGTCCTCAGCACTGCTGTGCTACCTGCTGTCTGGAGAGAGACATGCAGAAAGCCAGCAAAGGTACCATCTTTCCCAGTAGATAATCTACCTGTTTAACTGTATTCCCTGGGCTGGGAATATAATGTTCACGGAAAATCTTAGGGCGTTTTACTTAATTCAGTAAAAATATTGCAAATTTATTTGCTTTATAACAAAAATCATTACTTTTATGTATTCCTTTACAAAGAAATATCACAGTAGAAAAAAGCAGCATTTTTTAAACATTAATTTCAAATAGTAATAAATTTAAACTCAAAGTTCTTAAATTAGTTGTTGTTCTGAGTTTATTGACAAGCAGTCTCATTGGTTGCTTTTTAATTAGTAACACCTTTGAAATAACATAAAACACCAAAGATCTGTGTTTAGTATCTTTTTGGGAGCCAATGACTACACTTGCAATTAATTGCGAAATGGCAAGAACAGAACCGAATGAGTTAGTCAAAAAAATGATACTTAAGAAAATATCTGTGCAAGATGTGTTTTTCAATGGACTTTGGTTATGAAACCAATGAATTTGTAAAAATTTTACAGAATTAAGCAAGCGTCCCTAGACTTTCTGTGAGCGCTGTTTATATGGTTTTGGGATGGGTCCACTACCACTGCTGCATACACTTATCTTGCTCTGACGGACCTCTTTCGAACGTTGCAGAAAAACTGTATGCGAGGTCTGGGAATGATCAACTATTGAGACAAATCGCACCAAATTGAAGCTGTATTGCATAATGATAGTAAAGAGTAGGGTAGATTTGATCTTCTTAGTGCGGTAACTCAAAAACTATTTCATGCGTGGTCTCGACACTTTGCAGATACATTAATTTTCTAATTTTGTGACAAATCGCACCAAAATTGATGCATCACTGCTTAGTGGCAGCAAAAGGAAGAAAACACTTGATCTTGTGAATGTTAATGCCACGTCACAAAAACATATGGATGTAGGTTTCGTTTCGAGACAAATTGCACCAAAATTGAAGCCGTAGTGCTAGATGGCAGCAAAGGAAGGAAAGGGTGACTGCACTTTATCTTGTGAACACAGTAGCTCTACAAGTATTTAATGGATGTTTTGCGAACTTCTCAGGAACATTGCATTTCTGATGATCTGGAGACAAAGTAGACCAAAATTGAAGCAGCACCACATAGTGGTGGCACATGAAGGAAGTGCCACAGACACTGATGTAGTGAACCTGATTACATTTATACAAGTCACACAACGTTGGGCTTTTAATAAAGATTGTGGAGAAGTAGGGAGAGTTTGCAAGGGGGCAAGAGATTCTAGAGGTTGGGAAGTGTGTGGGGAGTGGGGATTAGATGGGCTGAGGGGTGCCGGAGCCATCAGAGGACACATTGTTTTATTTGTTCCGACACCATCTAGTGTCTGACATCTGAAACTGATTTGGCTCTTGTGCCCAGGCTTTTGTACCTTTTCATACCTGACGTGAGTTGAGACGGTATGTGCATTTTGAAACACTGACAGTAACTGTTGGCTGGTTTGTTTCTTTCTGGCAGGTCGCATGATGAGGTGTTTGCGCTGTCCCATAGCCTATCACACGGGAGATGGCTGCATAGCTGCTGGCAGTGTGATGATCACGCCCCATGTTATCGTGTGTAGCAGCCATTCCAGCTCCAAACGGAATGGACACTTAACCTCATCAGTAAATGTAGGCTGGTGTTTCGTCTGTGCCCGAGGTAGGCTTGACTTCTCTCGGAATCTAAGTCATCCCTGTGGAATGGAGTTGTCATGACGATGGTGGTGGTGATGATCTTACGATACCTGCCTGCGAGATGCTAGGCTGTCAGGGGCTCAGGAGGCTCGTGTGTCATCAGTGGGCTTTGGCTTAAGAAGTAACCCTTAATTTGCAGCACGCAAGACTTCGTTTGACCTAATTGGCTTCACTGTGCTGTGATCTCTTGTGTTGTGAATACGTCGGTCAGTTACTTATGCGACATGCCTCAGAAGACGCCTCATGCTTCGACTCCTGTAGCGGCACATGCTCTCTACCTTCTCAGCTTCTTTAAACGGGTAGGAGTGTCACAGCACATGCTTATTTTTATTCCAGCCGCGATCCTAATTGCTTCATCTTTGCACAGACATCTGCATTAATTGCACAGGTTAGATCCTGTTATCAGGCTTCCTTAGTGGAAGACTATCATTTTACAGTTAAATCCATTGTGAATCGATTACACAAAAGGCATGAATAGTCATTTTCGAAACATCTTCCTTAACATTTTTGTGAAACTAAATGTTGTTCAGTGGCTCAGGTTGACCATGTAATCAGAGATTTCATACCATGATAAACAAGCATATCCTTTTATGGGGTGTTTACATATTTTTGTGAAAAACCAAAAAGCTTTTAGAGCTCATCTGGACCATCACAGTTTACAGCCTGCCAAAAACTGAGATGCTGTGGCACTAAAACACGCCCACCTGATACAACAATTTTCTGCCTGCTTGAGCCCCTGACTTGTGCTTGTTCAGTGTCAGTCAGGATCTCCTCTCGATTTCATAATCAAATCAACCTTAATCAATTGATCTTTTCAAAGTAAAAACTGACAGTGAGTATCATTATTCTTTTATTTAGACCTTTGTAAGATGATTCACATGCTCTTTTCTGTTACAATGTTTCACTGATTTAATGTGTGGATCAGTTTCAGGGTTCAAAAAGTGTATCTCTGTTTTTTTTGTTTGGTAACATTCCTTTGTTTACACAAAATGAATTATTTCAGCAGTGACTTTGGAAATGTGGACATTTTTAATCTTTGTATTAACTCAATCTCTGATTCACAATCATGTTTACATGTTTATGTAACTAATCTGATGTGAGTGTTTAATGTGCTTAATAACGACTTTTTATTTATCTGTTTATTTATAAATTACAAACTATACAGGTAGTGGACAAAAAAATGGAAACTCCGTATTACTAAGTTTTACAGCTTTCTCTGCCTCTCTGTTGGCATGGATACAATACCATACCAAAGCCTAATATTAGGTGCTTCCATAAGTAGCTTTGTTGCTATCATGGAATCAGCGACTTTCAGAGCTGTTTCTCTAATTCTGCGGGTGTTGTGTCTGGTCACTGAAGAGATCTGGGAATGGGTTGCTTCAAACCTGGAGCAGTGTGGCACGTTTTTTTGGTACCTTTTCTTGCACTATTCTATTTTCTTTTGCCAATTGACTGAGATTCATTCTACCCTATTGCTCTCCTCCAATAATCTGGGCCCTGTCTGCTTTGGCAGCACTGAACTCATGGTCATGGTTATGCTTATGGTGCCAGACTGACTGAGTTCTCTCTGGACAGTTTTCTTTATTAATCGATAACCCAAAATGAAGCTTTCATCTTTTTCTTGAAGTTCTGTCTGCTATCATATGTTTCTTTGCGACTTATACCCAAAGTTACCTCATGTTAGACCATCAATATTTGCACCAGGCCACAGGCGTGCTGTGCGATTTTGAAACGGTTCTGTATTTTGGCTGTTTTTTTGCCCACTACATGTAGGTAATGTAATTTGAATATAGAAAATGAGTCAAAGAATTGTTGAATAGTCTGTCGTTTTAAAGTACTGTCAGTTTTATTGTTGTTCTTCTGTTTCCTAACATTTTCCATGTTTTAATGTTTGTCTTGTTTTCTGGAATCATGGGTAGTTTCCGCTGGCTCATTGCTCTTCCTGTTTGTCTCATATGTAGGGCTGTTAGTGCAGGACCATACTGACAACATATTAAGTTCTTATGCGTATAAGTCGCACTACCTTCTGACTGAATCAAATCGCGCTGAGTTGATGAAATTACCTATGATTCCTTCTTCTTCGTCAGCTACCAAAAAGAATATTGGGAAAGGTAACAGAAATGTTTCTTCCATTTCTCCTTGCTGTGTGTCCTGTCCGTCCCATTGTTTTCTCCATGCGTTTCGGCTGCCGTCGGGCGGGTCGCTTCAGCCTGGGGATGCTGCTTTTCTCTTACTGCAATGCGGGGCTGTCACCATTGGCGAGTCTGTCATACAGGTGGAAAGTGGATTTGGCACGACGTTGTCGCGTTTGGCCTGTCCTGCCTCCGCTCTGCTCCTCGTACCAAGGCCGTGGCAGTGCCAGTGGCCCCAAAGCTGATTGGTGAAAAGTTACCCCCCCACCCCGTGCATTCACACTCGCGCCCCCGTGTGCCCTGCCTCCGCATTGCCGTAAAGCCCTCGGCCTGCTGAGAAAAGCATTGGCTGTGGGGGTCACCTGGGTGTTTTGAGACCTGTTTGACCGGCGCTGCTTTTAGGGTCCCCGTTTTGAAATTTCATTCTCGTTTCGTTCATCGCTTGTCTTGCGGGGTGGGGGCTTTCTGACTGCGCCTTTGTGAAGCCATATTACACTCTTTTAGGTGGGTGTGATTGTCACTTTTAAAATAACATCTTCAAATCTGGTAGTTAAACAGTATTCAAGATTTTGTGTATATGAACATGAAATTTATGAAACGTTTTTAATATTTAAATATAATTTATAGCATATAAATATGTAATGGTAATTCTGAAGCTTTTTTTTGAAGCTCAATTTTTGAACATTTTGGTTTAGAAGATTTTGGTTCTCCAAGCTCTCGCTTGCAGTCATATACTGTACAGAAACGTAGGGGGAGAGAGGGAAAGCTGCATGTCTGTCTGGTGCCTCTCTTCTGCGTCTTCTCACTTTCCCTTCGCCCCTGTTTATGTGCCGTTGTGTCCTAAGCCTTTCCGCAGCTGCTTCATGGAGGTTTCTTATTGGCCTAGGGGCCTCGGGTGTCAGTGCCCGGAACTTTCTGGAATGCTGACTGAGCATTTTAATTCACATGGCAGAACTGACTCGGTATTGAATAGAAGGCAAAAGTGCACTTTAGAAGCTCGAAGCAGCTTCATTGGCATTTACACAATTTTTATTATCCTGGCCCATCATAATATGTTATACCTCCCGGCCAATGAGATCACTGTGACTCGGTGTGTGCATACATGCTGGGACATGGTGTAAAACTCATGGAGTGCTGCTTGGGATGAGGTTTAGCAGATGGCGTGCTCTGTGGCTGCGATGCAGACCCGCACGCCGTGACCACCGCCTCCCATGTCCCTATGAAGGGGGAAGACTGCTGTGCTGCGAGTCGTGCCCTGCCTCCTTCCACCCTGAGTGCCTGAGCATTGAGATGCCGGAGGGGGCCTGGCGCTGCGGCGAGTGCAGGGCGGGGAAGAGGCCGCATTACAAGCAGATCGTCTGGGTCAAGTTGGGCAGTTACAGGTGAGGGCTGCAGGCACACCTCTATGTGCCACATGAGTCACGTCTAGTGCCAGTTGCCGTACTGCTCTTCCTGCTGTGGGGAGCATGGCTTGTTAGGGATCCGTGGCCATGTCCATGGGTCATGGGTTCGAATCCCATAACTGGCAAAGTTATCAGCTCTGACTGGTTCTGAACTCTCCTCATCACGTTTGTGTCACTTTGGGCAAAAGCATCTGATAAATAACATACTTTCTCCTTCTGTAGTGTTTTATGGGTGAGCTGCTAGGGATTTCAACAGTGCTTATCCTGAGTAATCGGTACAGCTTCTTAGGCTGAAACGTGTCCCATTCGGTTGTCCATCCCTACATTTGTTCCCATTGAGGGTCATGGTGTTTATTCTATTGTAAAGCAAAACAAGCAGCCTTCTCTGTTACAGCCAGATACCCTAAGCCAGGCTCTTGTCATATCGCAGGGCCGATTTATTTAAACTTAATTGTCACTGACTTTTACTTTCCTCTAGTGTTTGCGTTTCCTTGGGTAAATTCTAGTGTTGAGAATAAAATGTGACGATGTTCATGCGGATTCGGAGACTGCCGACCTACTGGTGCTGCTGTTCGTGTCTCTCCTATTCTTACCTGCCTCTCTGACTCTGTCACCCAGGTGGTGGCCTGCAGAAATCTGTAACCCCCGCCTTGTCCCTTTCAACATTCAAACACTGAAGCATGACATTGGTGAGTTCCCCGTCTTTTTCTTCGGGTCCCATGACTACTACTGGATTGGAAGGGGCCGCGTCTTCCCCTACGTGGAGAGCGACAAGAACTTTGCAGAGGGCCAAATGGGCATTAGCAAGACATTCAAAAAAGGTAAGAGACGAGCGTACCTTCCCCCCCCCCCACCCCCCGTGAGGCCCACAGGAGGTCTGCCGGCTTGCCCGCGAAGGTGTCTTTGGTGCTGGCGTAGCTGCTCGTGCAATTCCACGTCGTCTCATGACGCCGTCCCCACTGCAGCCCTTGAGGAGGCAGCCAAGCGCTTCCAGGAGCTGAAGGCACAGAGGGAGAGCCGGGAGGCCCTGGAGCAGGAGCGCAACTCCCGCAGACCCCCGCCCTACAAGTTCATCAAGGTGAGGCCCTGCTTGCTAGTCTGCAGAGGGGACCCACCAAGATGGAAATGGACCTATTTGGTTCAGCTCGGTACTCTGGAGATGCTACCTAGGCTTGTATGTATCTCATGGATTGTTTATCACTTAAGCAAAAGAACTAGCCATCTTAAATTATACTGTAAATTGAGCGTCATGCTAAAAAGCAGCCACGATGAAGCAGACTGGCCAGTTTTGTTAGGGTCAGCTTGTCCTGGGCCCGCTAATACGCGTTGTATTCTCTCACAGTCCAACAAGCCTGTGGGAAAGGTGCAGGTGCACATAGCGGACCTGTCAGAGATCCCGCGCTGCAACTGCAAGCCGACGGATGAGAACCCCTGCGGCCTGGACTCTCAGTGCCTCAATCGCATGCTGCAGTATGAGTGCCACCCGCAGGTGTGCCCTGCGGGCGAGCGCTGCCACAACCAGAGCTTCTCCCGCCGCCTCTACCCCGAGACAGAGGTCATCAAGACCGAGGGCCGGGGCTGGGGCCTCAAGACCAAGCAGGACCTGAAGAAGGTGAGTCTGCAGTCCGGGTGCCCTGTTCCCATGAATCCCACGCACTCATAAGACGGTACGAACTATTTTAGCGGGTCACATATGACCAGACTGTGGGGCGTTTTGCAATTTTCTCTACACTTCATCATTCCACAGGGGGATTTTGTGTTGGAGTATGTGGGTGAGCTGATCGACTCGGAGGAATGCAGACTGCGAATAAAGCGTGCACATGAAAACCACGTGACCAACTTCTATATGCTGACCCTAACCAAGGTACTATCTTATGCAGGGAAGCTGCATGCCGTCTGCTTAGTCATTTGCACGCATGTGCGCCATCAAATCCCTCGCACTTATCGTTAGTGAGCTTAGATGTTTACTAAGGGGTTTTCAAATTTCACGTAATGCCTTTATGTAAGAACAGTGGTGAATTATCTGAATACTGCAGCCGTTGAGTGATGTGACTCCTTTGGCCCGACAGGACCGCGTGATTGACGCCGGGCCCAAAGGGAACTTTTCTCGCTTCATGAACCACAGCTGCAGTCCCAACTGCGAGACGCAGAAGTGGACGGTGAATGGGGACGTGCGGATTGGGCTATTTGCCCTGTGTGACATCAAGGCTGGTGAGAATCACACTTTTTCCTCTTTTTTTTTTTTTTTTTTTTTAAAACTTTAAATGTATTTTTCTTTGGCACTAATGTTTTTCAGACACTGACACACTTCAAGGTTTGAGATGCTAGAACATTGACAAAAAAAAATTCCATTGATAATGCCCCCTTGTGGTCAGTCTTAGGAAGATGATTAGTTTAACACATTTGTTGCAGAGACTGAACTAACCTTCAACTACAACTTGGACTGCTTGGGCAATGGGCGAACATCCTGCCACTGTGGAGCCCAGAACTGCAGTGGCTTTCTAGGGGTGCGACCCAAGGTATGAGTCCTGCCACACTGGCCAGCAAAGCGGGGAAGGGGCACGCAGTCTCTACTCCTGCAGATTAAAAATATTGCTTTTCCACTGCCAACAAGAACCCAAGCCATACCCGAACCATACTGTGAACTGGCGATTTCCCATTATAAAATATGTTAGCCATTATATGCTAATGTGGCCCCGCTTACGTAGCAGGGCTGAAAGTGTGACCAGACTGAACTGGTTACATCAGCACCATCTAATGGGTCAAAATGTAGTGTGATGCATTAATGCGTTCTCAATGACTCGGAACTTGAAAATTTCCAACCTCCTAAAAAAAAAAAAAACCGTACTACAGAACCGCCAAAACAGAATTGATTTATAACGCAAATTTACACAAGCAAATGCTACTTCCATTTGATTCTCACAGACATGCTAGCAGAAATTAGCACTTCATAAATCATGATGTACACAATGCGAAAAGTAAATAAGTATCTCTTCAATTTTACGTCACTGTCGCTCTCCAGTCCTGGCAATGCCTTTACTGAGATCCTTCTGCAGTGCACTAGCGGTACAGCTCGGGTCTGGGTCGCTTCATGTATGCCAGCGGAAAAACACCATCAGATACAGATGTAACTGCTTCACTCTTGACTTGATGGTGGTGGTGTCACCCTGGTTGTCCCCCGACCCCTCAGAGCGCGGTGGTAATGGAGAAGGAGGAGAAGGCCCGCAACGCCAAGCTGAAGCCCAAGAAGCGGAAGCTGAAGCCAGAGAGTAAGCAGATACATGAATACTTTTGCTTCTGCTGCGGAGAGGGTGGCGAGCTGGTCATGTGCGATAAGAAGGACTGCCCCAAGGCATACCACCTGCTGTGTCTGAACTTGACCAAGCCGCCGTTCGGTGAGTACCCTTATCCTAAGCCCTATGCGGCTCACAGGTGCCGGTTGGCTTCCTCTGACGGTTTTGTTTCCCACTGCAGGTCGCTGGGAGTGCCCATGGCACCAGTGCAGTGTGTGCCCGCAAGCTGCCTCGTCCTTCTGCCACTTCTGTCCCAGCTCCTTCTGTAAAGACCATGAGCAAGGCATGCTGGTGCCCTCCGCCCTGGATGGACGTCCCTGTTGCTCCGCCCACGACCCCCAGAGCCCCCTGGAGCCCCGGTCAGCAGACCTCGGCCGAGTCGAGGTTAAAGAGGAGCCTCCGGAACTGGGCGAGTGAGGGTCCCCCTCACTGTTCACCTGCAGAACTGTGGAGGCCAGGCAGAAATAAGGCATCATTTTCGTATAAGTGGTGGAGCGTAAGCGCTGAAACTCGCAGTGAGGAAGGCGACGAAATACGTGACTCGGGGTAGACTGGCGTGTTAGACTCAGCCTTGGCGTGCAGGTCGTTAAAGAGGCGGGAACGATTAGGAATGTGTGGCAGCTCTGATCCTCTGGCAGAGCACATTTACACATTTCGAATGACTTTTTTTTTGTTTTATTACAGAGAAAAGCCAGGTGTCATATGTTAAATACTTTTTAAATAGAAGTCTGCTTCATGTTTTAGGCCTTGATACCGTTTCCATTCCACTACCTTACTGTGAATCATGGGAGTGCTTGCGGGTCACATGAGCTGGTCCGGGCAGCCCGACGCCTGCCGGACCGTGAGGGAGGCCCCACGTCGAATACGCTCCTCTCGTAGACACTCAGAGGGCACTTCAGGAGCATCCTGCCGCAGAAGCAGCTTTGGGAGGGAAGAGACGGCAAACACATTTGGGGACTGGGGCATAAGAAAAGAAAATGCTGTGCAATCTAAGGAAAAGAAACACTACATTTCACAATCATGGCTGGGCTTTACTGTTTCAAGGTTCTTTGAGAGACTGCTCTCAGTGTCCGGCATATTTGTTTACCATGGGGTTATTTTGATATATTTATAGATGAAACAGTATTTATTTATGTTTACACTTGCTTCCTGTCAGTCTTTCAGTTACAGGAGATGCACCACAATCTGTTTGTTTAGGTGAATGGTTTTACAGTGTGTGTGACCTTTTTAAAAATCGCTTTTCAGGTGAATTATGTTCACATATTGCATGTCGTGCTAATAATTGTCCCGTCATGAAGTCAGCTTGAAGTTTGCCAAATTGAAATCCATGTAGTATTTGTCCCTATTGGAAAAAAAGCCCCTTGAGGTATTATGAAATGGGTCCGTCATGGATAACTGGAGCATAAGAAGCATCTAAAATGATTCCCTTTCCTGCTCCATACATTCGTTGGTTTGATGAACCCTACAACCATGACATTACAGATGACCGTGGTAATCTTGGGTCAGAATGTTATATGACTTTTCTGAGCTCATATTCTGACAGTGGAAATTCATACTTCTGATCTCTTGCTAATATTTCCCTCATATATGTCTTATAGATGGGTAGAAGTAAAACAAGAATTTCCAGGAACTGAAGTAGCTTTTTGTCTGTTTATTTTTTCTTTCCAGCAACGATTACTGCGGGATTTGCACATTTTACCTCCAGACAACCTCATTGCATAGCTATCAAAGGACTCTCTTTAATTCTGTAGGAAAAACTTAGAGCAGTGATGCACTGATACAGCCCCTTATGCTATCTTGAGTTGACAAATATTTTACTATCTCTCTCCCCCAACCAGCGGAATCCAACTGCACAGTCGTCAAATTCTTGAATGTCGAATTGGACAGGATTTAAAAGTTCACCAGAATATATCCCTTAATGCTACATTTTGCAGTACCAAACGTTAGAATATATCTTGAAAACTTTGCCCTTAGGCGCTAATACACTGCCCTTCTGTGTATAGTGATAATTTCATACTGCTAGATTAGTTCACTCAGATTAACTGCTTACCCAAATACAGCAAAAAGCACCATCTCCATTCAAAGTGTTAATATGAGATTTTGATGCATTGTGATGCCTTTGCTATGTCCCGTGTGTAGAGTATGTTACCCGATGTTGTACATTGTTTTTTATTATTTTCCCCAGTGTCATATTTGTGTCTATCTATGCCTTGAAATCTTTTTAATCAAACGCATGTCAAATATTTTTGTCTTTTTTTTTCCTCCCATAATCACAATGTTTAGTTGTTTAGCGCATAATATTGAAAAATGTATTGGCTCACACCCTTTTGTATCTGTTTTTTAGATGCAGTATTTTTAAAACACTAATAGAAAGATGACTTTCTCGATTAACCAAAACTTAAAAAAAAAAGATGTTTTTTCACAAGCCTTATCTTTTGTGTGTGTGTGTGTGTGTGTGTGTGTGTGTGTGTGTGTGTGTGTGTGTGTGTGTGTGGCCGCTGAAGTAAGTACTCTTTCTGGGTGAGATGTTCACCTTGCCTTTTTAAATGCCTGTATTATGATAGCGGTGGAACATTAAGGTGAAACTGTGGTCTTGGATGTGTTCATCTTCTGTGTGAATGCGTTGGCACTTTTTAAATTTCTTTTTCATTCAACTGTATCTGACACCCCACCGGCCCCTTTCCCTGATACATGAGTGAGCATTTATGTTTAATACCACAATCATATGAATCATTTTGGGAAACCTTTTTCTATCCTATCATTGAAATGTTTCTGAAAATGCTTGTAGGAAACAGGTCCAGCAGTTTTACAGTGGTTGCTGTAACATTTTTATGTAAAGTCACTTTACTCGTTAGGATGTTAGATTTTTTTTTTTTAATTCATGTTTACTTGAATTTTTGTTTATTGTGCCTCTTATTTAGCAGTGTAATGTACTACAGTAAATGTGAAATTAATGTCAATTAGTGTAATTATTTTATTGGTGTTACATATGGGGGGTAACCAGATGTGGTTTCAAATCCTGGAAATCCAGAGGTGTCTTTTATAACAGTTTGTTTTTCTTACATTCAAAAATCATAAGACATTGAAGTTTATCCATTGTATGTCTTTACTTTCTATTTTTGTATATTTTTATTTATAAAATTGTAATGCTTTCTGACCTATTTTTACACATAAAATAGTGTGAATGCACATTAACTTAGTCTAAACACATCCTTCGTTGGTTCTATATTTTAAATGCACACACGCATTCACGTGGATTGTAAACGGCACTTTCATCATCTGGCCGGAGTGAACCGTGATGAACCACTCCATGTCCTACGTGCTGCATTGTATTTTAAAGTCCATCACAGATCAGCTTTCTGTAAATGTCAAATGTATATTCTTTGAAAACATTAAAGAAATGTTTATACCTGTATCCTGTGTTGCTGGGTAGGATTTATTTATTGTTGCATAGGATTTATTCTTTTCTAAAGGGTTCTGAAGAAAATGCTTAATATCCATGCATATTACATTGTTTAAGACTGGACAGGAACAGTCCAAACGCAATGCACACGCACAAAGGATTTTGCCCGTACTGACTGGGTGGCTCCGTGTGATCGTAACCTTTTCAACTTTGTCAGATTATGTGTAATCTTGCTACTGTTTACAAATTCTGAGGACTTGATTTTAATTATACTCGGAATATTTTGGAAAATATTTGGAATACTGGCTGATGAGACTAATATTAAACTTCGACAACTAGTACGTAGTGAAACATCCCTAGAACGTCTGCTAGGGAACAGTTTATCTATTGGTGTTATATTGCACATTTTAAGAATGAGATTATATAACAATGGCATTTTGTTCTATTGCTCGGTTTGTTATTGCATAACGTCAAAGAATGATGGTCATTCAGATTTGTACATAACACAACACATCTGTCATGTAGTGCGTATATTGCCTGTAATTTTGAACTTCTGGATGTGCAACTATAGGACTTTCCCCCTGTTTTGTATATTACCGACCGCTCTGTCGTTCATTTTATTTAAAATCATTTTGAAAAATGAAGTGTTATGTTCTTCCTAGCGTTCGACCGAAAAAGTTTCAAAATTACATTCCTCAACTTCGAAAGGTTTCAGGCATGCCTGAGGTTTGAGTTCAATAAAATTTTACTGAACGTTATCTTTTGTGGCAGCCTTTCTGTCTGTTTTCATGTCAAAGGACAATATTGCATTGAAGTAACAAGTTATGCGTTTGAAGGTATTGACGCTATCTATATCTATCATTGGTTATCTGGCCCAGATAATCCCCAGAGTCGGTCGTGGGTGTTCAGCATGCTCCCCCCGCAATATAAAAACGCTTGGAGCCCCGGCGGCAGCAGCGCGCCCATCTTCTCCGCTTCACAGGCCCTACAGATGTCGCCACGGTAGTGTGACGTGGCTCAGTCTCTCTTCCTCTCCAGGCGCGGCTTCCCTTTGAAAAATACTAGCGATGCGACCGGTTTTGGTGAGACCATCTTCCGGATAGACGCATCGGGGAATCCTTGTTGCTCCGACTGCAAGCCGGAGTATCAGGAAGGGGAAAAGAGGTAGACAGCAATCGGGCTTTGCATGGTATAAAAGAGTGCTGGAGAAGACACTGACTGCGGGGGAGGTGCGGTCGGCTGCAGTTGGGGGGTACGGGCGGATTTTGCTAATCGCAAATAAAAACCAAGATTCTCATTTGTTAAGGACCTCAAGTCAGAATTTTTAAAAGCGTTTTGGGTAAAAACATGCATGGCGAGACTCGACTATAATGCTACTTAAGGACTGCTGGCCGCGATGACATCACGCATAATGTTTGTGTGTAACACGGAAATGCATAGTCATTTAACATTTTCTTGCCATTTACTCACTTACTGCTTTAAAAAATTGTGCGTTTTGGCGATTGCCTAAGCTAAATGTTATGTATTTCGCGGCATATTAGAAACAAATAATCGGTTTAACTCCATTCGGGATAAGTACTTAATTTGCTTTGTAACAAAGTTAAGCATTGCTCAGAATAGGTAGCTTGTAAAGTCCAACGGCAAAGTCCACGTGGCAAGACTTTTCAGTCCTACCAATCTGTGATGTATCACTTTATTTTCAAGACCTTAGTCCTACACTCTTAATTGAATGCCACTGAATTTTCAAGTAACATTTTCCCCTATTGACATATATTCTCCCGAGTTTTAGGAATGCATGTCATTCAACTGGAAATTCATTTCCCAAAGTGCGAAGCAGTTGTTCTCTTGAATGAAGTGCTTCATCTCACGTATTTTCTCTAGGTGCTGCAAAGGATATGGAGTATCAAAAGTGGTAATTTGACCAGGGTTAAACATGAAGTCTCCGATTCGTGGCTTCTTCTCAGAAGCATTTGTTCGACTTCTGCTTTTAGCGGTGTTCCTGTAAGTAGGCTTTATTTCTTTGCGTGGACAAATGGTTGGTTAATATCTGTATGTTACGAATAAAGTAGAAAAGAAGATGCATGGTGTTAATTATTATCGACGTGCCGCAACGGGACAAGTTAAATGAACTAAGAATTGTATGGGCAGTGTCTGGTTGATGCTGACATTAACCCATAAGCCTGGATTGGATTCCCATTAATTTGCTTGGTCTGTCTTCTCAGTGTTACTGAAGAGCTTCCACCATTTATCCGTCAGATTCAGCCAGAAGAGCTCTGGCTTTACAAGTATCACCATGTGGAATATGATCGTGTCCCCACTGCGGCAATGTTTGTGAGTATTATTGTGTCTGTGGAAAAACCTGACTTGCATTTCCCAAACAATTAGAATAACATTTTTGTTTGGAGATTTTAAGAGAGTATGGGTAGGCAAGTTTTCCAGCTGTCCTTTACCTGTGAGCCAGGTGTGAAGCCTCTGTGGCCAGTCAGAATCGGTAACTATTAAGCTGACAAAGGAGAACTGAAAATAAGGCCTGGATTTGGAATCGAGGTCCAGATTTGATGAGCCCTGTTTTAGGGAAATCCTATAGAGACCATAAGGCAGGGGTCTCCAACTCTGGTCCTGGAGAGCTACTATCCAGTAGTTTTCTATCCTACCTGGCTTCTGATGAGCCACAGCTGTTCTTGGTATTTACCCAAAAACACGT
>JAODKF010000046.1:15257429-15275564 GCA_026779585.1 Mormyrus proboscirostris | reverse complement strand
ACCTGGCTTCTGATGAGCCACAGCTGTTCTTGGTATTTACCCAAAAACACGTGTGGCTCATCAGAAGCCAGGTAGGATAGAAAACTACTGGACAGTAGCTCTCCAGGACTGGAGTTGGAGACCCCTGCCCTACGGTCTATTTTTGCTTTGGGTTCTTTAGAGTGTATATCTGGTCTTAACCACGTAGTGCCTTTCCCCCTTGTTTGTCAGAGCATTGCCTGCTTCGTGCCTGTGATAGTCATCGTGCTCTTCACAATCCTTTGGAGAGCAGACAAGGGAGACCTTCGTGAAGCCTTCTTGGGTAGGTTTCTGTTCAGGTCATTTCTGCTTATCTTGGCAGCTCCTGGCTATGAAGGTGCCATGAAACAGTCTGTTCAACGTTGGAGAGATTATATGAAGTTATATCAGCTAAAATGCAGCCATCTGTAGAGCAGCTGTAGGAGGCTTGCAGACCTGTGTCATGAATTGATGTAATTGACAATGGCAACTATCTGGTTTATGAATGGGGTAAACCTTTAGTGGGGAGTCCACGGGTTATCCCCCGGTTTAAATGAATCACTTATGGCTCAGTGCGGGTGCAACATGGCGGTGCAGTGTTTAGCACTGCTGTTTGATACCTCTGGGACTGGGGTTCGAGTCGCTGCCCTGGGTCCTGGTGTGGAGTTTGCATGTTGTCATGGGGTTTCTTCCTGGTACTCCAGTTTCCCCCCACAATCCAAAAAATGTGCTAAGATGAACTGGAGTTACCAAGCTGCCCATAGATGTGAATGGTGTGTGTGCGCCCCCTGCGATTGGTTGGCGCCCCAGGTTGTTCCCTGTCTTGCACTCTTAGCCTCAAGGATAAGCTTCGATCCCCCCGCTACCCTGAACAGGATAAGTAGGTACCGAAAATGGATGGAGGGATGACTCAGTAGGTGCCTGTGATCAGATACTATTCAGTTAGAATTGCAGGGCTGGCTGACACACTGAGCAGGGCTATAGCCCCCAGGGCCCCTAACTCCCATAATGCTGGCTGACCTTCCATTGGGACCTCAAGTTTACTCTTTCTTGTTTGTCTCATGGAGAGCAACATGGGATGGATGGAAAGTCAATTTCCCCACAGGGATGAATAAGGAATTATTATTCTCTTCTTAGTGATCATGCATTAGTGGTAAAGAGGTCCTCAGTTCTGGTCTGTTTTTACTTGGGGTCGTTTGGTTAAAAATTCCTTAGTGCTCAAACCTCAGAACATGGAATTTACGAAAGACTGACATCCCATTCAGGTTCTAGCCCTGCCTTTTACCTAAGGCTAGCTGGAATAAGCTCTGGGTCCCATCCCTGCCTATATAGAATAAAGAGGACTGCATACAGTGATGCCCATAGGACTGAGAGTCGAGTAGCTTTTAAGAAGGTTGTACGCCCTGTCCGTTTTGCACGAAGGATTACATCTGAGAGGGCAATACGAGATGTTATAGGGCTACATGTTGACTCCGTGAGTAGCACGGTCACCTCACTCCTTGTGGAGTTTAAATCCTGCCACTGCTCTGTGTATGGAATTTCCGTGCTGTGTGTGTGTTTATTGCAGCAGTTTAAAAAGCCAGCAGTTAGGTGAACTGGTATGGCTAAATCAACCGTAGTGTGTACTGTATGACTTTTCCTTGCACTCTGTGCTGCTTAGAATAAGCTCCAGGGTCACTGAGACCCTGTACTGAATAAGCGGTTAGAGGTACTAGGCCCTCCACAGTAAATGTCTGTCTGCTAAAAACAGCTATTCTTAATTCTCCGTTGGGGGCACTTATCAGACAGCTGTGCTCGACACGGAACAGATTGATTGTGAATGCAGCTGATTGAATGTGCACTGTTTCTTTCTTCTGTTGTTCATCACAGCAGTAACACTGGCCTTGGGGCTGAATGGCGTATTCACTAACGCGGTTAAGCTGATTGTTGGCAGGTGAGCAGCAGGTCTTCGTGTTACTTATGGACTCGTCGCTAAACATTAACCTTAAGTGTTCAACCTGGGTTAAAAAAAAAACTTGACCGATGTTGAGCTTTTTTGTAAATGCAGTGGACTTTTCTGCATAATAGTAATAATAATGACAATATTCATTTTGTATAAAATCTGGCTAAGAAGCTCGGCCTAGCAGCACTTGTTCCTAGTCTCTTCCTGACAGCACGTATGTTTGTAATGTGCTATTTGCTCCATTTGTTTGGGGCGTCTGAATAAAAATGAATATCGATGGATGGACGCTTCTCCACATTAAGATGTAATTCAGCTTTTCAGAATGTGTTTCCTATCTGAAGATTTTTTTTCAGTGTATAGATTTGATATTTTCAAAGTAATCTTTCATGGGTGGTGAACTGAGCACTCTGCTTGTGTCTCAGACCCCGGCCGGATTTCTTCCTCCGCTGTTTCCCGGACGGAAAGGCAAACCCTGAGATGCAGTGCAGTGGCGACCTTGACATGGTACTGGAGGGTAGAAAGAGCTTCCCCAGTGGACATTCCTCGTGTGAGTCCCGCCTGTCACCCTTCGCTTATGAGTGTATCTCTGGTACAGTGCCAGTCAAGAGTCTGGACACACCTGTAATTAATGCATTTATCTCTGTTTTAACTGTGTTAATCATCTTCTAATGAAAGGCGTTGAGACAATAATGTAATGCATATTGGATACTGCAATGACCAAGAGCGGTTCAACAACTCAAGATTTTCTCAAGTTTTAGACTCTTCAGTATAGCTCCCTTTTTGCTTTGCTGATGTTCTTTCAGCCGGCTTTGTGATGTAGTCACCTAGAATGCTTCTCCTGCAGTCCTAAAGGATCTTCCAAAAGTTCTGGGCTACAAGTTGGCTACCTCGATCTTCCTCTTTGATCTAACTCATCCCAAACCAGCTCTATAAGGTTTAGGTTGGGGGATTGTGGGGGCAAGGTCATCTGTAGCAGCAGTCCATTTATTTCCTTGTTCACAAGATAATACAGTACAAGCGTAACCTCAAGGGGTGCTCAGAGTTATCTTGTTGACAAATGATTTTCAATTGCCGTGTCCAGGTTCTTGACTAATTCTGCATGCATTTTTTTTTTTTCTCGATGCACGTCCGTGCGCATGCGTTTGCCTACCTTCCTCTCTCATGATCATCTCCCTCATCCTCCCACTAGTTGCCTTTGCTGGCCTGGGCTTCACAGCATTTTATCTGGCCGGGAAGCTGCACTGCTTCAGTTCGGTGGGACGAGGCCAAGCTTGGAGGCTGTGTACCTTTCTTACGCCTCTCATCTTTGCTGTCATGATTGCACTCTCCAGGACCTGTGATTATAAGCATCACTGGCAAGGTGACATTCTCGACACGTTCGGTGTTTCTTCCAGGCATTTCAGACCTGATGATCATTGAGTAGTTGTTGTGCTTTTTTTTATCCCAGATGTGGTGGTTGGGTCATTGCTGGGGCTGGCGTTCTCTTACCTGTGCTATAGACAGCACTACCCAGCCCTGAATGACACAGACAGCCACAGACCCCTGAGAAACAGAGAGGCTCTTCCTGCTGCACAGGAGCGCAAACTGGTTAATTCCAACCACATTCTGCCCTTATAAGCTTTCTGCAATGTGGTCTCTTCTACAAATCCTTTGGGGTGAGTGTGGGACAAGAGTACAGCTATTACGGTCACAAACCTACCTGTTTGGTTTTTGTCCTGTTATTACATTAGTGTATGTGTGCATACGTGTGTGGGTTTTTTTTTTCTTCTTTTTACAGAGCATACTTCTGTCCAATATGTAGCTTAATATCTGTTGGCATCCATGTCTTGCTTTATGTGCATAAGATCTATGGAGCTTCAAATATGACTTGACATTTTGGAGTCTTCCCAAAACTGTTCCAGGAAATGCTACCTGGCAATGCAATGGCTGCTGAAGTGTGTAATGTACATTCCCAATCGTTCAACCTAGTTCAACCTGTTTCTATAAAATGGCTGGGGAATTTAAGTATTTAAGAATTATAGCACAATGCTGAAAGGGACCTTGGCAAATGTATAAATTGTATTTATGGTTTTTGAAAATGTGAAGTGTATGTTAGACTTTAAAAATCATGCAGTAATTTATTGCATAACCCTAAAACTTGTCGTCTACAAGAGATTGGAAGATAATGGCTTGTATTTTCTATTTTTTGCGTAATTTTCTTACATTCCTTCTTACAAGAACCTTGAAAAAGAAATTAAATTCCTCTTCTGTGTGCATATACTATTGAAAATTAGTAAAATACGTGCTGTGTACTTGTAGAACTTTTTTTTAAATCTCTGATTAGTGTAAAGTATTGTCCTGTACATTTTCCTTATCTCAGCTGAATTACCTTGAAATCCCTAATGTAACTTGGCTAGTCAGTTCAAACACATTTGATCCCACAGCCTGTGGGTTATTTCTGTAAAAACTACTTACTGGTGCTGTTTGAAATAAACATACTTGTGAGACATGTGTTTCCTTACAAAATGCCAGCCATATTCCCTAGTCTATCATGATTTCACCTTTGGGAAATTGAGAATCGATTCAACTAGATAAGTAGACATTATTAGTTGACTTTCTCAAACACATTTAGGAACTCCTCCCTTTAAATGACAGGAATGTCACTAGAGATTTTTTTAAAAAAAGGGCTAAGCCTTTGATGTGGGGTCTGATTTTTATTGAAAATGAATGAGTACACGTACACACTGTTTGAAATAGTTATTCAATTTTTAATTATTTTAATAATTATTTTATGGGTTAAAATAGCCTTAGCAATGCCCCTATTAAAACACATATAATAGCGTCTACAGAGGCAGCTGTTTAGTAGGTCTAATATTTTCACATTTTTTTCCCATTATAGTATTTATAAATATAATGATTATGTAATTATGTGTGATACATGGGGCAATTGGAATTAACAATTATGGATAGAAATAATTCTTTTTTAGAGAATTGGTTATTTTGATTTTGTTCATGTAACAGATTCGTTCACTTCCTATATGTCCCTCTTGAACATGTCTTAACTCCAGGGGATGTTTGTTAAAGCTGTGTGAGGTAAGTCTGTAGTGACTGTTAGGTGTCTTAACATCATTACATCGGTGTTTGCTGAAGGAACTGAACGGTAGTGATTTTTTTTTGGGGAACCTTCATGTGAGGAAAAATATTTATTGGATTATAATACAAGTATCTCAACATTTTCCCTAGCTACTCATGTTTGGTAATGAAACAAACCTAGCAGGCTAACGATTCCAAACGCTAACAAACCTTGGTTTTAAATCGTGAAAATGTATCTGTCACTGCACATGTAAGCCACATACTACACCAGTAGATGGTGTATTTCAGTCACGATCGGGGTCTGACTCTCTCGTTCAGTATCCTATCTGACACACTCTTTCGTCGGCTTACTCACCAACCGGGCATAGTAATTTACACAGTAGAATCCATTCACTTGCATGGTATAAATACATAATATAATTAAAATGATAGACATGCACGCATACCAATCATAGGTCAAAACATTGCTAAATTTGGCTGAATTATAAAAGAAGTGTTGCTAAATTGAGAGCCGTTTGGAAGTCGAAAGACCCGGCTCGCATTTCTGAGCTGACCCAAATGATCCGGCTCACTAAAAAGAGTCGAAATTCCCATCACTAAGCTGTAGGCGTATACATTCAGTAGCAGGATTGTTTCCAACCAATCATATGCTCGCTTATAGCACGCCCTCATATGCCTCACCGGCTCTCATTGGCCGTAGTCGAGGAGGGTTTATGACATATATCTGAGTACAAGCGGAAGAACGGAATCTTAGCAGGGAAGTGAATGTGAGTGTGTGGTTACTTTAAAGGACTTGTTCCCCGCGAACGAATTGATCATGAACGTCACACCATTACTGAACGGTCACTGTGAATGAAATGAACGGATCAGTGAGGTGACCGGCATCATTCCGTTTACTTTTTAATTTGAAAATAGTGGCAGCCGTTTGCTTCCATATGTATGTTACTGTCATGAAAACGACATCATACTATTGACAGTACTCACTTCTTGTTTTGTTTATACCCGTGACGTTCAGATTGTTTCAACAGATTTATTATTGCACTTCATGAAATATAATCTCTTATAACCAATTTTCTAGAAAAAGTTCCCATATAAAAAAACAAGAGCGGTGAAATATATATAAAAGTGACACGAGAAACAGATGTACCGTACTTAGAATCACGAAAAATATTAACATTAATTTTTGAGAAAGACCGTTTCGTTCGTATACATTTTTCATAGATAATGTTATAACAATGAAACCATGTTATAGAACATTTAATTGTGTTTTATTATGAACATGATTACCCAACACAATGCAATGCTATTTTCATGATACTACTTTCTGGCAGGGACGAACACGTTAGGAAGCTGTAGTGGGCTTTATCTATTTTAAACGCTGTCCTTTAAAAATATATCCTTGCAATGTCACATTAAAGGGGGCCCTGAGTGCTATTTCCCCCGCCCCTTACACGTGACCTTTGAACTATTGGCGGGTGACGTCACCGCACGGCGCTCGGTTGTAGGGAGGTGACCGGCAGTGAAGCGGCATCTGTGTCAAAAGCTGCCCGATGACCACCCCTGCCATTTGCTGAAGTTGATTCTTTTCATTTACGGCGATGTAAGCCTGCGCTCCACTCCCTGCCCCAGCTGCGCGGTGAGGGAATCGGCGACCCTGGTCCCTGGACTCAGCTCCGTTTCGTTACACAGGTCGGTTGCATGTTAAGCCGGTTAGCCAATACGGTCGAGCCGTATGAAGTCATGAGTGTCTCACTCGGCTATTTAGTGTAACAAGTATTTTGTGACTTTCGTTTTTATCTGCAGACGCGAGTAATATGCTGGAGATTAATAACGAATAATAAGGAGGCCCTTGTCCAGAGTGTCCGAATAACATATGCAATGGGACCCGCACCCATCCCTGTTATGGACTCCTCAGACCGGGAACATGTGTGTATATAACATGGTGTCTTAGGTCACAGCTGGTTTGGGAGCTGTCACAGAAAAGCGACGCGGTTTTATGGGCGTGGTATCGCTGCTTCCATCGGTAGACTATCGGAAGCTAATCAATCTTACTGGTATATTGCCTTATATTGCATTATATATTTATTATTGTAGTACCTTATATTTACGCCTTGGCTACAGTCAGTCGAGAGCATTGAAAATGTGGCTTGAAGACTTGTTTATGCGGACCTGTGTGGCAACCATTGATTTTAACAGATTTTTAGAAGAATAGCAGACCGTTTGATACTGGAGCCACATTATCTTGAATACCTGGAGGTGCAGCTGTGGAGCACAGAAATCCTGCATCATGTCACAGGGTTCAGCAGAGTCTGGGAACTCTGTCCCATCTGCACCGCTGATCTCTGTGCAGGACCTCTCTAATCCCCCTGGACCATCCTCTCCACTCCAGCAACCCGATGACCTCATCTCACCTAGTCCTCTCACTGGCCAGGTTAGCTAATGGCTAACAACCACTATGTTTCCTTGCTGCGTGCGGAAGTTTTTCGATAATTCTTTACTAGTCTTAGATTTGTCTACTGATTATGTTGTGTAATGTAACATTTCAGTAGTGGATAGCTGGTGCCTGTATGTAACACGAGAAAATGTGTTATGGGCAATAATGTCTTATGTGTAAAGAGTTAAAGTCCTCCAACTGAACAATCACATGCCTGATTCGGGATTTGATAGGGAGTGGTATGGTGATGTGAGGAGGAGTTTGTACCTTTGGCGAGCATTTATATTTTTTTAATTAACATGTGATAGTGTTAGTTTTGCGTAAGGTGTGCTTGTGCGTTGAACCTGTTTCGGAAATAAATGCAAAGAACCTTGTATAATTCGCTCCATTTACAACATAGGAAAATCAAGACGGATCAGCCAGACAAACTGGAAACTTAAAACATTCTGGGTTATTCTCAGGGTTTGAATGTCGGGTAATTATATAATGAGATATACATGGGCGTGTCTTGTAAACATACTATGTTAGGCCCTGTAGAGCGATAAGTAGGCTTGCTGATGAGATGGGTGGTTTTTGTCTTTGAGATTTCAGTGTTACTGTGTGAAAAAGCAGGTGCAGGTTGTGTCAGCAGTTAAGGGAGAGCCACATGGTCAACTAGCCTTGGACTGCTGCACCCCATTTGCAGAGGCTTGTCTGCATGGATAGCAATAGCCTTTGTCACAGACGGGCCAAAGAAGTCCCATATTGTTGCTGCTGGAATAAGGCGGTGCTTTGTAGGGCCCCGGCACTCCTCTTTCCTGTCCTGTTTTGTTGTTTCCTCGCTGTCGCTGGAGACTGCAGAGTTGAGCTATTTGGGCTGTATTGAATTATTAAAGTGAAGCCTTGAAACCTAAGGAGGGACTTGTGTTTAGATACCTAGTACGGTGCGTGCTGAGGGGAAGGTGAGCCTTGTCCTGCCGCCTTGTCCGGCCGGGTGGCTCTGAGGGTGCCAGGGAATGCACCTCTGCTGCCTGCTGTGAGTGGGAAATCTAACCTGTTCTCTTTCTGTTCATTTATTTGAGCCGATTATTGGGGTGTTGTGGTTCCTGGATAAAATCAATTTCTGTAAGGTTGGGTTTAATTACTCCAGAATTTGCTTTTGATTGGAGTGGAAACATTACAAACTTGATTACTGCTGTTGGAAGGTTGGATTAGAGTAGTAGTGTGCGTGTGTGTGGTTGTATGCTGAATAGTATTTCTTGTAGAATCTGCTATATTATTTGATATGTTAAATTGAGGTGCTGTTAAACAAGAATTGTATTGTTTAATCAAAAGTAGTTTCTTAGTTTTAATTTGTATATTTGTATCATGTACTAGACCTATTCTACTGTGCTATATTTGTAATGTGGGGCAGTATAATTAAATAATTTTGGCCCTCGTTATGTTAACCAGTGTAACCCATTTCCATAAAGCCTACATCAGTCTGTGCTGTGTTGAATTATGTATCGCGATTAGTTGGTCAGATTCAAATGGTGAAGAACGAATGTATTGTATTGCCTAGAATTTTAACTATTTTTTATATTCATTGAACGAGCTTGAACATGAAGCTAGTTGTCTTTTGCCTCTTCTCCAACTTTCTCTGTCCTCATGGCCCCTTTGTACGTGTTCACCTTGTCCTCTTCTGATTGGTTGTCGGTGTTTGCCCCTTTCAGGTGACAGTCACCGCAGATGAGACGTCCCCGTCATCGACCAGCTCCTTTGAAATCATCGACATGGAGGCTGTTCCTCCGCCCTGTGAGCCGGTGCAGCCACACTGGTTCTACTGCCGGAGGCCTGACACCAAGGACTCTTGGATGCCCTTCAGCAGGGAGGACTCCCAGAAGCTGGAGCAGGCCTACCTGCTGAGTGAGTCATGCCTCTGTGGGGTTTGTGGCCAGTGTGCCTGGTGGCTGTTATTGGTCTGATTTGTGCTATGACCACAACTTGTCATTACTAATTAGGTCAATATTGGCCTGAGGGACCTCCTGGACAAACTGGGATTTCTTTCTATTATGCACATAGCTAATGAGAAACTTTGCTTTTTTATATCAGTGTTGAGCCTATAGCTAAGCTCACTGGACTAGGTAATCAATATGATTATGAATTTTTCAGCTTTTAATCCTCCTTTGGCTTTGGTGCATGTTGTTAACAAGCGTGTGTGTACGAGATTATGTGGATTTTGTTTCAGTTGTTGGTTTACATTTTGGAAGACAGGAACATTTTGAATATGAAACATGGTATTTTATTCCACAGTCTAAATCAGTAGTATCAAAGGACATAAATTGCATGTTTTTCCAGAATTCCAGTACTGGATTTGCAAAAGATCAAAGCAGAAGACCCTGCTTTATAGAATTATGAGTTGAACTCTTGGGCAGCTTAGTAATATACTGAGCAACAAACAAACAGCTGGTGATTACTTAACAAGCGTATATGTTTTCAGATCGACACATTTCCCGTCGATTGGGTGAGGGTGAGTCATGTGACCGAGGCTCTGCCATGGGTGGCGATTGCCCAGGTGGCTGGGGCGAGGAGGCGGAGGTGGTGGTACCCACGGAAGGCGAGCGCTATGACGTCAAGCTGAGGGAGAGGCGACGCCATGCCGTGTACTGGGAGCAGGCGCCCACCGAGGTGCGTCGCTGCACGTGGTTCTACAAGGGCGACAAGGACAGCCGCTTCCTGCCGTACCCTGAGGACTTCAGCGAGAGGCTGGAGGTGAGGTTTTGCCGCCTGGGGAGGCCTGGGGATAGGTGTGAAGCCCCCTGCCAGTTCTGTTGTTTATATGGGCACATGTAGAGAGTCCATTTACTTTTGTAGCCTGTGAGTATTTTGTGGATGTTTTTTTCCTGTTTTTTTTTTTTTTATCCAGCTTTTCATGAATGTATTTATTCAAAGGATTTTCCTTTCATGGTGTTTATCTGGAACCTTCTACTTTCACACCCCATGTCATGTCTCTTCTTTCTTCACAGGATGCCTACATGATTGCTGTCACTTTGGATGAATGGAAGAGGAAGCTGGAGTTCCCCACTGGGGAAACGGTCATCCTGCACAACCCTAAGGTAGGATTTCCAGCAAGAGCACGCTGGGCTCCTTCTGGACCTTCTGAGCTCGACCTGGCTGCTCTGATTCCTACAAGAAACCATGGTTGGCTCTTTATTATCAGCTCCTGTCTGTTAAGGAATCAAGTTGACTTCACAGAGCATGCAACTGTCGTGCTGTAAGGTGTAGGAGTTTGGCTGAATGCCTGACCTGCACTGGGAATGTAGATAACAAAGGGGAACTTTATTAACTGCCACACATAAAATGAAGAACAACTTTTGGATAAACCAGGTTAGAGGCACCCCACCATGTTTTAGCGCCCAACTCAATAGAAGATCAGGCTGTCTAAGTGAATTACAGTACATACGACAGCCTTTACAGAGTGTGGGGTTCAAGTGCTGCTGGAATAGACCAGGGCAGTTCAAATCACAGCCCTCAAGAGCCGAGCACTGCTGATTTTCCAGCCTTCCTTCACCCTTGCCTGAGGGCCCAATCAGAATCCATAACTGTTAAACTGACTACCTGGCAGAGCTGAAAACAAGGCCTGGATTTGAAATCGAGGGCCAGTTTTGAAGAGCCCTAGTATAGATGATTCCTGGAAGGTGAAAAATTTGGGAAATATGTGCTTGCCAATGTTGAAAAGCTGGAAATTGCTGGACTTCAAAAAACTAAACGGAATAGTGTCCAAAAGAGTAAAAATGAGAAATGCCATTTTGGAGAATAAATTGGGCTTGATTGTGGATAACAGTAGGGGGAGGCTGTGGTCATGTGACCCTGCAGCTGACACCGGGGGGGCTGAAAGAGGGTCCCCGCAGATGACTGCTTTCTAACAAGTGGCTCCTTTGTCCAAGCCATCTTTGCAAGCCACTTTCCTCGGTGCAGCTGATGTTGTGTTAGCCTAATGACATATGGAAGGCCTCAGCTAGAGAGGAGAAGTCTAATTAAAAGAGCTTTTAATGTGTCGATAAGTAGTTATGACAACATTATTGTTAAGTGTGATGGCAGCATAATAAAAACGTGTGAGCGTATATTTAGGCATCTGGGAGGGAGCCCTGAGACAGCAGAGCACAGCATAGCCGAGAGTGTCAATCGCACAGGATGGAGACGCTGACTGACTGGCTCACAAGCTGCTCTGAAATCTGAAGCCATTCTCTGCTCAGCACACTTTGCTGCAATCAGCATGCTGGTGTTCACTCCAGATTTGGAGAAATTGTGTTTGATGCATGATTAAGGACAGTCAGATTATTCCTAAACCAGGTTTCTTTCATGTGTCTGTGAGAGTCACAACTGCACACAGCTGTTATATATTCTACCCTAAGACTGATAATGGTTTTGCACAGACAGGAACTCGCCAAACTGATTTAATAGAAGTGCCAGTCATTGACTTTCCTATTCTGTGGCTGTTTCCAGCTTATTATGCAGTACCAGCCCATCACACAGCAGGATGAGTGGGTTTCTACGCCCTCGGAGCAGATGCGGCCCCGCACTGTCAAGCGGGGCTTGGAGAACATCTCTGTAGAGATCCCAGATGGTGAGCCCCTCGACCTGTCTGTGATTGTACGCGTGTCCCTGTGGGATTTCTCTAATCAGTTTGATGTTGGGAGATGGGTGGGACCTGGATGTTTTGTATAGCCTTCTACTAAGACCAGTAGATGAATGTACATTTACAAGCGGCCAGTTTGAATCTGTAACGCCAAAGAGTTTTTAGATTTAAAGGAAACTTTAGTGAATCGGATTTCCACCTCTGCATTGTACTGGCGAGAAACAGGAATGCTGACATTAATTCCTGGGGCTGATAAGTGGGGAAGGTTGGATGGTTACTGTGTGTGACGGTTTGAATCTCAGGGGAGCCGGAGAAAGTGGACCACCTGGTGTTCATGGTGCATGGCATTGGTCCTGCGTGCGACCTACGGTTCCGAAGCATCATCCAATGTGGTGCGTACGCACCCTCTACCCCGACCATTGTCTGTCAAGATGTCTATATTGTGTATAGTTAAAAGGGACAGTGCACCAGAGGTACTGGAAGTACACATCCAGGCTATGATTTTGTTTCAGCCAGTCAGTTGAGTATAAAAAGTCACCTTCACAGAGTACACAGAGCTGGTTGGTTGAAACAAAATCTTGGTTTGCGTTTGTACTTTCTGAACCTGAGCTGTCCACCTCTTCACTGTACAGCAATCAAATTGCCACACTGGAGTGCTGTAGCTTGTACGGGTGGCCTCTGATTTCCGCCTCTTCCCTCCGGCAGTGAATGACTTCCGCAGTGCTTCCCTAAGTCTTCTCAACACACACTTCAGGAAAGCCCAGGAAGAGCAGGCAATCGGCAGAGTGGAATTCCTCCCAGTGAACTGGCACAGCGCGCTGCACGGGGACGCCACGGGGGTGGATGAGTATGGGCGATTCTCACCAAACCCAAATCTTCACTTAATTCATATGTGTGACTGGGTGTTTTCAAAAATAATAAGCAAAATAAGATCAGCAGTTTTACTGTTACATAGATTGTCATTATTCACATAATATCGAGCCCATCCATCCATATATAAAGATATAAACATATATAAAGACATAAATCCATGCTGAGGCAGTAGGAGACTGGAAGGCTTTAATTAGCAGTTAGTATCCCAGTGTTGGCAGGGTGCTAAATTCAAGGTCTTTATTGGCCATGTGCAGCAGGAACATTGGGGTGTTTGCTCATTCAGTCTCGTTTTGTAGTGCCTTAAGTCTGTAACTGACTAATACAAAACAGACCAAACAGTCCAAAAACTGTAGATTGACTAGACAATATGCTGATAAAATGACTGATAAAGTGCAGTGACAGTGCAATAATATGAAGGTGCCATCGATATGCCAGTCATGGGAAATGTGGCTGTTAGAACTGTTAATGGCTGGGGGAAACTTAGCTGTTCATGAATGTCAATCTCCTCTCAGACGCAAGGGGGCGAGGAGTTTGTGGCTGGGGTAGCTATGGTCCTTACGATCTGCTCCCCAATCCAGGGACATCCAGAGGATAACGCTTCCCAGCATCAGCCGCCTGCGGCACTTCACCAACGACACCCTCCTGGACCTCTTCTTCTACAACAGCCCCACCTACTGCCAGACCATCGTGGACACAGTAGCGTCTGAGATCAACCGCCTGTACCGCCTCTTCCTGCAGAGGCACCCGCAGTTTGCCGGTGCCGTTTCGGTGGCGGGACACAGCCTGGGTGAATCTCTGCACTCTGGCCATTTGTCTCGCCTCACACTGATCTGACATTTCACATTTATGATTCATAGATATTCTCATGTGAAGGAGATGTAACTCTGTTTTTTCCACACCAGACGACACGCCTTATCTGTTGTGGTTTTACACATAATTGATTTGTCAAAAAGACATTTTGGTGTGTTTTTAGGTTCTGGCATCTTCAAGACTTATTCTTTGTATGGTTATTGTATTTCAGGGTCCCTCATCCTATTTGACCTCATGACCAATCAAAGAACAGGTCCAGGAGAAAGCAACGGGCTACGGGTAGGTATGGAAACCATGACTTCAGCATGCAAGATTTAGGGGAAAGGTCAGGTTCTCAGTTAGAATAGCCTGCAATAAAGTTTTTCTTGGATTCTCAAGAAATACCCCAATAATGATAGTAAATGTACATGTTCCACTAGCTGGAACATCAGCTATACTCTTGCAAGACTCTTGAGAATAAAGTAGAACAGCATCTATGTTTTCAGATAGACTGTATGCTGCTTCTGGGTGGGTCAAACAATCAAGCAATGCTGCTGAACACAAGGCCTGTCTGTCCTTATTCTGCTAGGGGAAAGCCGATACTGATGGGCCCCCACACGACTACAGGAGTCTTGAGGAGGTTCTAAAGAGGATGGGCTTAGAGGAACTTATTGCAGTCTTTAAAGCTGAACAGCTGGACTTGGAATCGTTGGTAGGTGTTTGACTTGCCCATCTCTGATGGATGGTTGCAGATTGGGGATGCACAAGTACAAATGTCGCAATTGCCATTTTTCCGGGTCAACCAGGCTTTATGCTCAGAGAATGATCTGAAAGATCTGGGAATACCGCTAGGGCCACGTAAGAAGATTCTCAACTTCATGAGCAGGAGATGGATCTTACAGGTAAGAAAGTTATGTATGAGTTACTGTTCATCTGTGGCTCTTTTGCTCATTGAGGCCACGGGTGTTTTTATAAATTTTTAGTTCCTACTTATAATTTTTTTTAATGCCTTTTAGCTTGTATCCAAAGAGGAACAAGCAGTCGCCTTATAGTCTGTGCTGTGATTCGTTGTTGTAATTGCACTGTGACCCTCCTCCTCTCCTTCAGGATCTAAAGGCACAAAGTCCATTGCTGGCTTCTGATCAGCAGTCTTCCACAGAGGGAGAACAGGCCTCACCCCCAGCTCCCCTTGAGCACGCCCTCCTGCGGCCTGTGTCCACCACCAGTGCAGTAGACTATGAATACTTTGATGTGGGAATTGGACAGGTAACCATATCACCCCCACACCCCTCCCTCCTCACAGAACATTTCTGCTCTGGTCTTTTTGCTTTGGCGGTTATTTTTTTTGAAGTTTCTGGGGCAGGGAAACCTAATTTAGGCCCTCCTGTTTTACCCCCTCACCCTTCCCATCCGCCTTCCTGGATAGCCGAATCTGGGCATTGCCACCGGGCAGGTTGGTGCAACTGTGGGCTTCCAGGAGAGGGAGCTCCTCCATCCTGTCCTGTCCTCCTCATATGAAGTGAAATCTGACCACGTTTTGTTTGTGACATCACTGCTCCAATCATACATGGGTTTAAATGGTATTTGCCTTTTGTTTGATCATACCTGGGAAGCCAGATGAATGGGGTTCAGATTTGGGGACTATTCCATGGTCTCACTGGAGAACAAGCAGCCAGAGTGAAGCAAACTAAAGTATCCAGAAAAACAATTATTATTTGGGCTCACTTCTGGCTCCCAGTCCATGTGGCGTGTAACTTGGGCCCCACAGACCATCCCCGGGCCTCCTGTCCATTGTCCAATCATTGTCTTCCATCCCCTTCATGGTCCTCGGGGGGTGGGAGGGAGTTGGACAGTGTGTGTGTGTGTGTGTTTGCGCCATTCAAAGCACATTGGCCCAGGTCTGTTGTGCACCAATACTGTTTGTTGTGGTGAATGCTGCTGTTTTGTGCACCTGAATAGCAGATCGTTCGTTAATCTCAAATGTTTAATTTCTTACTTGTGTGAATCGTAAAAATTTGGATGTGTGTGTTTTAATGATTTGAGAGAACTTTCAGTCAATTTCTTTTTAAAATACATTTTTTTGGATCACAGTTCTTAAAGCGAAGAGGGGTCTTGGCGATCTTGTTGGAATTACGTCTTCTGCACAGCCGACAGATGAGCTGTTTGAAGCTGCTGCTTCTCCATCGCTGCCCCTGGTGCTTCATTCTGTTCATGCTGCATTCTCATCTTTCCATGAATTCCTTCACAGGTGTCCATCAGCTACCCCCAGCTGGCCTTCCACCCTCAGACCTTCTTTGCTTTCGGCTCCCCCATTGGAATGTTCCTCACGGTGCGAGGTCTCAAGCGCATCGATCCTAGCTACAGCTTTCCAACCTGCAAGAGCTTCTTCAACATCTATCACCCGGTAGTGTTTGCACCCTGACTCTCTGTATATGGCTGTGTATGAGTGAGGGAGTGAGTTTGACCATACTACGTCATGTGTACTACACCATACTATGCATAACACTTTGTTGATGCTCATTATCTATTGATCTACCGATCTATCAATCTGTCTACATACAGTAGACACACTCACTCAATAGCCGCTCCAACTGCTTGCCGAAGGAAATATCAAATCAACCAATCATATGTCAGCAGCACAATGTATAATAACATGCAGATACAAGTCATGAACCTCAATTAATGTTCACATCAAACACGAGAATGGGGAACAAAGGTGATTTAAGTGACTTTGAACGTGGCATGGTTGTTGGTGCCAGACTGGGCTGGTGTTTCAGAAACTGCAGATCTCCTGGGATTTTCACACACAACTATTTCTAGGGTTTACAGGTGGTGGATTGGGAAAAAAAACATCCAGTGAATGGTGGTTCTCTGCATCTTGTTGATGGCAGAGGTCAGAGAAGAATGGCCAGGCTGGTTTAAACTGATAGGCAACAGTAACTCAAATAACCATTTGTTACAACCAAGGTATGCAGAAGAACATCTCTGAATGCACAACACACCAACACTGGGAATGACCAGACACCAGCCCGACAGAGGGCAGAAGCGGTATTCTAATGCCAGAGATGACTCTTAACTTATCTGACAGTTTCTCATGAATCGGAGGATGACATAGTGACCTTCGAAAGGACTGGGAAACATTAAGTGCAGGTGTGAGGTGCACTGCTAGGATAGTTTGTATCAGGCTCCTAGAAGCAGGACTGAAGTCCCATAAAGCAAGGAAGAAGCCCATCATTAATGAGAAACAGGGAAGAGCCAGGCTGCAGTTGGCAGAAAAATATATATTACTCACAGACGCACACCCATAAATTGAGAAATGAGTGAAACAAAAAATTGTGCTGTGGTCTCTAAATCTTTTCACGACTGTAGCTGAAATGCCCCAGCCTACCTGAGTATTGTTGCTTACCATATCCATCCCTTTATGAGCACAGTGTTCCCAGCCTGGGGGGCAACATGGTGGTGCAGTGGTTAGCACTGTTGCCTCACGCCTCTGAGACTCGGGTTCGAGTTTCCGCCTGAGTTACATGTGTGTGGAGTTTGCATGTTCTCCCTGTGCCGTCGTGGGGTTTCCTCCGGGTACTCCGGTTTCCTCCCACAGTCCAAAGACATGCTGAGGCTAATTGGAGTTAATAAATTGCCCGTAGGTGTGAATGGTATCAGTGTGTGAGTGTGCCCTGCGATGGGCTGGCCCCCTGGCCAGGGTTGTTCCCTGCCTCGTACCCATTGCTTTTGGGATAGGCTCTGGACCCCCTGCGACCCAATAGGATGAAGCGGGTTGGAAAATGAATGAATGTTCCCAGCTTCTAATGGCTACTTCCAGCAGGACAACATGCCATGTCGCAAAGCTCATATTATCTTACATCGGTTTCTTGAACATGACAATGACTTTGCTGTACTCATGGCCTCCACAGTCACCAGATCTCAATCCAATAGAGCACCTATGGGGTGTAGTGCAACGGGAAATTAGCATCATGTAGGTGCAACCTACAAATCTGCTGCAGCTGCAAGAAGCTGAACAAGGACCAAAGTCTCTGAGATATGTTTCACGTACCATATTGAATCTATGTCATGTAGAATTGCTTTAGTTCTGAAGGCAAAAGGGGTCCAACCCCATACTAGGTGTACCTAATAAAATGGCCACTGTGTGTGTGTGTGTGTGTGTGTGTGTGTGTGTGTGTGTGTGTGTGTGTGAATTATGCATATATAGCAGTGTGGGGACCAGATGTCTGCACAATATGAAAACCTGTTTTTTTTTCATATTGAGGGGACAATTTTTTGTTATAGAAGTTTTAATGTTACAAATTTTAATCTTTGTTCCAAAAAATTGTATTCTGTTTGGTTACTTATGGTTAACGTTACGGCTCGGTAGAGGTTAAGGTTGTTGTTGTTATTGGGATTAGGGTTATGAATGGACATTCCCCACAAAGATAT
>JAODKF010000046.1:15222961-15235916 GCA_026779585.1 Mormyrus proboscirostris | reverse complement strand
ATGTAAAATAAATCCTGTCTGCTGTGTGATGAATACCCCTTTGAGATATATCTGTTTCAGTGCTCTTGTGATTTTCAAAATCTATTTTCTTGGTGAGCTATAGAAAGCAGGCCTGTGTTCTCACGCTGAGACAAACCATCTTTTTCTTTTTTTATCCTATAGTGACTCATCACTCAGGCTTGCCTGTGTTTTGATGAAACTGCGAACACTTGTTAGTTAGACATTTCTTGAAAGTGAAACACCCAGTTCTATTCTTGTAGCGGTCGTTAGCTTAAGTAGCATGTTAGCACTAAGTCCACAAACCAGCCGCCCATACGACAGCTGGACTGACCTCCCGGCTCTGTCATCTTGCGCTTGCACTCTGCACTTGGGGCTCAACAGAGGGAGGCTATGCAGGCACGGCAGTGCATAATTAAACCTTAACCGATAGCCATAAGTGGTGCTCAGAATTGCCCAGAACAGCTATTTAAATCTATCTGACTAAAGACTGGTGGATGCTGGCTAAGCAAATCTGGCTAGTAAAATGTGTTTATGATTCCTTAATCTTAGGTTTTAAGTTGGATCCAGGTGTCAGGGATGAATGGATTTAATGAAACCCCCCTCCCCATCCCCATCCCTTTCTTTGTAGAGAAGCTGTGCCTGTTTCTCTCTGTTTCTACTGGAAGATGGCATCCCCTCAGAGTCATCTCTCAAGTGTAGTTTTTTTTTCCCTTTATTTTCGTTTTTGCGATAGGCGAGTCATTGCTTTAGAGCCCTGCGTAGTGTAAGAAGGCCATGTGTCACATTCATCCTGGACCTTTTCATTGGTGCCTGGTCAGGTTACTTCCTAAGGAAGTCATGGACTTGGGAGAAGGAACAACTGCTCTGCATGTTCCGATTACAGCCATGCAAACAATGGCCACTTCTCCGAAAGTGAAATGCAGTCTTAGCTGCATGAGCTGGGCTGCGATCGCAGAACATGAGCCCTGGTCAGGGGACCGCAGGCCGTCTGATGCAAAGGCTGCCCCTCATCGGGGTCGCCGCCTTCGTAAGAGAGATTTATGTACCCTGAGAAGGATGCCTACAGGCAGAATGTTGTTGTGGTCCCTGGTGTCTTAGCCATCGAGGTCCCTCCCAAGTCCAAATGCGTCAGTTTCACATGCAGCTCAGTGAAACCTTCTGGCTGTGGGGAGTGGAATTGGTTCTCACCCACAATCTCTGAAGAGTCATCAGTCTATTTTGATTTTAAAAAATCAACAGTAAACCAGATATATTCTGGTCTCCTAGCAACCAGTCTATGTTCAGAATGACTTCTCAGTTAATGGAGGATGTTTACTGAAAGGCACAGCATTCATCTCCCTTTTTCATCTTGAAGCTTTCTGATACCATCAAATGTAACCCCCCCCCGGCTCTAAACATTTGGCCAAATTTCAACAAATGTGTTAAAGGTCACAGACTTAGTTTCCATTTGTGATATAAGTGTTGAAGTCCAGGTCATCACAAACATGCTTTTAAGGTACTAAAAGACAGACATAGTCCCATGAGACTATGTTTATTACTGAAGATTATGATCAATCTTCAGCAGCTGTCTTGACAGAGTGCAGCAGGCTTCACCGGCCATCTCATTCTCGCTGTCTCCTGGTGTGTGTTCACTCATAAAATAACTTCTCTTGTAAATAGTTTCTCTCTAGCCTCCATTAGTGAAGCCTCTGTTAAGTCAAGGACTAAAAGGGGTGAGTGACTCAGAGGTTTAAGCCTCCATGCCTGTGATCAGAAGGTTGCTGGTTCAAGCCCAAGCTTTGGCAAAATAGTCATCTCAGTTGGGTCCGTGAGCAAGGCCGTTATCCTCCCCCAGCCAAAATGCTCCAGGGGCCCCAGTTAAATGACCGACCCCAAGCTTTGCTATCAACTTTGTTTGTGCGTGCGCACATGCCTGTGAATGTGTCTCAATGGAGAGCCAGATGGGATTTGTGAAAAGAAACACTCCATTGTACTTATACAAATGGCAAATAAAGGATCATCAGATTTTTCTCTGGTGTAGCATATTTTAACAAGGTGCGTAACCAGAATCGCCCAGTTAAAGATGTATAGATGTCTATAGATGTAAATATGTTTTAGTGAATGCCTTTGGATAAGGCACCATCTCGCAGGGGCTGTATCTGTGAGAGAGATACCGTGAGTGTGATCATGGCTGCTTTTTGACACGCTGTAACTTGGCTTCCTCGTCTACATAGGAAGTGCCTGATTGATGTCACTGTCATGCTCAGCCCCTGACCAGATGCACCTGGAGGATGTTGCGGAGCGTGGTGCTGGAGTCTTCCTCTCACTTGCACCAGGCCATTGTTATCCTGTCAGCCTGCTAGCCGATTTACATTTTTTTCTGCTAAAAGTGAGAAGTAAAAATGTATAGTCCAACTCAGTCACTGTATTCTGTCCTGTTTAATACATACAGTTGTTCAATTGGACGACTGTATCCTTCGGTCCAGTGCTGATGTCATCAGGCGGTGCCCAACCCTCACTGGGTGTTTCGAGCTTTAACCACAACACCCCCCAGTTGGCAGGCCGGCAGTAGTGGCCAAATCACTGCCCACCAGCTTCAGGCCTCCCGCCTTCCTCCTCCCCTCTATGCCAGAGCCAATAAGAGGCTTTCTGCTGCCTCCCCAGTCGGGCACTAAATTATACACCTTCCATGTTGACAGGGCATGTTTCCATCTCATTTGTCTTACCTGCACTGCAAAACAACATTAATTTTGGGGGGGCTGGATTGTGCCAGGAGTTATGTTTTGTTGTTTTTGCCCTTCAAATCCCCCCCCCCCCCCTTAGGGATTCTGGGGAAATTCTTCAATGATTTGCACTGGTTTAGTCGGTTCTCAATGTAACATGCTTGCACTCCGTTTTTTAGATCTGCGGGGAGATGATAAACTGCTCTTCTCCAGCACTGCTGGCCTGGACAAGAACTCCAACCAGAACGAGCTTCCCCCGGCCTCCCAGGCTGTCCACATTGCCAAGGGTACCCCTGTGCTGCCCGAGGCTGTGGACGCTTTAAACAAGCTTCAGCTCTCAAAGTGCTCTGTAGATTCTAGCATAATCCAGGGCCAGAACCTCAACCTGCAGACTCGTGGCATGCTCCTGAGTGACAGTCTCGACAACAGGCATGCCGATGACCTCCAAGTAGATGCTCATGACACGTCACAAAAACGAAGGCCTGCGTCTCTTATGATGAAGGTCTCCCTGAACGGGCCAGACCCTAATGAAGTGGATGATGACGTACCTATTTCCAAAGCCTTTGACCTGAATCAGATCAATGGTAACACCAATCCTCTGGTAAAACCCACCACTGGAGATCATATGCAAGAACTTGGCCTGGAAGACAATGCAAACCCTGAGGAGGTCAGCAAGCCATCCGGCAGGAGTCTGGGAAAGATGCCCGGCAGTCGTCTCGGCCCCAAGAAACTGACGGGCAAATCTGCAGAGCTGGAGCCAGGACCAGTTAGCAGTCAAGGCTCAGATGGGATTACCTGTCGTAAAGCCTCATACAACTTTGATGCTAGCCAGTTGGACGACCCCAACTTCAACCCATTTACAAGCAATGCCAAGACGTGTGACTCTCCGCCTCTCAAGGGATCTTACAGTTTTGATCCGGATTGTGTAGACCCTTTCAGGCCATCTAGGAGATTGGATGGGGAGGACTTGCTGAAGAGCCCCTCTTCAGCTGAGAAAGTGGCAGATGACTCAGTGTGCCAGAAGCTGAATTTCCTTATTGATGAGGAGGGGATGGCAGGCCATTCACAGGGCAAAGCCAGGGAAGTCATGTAAGTGTGTGCAGATTCTCCAGTGCCAAGTCTCTTTGGTTTGCCATGTTATCAGTTGCATGCCATTTTGGATGAATATGCTTGCACTGGCATCCCATGGAGGGTATGCCCCAGCCTTGTGCCCTGTGCAGCCTTGGATAGGCTCCGCCCCCCCGTGTAAACCCTGTACAGGATAAGAGGTTAGAAGATAGATGGATGGATATGCTAATTATAGGCATGGTAATCACAGCTGTTTAAAAAGTGGTTCTATTACTAATTTCACAGTTGTATAGGATTCTATTATTTTTAAACCATTACGCAAGGTCCCAAAGTGCTTGGCTTTGTCCTGATTTCCTTAAACATGAATTAATAAATAGGACAGTTATGTGTCACGTGTTTTTTTTTAAGCTTCAGACTGGTACAATCTGTTATTCAGTAATTCCTACAGTCTGTCTCTGAGTGGTCCCTTGTGAGGTCTTGCTGCACCTGTGTGTAGGGTTGTCTAAGGTGGTCTTTTGGTCTGTTCTTACCAGCATTGGTTTCTAAAGCTCTTAATATTCACCTGCTGTTCCTGGTACTGTAGAAATGTTATAAAACATCAGTCCTCCAATTATTTCTTTAAATAGACTTGGATCAAGACTTGAATTTTTATGCTTATTTGACTTTGCCTTCTCTAATACCTTGTTCAGCTGATTAATCTTGTTTAAATATTTACTCTCCATTTTGTGGTCATGGGATTTTTGTTTATCCTTTTAGTCTGATCAAATTCTGATGCACATCTAAATCCTTTGCTCAGTACCTAGTAAATTTAGATTTTTATCGTCCTCTCTAAATCCCAGCATGTCGGTCTACTTTGCTAATTAAATATACAATGGTGGACAGGATGATGTAAGCACAAAACAGTATTGATATCAAGGACCTAATATGGAGTAAGACCACTCTTTAGAACAGCTTTAGTCTTTTGTGAAATGCTGTCATACAAATCCTGACGCGTAGCGTGATATTCGGCCCATTTAAGAGGAAAATGCCTCCAGTTCATTGAGGGATGAAGAAGTTAGAATTTTTACTTTTACAATCTCTGCTCCATTATTGGTATTTAGATCTGGTAACCGGTGAATCCATGGAAGAGGTCTGAAATCATCATGGTCGTCATGGAACCTCTTGAATATTTTCAGTGGGGGGGGATAACATTTTGGAATATGGAAGCAGTATCATGAAGCAGTGTCTGTACCACACTCTGCCTCATACTATTCCTTGGCCATTATCAGACCATGCAGAGCAATCAACTGGCCTTAATGTTTCTCGCAGGATTTTCCCCATATCACACGGTCCACCATGTTTATCAGCTGGCAGTAGGTACTTGAGGGTCACTTATCATATTGGTTCCTGGTGTTTTGATAACCATCATTCAGAGCTGACAAGTTCTTATGGTCTACTATTATGCACTGTCTGGACAAGCAGTGCCCGATCCTCAAAATTCCTTTAGGTGATCTGTTTTTTTTTTTTTTTTTTATTTTATTTTTTTTTAAAGGAATGCCAACAAAGGAAAGACCGAACAGCAGCCCCTTGTGGACATTTGCAGTCAGGTATGATGGCAGTGTGAGATGGTAATACTCCATCATCTGCGTATTGTATGTTGGGTTTACTTGTAATTAATTCATGAATATAAATTACTCACTTGCATTTGGGCTGTAAGCTAAAAATGTTAGTTGCAGAGTACTTCATTTTTTTCCGAACATTCCAAATTCTTGTATAGTTCCACCATGTGGACAAATGTATTGCACACATAGCCTAGGTCCTGTACACTCCTGCAAATTTAACTGACTGAATGGTCATAGATCATATGAAGAAAACTAGCAGCTACGTAACTGACTTTTTGTTTCTATGCAGGTAGATGTATCTGACATTCCTTCCATTATTTTTCATTAAGTGTCACCGCATGTAAATAATGATCATATACTTTTGAATTTTTGTATTCAGATCATTTATATTTGTCTTTGACATGAGTTGCTGGAAGTGCCAGCTTATTTACCATATATATGTGTGACAACAGTCCATTCATTCCACATACAGCACAGTTTGAAGGTCAGGGTTCAGTGCTCCCTGAAGTGGGGGTCGATACTCCGGCCTAGTCATTCACACGCTCCCTACGAGTCCCCTCTCTTCCAGCATTCGTTACTCGCAAAATCACTTATTGCCGCAGCCAGCCAGATTGACCCGACTTTGCAGCAAACAAATCAGTCATCCCAAAAGCAGCAACCTAGATTCCCAACCTTCGGCTGAGAGATTGCGGTATTCTGATAACGGATTGGTTTGTTTTTAACCATTCATCCTCTGTATGCCCTTGTTTATACCTGGCAATCTGCATTAGTCAAGTCAAAGTGAACTTTATTGACATCTCGGCAATATACATGTATAGAGGAGATGAGATGACGTGGCTCCAGTTCTTACAGAGGATAAAAAAAAAACATAGAATAAACATATATTAAAAAATATAAGAGCTCATATTTACGGTTTAAGTAAAGAATGTGCAATTTACTTATAGGAGATATTCAGAATGTGCAAGTATTACAGTGGCAGACAAGTAGAAAAATTGTAATTGCAAAGCAGTGTTAACATGCACAAGACTCCCAGCACCAGTAGGTGACCAGTATCACGTGCAGCGCAACTGGCATCTGAGCACACGTTTGCTGTTGACAGGAGAAGGGGGCAAACGTGGCCAGCCGCAGGGTCCATGCCACTGACGAGGAGAAGCTGGCCTCCTCTGTGTCCGGCCAGAACCCCGGCAAAACCGAGAATGGCTGCTGTGAGGAGGAGGATGAGCCCTGCAAGAAGCGGCTGGCTGGGAAAGGTCTGGCTGCACGGTCTGCTCTTCAACCCCGTGACCCATTCAGGAGCTCAGAAGGGAGGCTTATTGCTACCGTGGTCTGTTTTTCCCCTGAGACGACCTTAAGTTTGCCTCGTCTTCAGTCCCCTCCTGGTCGGTTCCCGACTGGTGCTAAATTTTACTTTTTTTTAAGTCCTAAAGTTCATGTTTTTCCTATTTCCTATAATTTTAAAATAATGATCATTTGGCTAAAGAGGGCACAAATAGTGTTTCAGAACTTCTTGACATTCTGCTTGGTGAAGAGAACACAGAAGCCACAGAAATGTGGGTAGCAGAGTCCAAAACAAACACACTCAGCCCTGAAAAACTTGGCTGGCACTTGTGCCCCTTTGGGTCGTTAATTATCTATTAACCTCACAAGGAAATTAAGCGGCTTCCCAGATTAAGTGCCACAGATATTTCAGGGTAAAGGGATGGTCATCTTTCTGGCCAGGGATGGTGGAGAAACGCATGATTTTTGTTTGCTGCTAACTGAACCTCGTCCTCTCTCGCTGTAGCTCTTTCAAGGCTCACTTCAGCCCCATTAGATATCACCTGCTGGAAATCCAAATTCAGAGATGCACGCTAGGAAATGTAGTGTATTGTAACATCCATAGTTCTAAAATTCAGATGCTCCCCGGGTTACGATGGTCCGTGTTAAGACATTTTGACTTAATAAGAGGTAAATGTACATTATTCAATGAATTACATGTTTATTGTAAAATAAGCATTGTGTTAATGATTTTGCCCAACTGTGGGCTAATGTAAGTGTTCTAAGCATGTGTAAGGTAGGACAGGCTATGCTTTTATCTTTGTTAGGTTAGATGTATTGTAGTAACATGCATTTTCGCCTTTTCAATATTTTTCTCTTGTGATAGGTTTATTAGAAAGTAACCCCGTCATAACCTGGGGAGAGGCTGTATTTGGACTGTAATGTAACTGATTTGAGGAACAAAGCTGTTTTGTGATAGGATCCCTCCTGAGCTGACGCCTGTGTTTCACTCGTGACATTCAGCTGCAGCCAGCTGACGTATACTTGTGATTGTTACTGGCTTTTAAGAATGAAGTCTAATTTTGATATTTTTCTGCTGAGCTTTTTGGGAATGAATACTCATCAGTATTAAAGATGGCGAGGATTAAGGGACACCATTGAAATTAATTAGATGTTACCCCGAATCCCGTGATTGCAAATGGAGCTATATTTTCAAAAGTGTGATCAATATTTTATTTTTACCAAAAGGTCAGTGGTATCTGCTACCACCTAGTGGCCGTTCATCCAACAATAAATCTGTTTAGTAATTCAGACGACTGTTGTATTCAGACTCTGAAGAATGAAGTCACGTTACCCCCCCACTCTCTGCTACTGCTGTACCACAAATTTATTAAGATAAAGGTGTGGCTGGAATGATAGCTGAGGTTGTTCAAATTAAAAGCATTTATGCTAATTCTTCCCCTGATGGATAATTTAATACTTGCACAGGCCATCAGCCTAGGGTTTATATTACAAGCTGATTCTTTTAACAGAGAAGTATATGCTATGTTGTGTTCTGTAGGGATGGAAGTAACATCAGGAGGTCCAGATGGTGCAGACATGTACAATGGCGTAAGTAGAGCTCTTGTCTTTAACCCTTTAAAACAAATACATGTGGTCTCTCCATAAAATAAATCATTATTATTTTGTGGTATTGAATTATATAGAGTATGGAAGGAAGTAGGGATGTAGCGAAGGGATGGAAGTATATAGAACATACCTCGTCATTACCACGGTTAGCTACTATAAATTGGTTTTGTTAGTTCTCAACCACAAGATGGTGCTAAACCTCCATTAAAGCTTCACAAATGACTTTCGCATACATGTTGTTGAAGTTGCATTACGCTGTGAGCAAGGCTGAGATTAACTACAGGATAAAGTACAAATCATGTGAGAATTTGGATATTGGATATTTAAACAGTGGCACACTTATGAGGGGTTGTCAATATTGTCTATAGAAAAAATTCCTATACTTGTGTGTATTTAAGTCAAATATCAGTGATGGGTAAATTTTAAATATCAAACGAAGTAACAAACTGTGTATGAGCTATATACACTTAAGTGTTCTGTTCTGCTTTCATGAAGAATTTCATTACTGGCTAGAATGGAACGTGTCTATTTGGAAACTATGTCTGGGAAATGGAATTGGCACTCATATGTTCAGCAGCATAGTGATTGTAAATCAAAGCTTTGAAATAAACTGAACAGCATTTTTCACACTTTTTTTTTTTTTCTTCAGACTGAATTTCTGTGGTGATTGGGGTCTCATTATTGCTGCAATTATAAAGTAAACTAATGGTCTTCCAATTCCTTCAAGGACTCCCAGGGACAGAAATTACCATGGAAACATGCTGTATGAAAACTTGAAATAGCCTTTCCGCTCTAGTCTTTGTGTGAAGCCCAACTCTTTGCCTTGATTTTGTCTTGCTTAGAATCGCTTGCCTAACGAAACACTTGAATACAGAGTATTTAAAAATGCTGTGGAAAAATTACTTCACAATGATGATGCCACAAGCTATGTAATTCTCCCTTATGGCCATATAAAACTAACTATGCTTTTTACTTCAGAGATCCTGACACTTTTTATAAGCCCAAAACGAGGAAATTGTTTATTCACAGCTGTATGTCTGTAGTAGTTTACAACAATATTGAGGTTTTGATAACAGAGATTATCACATGACCAGAATCCTGATATACAGAATTACGCCCAAAAAGCCCGCATCAATATGTAGATGCCATTACCTTTCTTCATGTTAGGACTGCCAACAGTGCATGGTTTGTTTGACAGCAATCACATAACATGTGACTGAAATGGTCTCCGAATTTCGCAGCTGGGTCTAAGCTGTTTTTGCAAACTCTTTTTGAACATATTATATTCTGTGTGCATGTGAATTAGGTTTATATTACATTATGGGGAACCAAATGTCCCCCACAATATAATAAAAACCTGTTATTTTGATCTTCTGGGACCATTTTTCAGGTCCTCACAAAGATCTGTGAACGCAATCAAAAAACTAAAAATGCCAAAAGTCTCATATTTTGTTTGGTTACTTATAGGTAAGGTTAGGGCTGGGTAGGGGTTAAGGTCGTCATGTTGGGATTAGAAATTTCCCCATAGAAATGAATAGACAGTCCCCACAAAGATATATTTACAAAACTATGTCTCTGTGTGCTTTGTGATGTACTTTACTGTAATTGCACGCAACTGATATTTTCCTGATATTGGCCTTTGTATTTTTTGCAGTATGTATGTGTGCGTGAATGTCATAGGTCTGTGTGCCTATGTGCCTGTATACTGTGTGTAAACTAGTGGACGCCTAAATTTCCTTTTGGATAAATGAAGCATCCATCCATCCATCCATCCATCCATCCATCCTTTACCTAACTCTTGGTGCTTCTGGGATGGGCTCCTGACACCTCTGACACTGTGCAGGACAAGCAAGCGTAGATGGATGGATGGATATGTTCCAAATGTATCATAGACTGCAGCACCCTAAATGTATTCTTAGCAGAAGCACAACCAACAAATATTTCATTGCTCTGTGTAAAATCCCAGGCGCCCCTAGTGTTGAAACAGAAGCCAAGCTGTAGAGCATATTTCATACGTAAACAATGATTTATTTAGATTGCCTCTCCCTGACAGTGTCTTGTTCCCTGGTTGAACAGCTCGATGACCCCTGCAAAACCAAAAGTGCCAAGCTGGCTGGGAGTGAGAGTCAAGACAAAGGGACTCCAGTTCTGGATAAAATCTGTCTCAGTGAGGCTGACAAAGAAGCTGTCCTCACTCTGATTCGGGAGGAGGTAACCGCTCACTCTGCCTCTCCGTACGGCCCTTTTGAATGATGCCACTGTACCTGAAAGGGGAACCATCTGCAATGCGTGAAATCAGCCGGGTCTCAGGAACGATGTCACATGGTTAACAGGTGTATGAGGGAGGAAGATAATACGGTTTGTGTCCTCTGTCTAGCCCCCCCATTTCTCACTGTCCTGTCTTTTTGTATTCAATTTTTTTTGCCATAGATTATTACGAAAGAAATAGAGGCCAATGAATGGAAGAGAAAACATGAAGAGAGCCGACAAGAGGTCCTCGAAATGAGGTCTGCTCCTCCACGTGTGTGATTACTGACAGCAGTCTGTGAAGGGTACATGCACAGATGGTAGATGGATTGACTGGTGAGCGCTCAATTTGTGCCGGTTCCTTTTTGTAGAAAAATCGTTGCAGAGTATGAGAAGACGGTTGCGCAGATGATCGGTAAGTTATTCATTTGCTCATTTTATCATTTGTACCTCTGTCTTCATCATCTGTGTTTCCCATCTTTGCTGTAGTCCTGCGCTATCCTTTAGCACATATAATTGCACATTTTTTTTAGGAATTGGTTTGTCTAATGTGTGCTGTCTTGTTCGGCACTGTGTGGGTTTACCTGCACTTCATGTTCCTTGCTGCTGTATGCACCAGCTGGGATCAATGCAGTTTATCTTGTCTTATCTCCCGCTCAGTGAAATCTGATAAGGATCTTAGTAAAACTGTTGTGACTGTGTGGCTTCTTCACAGAGGACAAGCAGCAAGCCGCAGCGAGCTCCCAGAGCACCATCCAGCAGCAGACTCTGGAGAAGGAGCAGGCCCTAGCTGACCTCAACTCTGTGGAGCGCTCCCTCTCTGACCTCTTCCGGAGGTATGAGAATATGAAGTCTGTCCTTGAGGGCTTCAAAAAGGTATGTGCGCCTCGGCAAGAGACTAAAAGCCATTTTATGCCATCAGTGACGATTTTATTTGTGCTGTCAACTCGACCCCCCTGTGACTTGGGGACTTCCCTTTGATTCTATGCCCAGAATGAAGAGGTGCTAAAAAAATGTGCACAGGAGTACCTGGCCCGGGTGAAACAGGAAGAGCAGCGCTATCAGACCCTCAAAATCCATGCTGAGGAAAAGCTAGACAGGTAAGACTGGAGCTACGCGTGTGGCGCCCCTACTGGTTGGGAGGCCTAAATGATCAAAGGAGAATTGGGAAGCATGTGTGTTAAATCAATGCAACATTTATACTCGGTGACAAAAAAAGTTAAGCACCCGGAAGTAATGGTCCGATTTGAATGTCATTTGGTACACATGCAGACCAGCAATGGGTATGTAAATGGTTCGATTTGCTGGCACGTCTAGTCATCAGACACAGAGGATGCCACATAGACGCATTAGACAGCATTACCAGCACTTAAGGGAGTTTGATAGGGGTCACATTGTGGGTTTGCTTGAGGCCTGGTGGTCATATCGTGCAATTGCCCGGCATGTGGGGCATGCAGATGTCAGTCGCCCGATTTTGGAACCAGTGGGCACATGAGAGCACCCACACGTGGAGAAGTTTCCGGTCATCCAAGACGGACCACACCAAGCATTACAGATCCTCGTGACACCTGGGCTTGCCATCTAAACATAACTCAACACCCCGTGGCATCCTGCACCGTGTCTCAACGACTGGCATCAGCCAGACTATGGGTTCACTGTCCCGTGCGTCAGCTGCCATTAACACCGGCGCAGAGACGGCTGTGCTTGGAGTGACGCCATAACCGGGAGGCATGGACTGATGACGAGTGACGTCCGTACCACGTTCAGCGATGAATCTCGGTTCTGCATTACCACATAAAGCTGGTGTGTGTGTGTGTGTGTGTGTGTGTGTGTGTGTGTGTGTGTGTGTGTGTGTGTGTGTGTGTGTGTGTGTGTGTGTGTATGGTGACGCCGAGGGGAGAGGACCAAACCTGCCCATGTTGTGGAAAGACTCCTGGCATCATGGTGTGGGAGCCATAGGGTAAGACTTCAGGGCTTCTCCGGATTGTAATTCAGGGGACCCTGACGGCACAGTGCTGTGCCAGTGACATCCTGCGTTCGCGTGTCTTACCCCTCCTGAGACAGCACCCTGGTGCAATCTTTCAGCAAGACAATCCCTGTACACACACATCACGTGTGTCTATGGACTGCCCATGTCATGTTGAGGTCCTCCTGTGGCCAGCCAGGTCCCCCGATCTTTCCCCAATCTAACGTGTGGAATCAGCACAGATGTCAACTCGGACCTAGTGCCAGTCTGCAGGATCTCGAGGGCCAGTTACAACAGCTGTGGGCCAGCTTGCCGCAGGAGAGGGTACAAGGCTGTATACCCAGTCACATGACCTTTCACCACATGCAGATTTATTTCATTTCCTCCACTCCGTCTGGGTGCTTAACTTTTTTTTTGTGTCATTGAGTGTATATGCATGTATATAAACCCTTGTGCCCCCCCCCCCCCCAGTCCTGTGTTTTGTA
>JAODKF010000046.1:15207219-15222861 GCA_026779585.1 Mormyrus proboscirostris | reverse complement strand
AGATTTCTTGATGTAAACACATTTTTCTACAATGGTAGGTAGTTCTATTATATGGGCAACGCAGGTTACATGAAAAGGCCCAAATTGCCTCTCTGATTGATGTCTTTTTTCACTGTCTCTTCCCCTCCTCCTCCTCCTCATTCTTCTCCACTCATGCGGAGGGAGAAGGCGGGAATGTGGACCGGTACCGCTTGGCCCGTTTCAAGCCACATGGCACAAACGAGAGCTCGTCATTCGGGTGAAATGCGGCCGCCCGCAGTAAGACCTCCCTCCCCCGGGTGGCGCTGATTGATCTTCCTGAGCGGCCCTGCGGGCAGCAGCGTGATGAATAATTGATGGGGCCGTCGTGGTAACAGTCTGCTGCTGCAGTTTTCCAAGGGTGGTCCGGAACTCTCCAAACTCCCCATAAATGATGAAAGGCGACACCCACAATTAAGGAGCGGGCAATCAGGGGTGGCGGCCTGACGGCTCGGGGTACGGGCGGGCCGTAGAACTTCGCCAGGGCTCACGCGATGGTGGCAGTGTGTTGGCCTTCATTTGCGTCGTGTAAGACCGTGATGCACTAGCACTCGTGTTTATGCCGCACTATTCCTCGCCATGTCCGTCTCTTGCCCCGTGCAAACGGCCGCCTTGGGAATCCTCTGGCGAGCGGTTTGCCTGGTGCTGCCGGGGTCTGGCGGGTCCCTGTCTCGCTCCCTCTGCTCCGTTTGGACGCCTAAATAGATTTCCATAGATTCGCCTCTTTCCCCTGTGTGAGCCTGAGCGAAATAAGTGGTTGGAAGATGGATGTATAGATGGAAAGAAGGATTATTCTCTTTCACGTTGACAAAGGAGAAACCGCCATCCGTCTGTTGGGGGCGGGGATAAGGGTGTGTGTGTGTGTGTGTGTGTGTGTGTGTGTGTGTGTGTGAGAGAGAGAGAGACCATGAGGACAAAGACAATGTCACCTTTGCTGTCCTGTAAAGGTACAATACAATTAGTTTTCGCATGATGGACTCAAGTCTTCCTGCCATCAGCCTGAGAATGTGAGCACAGGCACACACACACACACAGACACACATAGACACAGACACACATAGACACAGACACACATAGACACAGACACACATAGACACACACACACAGACACGCACACATAGACACACGCACAGACACACTGAGCACGACATATGGAGCCACATGCGGAGCGCCCGTCGTATCGGCGACTCCATGGATATTAGATTAGCGTTTCTTCTCCAAGTCTCACCCTCCTTCCTTCCCCCCCCACAGTACGCCTCCTCTGGCTGCATGCTGTCGCTGCACCACAGCGAGAAGCCAGAGCACGAGGAGCTGTGCGAGTTCCGGCCGTACACCTGCCCCTGTCCGGGGGCGTCCTGCAAGTGGCAGGGCTCGCTGGAGGCCGTCATGCCGCACCTGATGCACGCCCACAAGTCCATCACCACGCTGCAGGGCGAGGACATCGTCTTCCTGGCCACGGACATCAACCTGCCCGGCGCCGTCGACTGGGTCATGATGCAGTCCTGCTTCGGACACCACTTCATGCTGGTTCTGGAGAAGCAGGAGCGCTACGAGGGCCATCAGCAGTTCTTCGCTGTCGTCCTGCTGATCGGCACCCGCAAGCAGGCCGAGGGCTTCGCCTACCGTCTGGAGCTGAACGGCAACCGGCGCCGGCTCACCTGGGAGGCCACGCCGCGCTCCATCCACGACGGCGTGGCCTCCGCCATCATGAACAGCGACTGCCTGGTATTCGACACGTCCATCGCCCACCTCTTCGCCGACAACGGCAACTTGGGAATCAACGTCACCATTTCCATGTGCTGAAGAGGCGGGAGGCGCCATGGGACATCAGTCGCCCGTGCGTTTCCAGAGGAGGGGAGCCGTTTGTGCGTGAGTGTGTGTGTGCGTGAGTGTGTGTGTGCGTGAGTGTGTGCGTGTTCCTCTTTCGAGGCCAACTTCCCGCCGGATCTAAGCGGTAGGGCCCTCAGCTCTCTGGTGACGATGTGTTTACGTGACGACCACAACCTGATCAACCTCCATCGCGAGTTCGAGGAAGGAAAGTGCAATGACTGGTTCGTAAATGCCACCGGCACCCGGCCTGCCCCCTAGCCCCCCCCCCCAGTCCTGTGTTTTGTACTTTGTATTATTCTGCAAACCCTCCCCCTGGTACTGCAATTATATGTCACTTTACGATCCTGGGGAACATTACATTACTTCGTGCCACTGTCTACCTGTATATACATAGTACGGCAATGTCCTCTTGACTTGACTTGACAAGGTGGACTTCTTTCTATCAGAGCCAATGAGGAGATCGCCCAGGTCCGTTCGAAGGCCAGCTCAGAGAGCATGGCTCTTCACGCCAGCCTACGCAAGGAGCAGATGAAGGTGGAGTCCTTGGAGAGAGCGCTCCATCAGAAGGTACAGTACAATCTCATGTTCTGTTCCCACTGGATGGAGCGGAACGTACATGGGCCGCATTGGATGAATTTTTTGCTCTTGGGTGCTTTTAAGAAGATTATTTGGTCATTTTAAATGTTTCACTTTATAGTTGAATTGCACTGTTAAGTGTCTTTTTTTCCCTTCGACATTTAACTAGAAAAATATTATTGGCCTTTTTAGAATCAGGAAATTGAGGAACTCACCAAGATCTGCGACGAGCTCATTGCCAAGATGGGGAGACCGGAGTGAACGTGGCCCTGGTAGCACGTCGTCCCACCAGCCTGCCTGTGGTTCCAGGGTCCAGCTTATCGCAGCTTAACACGCTCCCTGTAGCCAGATAACTGGTTCAAGGCCTTGCTTTCCCAGAAATGAGGAGTTGGTCATTTTATATGCCTAATAACAATTGTTTTCCTTGTTAGTAAAATAAGTGGAGCAGTAATAAGGACCAGTAGCCTATATCATCTGTGGACCTATCATCCTTCACAAATAACTTGAATTTGAACAGAAACGCAAGATGTGCAGAAATAATTTAACGAAGAGCAGATGGACAGACCACCTAATTAAAGCTATTGTGCAGATGTGGCGTGTATTTTGTAGTTTTCAAATTAGTTGTCTGTTTTTGTTCTGTACGTCATTCAGTCTTTGAAATCCCTGCTTTGTTGGATGCCTTAATGGTCTAATTACTGGTCTGGAATTCCAGGAGGGACATGGGAGATGGATGATTTTTGGATGTGATGAACAGTGAGCAGAGGAGATGCTGGCTTTGGATCTATTACTTTGTAGTGGGCGAAAGCTCTATCTGAATCACTGCTAATTCAAGCTGTGTGTGTGTATATATAACAGGACAGAAATCTATATTGCTTGCCTTTTGTGAAGCGATGCTTATTTTTTGAGGCACTGAAATGTAAATAAATTTATATTTAAAATGGCAGATGTTTGCTCTGCACCTGGAGGAGCCCATGTACCTGCATCTGGTGGTTTCACAAAGCAGCCTGACAAACTAAAGCTGCATGTGCAAATGCTTCTGCTCATTCTAGGTTACAGTCTGGTACCTTAACCGCTTAATATTTAGTCAGGGCAGCACTTCCTGTACGCCATGTGTTTGGTTTTTCTTATAAGTTCTAGCTGTGTGTTCCTGCCCAGTTTATCTCAAAGCTGTGGCACTGGATGCAGTGCAGTGGTGCAGAGTAACTATCTTTAATCGATTTAATGACTTTACTCCCCAAATTCCCTGTCATAACTAAACATTTCTGGGTTCCCCCCCTTGTATCTCGACACTAGAAATCCACGTATGTTTACATGCTAAACGCCGTCATTTGGGAGAGGTTTTCTACAGCCATGTTCCTTTTTTTTTTGTTTCCCTCTTGAATCCGTTCAGCAGTACATGCATGTTAACTTTTACTTAACAGAGATTCATTTGAGTCTGCGACAAACATGACAAACTGATGTTGCCTGTGAGAGAGAGTGTGAGAGAGCATTGTGGTCTACTGTATGTATTCAATGTCCCCAAGCAAGTCATAAGCACCATACGAAGGTAATGTTTCCCATTGCCTGCTCACATCCACCCCCCTTCCTGCATCATCACAGCCATTATTGTCATTTGTGTTGTTGCCTGTCCCAGAGTCTTTTTTTTTTTTTCATAATGAGTGTGTTGAATATTCCTCCATTGTTTTGTATGCAGTTAATCATTTAACAATAATACTTGTAAACTGGGTGAAAATAACTTGCACAGATGTAATAAATATTTTCCATAATGACCTGAATTAGTATCTGTGTGTATCTACCTTTGAACACTGATATGGGACATCCAGAAGGAAAATTTGGTAAGTCAGTTGGCCCTTTTGCTGCTGCCACCTTAGTCATCCTCATGGTCTGTCCTCGCACTTTTTGCCTCAGTAAAGATGGCAAATATTTTAACAGATCGACTCTCCAGTTTTTGTTTGAGAAGCCAGAATTTTCCTCCTTGGCACTACTGAAAGTGGCACATGACGATCTGCAGGGTCTGGGACTCCCCCTTCCTGGTGAAGGACCTCAGTGACTCTTGCTAGATATTTCTACATTCTCTAGGGAAATGTTGGCAAACTCACTTTCCCTTTGGTGCCGCAAGGTGCTGATGGGGTAACTTGCATCCTGGTTGGCCCAGTAGCTCGCAGACCACATCTACTGTGTTGTGACCTTTCGGCAATGGCTGACTTGAAAAAGACTTGAGATGTATTCAGAAAAACAGTCTTTTGATCATTTTCTACAAACAATATGTTGTGATTTAAGATGACACAATACTTGCTAGAAAGATCGGCTGATCAGTTTCGAAAGTCCTTATAGTTTGATGTCATCTATATAAACTTGTTAGGGCAAAATCACTTAATACATTATGCAGAAAAGGCCATCTTATAAGTATTAGTGCTTAGCAGGAAATCCAGGCCAGACACCCTCCATTTTGGACATGCTTGACCCTTTGGGCATATCTGCTTGTGTGCAGCCTAAAACGGGGTAAAATCAATAGCAGACCTTCTAATGACCCTCAACGAGCTCCAGTTCCGCCCCCAGGACACCTGCTTCCTACTGTGGCTCTTGTGGTTCTTGTCACGCTTAGCTTGCTTCAAGTGTGTCTCCGATTATAGATGGAAAGATTCTCATCTTAGTGGAACGCCATAAGTTTTTGTGGCAGACTTCATATTTTGTTTAGTGTTCACTCCCCATGCCAGCCTGGTCATTATTAGAAGCGGGCTCTTGATGCCAGCCATGTTCTAAAAGGTCTCTTGGGGCTGTTCAGTCAACTAGAAGTGCTACATTTTTTGACTATATGACTGCACATTGTTTTTGGGGTGACTTTTGGCTGCTGGTGGCACACTGCCTGGTACTTAGACAAAAAAAGCCTTATGAAATGTGGACCCAGATGTTTTAACTGTCAACTTTTAATAAAGTGAGTCTGTGATTTGGAAAAGAGGCACAAATATGTAATATCTATTTCCAAAGCTGTGCAAAAACACACAGATTCAATGGCATCTGTAGTATGTACCCTGTGTTGGTCTGGCATCCCACCTTATGTCCTGTACTTGCCGGGACACTTTACTGAATAAGCAATTGGATGACCAATAGTGGGCAGCAGTGACCGTTTTATGGTTCTATTCAGCAAGATACTGACTGTTCCACTCATAACATCCATCCATGTAAACCTGGTCATCTGAGGTAAAGCTGCACGCAGCTGCTCGTGACTTCATGTGCAGTTCTCCGGATCCCTCACAAGGTGCCAGTATAATGCTCCATGTCACAATAGCAAGACTTTTCATAAACGTAAAAAAACAACATCGGAGACATTATTAGAATAAATGCCCCCACATCCCCTATAGTTTTAATATAGTCAGAAAACTAACATTGCAGTTCAAGGAAAGCAACTTTGCCATCTTGTATTTCAAAATCTAATGTGGACCCAAAGTGGGTTGATTTCTGCAGTTTCAAGTATGTTCATATATTGAATTATTCTGGTCTTTTTTATAATTCATATATTGTATTCATCTATTAATACCTTTATATTCATGGTTGGACTAAAATAAATGCACAGATTTGTTTCTTTTACTTTTTTTCTTCTGTGGCAGCATCTGAAGTTTCATTCATACTCTTCCCTGACCCGCATTTACTGGTCCCCACATGCACCGTTGCCTCATGTATGCTGTGGGGGTGTGAATCGGGTTGCAGCACTGTGTTTCAGCCTGTGTTTTCTCTCTGGGACAGTGCCAGCAAAAACTCCCCCACCCCCCGTCATCACCAGCGTACCCCGTTCCCCAAAACATGTGGTCCACGGGGCCTGGATCAGTGAGAGTTCTGGTGCTTTTAATATCCCTGGCCGGACGCTGCCTCTGACTTGCTGGGAAGTGGTGATTCAGCAGGCCCTTGCGGCTGCCGGCGACGCCAGACCCCGCTAACGCCATCCACATGTGCACCGGGAGAATGTGCTGAAGCAGCAACAGCGGCGTCTTTCCAAAGGGTGGGGGCCACAGGGCGCAGCGCCTCCCCCCAAGTTCGGAGAGCAGAAGAGCTACGGCCTGAAGATAGCTGCCCCCAAACCAGTAACTCTTTAGCGTTACTCTATTGGTACAAGTGAATAAACAGATGCCACCACAAAACAGATGGTACTTCCCTCATTCTATCAATTTGTGATTGGCTTGAGTTAAAACGATACACTTCATTCACCACAGACTCTCTGCTAGCCTGATAAACATTCATTCAAGCAAGATCAAAACACAGGGCAACATAAAAACGCCCGTCTTAATATAGAGATCACAGAGGTATAGGACCAGAGCATCCATACTCCTGTACCTCTTTTCTCAACAAATCCAGTGAATCATCCTCATGTCCAGCCTGGCCTCAAGTCTCCTCCATTTCACATTTGTGTCTTTATACAGGAATAGTTGTCAAGTTCTGCACCTTTGGTACCTTGCATGATGAGGCACGCCATGGAAAATGTGACTTCACCAATAACTGCTGCAGCCCCCACAAAGCTGAAAGCCACAGAAAACTCTTGGTTCAGCCCTGCCCCACCCTGGCTTTAAGAGCCCCACTGGTCAAGCTGTTCATCGAGGAGGTATGAGCAAGTCAGCCCCTACTTATTTGTGGGTAAAGTTGGTTTGGACTCTTTCATAAATAACTTGAGGTGAAATAAACAAATACGAATATTGGTTACTATAACAACGGCTTCAGATACGGAGAAACTGGCTGTGCCCGATTGGATAAAATATATGAAAACTCTTGATAGATCTGATGTTATTTTTCCATTAAGCAACAATAACATGCTTTTGACACCTGTTGTCCTGTAATGCTTCCGTGTGCTTCTTTAACTGATAAACAGAAGGAAAGTCAACCTGTACATATTTGCATAGAGCTCTGTATAGGATGTCATAGTGCAACCGATTTGCACACTTCTAGTTTGCAGAATTCAAACTGATTCATGTGCAGACAGATTGAAAGCCCCCTGCGTGACAGACCGGAGCTCAGTGCTCCTTGCAGGGCTACCACTAACGGCAAATACAGCATGATCCACAATAAAACCCTGTTGAAAGATACAGATAGCACAGATGGTACAACCCTCCCCCCCCAGATTTGTGTTACCTGGACCCATCCCTAGAGGCATGGCTGGGGGTGCCAGTCTTCTGTGGCTGGGTGACGAATTTAGCCTGGCTGTCTGCATATGGAAATGGCTTTTGTGCATCCATCATTCAGGCTGACCACCGAGGGTTAAAGAGTGGACAAGTTGCAACAATGTGCAACAATGGGCTGGCTATTGAAGCAGTCTTCAGTACTGGACATTTAGGTGGAGAAATGGCTGTCAAATGATCACCACCGGTGAGTTGAATATGGCCCACAGGAAAAGAGATGTGATGGACCGGGGAGGTCTAGGGAGAGATTAGTGGGTATTGAGGTGTGTTGATGGGTATGTGGGTGGGCAAAATGTAATGTGCTCGGAAAAATGCATGATGGGGGATCCCCTGTCACTATTTTTTACTATATTATTTTCCATCTCAGTTGTTGACATTGTCCAATCCTGTCAAGTCCTATCCTATGAAGAGAAAGATTCAGGAGAGCATATGCTCTGCTTTTGAGGCATACTAGTAAGAGTCTTTTTGCCTTACTTTAAAGAAAAACAGCCCATTCTTTTCTTGGGTCTGTTTGGTGGCTTCATCTACCACTCCAAGTTGGGTACCAGCGAAATGGAAAAAATGCATACAGCCCAAGTAAGAACATCTCTCTCTCTCTCTCTCTGAGGAAATATTAGCAGCAACCATATTGTTCAGAAAAAAAAGTTCTATATTCTTTATCATGATTTATGCACAATCGTGATCACTGGTAGATCTTGGCAAGGACATTTTGAGAAGGTGCCAAGCCGACTTTTACCACTGCCAAAACCACCTTCATTCTCTGTCACAAATGTTACCATCTCACCACTCGCCTGCTCACACACACGGTGGAATGTGGTGGAGAGCTTGGCGGCCGGGGTGAGATGGTGTGCCAGTAAGAACGCTTGCCTGGGGTGTCACATGGGCGCATCCACCACTGGCCATGAATACAGATTCATTTAGAAAGATGAAATTCACAAGATAAAGGATAACAATGCTTTAAGTAGGTGAACTGAAGTTAGAGTTGGACAGGATATTCTCTTTTCAAATTTATTTCAAAATTTAGGTTCTGGATCAACGTACAAGACAGAGGACTGAATCCGAACTGTTGCTCAAGTAAAGGCCGAGTTATAGTCATCTGTATTTGGTTTGCCAGTTAAAAAAAATCGGTCGCGGACACTTGGGTAAAGCCTAACAATATTCAGTCAAGGAAATGAATCAGACTCTTCTTCCTCAAGCTGGACAGATGGGAAACACAAAAGGTAAAAGTGCACTGTCAGGAACTACCTTATACATTTAGCTGTGCCTTCATTCCTAACTGTTGAAATACTGATGCGATTTCAGGAATGCAACTTGTTTGGTGAGTTTATTAGGGGAAACTGAACCATCTAGAAGCAAATGTCGACAGCTATTAGTTTACCCCGGAATACATAAACGCCCTATGGAAGGTACCCTATGATGTACATCATTGCAGTAGATTATGAGTGGGTGGAATTAGCGGACTTGACAGAGGTGGAAACTTCGGATTTTTTTTTTGTGTAACCTCAGAATAAGTGAAACCACAGGAAGTCAAAAGAGAAACAGATGAAACACGATGAGAAAATGTTTAAATCTGAATACTCATGCAGAGAAGGTCAGAAACATTTAGCAGTCAGAAGCATCATCACAGATCTTGTATGAAGGTCTCTTGGCTGCCCCGAAACAAAGATTTCTGTAGGGCTTTACTGTCTCACCTTTTTCCTGGGGATGTGTTGGGCACATGCAGAATACCACTTATTCAGGTATTATCTCAGTTTCTGAAAGGGTTTGAAATTGTTTTGCTCCAAATATGATGTCATACTTCAACAGTGAATCACTGGAATTGTCTGTTCTTTTTTTTCTACTCTTTATGTCATTATACATATTCTGCATTAAGACACTGTACCCACAAACTCACCTGTCCTAGTGTACCCAATTCTATACCATAAACATCACAGTCCTCATTGTTGGCAGCCACAATGAGCTCAGCTGGTAGATCTTGTCAAATGAAATACTTCTGTGAGGGGTAGGGGGTCTTTTGTTATACTACGAAAAACAATATGATTACAGTTTAACCTATTTCCCAAGGAAATCTAAGAGGGGAATAAAACACAGAACTGGATCTGAAAGGGGGTGTCACCAATAATACTGAGATAGCTAGTAAACAAAGTTGCCTGATTAACCAACAGACTCAGTACGGCCACTATTGTGTAGTCAAACCTGATAGACCTGTTCAGTGGTGTAAGTCTAGCTTTTATCTATTACCATGATGATTACTTTTCCTATGAGTATGAATTCAATATGGTGTTATTTCAATTGTGAATGAAATGGACAGATGAGGATTTCACGAAGATGATTAAAATGTGTTTTATTTCCCCCTCTATCTTAGCTTTAAATAATAAAAGCAATGGAAGCACAATACAAGGAGGGGTGTGGCTGGCTGGTAGGGTCTTCATGTGAAACAGTCACTACTGGCATCTACTTTTGTGACAAAAGCAAGAATTAATAGACAAAGTAATAATATCTGTTACCAAGCATCGCGGGATTCTAAATGTGTAATACCTATGAACAAAAGAGATATCTTTTCAAAATACTTAGCCTTAATCAGCTACTCGGAAATAGGAAATTAGTTTGACCAATGATAATGCACATGCCTGTACTTCCATACTTATATGTGTAATCTGTCTTTAATGTTATTTCTGTGTCCACGAGTGATTTAAATGTAAATCGTTCATAAGTTATTTCGCCTAAACCGAAAGCAGCAACAGCTGATCCTAAATGTGACGTGATAGATTTCCATGCGACTTCGACTAGGTGTGGGTTTAAATCCCAGTTCATCTTGTAGTATATGTACGTATGTTGGACATTAATCAGATCATTCGTTTTAATCGTAATCAATGAGCGATCGCAAAATCCACGGATGCTTGAAATATGTTACATTGCGTCGCTGAATGTTATCTCGGCGTCAAATCGTAAGCAAGCCTTTCCCAAAACGGCACATTTTCTCGCAAGTCCATCAGTCAAAATGGGACATAAACTTAGATGCGCGGGTTATGAAAATTTGAAAAGTTTTCTTTCAACGAAATAAATAACAAGCGCATCACTAGTTTCTGGTTCTCTTTTGGAGAAAAACTAGATCATATCCGGGGCTGGTTTATTCTAATCTGCATCGCTTTACCCGGAAAAAAGTCAGCTTCAGCGCTCAGAGCCAGACGCGGACGAGCACGTTCGGTCTTCGCGAGCAGCTTTAGCGCAACGCCTTTATTAATGTAATATGGAAAGTTAAAGTCTCTGCTTAATAACGCTGGGACTCTCTGAACTACTGGACTTTGGACAACGAATTCCCCAGATAGCACAAAATACTTACTGTTCGGGTAAGTTGCTATTATTTTTAGGTTTATTTGCGGATTGCAGTTAGTGGAGATCGGGATGTTGTGGTAGGTCAAGTGCTACACAGGAAACTTGAAGCTGCGAAAAGTTATGGGAGCAACATTTCGGTGAAATGACAGCCTTCCAGATGTCCACACTACAGCAATTTACGACTCCCTGCTATTTAAACTACATAATAGAACTCTACATATTTCAGCAGATGCGTAGTGTGACGAAAGGGTGCTGCATGGTCAATTTAATTATTTTTCTTGGCCCAGAATTAAACCCTAGTATAGTCTAACCACTATTTTTGTATCATTGCGAAATTCTTAACTGGTGCTTCTATACGAAACGTTATGCTGATTTACATAATCCTTATTGAGTTCATTTTAAAATGATATATAGTATAACAATTATATGATTATTTAATTCTTGGTTATGTGACTCTTCAGTGTTCAGTTTTTGAAAGGCCACTTTTCAGATATGTAGTATTTGCAATGTATTTTTATTTTCTAAGTAAAAACGGAGACCTATGAATTACTGAATTACACACATCCATCTTCTAACAGTTTATCCGGGTCAGGGTCGAAAGCAATTATTGATTTTTTTAAAAAAATTTTATTTGAGAAGCAATAAGACAATAATTGTAACTTAAACTGAGGAGAATGCATTTGTCTTTGACAAGTGCAGATCTGGTTTTATGAAAGGTTTAATTTTCAAAAACGTTACTCTGCTAGCCCGCGTGTAATACGATATATCACTCAGTGATTATATTACTGCTGAATAATTTTCAATGCATTAAAGTTCTCTGTTATGCGTATGGAACTGAAAAAGAGTTGCAAACCATTTAAGTATTTTAAATGTATACTTTGAAAATTATAAACTCTATTTACCAAACCAACTTACTGTAATGTTGCGTATTGAAAACCATTACACAAAGGTGTTTGCAGATAGGCCTATTCTGGGTAAGTTATTAAAGGTGGTTAGGTAATTGATTTGATTATCATAATGCTGTAAAGCGGTTTAAATCTTCTTCCAATCCCATTATGTTTTATTTATTTTATTAGTGTCAGTCTCTCACTTTAAAGCTATTTAAAAACTGAAAACTGGTCTATTTTTGTCAGTTGACTATTATGCTTCTCCAAACAGATTATTACTAGCCTGGCGAATAATTAGAAAACAGGTTCCTAATGACAAGGTAGTTTTTGACAAAAGACTACCGACTAAATGTGACATGTTCCCACACGTAATGGTTTTAATACAAGATGTGAGGTAGGCCTCTGCCTTTTTCGTGTACGGAGGCCTCGTTGCAAAGATCTGACTGAGACTTCTAGTATTATTACAGTTCTTCTCAAATCCCGAAATGACCATCGTGTCTGAAAATTGAAAGCTGTTTGTTTTTTTGAAACCCATGACTGTCAGATGGGGACTCACTGGTCATATTATGTAAGAGCTCTTTTGAGGTAGGCTGTTGTCCGGCGTAATAATATTGAATGCAGGGGTCAACACCATGGCGAATTCTAAAAAAAAAAAAAAAGACACGGACACGGTATTTACAGTTTAGTTTTTTTCCCCTAAATCAATGGTCAAAGATGAGTCTCATTGCAGCTCATCAGGTTGGGATCCTTGGATGAATTCCTTACAGTTGCATAGCCAAAGGCCAGGGGTGTCATACTCCAGTCCTGGGGGGCCGGAGCCCTGCACATTTTTGAGTTTCTCCTCATTTAACACACCTGATTCAACTGCTTGTGCTGTACCACACAGCTCTTGAGCTGAATCTGTTATGGTGGAACAGGGAAAGAGCTACGCCTCACAGGGATCCGCCCCCCCAGGACTGGAGTTTGACACCCCTGATATAGACAGTAGTAAAGGCAAAATTTAATACCACAAGGTTAAATGAATGCATGCATTATGTATTTTTTTTTAACAGATGCTAGAAACTAGAATAAAATATTGTCACATTACAGTACAGCACATGATCCACAGCGTTATATAACACAGACCAGTGTATTTGAAATTATTCATACATTTTGACAAATCTTTATTCAAACTGGCAGTTTAATGGCAGTTTATAATATAATTATGTTTATTTCAACCAATTGTTCTTACAGCTGACACATGTTAAGAAGCTGAACCCCAGGTAACATTATGCTTGTCTGCCCCTGGAATAACTTCACATCTTGCAGGTTAAATTTCTGATTGGATTTTGATTCTGATCAGAGTGTCTTTGTTTACAGGAGTATTTACTGTGCCTATGTATTCGGAGTGTGGTGATGGTTCCCTGGACAAGCTCTCTCTCTCTCTCTCACACACACACACACACACACACACACACACACACACACACACACACACACGCATACACACAGACACCCATGTTGGCATACCTACCTAAATGGGGACTTTCCATCTAGGAAAAACCCTAATTCCAATAACGACACCCTTGACCCCTACCCAGCCCTAACCTTAACTAAAAGTAACCAGAAAAAATACAAGACTTTGGCATTTTTACTTTTTTGATTGCATTCACAGAATTTTATAAAATTGAGGTTATCCACAATGAAGACCTGAAAAATGTCCCTAAAAGTAAGGACACACACACACACACACACAGTCGTGTAATCATGTCTTTTTGGGGACCGCTCATTAATTTCTATGGGAAAAAAAGCTAATGCTAAGTATAACAACCTTAACCCCGTACAAGAGTTTTTGCATTTATAGTTTTTTCATTGCAATCATGGATTTTTATAAAATAGAGTTTTCCCAGTTTCCTGGTCATCATAAGGAAAAAAAAAAAAAAACGGGTATTCATCACGTTGTGGGGACATTTGGTATACATGGACACACACACACGCACATGTGGAGTGGCCCTGCAGAGCGATTCCTATAATGGTCCCTTTCATATTAGTGGTAGGCTGTGTGCCATTGCCTAGCAGAGAGAGGCTAACTGCCCCATCGCTCTTACTGCCCATCGGAGATGTGATTAAGGACCTGACACATTACACAAATCAAGGGGATATTCTGAGTGAGGCTCTTGTGTGTATGTGTCTTAACTTTATCACGGGCTTAATATGGGATTCCATGTGACCAGCCAAGCATTAATTTGACTAGCGGAATATGACTAGTGGTTGGATTAGATTTATTTTTACAGCCACTAAATACTCTTCAGAAAGAATTTACATGTGGTAACAGATCAGAACTTGTACAGTAAGTAGTTTTAACTAGATGAAACTTGATGAAACCGTTAATGAAATCATTTATCATTGTCTTCAATTTTATGTGACTATAGAATATGTGTGGCTCAGATAGCCACATGTGTTATTTTCTTTGCTGATGTGAAAATTGTGTATTTTAGACTTCTTTGTTACTGGCAGGAGTTCAGAGTGCGTCATAATCCTGCCCCATCCCACAAAGTTAACCATTAAAAAACTTCTTCTGTGAGTCCGCTGTTGACTACTGCTGTAGGATTTACTGACTGCAAAGAGTATTTATAGTAAATTGTGTGTGTCTTTCTGCACTGTCCCTAATCACAATAACCAAATGTTAGGACTGACCCTATACTTAATAACGAGTCGGCTATCCTGTGTGTTCATGCATTACCTACATAACAAAACACTAGTCTGAAACTACGTACCGAACATCTATTGTTCATTATTTTGTTGTTTCATTTTTTTCCCTTAAATTTACAATTTGTGGTTACTTTGGTGATTGACGACCAATGTTGGGCATTTCAGGTCCAAAAGCTAAAAATCCAGACCAAGATTTTGTTTCTACCAACTGTTTCAGCATAAAGACTCAGCCACAGAGTACTCAACTGGTTGGCAAAAACAAAATCTTGGTCTGGATTTCTAGTTTCTTGACCTGAAATGCCCAGCAACTAATCAGTTTTTTGTCAGAAATTCAGAATATGCGAATACCCTTAAAGAGGTCACTTATTCTTAAAAAACGTTTCCTTTTAAAAATAGACGCATGTAGCCTTTTAATGTATTAGTAGAATATCAATGGCAATAAGTGGCGTGAGCCGATGATGAAAAGTGTCCTTTCATTTGGAGGGCCCGCCTGCCCCTCGCCATTGCATGGTCTTTTATTTCACATCCTGGCCAGCTTGTTGTCATTTTACACACTGCAGGCCATGTGGATTCATGCTGAGGAGTGACAGCCAGCTGGAGCGGTGCTGTTTCTGTCTCTGCTGGAAATTCCTGCACCGCACGCCTCTGTAAGCGGCGCTTGGGCCGGTCGCCTCGGATCCCCGGGCTGACTGAAACCCGCCTGTGTCGCTGCAGTTCGTGCCCGTTATGTTCCACTGTAGCACAGCTCTCGGCTGGTGCTGGCTCGTGACGTGATACTGAGACCACGACCTCTGTGAAATGACCCTGGCTGTGCGTGATTCGGCCGCCACAAAGATGTTGTAAGGCTGTGTGAATGCCGCACTGCTGTAGGGTGGAATCCTCGCAACGGGCATCATGGCTGCTTTTCAGCATTTGAGTATCTGTTCCTCATATGGTAACCATGACCTTGTGCCTTCGGGCAGCCGCCTGCATCCCACAAACCCAAAAGCGCGGTCAGATTTTGCACCGGTAGTATTGCTGTGCCTGAATGGATAAGTGAGGCCCTTTGTCGTCCTGTGGACCGTTCAGTCTGTCGTCGGTGCTGGCAGTTGCAAACTGCGGCTGGGTTGGGGGGGGGGGGGGGGGGGGGGGCTGCGGGG
>JAODKF010000046.1:15158050-15194969 GCA_026779585.1 Mormyrus proboscirostris | reverse complement strand
TAATACATTTTATTTATAATGCCATTTACATCCGAAGATCTCAAAGGGCTACAAAAATAAAAGAGACTAAATGAACAATACGCTGTGAGCCTGTGTGTTTTTCCCCTTAAAATTAGACGTGATATTAAGCGTGCTAAATTCATACTAATTTTTTAGTATGTCCAAAAAAAGCATCAGATCTTGCATGCCATGCACCCGGCATGTTATATAAGACATGCATGAGGAAGTGGATGCTGTACTGATAGTTCCCATATGACCGTGGCACGTTGCGGCAGCGCACGTGGATCAGCCCTTGCGCGATGTGGCGTCTGAGGTCGTCACTCCAGGGTGTAAGTACGGTTGGGAGGTTGCCTCCCTGATATATCGCTGTTCTTTGAAGGCAGGCTGAATAATAATAATCACAACTTTATTCATCCCCATGGGGAAATTCCTTTTTTGGGGAAATTCTTTTTTTACACCTCCCTCAACTTGCTCTTTGTAGAGCAAGCTGTCCGCGAAGGGCTGCCGCCTGTTGGGGGCGCCCAGGGAGCTGGGGGTTAAGGGTCTTGCTCAAGGACCCGCAGACATGGTGAGGGTGGGTTTGAACCTGCGGCCTTGTGATTACAGGCACGCAGGCTTAGCCCACCGAGCCACACGCTGCCCCCGATGTCAGACTGTCCGACTTTCGTTCTTCGCGCTCCACCCACTTCCTCATGCTGAAATGTACACCAATTTTAGCCAGGGAGAGAAAGAGGAAGGCGCTCCCTGGAAGTGCATGGCATGTGCACCGCACGTCGCTGTCACGCCCCCGTGCCTTAGCTGTTTCATGGAATGCCATGACACCCTAGTATGGGCATTCGGAGAAGCGTTCTCCATGCTCACTGAGTCAATCCGGCTCCGTCGGCTGAGGCGACCCTCTGACGGCTTTTGGCAGAACGACAGTTACACTACAGGAAGCCAGGCTGGGGCTGCCAAAGTGGTATCAAAAGGGAGGATGTCATGGCAACCAAAAAGATTTAGCAGTGGGTTCCACTTCTAAATTTTAACATTATTGTTTTTTCAATTTAGCTGCCTTCCTGTACATTACTTATAACTTCTGTGTAATTCAAGGAGGGTAGAGAGAGGCTAGCTGACCAGAGACGAATGATTTGCACAAACCTTGGAACAACTGCTGCAGCAGCATGCCAGGAATTCAGTCACCAAGTACATATATGTTCCCTTGGAAACCTTAACATTTTATGTTGTCCATAAACCTATCCTAGCTTAATAAATATACTTTATTCAGTAGTGCTGTTGCAGATAATCACGTTTATTCTATGTAGTGTATTCCTAGAAGTGTTAATAACTTTATGCCAACAGTTAATAATTGATGGTGCCTGTAGTTGTGTTGTTTTATGGCAACTAATTTCACCTCTTGGAATATACACACACACACACACATATATATATAATTATTGAGTCAACAGAGCGCGGTCGACTTTTACTGACTGTGCGCCTCAGGACAGCCCGGCTCTGTTACTAAACATTTCCATTTTGCAATAATACTGCTTATATTTGACCATGGAATATCTATCAGGGAAAAAATTCATGAACTGACTTACTGCCAAACTTGTTTATCTTATTATTAAAAAAAAAGCATTGATTGAAATGTTCTTTGCAATTCGGCAGAAAGAATATGATAGATATAGAGGATGAGGGTCCAAATAAAAGACAAAAGACTCAGTTCTGTGGAAGCACTTGACATTAAAACTGAAAATGCAGTAGTCTGTCAGTAAAAAAAAAAGCAGAACTTAATATATCACCACAGAATAACTGCAATCCAAATGCATCGTAAAAGAAGACATTTGGAGTTTAGCTGGGCAGGGCGAAGACATGCTGGGGGGGGGGGGTGTCCATTCAAAGGGGGGGCCCAGATGCCCCTAAAGACAGAAAGGAAATAATTATAAAGCATATTAAATAAACAAATCTTATTAAATAAACGATAGGCCCATTTTTTGGTTTCCCCTCCATTCCATATTATGTACTGGCGGCTTCTTTAAGTGCCGCAGATGGCGCGCAATGTGATTAACAGTTTCTGATTCAGGAAGACATTATCATGTTAAAAAGACCAAAGGCCTCCGATGTCCAGAGAAGAAAAATAAGAAGAGGAGGAAAAAATGGGAAAAAGACATAGATAATAATCAATGATGAGAGTAATTACTGTGTTACTGTATGTGATGCATGGAGTACAGTATTAGATAGTTTACTTTGGATAATTCGACATTTGCAGATTTAATAAATAGCTAGACTTAGTCACCCCCCTACCAAGTTCATTACATTTACTAGATAATTTTGAAAAGGAGTCATCAGTAACCTTGCTAAAGTTTGTTTTCAGGGATTGTTTAGCGCAACTTATTGATGGTTTGCCCTGCGTATTAAATGCTTTGTCGATATTAATTATCATCTCGCGTCGTGCAAGCCTGACGGGTCACAATGTCGCCGCACGCCGCTGTTTGCGTGCGTGGAGTTCGCATGTTCGGCCTGTGTGCTCGTAGATTGGCAGCGGATTCCCGGGGTCCCTTCCGCTATCCAAAAACATGCAAGTGAACTGGAGAGTCTCAAGAGACCGAATGGGTGACTGAGTGTGCCACCTGCGATGGTTGGTTGGTTGGTTCCTTCCTCATGCTACTTAGGCTACATATAAACAATTACTCGATAGATTACTCGATTATTGATAAAATTGTCAGTGACACCCTTAGTATCATCCTACGACAGTACCACGCTTGAATTCGCCTTGCTCTTCTGAATTACCCATTCTTTCACAAATGTTTGTAAACTTGATTGCCTGGTTAGGTGCTTGATTTTAATTACCTGTGGCAATGGGTCTGAGTGCAACACCTAAATTCAATGATTGAGAAGTGTGTCCCAATACTTTAATACATTACTCTGTATAGTGCAATTGAAAATGGTGTCTGTATGATTTAAACGGTTGATGCCTGGGTGTAACCTTAGTCTGCCAGCTGAGTTCACTTGGGGATCCAGATTTTATGGTTTGCTTGTTTGCACACTAAACAGGTATGTGGACTCACAGGCCAGCCTATAGCATTATTGTTCTTAAGGGAGGGTTGTGAGAATTGAGTGAACTGCACATTTGGGACACACCTGTCAGCCTTTCGAGACTCTGACAGCCCTGCTTTATACTCCAGGAAGGTGTTGAGCTATAATAAAGAATAGTTTCATCAGTTGCTCAGATCTGGTCTGTTTTTCTTTCCTCTCAAACAGTCTGCTTGTCTAGCTGGATGATCTGGTAGACATACCCAGGAAGTATATTTTAAGCTACCGTATGACGTCTCTGTCACTGCGGTTATTATAAAAGAACCTATATCCCTTTATCCCATTTATGAGCTATAAGCTAGTTGGCGCGAGTTGCCTTCTGAGTGAGATATTCTGTATACTGATGCATGGCTGGACCAGACCATTTGTCTGCGGTGGTTCTTGCCCATAATAGAGGCTTATTGCTCAGCTGAACGCCAATGTTTAGCCCAGGCATCCCGTCATTGCTGACACTGACTTCGAGGACATTGGTGTTGTGTACACACACACTGTGTACACTGTCTCCCTGCTGAGTGCTTGCTTGACACCTTATTCCACTGACTTTGTGACACACTCACTACTCCTCAGCCTTGATAACTTTGTCTGAAACTCCAAGTGATAGATGTATGCAAAGTTAGGGGATTTAGGGCAGGATATGAATGGCCTTTATGAAGAAAAAGTAGCATTTTTAAAATATAAGCTTAATAATATTGACTGTATTGTGCATCTGTTAAAACATGTATATGTTGTTAAGCTGTGAAGGATTACAATTTCATAAGTGCAGAGAACATTCAATATGTATGTGCTGTATCTCTTATTTGTTAAAGTATCTTTACCTGTGATTTGTATCAGTTTTGAATAGTTGTGTTTATATTATAATGTGATTAGATTTGTTGTATATCTGAAACCTATTTTATTATATTGATTACAAATCATACAGGCTACTTTTGCTGGGTAAGGTTTGTGATTGTTTGTGTTGCCCGAACAGTAATGAAGTAGCGATGAAATCAAACCAATGTTTTGATTCGTCGTCCTGTGACATCCGACTCGCTGCTGCATCTTCTAACTGTAACTCAGATATAAGAGCATTGCTAATGTTAGTGATACCCAGGCTGCCTGGTTTGGGGAAAAAGGTCAAGCAACAGAATAATGGAATAGCACAATATCATTACTGTCTTTGTAAACATACAAAAAAACTCCAACAGTGTTAATAAAAACAATTTTATAGAATGAACTAAAGTGGTGCAGTAGTGCAATCTTATAATCGATTTTTGCATCATTAAACTTAACAGTGTAAGATTAAAAATTAGCAACAGAGTGCAAGTATTCATAGCATGCCAGCAGAATGTCCTCACCATGCTGAACGGGATGATTTTATTAAACAGGTTCTGCTTGGATTGGATAAATGTGCAACAAGTTGCTCTTTATCAGGACATATTTTCTAACTTAAATGTTTTACTAAATTTGAGTGCTTTTTTGACTAACGGTCGTAGCAGCCTAGCAACCTGAATCCAAAATAGATACAATGTCTAAATATTCCAAAAGCTGAAGCGATGCGGCAGTTTGGCTGAATAATAACACAAGATATGTTGTGTCATGTTATATTCTTGGGTTTTGTTTCCTCAGCTGGATCTGACTTTTTTACATAACATATGGGCACGGCATTGTTTATTGGTTATTTGATATTAAATAACCAGCACCTGTTTTTTGTAAATCGAGAGCTTTCAGTTTGAGTGCTTTCCCATCTGCAGTGCAAGAGGAAGTGCTGATGTATGTGCTTTCAGACACTTCCTCTACCCCACTGCGTGTTGAAGGTGCAGGTAAAGTGGAAACTCTCTGCTGGCCTCTATAGCCCCCTCCCTCCCCAGGGAAACATTAATCCCAGTGGTATTCTACAGCTTTGCCTTACATGTTACATGTTAGTTCTTCCATGTGTAGGCATAGCATATATTTAAAGGCAGGCCATTTGTGTAGTTCTTATGCTGGTTGCATTTTGCATTTTACATTAATTTAGCTGAAATTATTTTCTGTAGCAACGTTAGTCACTACGTTTTTTAGTCACTACTAAAAAAATCTGCTTCCTCAATGCAAAAACCACATTCTTAAGAAGTGACATCTATATATTTGTTGATGTATTTGTTGTACTATAAAGGGTAATGATGATATGCAGCACAAATCTGTGGAATCGGGATTTCTTAGTTTGAATGTGTGAGTATGTTACAAAGGATAGCCAGGGATTGAGGTAACCACTTGGCACTCAGAAGACACGAGATGAAGCAGCCTGACCATTTCATAGGAGCTGACATTCTGTAGGTGTTGTGGTTAGGTGCCATTTGACACTTTGAAGTCTATAACCGAAGTATCTGTTGCCAGTTGCTGCAATGTCAATGTCTTTGCCTAATGAGCCATTTCGAGCACACAAATTCGAAGGAATGGCAGCCGGGTTATAGCTGATCACCACGTATCTTCTTCAGGTCCCGAAAGTAAGCAATGCCCAGCTGAAGTCTGAGGTTCCCAAGTCAACGGCAGAGCACCAGCCGAAGAGACAGCAGGCGTACAAGACTGAGATTATCGGTGGAGTAGTGGTGCACACTCCTATCAACCAGGTACTATGGCCTACAGGAACTGTGCTCACTTAATTTCCCATAAGATTTGCTTGCTTGGTAATCAGTACTCACAAGCATAATCCTGAGAACTTCTTTTCAAGCTCAAATTTCAGTTTTCTTTCTAGCAACAGAACTGGTCAGGCTACACAGGGGTTGTAATATGTTTTGTAACTTCAGGTGAGAGGTGAGAGATAGGATGCCACACTTTTCATGGAGTCACCTGGTTTAGTTAACTGAAGCGCTAAAAACTGATGAAGTTGTAGAGTGCGAGGCTGGTCCAGGCAGCAGTGACACAGCCCTCTCCGCACCTGCCTGTTTCTGCTCTGCACTGGTACCACTTCCTGCCTCTAGCACGGTTGTCCCCTACAGCGCTTCTCCTTCAAGGTCTCAGTACGCTTGTGCAGATCCGCAGCATCCCCTCTCGTCGCACATTTGAGTAAATCTCACTCACTAATGTTCCATTGTGCAACCCTTTGGTTCAGGCTGCAAATTTGCAGAATGTACATTTTCTGTGTGTTCATTACCATGTATGGCTTTTTTTTCCTACCAAGTTACTATGTATGTGGTTAACCCAGGGAGGAGCATGTAATACCATATACGCACAGTCATCCCCCACCCATCTCCCCAAAGCATGCTATACTAATGCTTGTCTGCCTTCCCATCAGATTTTACTGCACTCTGTAACCACTCAAGACCTTCATCTCAGCCTCAGATGAAAGTTTCAAAGACCTTCGAAAAGATTTAAAATGTGGCTATTAAATCACGAGTGCAGTTGGTTACAGATAATTCAAGTACTCTCTTCAAACCTCTGAGTGCAGTGGGTTACAATATCCGGATAAAGTATTCAGACCAAACCTCAGATGAGTACAGTGGGTTACAGTACCCAGATAATTCAAATATTCAGGCTCAACCTCAAATGAGTGCAGTGAGTTACAGTACCCAACTACTTCATTTATTTGGGGATGTGTCAGCAGTCCAGAATCTGTGCCTGAGTCTGGAAGGTTGTGTGATCAAACCCTGTGACTTCTCAAGGGATGCTGGCTGACCCTGCTCTGTCACCCACATCCTCATTTGTATGTTGCCTTGAACAGAAGTATCTGCTAAATAAAGTAATGTAAATTCAGCAATACGGTAATCAGCTAACTCAAGTATTCAGCCCAAAGATGAGTGCAGTAGGTTACATCACAGCTAGTTGAAGCAGCTGAGATATGGGCTAATATGTGCAAATAGGTGTCTGAGCCTGAGGGTTTCATGTAAGTGAATGACTGTATGTTTTGTGTACGTCTTTGTTCTTGGGTATGTGTCTGTATTTGGGCATGAGTTTAATGTTTGTATGTGACAGAGTTGCTGTGTCTGCAGAATGAAGGAGAGGACAATGACCCTGGTGACGCCGGCCTTCGTACCCATGTCCGGGGGCTGCCAAGCTCGGTCGCTGTCGCCAAGCCAGGTGTTGTGAGATGGGGCTTTTGCGTCAAACAGGGGAATGTGGTGAGTGTGCAACAGCTGCCCTACCAACCACGTGCTAACCCAAGAGCAAAGTCACGCGAAAAAGTTTTTTTTTTACATTTTAGACGACTCTATTTTTCCCGTCTCAGGTATTATAATGTCATGCTTCATTATTCTTTCAGAGGAAGAGCTGGAAGCGAAGGTTCTTCACTCTGGATGATAGTTCTGTCAGTTATTACAAGTGTGACACGGTGAGATTCCTGCATAGGTCACTACTATCTAACAACACAGTGCTCCCGAGAGTCAGCGTGGCACTTTGGTGTCTCAGCAGAAGCACTTCCATGTCACATGTGTCTCTCAAAGGATTTCGTGGCCTCACATAGACATAAAAAAATATTATAGACGTGTATAACGGTAAACTTTGGACACTGGCATTTTCTGCCATTCCCGTCATTGAAATGGCAATCTGTGTAGTTCTGCAGGAAGGATGTGACAGTAAACGTTGCTGCATTTGAATTGTGGTTTTGATTTAGTTTTGACACACTTGCTGCAACGTCGTCCCTAACGATCTTGAGAAACCATAACTGCAAGATTGAGCGATTATCTCTTCGAGCTGTAAAAGTAGCAAACTTTTCATTGCAGTTAGTATTTCACAGTGCATGTCGCACAATTAAATTGCATTGTTCAAACCCCGGGGTTAAAGTTAAGGGCAGATGCACTGATGAAAATCTGGCCAGTGAAACCTTTTACATCTTTCTACTTCTGCAACCGGCTTTATGAAAAGACCCCCATCACCCACTCTGTACTGTGAAAGTCCCTCGTCACAAATCTCAGTGCTGGGGCGGTTAATTAGCCTTCCTTTCTCTCCTTGCTGTTACACTTTCTTCTTGTCTATTGCAGTAGTGCAAAATGATATATCCAGCTATTTTGTGCACATTTGTTTTTGTTGTATTTTGTATTTGTAAAGTTTTTTTCTGTGTACATATTTATAAACTACAATTTAAGCCAGCATACAGCTGGATATTGCTTAAAGTAGAAGAAGAAATTTTTATCAAATTATTAAAATGAAATATGAGTGTCAATGTATTTGTGTCTGCCAGGACAAAGAGCCTCTTAGAGCCATTCCTTTGAAGGACATCCACAAAGTCCATGAATGTTTGGTCAAATCAGGGTAAGAACATGTCTGATACACCTTGTAGCCTCTGCACTTTATTGTATTTGTAAGCAAGTTGGATGCGCGTGGGTACTTCTTTTTTAACACTGTTTTTACTATAATGTTTCTTAGGGAGCTGCTATTGCGAGATAACCTGTTTGAAATCATCACCAGTGCTAGAATCTTCTACATACAGGTAAGTCTATACATGTTTCTCTTTATTGAGCAAATCATTAACATGAAAGAATATGCTATGAATGTTGTACTTTACTTTTGTTCTCACTTCTTGAAATGCCACAAATCTTTTCATTCTTTAATCTCTGCTGCCCTCTTTTCCATATGTTGGAAATTGCACTTTAGATGTAAAAATGACTGTTGGCAAGCCAGCCAAGTAGTCTGATCATTAAAGGGGAATGAGTTCAGTGTGAATCGTGCTATCTCTGTCGTGTTTTAAAGTTATATCTTTATAATGTAATATGTATGTGTTACTTCTATACCATAGTTCTCAATGGAAAGACAATCTTGACAGAATATGACATCTGCAGACTGATGCGGTTTGGTCATTGATCAACACAGGCAAATATGAAGGGTCAATTTGTGAATAAATGGGCCCCTCCCTCTCCTCTGTCAATAAGTAAGGCCGGGCATCAAAAGCGGGGGCCGCGTTTTCCTTGAGCAGCCACGCCATTCCTCCGTGAGGCGTACGTCCTGCCCTGCACCTGTGTTTATGCTCACGGTCCGCAGGGTGCTCATGCTCCTGAGGTCCTGTTTACATCGCTGAGCTTCCTTCCATCTGTGTTTACGACAGGACTGAATTTATTTTTTTCGAAATGCTTTATCACCCATGTGTGATGCTACTGATGATTTTTTCTTTCTAGATCAGAAAAATAACGGAAAAAAATGACATGCTGAGCGTTCCCTGGGGAGTGTAGTTAATTAAAGGTCCTTATATAGTGTGTGATATCTGGTGAGACTGGCGTTGTTTTCATTAACCAAGCCTTAACAAGAACGTTTATTATCTCTGTGCTGACAGCATTAAAAAACTAAATGCAGTGGTTTCAGTTTTACATAGTGAATGCCTGGAGAAACACATCGAAACAACAATTTAAAAAAATGTCCAATTTATTAGTTCTGTCAGACTATAAAAGCTTGTAGAGAATCTTATTGTGTTAATCCTTTATCGCCACCTAGTCATTAGTAGCTGCCACTGCAGCTTGGCAAACACCCCTGGAAACTACTTCTGCAGCTGTGGGTGGTGATGAGGCTCAAGTCACCACTTGAGTTTAAAATCAGTCCCTTTAGTGACACTTGTTTAGTCAGATATAAATTTATAGATTCCCTCTATGCGATGCGCCAACATAACATTACATAACACAAACGATTTGTGCAGCTGGATCCATTTGCTGGATTGATTAGATTGTTTACGGGGACCACAGCAGGCCCAGCTGCTTTACCTGTTATTCCATTTTGACCCATTTATATGCTTCGTGCTGAAAAGTGGCTGCTGCCTGGATTCGGCACATGAACTGTGAATCTGTCTGTGTGTGTTTCAGACGGACACTCCGGAGGATATGCATGGCTGGATCAAGGCGATCTCTAGCAAAATCCAAGAGCTGCGAGGTCCTGTTAAGGTAAAGCATGACTCCAATGTCCCTTTGCCAGGTTATTATCTATTATTATCGAGATGGATTTGGTGTAAGCAGTACTGTGCAAGTCCAATATTGAGAGAATCATAGTTTTATTCACATTTACGAATATTAACTTGAACAGTAGTGTTAAAGAATTGCGGAGTTTGAAAGTGTAGGTGATATCTATATTTACAAGTTACACTCAAATTTTAACCCATTCCTTTAAATGTCCTCTATAAATCTGTTAAATATAATATCTAACAACAAGAGTGTACGGATTTTTTAGATGATGTTGTACCGGGTTCTGAGTGTAATTTATTCTTTAATTCCTGGATGTATAACAGTTATTTTCTGAGCTTCACCTGAGTACCTTCCTTCCTTTAGGAATCTCTGTTTGCCCGAGGCGCCTCTTTGCACCGTGGCAACAAGCCCCCGATTTCTCGAAGGAGACAAGCGGGTGCTGAGGAGAGGAAGGCCCCTCTCACCAAATCATGCTCAGTGGCCCCATCCTGGCAGCCGTGGACCCCTGTGAACACCATGAGTTCTGAGCTGCTCGCGGTAGAGGAAGGGGAAACGGTATTTAGCTCCTTGCCCCCCCTGCCAGCAGGCCCCGAGAAAGATGCGGAGTCAGCAGGCTCCCGCCGTCGCCACAGATCTCAGCCGCAGGCTAACACTGACAGAGTTTTCCCCTTTAACATTGATGATGACGGCATACGCACCACCGATGTATAGACTGTGGCAAAGGCAGGACAAAATAAAACCTGCATCGGTCTTGGAGTCTCTCTGCATTTTCACCACAGCTTTGTCTTGTTTTCCTGTTGTGCCTGTACTGGACACGCTGCTATGTCAGTGAAGGCTGGTAGTAATGACATATAAAAATAGTCAAAATGGTACATTGCAGACTTACTACTTATACCCTTAACAATGAGGCTGGAAAGGTACTTGAAGGAAGGATTGAGAAGGAGGTATGAACTTGTGAATATTCCTAAATTGTATTTGTTTATTCTCATTACATTCTGTGGAACAGTATCTCCTATTTTTACTCTAATCTTCTGTGAAGAAAGTACTTAATCTTTTTTGTACTTTTGTTTTTTAAGCATTCTTTTTTACTTTTAATGTTTTTTTTTTAGTCTTTATTTACATAGATTGTTTGTTTCACTCTTGCTATACCAAGTTTTCGATGATCGCATCACCTTTGCATTTGGGTTGACAGTGGGTTCAAGGGGAGAGAAGAAGACATCTGGCTTGCTTGAAGTGTATTTTTCGACACATTTTGATTTTCATATAAGTATTGTCAGATGTCCTTGAATGGAAAGTCGGCATGCCAGTCTTCTGTTTTGTCAAGCTTTTCTGGTTTTCTAGGAGAGCTGTAAAGTGTTGAATGCTGGCTACATTGTTTTATTTGCCTTTTCTTGCTAGCTTTCAATGTTTTCAATGTTGCTATATTTAGACGTAAGGGGAGCCCATGGATTAAGAAATTATTTAATGAACAATCTGCCAAAAGAAACTGTAATATTGAAGGACTATCAGGCATTGTTAAGCATTTTATATTTTATTACTAGGGAAATGCTTATTCATTTGTTTCATTTATTTTCCCATGTTTTATTTTTATTACCATCAACATATTAAGATCATCACAATGGTTCAAAAATAAATGAAGGTTTTATTTTTACTGGATGTGTGGACAAAAAAATAGAATTTGAATGAATTTAGTGATTAATTGTCATTTTTGACACACCACAGTGCACAGCAACAAAATGTGTCCTCTGCATTTAACCCATATATGCCAATGTGACATAGCAGGGGGCAGCTAATTCAGTGCTTGGGGACAGTACCTCAGGGTACCTCAGTGGTGCCTTGCTGGTCGGGGATTCGAACCTGCAACCTTTCAATTACGAGGGCACTTCCCTAATCATTAAGCCACCGCTGCCCAAAAAGCAATTTGCGCTAAGATTCAATACTTGTGATGCAATTTCACAGAAAATTATAGAGTACCAATCTATAATCTTGGTTCAATACCAATGAATCTTTTTATAATATAAGGTCCAATGTTTTGGTATAATTTGGAAAAGGTAATTAGTTAATTAAATAGATAAATGGGAGTGTGTATGATCTCCCTGTGTCGTCATGGAGCTTCCTCTAGGTTCTCTGCTCTCCCCCCATATTCCAAAAACGTTCCAAGGTGGATTAGAGTTGCCAGATTCTCCATAGGTGTGAATAGAGTGTGTGCCCCGCAATGGGATGGCAGTGGGTGGTCCTGGTTATTCCCTGCCTTGTGCCTATACTTTCTGGGATAGGCTCTAGAACCTGAATAGGACAAGCGGCTATAGCAAATGGATGGATGATGGTAAAGTGTGAAATATGCTGGTTGGATTCAGAGTGATTATGATGCAGTCACACTGACACACTGATACAAAATGCTTTGGGTGATGCTTAGGCAATACTTTCCAAATATAACTTTAACATTGATAATTATTATAAGCTTTAATATCCATTGTGAAAATGTCACAAATGAGGGCCATATATGCTTATGAAACGAAAATTTTAATATAAGTACACTAGCCTAGTAAATGTACTATTTGCATCACAATATGTGTACATTTTGCCCCTATTAAGTGTTAGGCCTTTTGAATCTGCTCCTCCAACGCCCCCTGCAGCTGTTACTACTACTACTACTACTACTACTACCAACTAATATTATATTATTATTATTATTGTTATTATTATTATAAATTATTATTATTATTAATGATAATAATAATAATAATTTAACATTTTTAAAGTTCTCTAACGTCCTTCATAGAACGAAGGGACAAGGACAATAAAACAAACTGCAAGATAAAATACAACACCGCACAGCGAAATCAACTGGTAACGTAAATTTAGATAAATGGTGTGCAGCAGCGACACTGTTTGGGAGCTTCCGGTACGTGATGCCGGACACTTCAATCGTCATTTCCTGTGCACGGTAGAACACGGAAGACGTTGGAGTAAAATCCGTCCCAGATATTGTTTTGGCTTGGTTTACATATGTCTTAGGCAAATTTATCACTCGCGTTTCTAATTTCTAATATTTAGCTGCTGCGCTATCCGATCGTTATAAGTGCCTGAATTTTCGTTTATCTATGTAGCCAAGGAAAATATATGCACATAATAGACCCGCATTGGTACTTATTAGCTGCTTGCTGTACACCATGAATCGTCATTGGATGTTACTAGCTTTACTGGTTTAGTCATTCATTTGAAGGAAGTATGTTTCGGGTTTCGGTGAGCTACGTTTTGCTGTGTGGACAGGTGCTCTTACTTTTGACGGTATTGCTATTGCAATGTTTGGAAGGTATCCAGTCTCAAAATGCGTCCATTACGCCTGAAAATCGGTTGGTGACGAGTGCTATCGATGAGCCGCTTAACGGGACGCCTTCAGTATCAGTAGGAAACGACTCCCTGGTGTATAACCCTCCGTCGCCAGTTGTTCTTTGTAGCTACCTGTAAGTTTTTTTTTTCTTCGCCTATTAATACAATTTCCAGTAGCCACATTTAATTATTACTGAGCTAATTTGATATGATCACTACCACACAATTAGATAGCATGGACGAGTATGAATGTATTCTTGATTTTCAGATTATTTACGTATATGTAAAAATGCGTGGTTACGACTGTTTGTGAACAGACCAGATGAGTTCGTAAACTGTCAGGAGCCTGTGGACCACCTGGGCAACTCGACGGCATTCCAGGGAGTGGGTCACGGTTGTGTGAAGGCAAGTGATTTTTACCCAAAACCTTACTGGTATTTGAATGCATTTAACTACAGCACTCTTTACGTATAATACTATGAAGTGAACACCAGTAGTGTGGTTCAGAAATAATTACGATATTTTGATAATGTTTTATGGCTATTTTTTGCCATATTTTATTTCAGATTTATTTAGCTTTTTTACGTACAGATGCGCACAGTGGTATGAGGTGATGTTCCCTTCAGGTCCATGGATATATGGGCTAAGACATGGCACATCTGTGACGGAATGCATTAAGACAGTAGTAGGGTACAGGCGGGTGGAGAGGGGGGCCAGCAAAGAATTGAGGGTCCTGACAGCTTCAGGGAAGAAGCTGTTACAAAGCTTCTGATGGATGAAAGGGTGGCACAGAGTCCATGGGAAGGGGGAGGTGTTGCAGTTGCAGGGTTTGAGGAAGATGTACCAGACAGTGATACAGCTGGCCAGGGCCCTCTCCAGGGTTCCCTTGTAGAATGTGGTGAGGATGAAGCAGGGAGACTGCTGCACTCCCTTGGCTGATGCAGTGATGTCAAGGGGCCAGGTGAGGCCATCTTCCAGGTGTACATCAGGCAATTTGTTGCTCACGACCCTCTCAATGTGCAGTGGATTATGGACAGTATGGGTCTTCCTGTAGCATATAAGTGGGTCAACAGTCCTCTTTTGTTTTCTCCATACTAAGGGACAGATGGCAGACTGGTGTAGGAACCAGCTGCTCCACCTCCACTCTGCACTGACTCATCAGCGTTGCGGATGAGACCCACCACTGTTATGTTGTCAGCAAGCTTGACAACGCTGTTTGAGCTGTATCTCTTGCGGTAGAGTCACGAGTCAGCGGGGTGAACACAGAGCACTGGGGGGCGCCATTGCCCAGTGTCGTGCTACTGGAAACGGTCCTACCCATGCAGACTGTCTGGCGTCTTTCTGTCAGGAAGTTTGGGATCCAATTGCAAAGGAAGGTGTTGAAGTTCCAGCAGAGTCAGCTTCCGAGGGATGGTGGTGTTGAATGTAGAACTGAAATCAATGAACAGCAGACTGACAGGTGTCCTCTTTATCTGTGGGGGAGGGGGTCAGGTGAATAACTTGGGATTCGGGGCAGTGTGCGATTCTGCGGATGTCAGAGTGATTTCATCATTGGACCCTTGGACAAAATCCTGAAGCACAGTTGCTGTCTGACTCTAATGTCTGGTCCTCACTTTCATGTTGCTTTGGACAGAAATGTCTGCTAATTTTATGAAATGCCATTTATGTAAGTGGGCCTCTTGGGATGATAGGCAGTAGAAATAAGTTTGATATAAAACCAAATATGCAGTGATGTGGTGTATTTCATCTGCATTAACATGCTTTTAAAAGCAGATTTGTTGTAAAAGGGTTGCATATTTTTGTCCTGTATCCTACAGGCAAAATACAGGTATTAGATCTTCAGTATGACTGTCAACTCTAAAAACATGCTCCTTACTGACATATTTCACCACCACCCTCCCCTCCCCCTCAACATCATCAGTGCATAAGGGCCCACTGTGCACCACAATAATTGTATTTATTGTGATGTTTGTTTTCATCGCAGTTTGGAGGCCAGGCGTATAAAGATGTGAACCACACTCGAGTGTTTTGCACCGCTCTGGAAGGTATTGAGTGCGCTGGATCCCGAGATTTTTTGAGAGGGAACGAGCCTTGCATTAAGTAAGTCAAATGTATCACTCTTTTTCTACAAAAAAACCTGGTTGTTTCATGCTAAGATGCCATCTAGTTAAATAGTGGCCACTGAGCCTGAGGATTCTTGGAGGGAATCCCAGCAGTCAGGTTGTTTTCAGTGTGTCATTAGTAATCGTTGTTTTTCCATCCCGTTCATTTACATTTGATTAAATATGTGTAAATTTATCTAAGGGATTAATTAAAATCTTGACCTACAAAGTCTGATAGAGCCTAGCCAATTTGAGCCAAATAATTTCTGTAAAATATTCTTTTGCCACCAGGGGGCAATGTTTCTAAATGAATTATGGTTTTACTCCCGGTGCCTGTGGGCTTTCCCTGGAATCATTTTAAGTCATTCGGTGGGGCTTAAAACGCACAGAGACTGAGCTTTCTGGTGTTAGAATAACTGCAGCTGGAGTTAAAAAATAATGGAGCATTAAAACTGAAGCTGACTTGCTGTGAATTGTGAATCTTACCAATGTAATTCAGTTATTAAAGAAACAGAGGTTTTCTGGGCTAGTGGGGTGGGGTTGGGGGGGGTGCAACAGTTTAGATGCAGAGAGCTTTTGCTATATATAGCAGTAATATAGGTTTCAGCTTACAGCTGCTTTAATGTCAGAGAAATGCTCAGTAAGCAATGATGTAAGCACACAATCAACATCTGCTGAGAGTTGCATTATTTTACAATGTTTGGAAATTGGTGTGTGATTGCTGTCAGTATCTTTAATAGGGCCTTTTTTGTTTTGGAAGGTTTAATACAGGGGTGGGCAGTCTTATCCGCAAAGGGCCGGTGTTGTATGCGGGTTTTCGCTGCAACTCCCTAATTACATTACTAATTAGAGGACTGATTGGCTGAAGAGTCCTCAACACCTGGGTTTGAACAGCTGATCTACAGGTTATCCCAAAAACCTGCATACCGGCCCTTTGCGGATGAGATTGGCCACTGCTAGTTTAATAAGTGGTGGATCAGGGCTGCCCAATCCTGCTCCTGCATATCTACTACCCCGCAGAGCTTAGATACAGCCCTAATTAAGCACAAATGTAACTGGCTCTACTAGTGAGATGCTACTGAAGGGGCTGATTATCTGTATCAGGTGTGTTAAATTAGGGCTTCAGCTAAACACTGTAGGGTGACAGATCTGCAGAAGCAGGATTGGGCTCGACTGTCATAGACTATAGGTGCCATCATTTTGTGAACCATTTTTGTTTTATTGCTGCTGTTTTTTTACATGTATAGTTTTGTTTTTGGAAATGTGTTTGTGTTGTTGATCGCTGATTGTAGACGTGTTAAATGAAAGTGATTTGTAAATACATATTTGCATTTTAGAAATTCAATGCAACATTCAGTAAGTCAATACAGCATCTTGTTCATACTCAAGTTTCACAACGGACTTTCACAACAGGAAGCAGTAAAAGGAATATTTTCATTATTTCAAGCCTGGCACTCTAATGTTCTGTTTCCATCCCTTACTATGTAGGGCACAGTCTGTAGTCGGCTGTTTTAATATAGCTACCAGTGAGCATTCTGCTCATCTCCTCATCAGCACCTGGGACTCCTAGGAACACTATTATCTACAGTCAGTCTGAGCTGCACATGGAAGGCACTGATATTGAACAATTCCGAGAAAATGTTATGCGCTAAATTTTCTACCCACTTTCCATACACATTCAGTACAAGTTAGAAAAGATATTTTAGAAGGTAACTTTCTGGAAAATGAGTGGTCAGTGCTCTCTTTGAGGTTTATGTTCGCAAAGCGCCACTGGTATATCTGTTAAGGGTTGCGTCTCAGTTGACCAGCCCTCTGCTGCCAACTGTGATATGTCAGTGTGTGTCTCCGTGCTGCATTGATCTTGTCTTTCTTAAGCTGCTTTCATGTCTCATGGGGTTCCTCTGCTGTTTCAGGTACACGGGACACTACTTCATCACCACGCTGTTGTACTCGTTCTTCCTTGGGTGTTTCGGTGTAGACCGCTTCTGCCTCGGCCACACTGGCACAGCTGTGGGCAAACTGCTCACCCTGGGAGGGCTGGGCATCTGGTGGTTTGTGGATTTAATTCTGCTCATTACTGGGGGACTAATGCCCAGCGATGGCAGCAACTGGTGCACTTTCTACTGAGAGAGACCTGGAGGCGAGTGGCGGAGTGTTGTTTACAGGTACCGTTCACTTAAAGTTAAAATCGGTCAATTCATTTCGTTAGATATGTAGCGTTGGTGGGTCGAGTGTGTTAAGCTCCAGTGCATTCTGGAATGCTCCTGGAGACACGTGGACAGTAATATGTCGCGTTCCTGGATTGGTACGCGGTGGGGTCAGATATGAGAAATGCATTGATTGATGAAAATCATTTAACTGAATGAGGGCAGATTCTGATATTCTGCTTTTGAATTTACAACCACACAGAGAAGTTTGTGTCTTAGGTGCTTCAACAGAATGCAGAAGTACACTCTTGTTTGATGACTGGCTTTCTAGAGAAGCTGACCATACAACTGAAAAACGCATGTCATGTTTGTGCCAACCACACTGACCAAAGTAAAAGGGCTCACAAGGACGTTTGAACGCTCTGAGGTGCACACTGGTTTTGAGATGGTTTTTGCTATTCTAAATGTCTGCATATGCTTTACCTGTTGGTGATTCCATCCTTATCCCAGTTGTATGGAGAAATTTACTTGTACATTTAATTCCATATTGTATTTATAATTTTATCATTGTGTGTTCTATATTTGACAGCAGCAAGTATCTTTTAAACCACCAAAAAGATGAGGAAAGGAAGCTGATGTCTTTGGTTATTCTGTAAATTTAATGTGCAGTGAATTGTAGTTTTCACAATCAACTTTTTGGGCTGTAAATGTACTTAGATACTTGTTGGTTTGTATCATTTAAACATTCGATTTAATGATCTAAAAGAAATCAACTTCCATGGTAGGCACTGTACTTAAATTCTGTCATTTAATTACCTGTGAACTGTAAGAGGAATAAAGGAATATTGTTCTATATATACTGTCCCAAAGTCTACACAACAAATTTCTTTTTGCAAGATCTTTGTACAGTAATCATATGCTATAAAATGCTCCTGACATTAATTATATACAGATTATATACAATGCGGTAAGGACACCCCAAATTCATGTAAATTATTTTCTTGGTATATCACAGAATTGCTTTTTAGAGCAATAAAACTTTACCCTGCTGGTTTGATTTAAAAATGTATTCTTTTTTGTTTTGACTGAATCTGAGTGTGTGTGAGGCAGCATGCTGTGTGAAGCAGTGCTCTCTCTCTCTCTCTCTCTTTTTTTTTTAAAGGTTTGTTTGAAATGTGCTGCACTCGTCGGGCTTAGATTCACATGTGACACTTTGTGTGAATAAAGTAATGTAAAATTTCAATGTTCACTGTGTGGGCTTTGATTATTCTATTAAAGGGGGGTCTTGGGGGTTCTGAGATTAGATCCTTGTGTTCTACCTTCCTTTTAGAACTTGTGTTTTAAAAACATTAGATTTGCTGGAAATGTTACACAGTTGTGTGAGGGTCCTAGAGGCAAAACCCCTTGTGTTTTAAATTATCTTTACTTATTTGATGATATGGAAGGTTTAGAATTTGCCCAGGCTCAACATGGTGTATTTGTTCAATGACAGAACATAAGATCTCCTAAAGGTCCATGATCCATTTTTTTTATATCTCAGATATTCTCCTTTACAACCAAGTGCTATTTTCTTACTCTGAGAATGTGTGAATTATATTTAAAAAAATTTGCTTTTGGGCACCACCATTTAATTATTTTAAGTTTTTGTGCTTCTGTTTTGTGTGTGTATATCAGAACAAAGAGGCATTTAGGTACATAGAAATTATTTTGAATAAAGTTCTAGTCAAAAGTGACCAAAGTAGAACTTCTTGAGAATGCATTCGCTTAGAAGAACCTTTGTATCTCATAATGAGCATTGAGGAAGAATTGGTTTTGCCTCCCACAATGAATGATGCTATATTGGTTTTGTTGTTATGGTGTGGCAGGTGTGATAGAGATTGGTGGTACATTCTACTGGACACCTGATTAGAGTCATTTCTAATCTATTTCCTCAGGGATCACCGTGAGTGTCACTTCCTTGTCCAGCCGACGCACCACCACAGAAAGCGTTCCGCTGGACTGGACGGCCTGACTGACATCCTCTGTGGTTTGGATGGGCTCACTGTTGATGCTGACGATCACGTCCCGGTCCTTGATGCCGGAGCTGTGGATCACAGAACGATGGCAGCAGTTCAGTCGTTCCTGCGATACACGGTCCTCCTCCCCCACTCACATTCTGTTTCATGTGGACGACTTCTCCCCCTTCACCCGATGAAAGAAACAGTGGCCAGAAATATGCCTTTGGACCATGCTGAGTCTTTATCGGAGACCCGGATGTGAACAGAACCAGAGAATGTAGGGGAATGCAGGGGTCAAGAGAGGAAATTACTTCTAGTGTGAGTCTCTGTGGTGTTTTAGCTTTGGAGCAAAACATAAAATTGAACCCCAGCTATGAAAGCGCACTTGCCAGTGAAAAGCATCTAGCCAATCATCTCAGTGCTTCTCGGAGCTCTGGATTATGATAGGATTAGTTCGCCTGTTGCTCACGGCTTCGTAACTCAGTGGCTTTGGGAGTCACCAGTCTCACTGAATTAAGTGTAAAGAAATTACAGTGAAACCACTGAGGCATCATGAACGCTGCCGCGTCCTTCCTCTTTGTGGAAGCTGTATGAAAATGATTGGAAATGAGGCCTGTGTGGGTCGGGGGTGCAGAGACTCATCAGCGGCCTTGAGAACTCCAGGGGTTTGTGAGTACTGTCCCTGTAAATGAGTCGCTTCCAAACCTAGTTAACTCGGCATCGCAAATCCTTTTGGGGTGAACAAAGAGCCAGAAGGAGTCCTGCACCGGAGTAGCCTGGTGGGCTTCTGGCCGTATTTCCCAAGGCTTTCAACTTAGGCCAACTGCTGGCGCGTCGCACTAGATTCGCTTTTTGGATATAGCTGAAGAAAAAAATAAGTCGCGTTTCTCGCAGAAAGAAAATGTTGAGGGTTATGCACAGTTATTTTAATTAAAATGCAGAATACAAAAAAAGACATGCAAATTTACTGACACCTATAAAAATATCCAGCCATCCTCAAACCCCTTATCCTGTTCAGGGAGGCTGTTCCTGAAAGTGTAAGATATAAAGTAGAGATGCACCGATTGCAAATTTCTTGGCCGATTCCGATTTTACAGTAAGTGTGACCGGCAGATTCCGATTTTTTTAAAGAACTGTAATGAAAGCATATGACATTTAAATTTATTTTATAATAAAATAAATTATTGAACATGACAGGATCTTCTCACAACAAAATAATTAAAATAAAAAAAATAAAGTGTGTTGTAAGGTATAAAATAAATTCCGGTATATAACATTAGTATAGTTATACTAACAAAAATCTTTTCCCCAATGAAATTTTTTATAATAAAAGAAACAAACGTTTTATAAACAATACAAACTGTGATCTTTGTGTCATCTCCACTCACAGAAAAGAACTTCCACACCAACGACATGTTATCACCAGACTGTGAGTGTGCGCGTAGTTGTGACGTCATTGCCTGCGCTGCCGCTGGCAATAAAAGGATCGGCCGACGTGAGACTGACCGGCCGGTCACCGATCTGGGCCAATCATACAAAAAATCGGCCGATTCCGATCACTAGCCAGTCAATCGGCGCATCTCTAATATAAAGCAGGTGCAAAATTCTGGAAGTGACACCAGTTTATCATAGCACACACACTCATGGTATGGATAACTTCTATTATTCCCACAAATCCACATCATGGTGTGTGTGTATATATACTGCTATTGATCTTATAATCACTCAGGCAACAGAGAGCACAAGCTTCCACACACACCACGGGCAATTTAGAGACACCAACCTAATCTCATTGGACTGTGGGAGGAAACCAAAGAACCTCACCTGAACCTGCAAAATGTGCGGACACAAGATGCAAGCTCGATGCACAGTGCGGAGGCAAGATGCAGACCTCCAGCCCTTGAGGCCAGCAGTGACAGTGCTACGCTTCCTCCCACCTAAAATCCCATCCTACCTAATATTAACATGAATTTAATGAATATAATTAGATAATGGGTAATAAATTTGCTGGCCAAGCATTCCATCTAAGATGAGAATTTACAGACAGGCACGAGGTGCAGGATATATGTGGGTATAAAAATGTCTGTTACCTGGCTGCAGCCGTCCCAGGGATCACTTCATAGACGTACACACCTGAGCTGACATCCGGAAAGTCCCTGTCACGGTCCTTCAGATCTCTGATCAGGCTGAGGTGAGAGAGCCGCCCTTAACACGTTACTGTACGTCTTATACTCCATCGTCACTTCAAAAGATGAAAGGTCACTCCAGTCCCACCGGTAACCGTTCAGTGATTACCTTTTGTCAAGGTGCATGATCAGATTGAGGAGGATGTGTGGATGTTCCCCTTTTGGAAGAGACTTACCCAGCTGAGAGCTGAAGCATTCTCACTCCCATGTACTTCTTCTTTGGGAGTGTTTTTCCTAGGGGCACGCATGACTTCATTAAGCTGAAAACTCTTACTGGAGCGACGCCGTCTCGCTTGAAAAAAACGAGAATATGGCAGAGATCCCACAAACCTTTCATTTGCCGGTCGTATGATTCTGTGAGGAACTGCCGTATTCTGTCCGAAGGAATCGCGAATGATATTCCTGCCGTGACCTTCAGTGTGTTAATCCCGATGACTTCACCATCCTTGAAACAATTCACAAGGCGAATGCTTCAGTGCACAGAAGGTCCTCAACAAAGGCCCTGCTCAACAGCTTGCTTGGATTCAGCCCAGAGATCTCATTGTCAGATACCTGTGATGCAGTGCGAGTCTCTGTTTTTAATATTAATTTAGACACCCGTTACTGAGGAATAAATGTAAGATCAAGCTGAATAAACTAAAGTGTGTCCAAGTAAAACATAAACTAAATGAACAGCTTGCATTTGATGATCAAAAAAAAAAAAAAACGTTTCAGTTGGAAGGATGCCTCAGGGTAAGAGCTCAGAACCTGAGGGAACAGCAGCAGCAGCAGCATCTGGCGCCAAAGTGCAATGGCGTCTCGGTAAACAGCGCAATCCCTAAACAGCTCTCCCTGTGCAAATATGTAACAATGGGAAGCTCGGCTAAATGTCTTCCTGGCACACATAGGTTGCAGCAATTGGTTGCCCTCCTGTTAATAATTTGCAGCAGAAAAACATGTCGATGTGAATTTAGCTTTTTTTTTTATTATCAAAAAGAGGAAGATGCTGTTATAGTGGAATTATCTTCCAGGTTTTGCATGGGCTGTTCATTCGAAGCTGGCACCTGTACTACTTCTGTTTGCTGGTTTGTTGTGCTATCAGTGTCACTAAAAATATGTAATTGGAGTTACGTGTGGTCAGACTGATTTGGCTTGTTTAGGTTTGTATGATGCCAGAAAGCTGACATACGATCATGAAAAACAAATGCATGTGAGAGTGTAATGGAGATCTTAAGCTGTCGGCTAAAATTAATCATTTTTTCTAATTGAGGTAGTATTATTTTTGCTACTTTAGATGTAACGCTTAAATTACTCACCAAGTTAACCAGTGGACCTCCTGAGTTTCCGTACTGTAAAAAAGAGGAAATATGATGATTGCAATGAATCATTATAATTAATCATTATAACTAAAGCAGGACAGCAAAGAGGTGTGGCAGGCTACTAATATTCACATTAATGATGGCATCAGTCTGGATGTATTCCATGTCAGAATCCTTGAGGCCCAGCTCATGACCTCCCCGCTGCGTGGTGCTGATGATTCCCGTCGTGACAGTGTTCTGCAGGGAGAAGGGGCTGCCCACTGCAACCACAAATTCTCCCGGTCGCAGATCCGATGAGCGGCCCAAGAGCAGCACAGGCAAGGAATTCTGAAATGCAACGCGATCAGAATGAAGTTTAGCTAACCTGGCGGCCTTGTCTCAAGGTGACTCGCTACTTTCTACGTCAAGCACGTGCCTCTGCCTGCGACGCTTGGCAGAAGCTCCAACCTGTGGGCCTTGAGTATTTTTGGGGCATGTGAGATCTTGACGATTGCTTTCGTAATGCCAGTGTTACCTCCAACAGCAGCGATCTGTGAAGCCCTTAAAGATTCGCCACCACTTTTGTCTTGTCGTCTGTCAGCACATATAAATATCCCCTGGATAAGTTTGAATGTCACTTTAAAGCTGTTATCTTGGCTGTTGCTGTCTATTGTAGCCAAGTGTGAATTGTTGGCACCGGAGGTGTGAAATATTCACTGCACCACTGTTTCACACTCCAGCTGACTTAAGGTGACTCTGCACTGCAGCTGTAGGGATTAACAGCTCAAATGACCTGCTAAAAACACAATATCTCTGCTCTGCTACTGTATGCCATTGTAACAATGCACCTTTTGTCTTAAACACAATTGCAATTTATTACACTTCATCCACATATTTGTGTTAAATAATAAAAATTCACATTGTTATTCGAAATGAATGAATCAGTGAAATTAATTTAATTAAGTTCACACCTCCGAGGCTGGGAGTTCAAATCCTAATATCTATGTGTGGAATTTGGACGTTCAGATGTCATGAGTTTCCTTTACGTACACTCTACTTTCCTCAAACAGTCCAAACACATGCAGTCAGTCTGATGTCTCTACATTGCCCATTGTATGTGTATATGTGCCCTGCAATGAACTAGCATCCCGTCCGAGGTGTGTGCCAGCCTTGTGCTCTGTGCAGCCTGGGTTAGGCTCCGACCAAATGATGTAGTTAGAAGATATATTTTTTTTATTTTCTAAAATGTGGATTTGTGGTAATAATAAAAAAAAAATATGTTGGATAGAATAGTTTCATAGAATTAAAAAAACTTGACTTTTAATAGCTGGTTATCTAATGTTAAATGATCTGCATGTTTGATGACTAGCAAAAGCCCAGAAGTTCTTCAAAGAGCTCAGTGGCATTCTTTATGTTGTTTCTTCCAGAAGAAATAATCACTCCAGAGAAAATCAGTCTTGGAAATGACTGTGTCAGGCAGGGCAATTTAATTCTAGTCACTGGCCTGCTACTGGAACATCCACTGGACTTTTTTGTTGAGAATAATACGCTTTTTGGGTTGTCTGATGGAGGTTATTGATAGTAAGCCAGTGGGACTCTGCTGATGTAAAACAAAAAGACCAACGAGCCTGAAGGCATGAAATGGCAGCCAAGCCACCCCAGGGCTCTTACATCTGACTCGATTTTAATGAGCGCTATGTCTAACTTCTGGTCCACGTCCTTGACACTGGCATCATACTGAGCGCCGCTTTTCAATCCCACTTTGATGCGCTGTTTATTGGAGAGGACGTGGGCATTGGTGACGATCCAGCCGTCTTCAGACACAATGAACCCAGAGCCGCTGGATACTGGGATCTCCTGCTTGGAGAATGGCATCCTGGGAGTGAAAATAAAAATACTTTTTAGGCATGTCAGTCGTGTCAACAATCATATTCCAATAGGCAGTTCCCTGAAAAAGTAATGATTTTCACCAATTTCTACACACATTGCAATCAGGCCTGTTTTTGGGGACAGCCCTACCCAGTACAAATTTCCCTGACCATCAGAGCCTTCATCAAATGCAATTTCAGAGGAACTTTACAAACAGTGATTTGTTGGTGCCTGTCAATCTAGAAAGTGTCAAAAAGCCAAAAATCAAGAACATTTTAAACAGTAGAGATTTTTTTTTTCCCAAAGATGCTAAAATCTCTCAAAGTGTATGACATCCAAGAATCCGTATAACCCAATGGGGCCGTGTAAGAAATGCGAGCCACAGGAGAATAAGAAGACTTGGTTACTAAAAACATTCCGAAACCCACGTGGCAAATAGCACATGGCACATTTTAGTACATTGTATGGTGCGAGCCTAGTGTTAATGTTTGGGTGCAGTGGGGGAAGCGTTAATGTTTGGGGGTGCTTCGTCACTTCTGAACCTAGACGACTAATCACAGAGGGAACCAGGAATTCTCTCTGCTCCACACAAGCTGGGCTAAACAACCAGATCATGATTGCCACGATAGCATGGGTTAAGAACAACGAATTACACTGAGTACATCCCACTGAGATGCCTGTAAACCTACGAAATGGCGCTCAGCAAAATGGCTCCCCAGTGCAGAGGCAAACTGCTTAATAACCACTGAAAGCATTTTTTTCCCCTTTTTTATGGTTGCTTTTGACATGGGGGATGGTGATGTGAGGGAGGACTAAGGGAATTGAGGTGTATTTAACCAAAAGAAACACATGATGGAGAGAAGAAAGCAAGAAGAATGACAAGGATGCAGGTTGGGCATGAGGGTAAAGTGTTCTGCAGGATGGGGGGAAAAAAAGAGAAGGCAATTCCATATGAGGGTGAGAGGGTGTGATGTGACAGGGGGAGGGAAAGAAGGGCCTTGAAACATCACACGCCCCCAGTCTTAAAGTATCAAGATGCCTTTTCTTCACTAAGGCTGCCTTTTATATAAAACTCTTTATATACTCATATACTCTTTATATGTATTTATTCATTTCTAAATGCGGTTCGGTCTCGATTACGAACCATTAGTAACGATATTCATCAGGACGGGGTAACAAGTGTGTAATGTGGCCGCCTCACCTGAGGAACAGCTCCAAATGGACCACCGCTGGGGCGATCTTGTCCACCACGTCTGCGATGAAGTTGAACTTATAGCGCATACTTCCAGGATTGTGTGGTCCTGAGAACATAGAGAGCGCTGATGAGGTGATCCATCCATCTTGTATAAGCCAGTGTTTCCCGATTTGGTCTTCAGGGGCCTACAGACAGTCCATGTTTTTGCTCCCTCTCAGATCAAAAGTGTGGACTGTCTGGCAGGGAGCTGAGAGGGAGCAAAAACATGGACCGGCTGTGGGTCCCCAAGGACTGGATTGGGAAACACTGCCAATAACCCTTATCTAGTACAAAGTCCTGGCGACTCTAGGGTTCATTCCAGCAAGCATGAGGCATGAGGCGGAGGACATCCTGAACAAGACGCGTGTCACGCATTCAGACACAATCACACACTATGGGCAAGAGCTAGAACATGCAATAGTGTGTGTTTATGAACCAGCGCTCATAAACACCAAAAGACAGATCTACGAATCACCAAAGGCTCTTCATGTTCATACAGATTTAAGTATTTGGGATCTTGACTATTTGAGGCCCTTTTTAATTTCAGGCATAACTAAAAAAATCTGACAAAGAAGCTGACAAATTTATTTCATAATATGCAGCAGAACTTGGGGCTAGGAATGTAAAAGCTGTGTATCTCGATACCCTGAAGAAAGACAAAGTGTGAGAGCCTCATCTCTCTGGGAGCTGGAGGTTAGCCTGTCACATTTGTTTTTCCTGGTCAAATTGATTGCAGGTGCTTCTCTTTAAGATTGTGCCAGCTTGTCTCTGGAGCCCCGAAAGCGCAGCCTCTCCCCAGGGTAGATGGCAGAAGCAGGTGCAGTGAACTTTACAGACAGTCCACACACTGTGGATTTATGTTCTCTTCTTGGAGGGGGTCATATATGCATTCTACAATTCATACTTCAGTTTCTTGACTACGGGTGGGGCGGGGTGGGGTGGTATTATTTCTTCACTGTACTTTTTGGATTTTCAGGGACACTTGAACATGCGTTGTCTTTTTAATTGGTTGTAGCGTTTTCATGCAGCGACTTCAAACAGGCGGATTTTGTGTGTAAACACCTCAGAGAAAAAGCCTAGAAGAGACTGGAATTTAAAAAAAAAAACCTTAAACCTACAATATAACAAAAATATTTTCACTTGCTTCGAACGTGTACTGATTCGCACTGAGTGTTGTGGTGGTGCAACCGTCACTCCATCGGAATACCAGCGCTGTTGTACGGATATCTCGTAAAAACCCGACACATCGAGAGGTGTTGTTTCTTGTCAGTGCCCCTGAGACTGACGTGGGGGAGATCTCACCATGAATACCCATGATTAGTGTCCCTCTAGGCTCCTCTGTCAAGGCATGATGGATGTGTTTGTAATGCTCTACCACTGTTTAAGGTCCTAGATTAGCACTGTGTTGAAGGGTTTGAGGTGATATGTGCACGCGGTCGCTAGGATGCGCTGTGGGATGGCGTGTGTTATGATTTCAGATGCATGCTTGTGTTCAGTAATGGAGCTCAAATTTACTGCATTCAATATTACTCATTTCCTATTTCTTAACTGAACGGTAAGGACAGGCAATAAGGCCCAGGGCACGCAGGCTATGTGGTGTGTGTGTTGTGGAGGAACTGTGGTGAGTGATGCAGATCTGTGCGTTTGGCCACACCGCTCGTTTTACTGCTGTGGCATGGATGCGTGCGTTTGTCCACACTGCCTGCATTACTGCTGCACTGTGGATCCGTGCGTTTGTCCACACTGCCTGCATTACTGCTGCACTGTGGATGCGTGCGTTTGTCCACACTGCCTGCGTTACTGCTGCACTGTGGATGCGTGCGTTTGTCCACACTGCCTGCATTACTGCTGCACTGTGGATCCGTGCGTCTGTTCACACTTCCTGCATTACTGCTGCACTGTGGATCCGTGCGTCTGTTCACACTTCCTGCATTACTGCTGCACTGTGGATGCGTGCGTCTGTTCACACTTCCTGCATTACTGCTGCACTGTGGATGCGTGCGTCTGTTCACACTTCCTGCACAGTGCAGGCCCTATCTTTCTACATTGGCTTTCCCTTTGATAATGGTCATCAACAACAAAATGTTTGATTTCAATTCATTATGAATTTCAATTACATTTAGCTTAAATAACGGTTAATAAGCATGTGCTCATTTTCAATAAGTATTATTATCATTATCATCCATCCATCCATTTTCCAAACCTCTCATCCTTCTGGGTCGCGGGGGTCTGGGTCTGGAGCCTATCCCAGAAGCTACGGGCATAAGGCGGGGAACAACCCAGGACGGGTGGGGGCAGCCCATCACAGTATTATTATTATTACTATAAATAATATACAGCAATCTCTGTATACTTTTTTGTGATCTTTGTGTGAGAGCAGGTCTGAAAACTACTGTGTTTCACCTAATGTTCTGTTAACTTATTCATATAATATATTCACAGCCTACACAGCGTTTCTGCTCTACTATATACTACAGATGCGGCCTCATTTTCTTTTAATGACATGCAAATGCCAAGGTGGTTAAAAAAATTAATGTTTTTTTCATGCCTGTGATATATACTTAGGCATTTAAACTACAGGGAAAGCTGATGCTGTTATGATGTCAGTATGACTATCAACAGATCTTTTAACTGTATATTTTTGCTGAGAACCGCTAAAAGTGTAAAAGTAGGAGCTACTCTGACTCTCTAGATGTGCATCTCATGCAGGCACTGCGGCTGCTCTAACCTGTTAGCATAGGGGCTTAAATGAAAATCAGTACTTTCCACAGCCGCAACGCACACACCGCGCAGCTGGTGTGTCTCGGGCCTATGACCTACGTCAGGTCAGCACAAAACAGACATACCGTATGTACCAGTGATGAGGAGGGAGCACGGAGGCTCTTGTTATTACAGAGAAGTATATGAAAATGTCCGTGATTTCAGTAACATGTTCCACGTCTCTGCTTCACAAATGCAACACTGTTTTGCATTCAAACATTTTTAGTAAGGAAAATTTATATTGTATTTTTCATGCAACGTGATTCTTTTGCAGTTCACAAGATGCTGATTTCAATAACCCGGTAGGAAGAGCTAGCTGCTTTAATCAAATAACTGCAAGTGTGTAGATTAGGTTTACATTACTTTGTGGGGACAATTTTTCTGGTACCCACAAGGATCTGTGAATGCAATCAAAAAAGTAAAAATACCAAAAGTCTCGTATTTTGTTTCGTTACTTATGGTTAAGATTAGGGCTGGTTAGGGGTTAAAGTTGTCATGTTGGGAATTGGGTTTTCAATATAATTATGAACCTGTGTGTGTCTCTGTGTGTGTCTGTATGTGTGTGTGTGTGTGTATATATATATATATATATACATACATACACACACACACACTCACACACATATATTGTCTAGGACTAGCAATACTTCTAAGATTGTTTGAGTATAATTTCTTATTGCTATGGCACTAAACTCTATAATCATAAGCAGAGCTGCTTTCAGTAATAGGCAGGCTTTGAAATGTTCAATACTAGTACAGCAAATATAACAACACAGAAATGAAATTATTGCTAAACAATTTCTGGATGTGCAACACAGTTGTGGATAAAACCATATTATAGTTATGCTGTCACATAAACCAAGAAGAGCATGTTTGTAGCTCTATATTTTATAACCCATTGAAATTGTACTTCTTTTATATGTGACACATTTTTTAAGACTTCCTGCCCCTTTGTATGACTGGACACAAATGACCATGTGAGCTGTCAGTCAATGGTGGCGAAATTAATACAGAGGAATGACTGGTGCTTCTTATTGAACTGGAAACCGTGGAGCTGTAAAGGGGCTATTTGTCAAAAGCCGACTCCCTTAATTCTCTAAATGGCTTTTTTTCCTCCTATCTTTTATTACCCTGGAAATCACATGATAATGGGTCGCACAGGTTAATGTAAAGACATATGGACTTTATTGGCTGGTGGTTTATTTGAAATCTCTGGGGGTTTGCAGTCGTCTGGGAGTGATGAATACTGTACATGTGACCAAGCAAACAAGCACCACAATCTGTGCAGCTCTATCCACAAGCAAACTTTGTGAAGGAAAAGGTCCAAAGACAAATCACATGCGTTCCTGTTTTCCTGTTTTGTTGTTCAGACTTGACATTTAATGCATCTGCTTCATAATTCAGGAAAAGCAGGTTACTGATGTATCCTTAAAAACGTGGCCTTGTGGGATGACATCATAGAGCACTGAAATACTGTATTGTACTTACTGTAGATTCTTTAATTGCTTTTTCTGCCAGAATGTGCTGCCAAACACTTCCGAACTCAGGTTTCACTTTTCAATATAGTGAATGTAATGATGTTCAGCCACGATGCGGCTATTAAGTTATGCAACGACCTGCATTACTGGAAGCTATGAAAAGCCTCCCTCCACGTGTCAAGACGGGAAGGTGGATCTTTTCCCATTACCAACGGCCAGATCCATAGGTAGGCTCACAGACCCTGCTGCCAGGAATATGTTTTATTGGGAGTTGCACTCCGTCAGCTGTGCAACAATCATTCCAACATTCCTTGTTGCAAATGCATCACTAACTTTTAGGTGAATGAAAAGGCCACGGTCTCTAATGACTGAATGTCAACTGCTATAATGTCTGTAATTATGCAAGTTGCAATTCACTCTGCTCAAGTTTAGGGAGTTTTGAACCGTTTAGTCTTTCTATGGAATTTCATGCAAATAACGGGGCTTAACGCCATCCTACTAGTTGGCGCTGATATAGATCAAGGCCTTCATCCTGTATTTTATTGTTCCTGATTTAAAAACTTACTAGAACTTAAACAAACAGAGGGATTCGGGATAATGGATTAGCATTATTTTTACATTTTTTTCAAATAAATTGTTTGTAAAAAAAAAAAAAAAAAAAAAAAAAAAAATATTTGCATGACTGTAAAAATTGATAAAATCTCCTCTGATAACCTTCTTACCATTTCCAGTTTCAGAGTATGGCTGATATAAGTATGGCTGATATCAGGCTTGTATAATGCATCAGTTATTCTGATCTGTTTCACCCTTTTGGCTCTTAACAGGCAGTCATGATTAGCGACCCAAAACATAAATGTCCCCAGGCTCACGCTGGCTGCTATGCTCTTTCCCACTCTCTGGTCTCTAACACAAGTTACATCTTTCTTAGACATGAGAAAAAAAAAACATGTGGTCCCCACTTGGAATCAGTCGATCAGCCCAGCTTTAGGTGGCATGGCAGTTCATATTCACGCACACAGTTGCAAACGAAAAGCCAAAAGACAATAATTTTTGTTGGATGTCAAGGGCCACAAACAAATAATGTGAGAAATACAACAGAAGCAAACATTGCGAATATGTGTCTCTAGTGTGCGTGTTGCAGTTTCATTTCAAGCAGAAAGGAATAATGTTACGTTACTCGAGGACTTGATTGCCTCCCTGCCCACGCGTGTGGAGTCTCTGAGACTGTGAGCACAAGCCACCAACATGCAGAGGAAATTATCTAGAACGTTTTAACCTGGAAAAAGCCAGATGTTAGGTGATGCATATCTATCATAAATTATTTCAGCAAACCAAAATTGACTGAATGTCAAATGTAGTGCTGGTAGTTTTTTTACGAGTCTGTTATTGCGGGAAATGACTACAGGAAAACTCTATGCTTGAGCCAAAGGGTTTTTCAAATCTGTGCTTCCAGTTTATCTGAAAAAGAAATGGAAATACTGATTTAATTCCCAAGTGACTTTTTTTGTTGGATTTTGTCACTGGGTGGCGTAGTGTCCAGCTCTGATAACTCACTCCTCATGGGTTGGTGGTTCAAATCCCACCGGCACCTTGTGTGTGCAGAGCTTGCATATCCTCCCAATGTTGTGTAGGTTTCCTACAGTCCAAGGACATTCAGTTAGGATAACTACTAATGGCAAATTGCCCATTTTGTGACAGAATGGCTTCTAGCTACGTTTCTCTGCCTCGTGCCCCATGGGTCAGACTTCAGGACCCCCATTTTCCACGGTAGGTCATTGGAAGATGGATGCATTATGTACTTACATCTTAAAAATACACCATATTAACAAAACATATCATGGAAGCGGTTGTGGTAGGTGTTAACAGACTGTGTCTTCTAGCAGAGCATTTTGAAACTAAGAATTACTGTCTTTAGAATCCCATTATATAGATGATTATGAACTGCCATAAAAGTCAAAAGTGCATTTTGGACAGTAGTGTCCAAAAGGGAAATAAATTTGGATACCGACTGATTTACACCTCAAGCAGTGGCATTTTTCTCCAAAGCCCAGCTGCCTGCAGCTCACAGGGTGAACAAGCACAGACCCGCAGCTAGGCTACTGCAGCAGCAAAGTGTGGACGCAGTGAGGGTCTAGTCACTGCTTACTTATTAAAACACTGGAAGATTATTATACCATACAGAGGGTCTCTACCTACTTTCAGTTTCAATTTACCAGATAATACAAATAGGTGAGCATCCTGCAGCTTACAAATACCACATTTTGTCTCCAGGAATCCCTGCTTTAAGAATATTCCTGCTTTAAGATTTAATCAGCACACAGGTTAAGGCTACAGTACTACAGCTGTTGGTATGAAGTATTTACCCCTCCCTTCCCTTTAAGAACATAAACATTTAGCGGTCTGGTTTGATATTTAAAGAATTAGCAAATTATTTAATGTCGTAATATTTAACAATAAGAATTACAAGTTTTTTTTCTGTGCCATTTCCCTATTATTCAACAAGCACACCTTATAAAACATATCATTCTAAAATGCCGCCACCTTTTTTTTTTTACTGATCCTCAGCCATTTTTTATCTGAGCTTCATGTTCGTGAACTTACACATAACTTCAGCACATACCCATCCATCTTCCCGCTGCTTATCCAGCATAGGGTCGCGAAAAGCCTAGAGCCTAAACCAGGTTTCCCATAAATCTTGGTGCTTTGATAACAGCACCCAGATGATACTGACGTGACTGGGAATGACACATAAAATGCTGTTACCCATGCTTTAGGGAACGCTACATGAAAATTTTAACAAGAAAAAAAAACAATCTCATCGTATCAAACCATTTTAACAATACCTATAAGGATCAGTTACTGGGTTTATAATACGTTTAAACCTACTTTGGTTAAGAATTATTCAAGGTAGTACACCAGCTTCTTATTTATACCAGACATATGCAAAAATATGGCAAATTTTACCACTTAAAAGACAGAACTAGAAATGCGTTCCTACCGAATGGGAACTACATTTAACACAAATTGTCTGTTTTAATCAACTTATCGTATAGTTAAATCTAGATTACCCACCCTTGTCCCTACAAAATCAGAAGCCACAAAGTTTCCCGAAACGGGCAGTAAGGGAGAGCAAACTTTTCACCATTTAAATAGACATACATGTTCCTGTTTTTAATGCAGTTGCATAAAGTGATTAAGAGTATAAACGCCTTAGTTAAAAGTATTTTAGCGCGAATCAGATTGAACACATTGTACAATTTTTGCTGTTACAGTAGTATAAAGCAACCGGAGAGCGGCTCACCTGAGTCGCAGCTCCCCCGCTGGATCAGGATCACCCGGGGGGTCCCCTTCAGGTCAGCTCGCCTGTTTTCGGCTCTCAGGCGGCAGACACTGGGGTACGTCCTCCAGTCGCTCCCACACACGGGTTCCTCGGAACTGCACACGCAGGATCCCCGATGCTTTCGCCTGCTGCTCTTGTTGTACCGGCAGACCATGCCCTCGCCGCACACCCCGGCTCCGCGATCGCCGCAAACGTCGCCCTCTCCGGACGCGCAGACCTGGCAGCAGCCGCAGCGGTCCTTCGCGACGCCGTAATAGCACGACTCCGGGCTGGGAGGACAGGTAGAGGGGTCGCAGACCTCCGAGCAGTGCGTTTGCCTTTTTCGGATTAACCTCGAGTCAACCACGGAGAGGAAGAAAATACAAACCGCAAACTTCAGCATTTCCACACTACTAGAGAATGTTAAAAAAAAAAAAAACGACGGGAGATACTACACTAACTCCGAGATCCCCTAGATATCAGTTTTGCGCAATTATCCTTTGTTAACGAGGATCATCATAGCAAACTGAATTTTAAAATACATTTTATATAACTCACTAGTAACATAAATCTGCCACATGTAATGTGACAAGGGAAAATCCAGCACGTTAATTAAGTATTAACAGTTTACTCAAAATGTAAAATTGAATGCTGTTACTATAGTTGCGTCCTTATTCTAATCTCGTCCCAAAGCCTTTGAGTTGTAATGTCTCTAGGAGATTTTCTCAGGAATGCATTATTTAATTCCCCGCGCTGGCCGCTTAGGAGGAGGGCCCATTCAGCCCAGGCAGTGTACAGCGCAATTAATCAAACTTCTGTCCAAAGCACTCTATGGATACGCTTACTAAGCCATTCATACATCTATTAAACACACGCACACAATTATTTAAGTGGCCAAACGTTTTCCCTGAGTGAAATTTTCATCACAGTAATTCGACAAAAAACGTGATTATTTGAGCAAAATGTGCCCAAGATAATAAATGCAATTTTAACCTAATTTTAATTACCACAATACAGGCTACTTGCCTTGTTGATGGAATTTTGCATTTCACTTTATGTGGTTTAACCTCTCAAAATTTAATTCAAACAATTAGTAGAGATAAGAATGGCTGCCAACTCACACATCTGGCGTGACAATTACGCTTTCAGACTTACGCAAGATATCTTATGGCAAATCTGTATTATTCCATTATAAACTTAAAATTACCTACATAAAAAGCGTGGAGGGAGTTTGCAAACCTGTGGATTATTTGCAAGGTGATGAAACAGTTACATACACGTAAATGCGTGTGCAGTGTCCCGAAGCGTATCTCTCACGTCAGCCAGCTGATCCAAGCTGGCAACCCTGATGAACTCACGCCTCATGTCTTTATGTTTGGTGACTAACTCGCGGCCGTATAAATGATCGCTGTGTCAACCTAAGTATTATTTAAATGTCTTTTATGATTATCTTGTTCCCATGTCCTCTGCAAACAGCTACATTTTTTTTTATAGTATTATTACACTGTAAAAGATTCCTCCTTTCGATTCTGAAGGCTGCGGTGAGGCTGAGGACAGTTCAGTCCCGCTTGCCAGCTTGTCTTGTCTTTGACTTGGCAGCTTAGGTCTAAGGAGGCTCTGTGGCGATCTCCAGCGCCAGCAATCCTCCCACACACCGAGCGCTAATGAGGCTAAGCCCCAGGCCCTGCAGGTGGCACTGTTGCTGCAATTCAATGCTTCAGTCTCTCTGCTCTGGGCTTTGCCCAAATTCTCACTTGCGTTTTCCTGGGCTATGGCCATTTCCACTGTCTCTCACCCAACTGCAGGAGAGGGACGAGCCCTTCAGTGAGGAGGTGCAGTCACATTTGGCTCATTCTCCTAACTGCCCTGAGTTTGCTTTGTTTTGCCTTTTCCAGAACATACCAATAAGACTCACTCATAGCTGTGTTAACCAGTGGATTATAGGAATATGGCTTGAGTCAATTGGCAAATACTTCATTCTGCTTTTTATTCATCCTTTCATTACTCCAGGCCTTGTTTTAACCGGTTTTCATGGCTACCAAGGCTTGAAGCCTTTCTCATTCAGTGAGGCCCCCGATGTTTAATAATATGCACCACCCGCTGTTGTCGTTTTGGCAGGATTCGGGTGTAAAACTTGAGGTAAAACTTTAAATTATAGCATGATACCTGTAGGTATTTCTTATAGGAGACGGCTAATGAGGAGGTAGCTGTCGTGAGCACAGTGTGCTTCTGCAGGTTATGCCTCTGTGACTGTGATCACTGGGTTGCTGGTCCAAATCCCCTGATCGACAGAGTAGATGCGTCACTTTTGGGCCATCGAGCAAAGCCCTTGAACTCAAAAAATGCTCCAAGGTTGCCAGGTGTATGGCTGACCCTGCGATCCGGTCGTAAGCTGCACTCACATGTGTATGTCTCATAGCAAGATGGGCTACACGGAAACCGAAGAAGTCCTATGTATGAATTCTGTCATTATTTATTTCAGTTGTGAATGGATGAATGATCTGAACAGTTAAAGGTGTTCTCTCGTGTTCCTATGTGTATGTTAGGAGTGTACTGATACATGTATTCGTCCTGAATTTTTTCAGTAAGGGTCTTTCGGTTAGGTACGCATATGTACTGAACAAAAACAGCAAATGTGGAACCTTTGTGTGCTTCTGTGTTTCCCCCGAGCAACGTTTGGAAAGGGACAGATGAAGTCGCGCCTCTACGCATGCGCATATACGTCCTAACGTGAAGCTGGAAGGTATTAATGTGAATACAAGTACAGCACAGCTTTTTTTTTAAATAAGCTGCACCATAATGCTTGGTATTTTTTGTGACAATATTTGTGTTGCACAGTTCGAATATGAAGCTGCTAATGTGAATACAGTACAGATCAGGTGCAGTTAATTTTCTAGTTGTGTTTTTTATTAGAAGATAGCATCTCTATTGACAGAGACTTTTTATTTAAGAAAGACAGTCACACTGTTTAATAAAGAAAAAAGGAAGCTTTTTTTTTTTGCCTCCACTGTACCAAAATCGTACTGCACCATGACTTCAAAACCGAGGTACATACCGTATTGTGATTTTTGTGACTGTTACCCCCCTAGTTGTATGTCTGTGGCAGCACTCTGGTGTTTGGTTAATCCATTCCACATTGTTTTGTAAAGTCTCTCTCTCTGATCAGCTGTGAAAAATAGTTGATGGATGAGGTGACCGAAAATTAGCTAATGCTAATGCTAAACCAAGACGCATATTAAATTTGGTTGGGGGGGGGGGGGGCAGGAAGTGCTTAAATGAATTAAACAGAATACAGGTCATCATAATGTTTAT
>JAODKF010000046.1:15093877-15158040 GCA_026779585.1 Mormyrus proboscirostris | reverse complement strand
CCCCCCCCAGGAAGTGCTTAAATGACTGTCACAGAATTCAGGTGCTGCTTCTGGTTCTTTCCTCATGTAGGCTGCTGCTCTCTAACCTGCCTTCTTGCCTGCTGTTCTGAGTAGCACATCTAACAAAACAGGCAAGTGTGTGCCCTTCTGCTCGCTATACTGTCAGAAAGCCGTGATGTCAGCTGACAATGTCACCTGTCCCTCAGGTGGGGAGACAGCTGTGTACCTGCTGTTTTTAGCATGTGGCCCTAGTGCAAAGTTCCCCATTTCCGATCCTGGGGGGCTAACTTGCAACACACTTTGCCGGTTTCCCTGCTCAGACACACCTTATTCAGCTCACCAGCCAATTATCAGGTTTAGTAGGTGTGTTTGAGCAGGGGAATCTGCAAATTCTGTACCAAATTGCTTCAGGACCAGAATTGGGGAAACTTAACCCAGTGTGTTAAGTTCAAAACATCTCTACAGCTGTAATCACCATTCTCCTCTCGTTTATTGTGTGACAGAAGTTCTGTTGTGAGCCGGGATTGATATAACAGAAAAGCTGTTTTTGCAGCTACGTCGAAATCGTCAGTTCTTTGTACGAAAAACAAAGAACTGGGGGGTGCCTTCCGCTGTCATGTGTGGAGTTTGTATGTCCTACCTGTGTGTGGAGGTACAGTCTAAAGACATGTGGCTAGGCTAATTGGTGCCTCTAAATTGCCTGTAGTGTGTGTGTGTGTGTGTGTGTGTGTGTGCATGTGCATGCTTGTGTGTCCTGTGATGGATCCATATTCTGCCTGGGATGCATCCTTGCCTCGTTTCTTGTTGCTGCCAGGGTTAGGCCTCTGACCTCGAGCAGGATAAGCTGTTACAAGATGGATGGATGGAAAATGCGGTTCAAAAATCCTTTAGTTTTTATTGTGCGCATTGTAGCCCTGTTTGTCATTTAAATCTGTAACCATTACACTTGCATTTATTTAGCAGACGGGTTTGTCCAAAATAACCTGCATGTGAGGACAGCTTGGAGACAGGCAGCAGGTCAGCCAGTACCCGTGGAGCAGTTGCATTGAAGGACCTCGCTCAACAGCGATAGGATTATCCTGTAACAACCTTCTGGAAGCCTAGCCCTACCCTGCTGACCTTTCAAATCTGAACTTTATTACTGATAGTGTTAGTTCCAGCTAGATCCTGAGGAAAAACATCCTCAAGATTATAAACTGGTGGCCTTTCTGAGATGCAGGTTCCTTAAGTACTTAAATCTGCTCTCTGCTCCCCTTCTTTTCTTCCAAACTACTTGCAATATGCTGCCTTACTAAGGCCAACTTTAAAGCCAATGACTTCAAACATTCCATTACTGGTGACTTAATGAAAGATGCCTTTACAGCTGCATTTGGACAAGGTGTGGACAGAGTATGAGACTGAATAAATGAGAATAAGTTAATATATCGAGTGAGCTCAGGATGTTGACTCAGCCTTGCTGTCCTGACGCGCTGTCAGTCATTCTGTTGAACGAAGCTTGTCTCTTACAAGCAAACCTATATTACATCTCTGATCTAATTTTCAAAACAAGAAAAAAATGCCGCTGCATTTTTTTTCTGGCAAGTCGGAATACATACTGTACTAAATTGTGGAATGATTATTTTTTCCTGGTATATCTGTCATTATGCCATATCATTCATTAAATCTGAACCTAAGGCAAGTTGTAAATAACAGAATACTCATAAATATTGTGGGGTTTATTCATCACAGTCGTAAATGATTGTTATATAAATATTTGCTGCCAAAACTTGGCCTTTGAAATAGCGGAGTGTGCTTGCGGTGTGTACTATTGGTATTTTGGTTTATATCATTTGTTGTTAAACCTTAATGCACATAATAGTATTATTTTCTTCCAAGAACTAACCTTACAAGTCAGACTTAAATAGGTTATTAAAATGTTATGAGTTTGAATATTTGAAGCTCAATTCTTAATACTAATAGAAATTAGACAATAAACAGAGAGGTATTTGAAATGATTTTAAAATGAAAAGCAGCTAAATTGATGAGAAAAAAAAAAAACATTCATCTGTTCACCTTACCGAGTAGAATGCCAAGATTGAGCTGGGCTGCATCCATCTATCAAACTTCTGACCTCAGGTTCCTGGTGGGAAGACCAGGAACTCATCACAGGTAGCACAGGGCACACAGAATGGGTCCGTGTCAGGATCAGTGCCCGTCCCACCCTGTCCTATGTGTACCAGTTGGGTCAACAGGCATCGCTGGTCATCCTGCTTCTCCTCTCTCTGTCTTGCAGCCCATCAGCCCCTATTGTATATGTAGCTCAAAGGGTTGAGTATACAGCTTCAGATGCTGAAGCCCTCTGGTCATGAGTTTGAAGTGGGCTGGAGGCCAGCCTTATCTATTCATTAATATTTATTGATTTTCTGTTTCTCTGTGCCATGCACATCCATAACAGTACAACCTGGATGGGATGCGTGTTAGTTCTGCATTATTATAATGCTGATGTGGTGAAAAGAAAGCTTTTGCCTTACCTCAAGGAGCAGAAGTTATATTTAAAAATCACATAACAGTAATGTAGACCACCTCCAGCTGCAAGAAATCCAGATGCCCCCACCTCCATTACCGCGTTCCCCTGGGCCAAAACTGTATAACTAAAATGTCTGTTTATTTATTTGTTCGTCTGTTCATTCAGTTGTTTATTGATTGATTCATTTGTTTGTTCATCGATTCATCTACCTGTTCATTCATATTTTTATCACTTGATTTAGTCCACAAATTATGCCGCTCTCTGCCAAATCGTACGATAGTAGAGTAACCATTACCTGGCTTTTCACTGCCTAACATTATTGGTATGTGCAGCAGGCAATAGATAAATCTTCAGCTTGACTCCTCTGGGTGTTGTGTGTGAAAATGTTCTGTCCAATTTAGTAGTGTCAGAAACTATGCAGGAGATGCACTAAAACCATACTTGGCAGGTGAAGGGCACGGAAGGATACCTAGCTATCTATCTTTTCAGCTGTTCAGAGGCAAGGGAAAGATTGCTATCTAATATGATAATTTTTCATCCATGACGTTGGGTGAAAACGAGTGGCTGAATTCTGCTGGTGCCCAGTGAATTTATTTTAAATGAAAGTTTTCTCTGCAGAAAGCAGGAAAATGCCACAAAAGCTTTTAACATCTGTTGCGGTGATAGGTCCCTGGTGTTCACTTCAATGGGGGGTGGTTCTGTCATCCATTGTATTCTCATCTGTTTTGTCAGTGAGCAGTACATTATGTCACTGACTATTTTTTTCAAAAAAGACAGGGGTGTAAAGGCATTTTCTTAATGAAATTTGTCAAAAAAGTAAATGCTGCCATTACAAAGGCCTTGTAGCTGACGTTCCATTTATTCCATGTTTTTGTTGTAATCACTGTGTATAAAATGCACATTGACAAGATCTTAATGGCTGTTGAGCGGCTGACTTAAAAGCATAAAGTAGATCCAGAGATGTTTGATCAATTTTTTGGTACTATACAGGCAACATGAAAGGAGTTCAGTGCTGCTAATGAAGGGTTCAAACAGCTGCAATAGATAACTGTCCCAGTGCCCTTCAGATTAACTATAAAGCAGTGATCAGTTGCAAAATCTTTCACCAAATTAAGACCACCCAATGCCCATAATGGAAAATAGACAGTGAGATTCTTTTTCTTCTCATCAAATTAATAAAATATTAATAAATATAAATCTAATCATAATGTTTTTGAGCCGGTACGCTATGTGCATTAAATAAGCTTCAAAATGCTATAAAACACTTTCCATTTGCATTACTCCAGACTGACTATGAAATGAAGAAATATCACAGACTACCATATACACTTTTTGTGTCTGACAAAGCAGAGATTTTCCAGACATTCATTTCTGAATCTGAATTTCTTCATATGTTAAATCAGGAATGAGGGAATACAATGAATTTTCACATATGTGTACTTTATAATTAGGGAGGAGTTTCAGCCAGAGACAATTTCAGTCGAACGTCATGTGCGTGAGCACTAATTTACTGACTCACTTCTGATTCATCCGCTGAGCAGCAGCTTATTTCTGGTGCGAGTGCTTCTCCTGTTTTCCTCATGCCACGACTCCTCTGCAAGAAGCACATTGATGTCGCAGCTACTGTAATCAGTGGCGGACACATTTACAACAGCAAACTAAATATTCCTCACTTTCACTGCAGCGCTTTGATCATGCAAGCAAGGAGCTCAGCACCGAACAATCTGCCTCCAATGCCTGTGTTGAACAGGGAGGGTTTATTATCAAAAAGTTTGATTTCAAAATAAAAAAGGAAATGGAAACATGATGAAATGTGTGCTGTGGAATTAGATTTATTATTAGTGCTAGGCTTTATTTTTAAGTATTATTAATATGTGCGAGGATCTCTTTTATATGCGTACACATTCTGGAGGTGGGCCAATATTATCTTATTTAGTTGGAAAGAACTGGATTTTAATCACTGATCTTACAGGTTTTTTTTTCTCCATTTCAGTTATTCATGCATTTAAATGCGGAGGCCGGATTATTTTTAGCAGGTTTGTGTTCACTAAGAGTGGGATGTAACAGGTCTGCCTAGCTATGATGCACTTTGCAGATGGGTGTGAGACTCGTCTTCAATGAGATTATCTTGTGAACAAAGATAATCATGGTGTTTTCAGTGGGAATATCCAATAGGGAAGGTGTGTTAAAAATGAACACAGGCCACAGTCCTACTGCAAGGCAAGGTATTTCAGCTTATGGCTGATATGAAAATAGCAGTTCTGCCATTAGTTTACGTACTTGTATTAATATTCCTGTTTTGATATGGCTGTTCTTCATACACAAGATGAAAAAATGTTGCATTCACACAAAATTTTCCATTCATCATCTTGCTGAATAATAATGAGATTCAGATGCTACCAAGTGGCTTATTTTCATGCTTCTCGTCCCCTGTGCCGTTTCATTAGAGCTTCGAAGCACAATCTGCTTCAAGCAAGCAGCATTTTGTTTCCATGACGACTTGGTGTGTTTGGTTAATATGCACCACCTAATTGCCAAACCAGCTGAATACTTCTCGTTGCTTTTATGGGACGCCATTCATCCGAATCAATTCAATTGAATTTTTAAATTGAAACGGTTCATGCTTTGTTGTATCGCCAAGACATGTAAAATAACTGGTGATATTTCACCCATGAAGCAACCAGAACTCTCTCACATTCAAATGAGCACATTTTCATATTAGTGAGTGACACTTTATCTGGTTTGCTTATTAAGTGGTTTCTAAGAGGCAAACAGACCAAATCTTCATGGAAACTTGCTTGAACCAGCGTGCTTGGTGCAGCCTTTCTGAAACGGTGAGCGCACGGGCCACTGAAAGCAAGACAATGGGATACTGGCACCATCTGGACGGTGCAGAGATTTCAGTAAGCCATCTTAACGATGTTCCAATCGCGTTCCAAGTCAAGCCTTGTGTCTATGATGCTGGGTCTAGAGTCAAGTCCCAAGCCAGTGGAGTGTAGTGCAAATATTTGGCAAGTTAAAGCACCATTTTCTCTCATTAAATCTGCACAGACCACAAATTCAAACCAATCTCTTTTATTTGTTACCTTTTGTCTTTGTTATCATTGCAATTCCATGATGTGAACAGAATGGGCATCCCTGTGTTCAAGTATAACGATGGAACAGGAAAGAAAGAGACAGAAACAATTATAATTATAAGGAAGATGACTGTGTGATTGCCTTTAAAACAGATGAGGTTCGAAATGTTTCTCAGTGAGAACTCCCTTATGCACTACATTCATTGTCATGATTTTACTTGAGTGTCAAGAAATTTGGCCAGACGTCCTAAACATGTTTGAATTAAAAACAGATTGCTCAACACTGTATGAATGATGGCAATCCATTATTAAAGCACTTTTTTAGAGTAGCACTGACAGATCATTATACAGGCAGAGCATTAAAAAGCAGCAGTTACAGCATTGCAGGAGCTCAGGTTTCATTCCTTAGAATTCTGTATCACAAAATGAGTGTTATCAGTTCCTTCAGAAATTAATTTCATTGATACAGGAAATGTTTAAATGGAACTTTAATATGCTGATGCTATTTTTGCTACAAAGTAGTACATTCTATTCCTAATACAGCACTTGAAAAACCCTGAGCTCTTCCCAACTCTTTTAACACTGCTCATCAATAGATTGAAGCTGAACTGAACATTGTCTGTTTGAAATGAACAGGTCTATTTTTACTGTGCACTTCTATGCTAATTTTACAAGCACATGATAGCTAGACTGTGGATAGTACCTCCATAATGGGGCACTGGGGAAATGATATAAATCAAGTGATTCGACTCATTGAGTCGTTTATAAATGGTTCACGTGTTCGTGTGGCTTTGTATTTGCTCGACACTTGATGTGCACACAGTTAATGCATGAAACACTTTAGCAATAAGAAACATCTGTCAGCCGAGATGATTTATGACTTAACGTGGGAATAGAAAAGGGTGAGGGTACTTCGGTGCAAAGAGGATAATTAAGATTCTGTCAGAGAAGCAGATTAACAGGGTTTGCTTGTGTGTTTGTGGTATTTCAGTGTTTCTAACATTTTTGGCAAAGTATATGAATGACAGTGAAACCTGGAAGGGTGTGACTGGGAGGAATAGCCTGTCCAATCTGAACCCAAGCGGTGCTCTGTTATTGGATTTCTGTGTTAACAGTTTGTCTATAACGAACACCATGTTCGAACATAAGGATATTTATCAGTACACCTGGCACCAGAGCACCCTAAGTCACAGTTCAATGATCGATTTTGCAGATCTGTGTCTGCATGTTTTGGATGCTCAGGTGAAGAGAGGAACTGAGCTTTTAACTGATCACAACCTGGTGGATCCAATGGCGGGGGAAGATGCCGGATAGACCTGGTAGACCCAAACGCATAGTGAGGGTGTGCTGGGAACACCTGGCAGAGGCCTTTGTCCGGGAGATCTTCAACTTGCATCTCTGGCAGAACTTCTCCTGCATCCAGAGGGGGTCAGAGGACTTTGAACCTGAATGGGCAATGTGCTGGGACTCCATTGCAGAAGTAGCTGTTGCCATAAGTTTGTTGGTGCCTGTTGCGATGATCTGGTACTGGACACCAACAGAAAAGGAAGCTGTCAGGCTGAAGAAGGAGGCCTTCTGAGCTTGGTTACCTTGCAGGACTCCTGAAGCAGTTGACAGATACCAGCAGGCCAAGCAGAACATACCGAAGAAGAACTTAGGTGTGGGAGGAGTTTGGGGAGACCATGGAGAAAGTTTTTCTGTCAGCCTGGAAAAGATTCTGGCACACTATCAGGAAACTCAGGAGTGGAAAGCAACACTCATGCTGCTGACCTCAAATGAGGAAAGAGTCAGGCAGTGGAAGTAGTATTTCAATGACCTCCTGAATACCACTGATTCTTGAAAGCTCTTGAGGTGGTTGGGCTGTCTTGGCTGACAGGCATCTTCAACACGGCGTGGAGGTTGGGGACAGTACTTTTGGATTGGCAGACTGGGATGGAAATCCCAATCCTTAGGAAAGGGTACCAGAGGGTATGTTCCAACTTCAGGGGGATCAAACTAATCAGCTGCCCGGGGAAGGTCTATAACAAGGTACTGGAGAGGAGGGTCTGCCCATTGGTTGAACCTTGTATGCAAGAGGAACATTGTGGATTCCTTCCTGGTCACAAAATGCTTAACAAGCTCTTCATCCTCTCTTGGATACTAGGCTACATGTATTTTGTGGCATACAATCATGTCCCTGGGGGGAGCTGGGTGGGGGGTGCTTCAGCAGTAAGGAATATGGGTTATGGGGTATGATGTTATGAGCCATCAGGTTCCTGTATAATTGGAGTGAGAGTTTGGTTTGACTTGCCAATAGTAAGTCAGACTCATTCCCAGTGGGTGCTGGACTCCACCAGGGTTGCCCTTTGTCACTGATTCTGTTTATAACATTTATGGACATAATTTCAAGGTATACCCAAGGGGCGGAGGGGGTCCAGTTTGGTGGTGTCAGCATCACGCCATTGCTTTTTGCAGATGATGTGGTCTTGTTGGCTTCATCGGGCCGCAATCTGCAGCAGGCAGCTGGGATGAGGATCAACACTTCAATCTGAGGCCATGGTTCTCAACCAGAAAAGGGTGGATTGCTGTCTCTTGGTGGGGGATGAGTTACTGCCTCAAGTGGTGGAGTTTAAGTATCTTGGGGTCTTGTTCACAAGTGAGGGAAGAAGGGAGTGGAAGATCAACAGGCAGATCAGTGCAGAGTCTGCAGTAATGCAGTACAAACGGCAGAAATGAATTTCCTTCATGGGGTGTACGGAGTCTGAGCGATAGGGTGAGGAGCTCAGACATTCAGGAGGGGCTCAAAGTAGAGCGATAGGAGCCAGTTGAGGGGGTTTGGCCATCTACGTAGGATGCCTCCTGGATGGCTCCCTGGGGAGGAGTTTCAGGGGGGTCCAACCAGGAGAAGACCTCGGGGCAGACCCAGGACATGTTGGAGAGATTATATCTCTCGGCTGGCCTGGAAATGCCTGTATTGGTGTGGACATCCCTGCTTAAACAGCTGCCCCTGTGACCCGTCCCTGGATAAGCGGAAAAAATGGATGGATGGATGGATGGATGGATGGATGGATCATTTTGACAGAATTTACAAAGTTTCCTCTGCAGTTTCCAGTTAAACCAAATTCAACATATGACTTTTATATATTTTTGAAAATACATAAAATAAAATGTTCACTGCCATTTTCATTACTAACAGTTATGTTACTGTATTTCTGAAGTCTAATTTGTATAGATCAACTTAACCTTTTGGCATCAGGCCCAATAATTGTTGGTGTAACTATGCGGTCTTGTTTAACTTTGAAGACACCTTCTTGCAGATGTGAGCTTTCATGTTTGACTCTATTTTATTCTATTCAGATTTCTTTCTTAGGCTGGTTTCTTTGATTTATTAGTGTAATTTAATGAGGTCTATATTATGGTGAGGGGACAAAGATACAGCTAGTGGATACACTGGTATTTCTTCAACATATTATTTCCATGACACAATATGAATTTATTGCCTTCAAGCATTCTATTGTAACACTGATCTGATCCTATCTAACAGATATATGCATTATTTATATAACAGAATGAAATAGTAATTTTGACTTTTCCCAACTTAAACTTTATTTAGCAGTATTGGAGTTTGAGGTGTTCTATAAATATACATCCAGGTAATTTCAATACATGCACATTAAATTTCTGTATTAATGTACTCTTAACTCCTCTTAGCCAGGTCGAATGAATCTGTTAAATTTTTTGTGACCGAAATCTTGGAACTCAACCGTTTCTGCTAAAACTAGTATGGGTCAAGATGCGTGCAGTTCTACCACTACGGATCCCGAACAAGTCGATCGAGAAAAATCAAGCCGCAACTCCACCGAAAACTTGGAAAAGGACAAAACAAAACAGACCTGCTGAAACTTGTGCAGGTCAAGACGCGTCTCTGATGGGCTGAAACAAAGACAAACGGACCTACCGACATGCTGATGCCTATGAATCACTCTCAGAATCGTGGTACCTCTCGACCGAGTTCGACGTGCGAAAGCTGCATTCAGTGTGATGTTTTTGTGCTTTATCTACAGTATCTACTGATACAGGAATCATGGCCCCTAAGAAAGTGAGTAGTGATAGCAGAAAACCAAAGAGTTAAAGTAGGGAGAGTAAATGTAAAATTTTAAAAGGATTAAATTATTAAATTATAGTGTGATTTGAAGGTGGTGCACGTGTCTCTGCTCTCGCTTCAATTATTTAACTTTTATTGCTTTTTCATGTGTGTATTAGTTTTCTATTGATTTTTAATGTTTTTTTTATCATTAGGTAAGTAGGTATACAGATAGGCAATGATTTGTGGGTCTGGAATGGATTAAATTCATATTTTGGACCTCGACCAAATCGCAACTCGACCAGCCTTCTGGAATTAATTAAGTTTGTGTTCCAAGGTACCACAGTATAACTTTTTGGTTATGATTATTGTACATGTGTTTTAAAAATGCCTGGTAAGTATTCAGTATGAAATGCCATATTGATCGTGTGAAACACCTTTCTTTGTCTCAGAGTTCTTAGCTTAATAGGGTCTTCCTCCACAAAAAATCAATAGATCTCATAACTTATAGAAGAGTGTCAAAAAAGCTCTCAACCTCAGAACATGATGGTGGCAGTCAAATAAAAAAAAAAAATGTTTTCACACGTAATCATAGGGAACTGAGTGTGTTACAGCGGAGCATGCGGCAGCAGCTGGGATGTTCCTGCAAAGGTCTGCATAGCTAGAAGGCAACAGTGTGGAGGGATTTGGCAGCTTGTAGTTTGTCATGGAGCTGAATATTGACATTAATGTCAGCATGCAGATGGAAATAAATTTTATGATTATACCATTATAATCATCATGTGGTATATTTCTTCTAACATAACTATTCTGGCTCATATTTTGTGTTAAGTAGTCCTACAACCAAAGAGAAAATGTAAAATTATGTGACATTTCCATAATTGGTACCCATAACCGCAAAAGTCATCTATTATTTTAGAGCGTCTGTCGGCTCATTCTGAATGCAAATCCATTATGTTTTCTCTGAAATACTCATAATTCATAAGCTCATTACAGAGGCTGTGAATGTGAAAGCACTAATCGGCCTCAGTGCAATTTCCTGATCATAAGTGGCCTACTTTCAAAAGTCAAGAGTAGCTTTTCCTTTCACTGTTTCCCTTTCAGTTTTTGTGTGACTTTGTGTTACACATCTTGTATCTAATTGTTTATGTGCAGATATACAAACAAATACAAAAATGAGCTACGCTGTGAGATTCTGAAATCGAACCCCCATTCCATTCTCCCTGATGCTGCATTTGCATTGTCACCTTTTTTATCGTAATCATCTAGTTATCAGAGGCCTTTATTGGTGCTATTGGCCACAAGGGGGCAGCACTCACCCAGAACTTTGTTCGGAGAGGTTAACTTGAGAGACTGGGACAGAACTCAAAAGAGCAGATGATACCCGCAGAGACACGTATACATGAGTATGGGCTGCGACACCTCTGGGAGGCCATCTGCAGGGCTTCACTATGACCAGGTTGGAGTCAGAACCAGAAGGTGAATCTGGAAGGCAGTTCTGTGACTCCACTAATGCATGTGGCAAAACAAGAAACTGATATCAGATGACAGCTTCCTTTTGCTCTCCAGACCCAATTTAAGAATCTGAATATGTGTGTGACATGGCAACAGCACATTGCAAAGACTCCAGGGCCAAGTGGTTGTTAAAATGAATCAAAGCGAATTAAAAATGAATGGTGAGTTAATTTAGAAGTGGCACGGGTTTACCTGAAGTATCGGTGCGTTTTGTTTGGCTTATCTTTTTGGAAAGTCATCTACATGAGCAGGGCACGCTTTTTCAAAATTCATCTCCTGAGTGGAGCTCTATACAGTCAATAGAAGATCTCAAATTAAATTGACAAAAGGTTATTTTGGGAGATCCTTCTTGATTAAAGAAATATTTGCCTTCTGACACACTCCAGCCATCTTCACTTCCCTAATAGTCTCGGCTGTCCTCAGTGATTTGCTCACCAGAAATAAGGCCCGCAACAGTGGGGTAACCCTTCTTTTGATTAAGGTTTCTTTACACGCGGCAGATCTTGCGGCTCGGTGCAGGAGAGCTAGCCGCGATTGGTGGAGCAGTACATCTCGCTCTCTGGGCAGCCTGCACACCCGTGGTCACCTGACAAGTCTGTAAGAGGCAGTTATGCAGAATCCTGCTGGGACATTCCGCCCGATTGAAACCGTCCCCCTGAGGCCGATAATGCAGCTCAGGTTTCAGCTGCAGCTTAGACTATCGGACATGGTCTATCAGGAGGAGTGGCGTCATTGCCTGGGTCACTGCAGAATCCCTTAAAAGCCTCAGGGTGACCATTTCCATTCTAGGTTCTGTGCAGTAAGGGCCGGGGCTAGCAAGGATACGAATTAAGCCCGAAGATGGTTCCTGATGTGAGGCACCTGACTGCTCCAAAAGAACATGCATGTCCATTAGCTTAATGACATGCATGTCGCTGTAAGGCAGGTGGCTGTTCACTATGTGTCAGGGGCCGCACACCTGCTGAAGCAGGACACATAACTCTCTACAGTGCCTTGGATGACAGCTTAAATCACAGCACTCGGCGACCAAACATTCAGCGTTCCTGGGAGCGCCTCGATTTTTATACGCTTTCCACTCCGTGCGTCCCATCTTTCTATCACCATTTCCTAAAAATTAGTCAGGTTACAGGCACATTTACGAAATAAAGTGGTTGTAATGCGTGTGCAACATCCGCAAATGGCAGGAAATGTGCCGCGGCAGCACAGTCGGCTGTGTGTCTGAGAGACGGATGCTTCAGCGTTCCTGTTATTTCATCCTAACCCTTATCAACGCTGAAGTTGCACTGCAATCTGGCTGTTCAGTGGAGCCTGTTATGATGACTGACTCTGAGCCATAATTAACTTCCTGCATTTGTAAAACGGTGGAGAAGGACTGAGAAGGGTGTGTGTGTGTGTGTGTGTGTGTGTGTGTGTGTGTGTGTGTGGGGGGCACGGGTTGGGAGAGGGAGTGGTTGAATTCCAAAACCTAGAGAATCTGTCTTGTACAGAGAGCCAACTCTGTACTCTGCTGTGGTTGAAATAGACACCAGTGAAGCTGGCTCTCCAGAGGCATTATGGGTAACAATTGGCTTGGCGATGTACAATAAGTAGAGGTAGGAGCTGGCAGCCAGGTAGCCAGGTGGACACAGGTGGCCCTACACTGAATCCTGCCTGGGAGCTTGTGAATATCTCGAACCTCTCAGCCGGCTGCTTAGTTTCCAGCAGCTGAGCCCGATGAGCACACCTCTCCAGTGCACTCCACTTCAGCCATATGCAAGGACCTGGAGCGAGGGCTGGGATCAGCTTCTGAGAGGCCCACAGGCGACACTGAACTCCAGTGTGCAGGAGTGAGCGAGGCCCCAGCTGGAGCTCTTGCACTTGGTGGTGGAAACGTACTTGCCTAGTGTCCAGAGCAGAGCAGAACTAACCGTTTTGGCTGTGGCCCGTTTCCAAAGTTAACTCTTCTGGCATCTCCTTGTGAGCCATTGTTTCACCATGATTCTGTGATATTATTTTTGATCCCCATTGCTGTAAATGCAGAAACGTCTTCAGGCTGACACGCATGGCCTTTAGATATCTGCCTTTGGAAACTGCAACCAAAAGGATAAAATGACAGGGCATCAATGCACTGTTACCAAGGTGATTTGAAGTGGCATTTACATCATGGAAGATTTAGGCAGAGATCTGTAGATGCATCACCATTTTCAAAAATAAATTTTAGTAGTATTGGATTTTATATTGGGAAAACACACATAATAAATGTGATTCTGTTAGCTTTTTACATTTTATCTTCTAAATAGGTACCAGTGTAGGAAAACCACCATAAAGCAAGAGTAAAACCTTTCTAGCAATGCAAACAAAATCAAAACTGGATCAACTTGTACCGTTCAATAGAACTAAAAATTATACTAGGTTAAAAATGGGTGATTTATCCACCAATCTTCTAATTGCTTATCCTGGTCAGAGTTAAGAGGCGGTTATGTTATTATATTAAAATTACACAGCTGTCAGCTTGAATTCGCAAATCGTATGAAAACAGTGAAGATATCTTAGTGCTGTTTGTCCTCCTGACACTTTTCTATTGCCCAGACTTGGGTGACCGTCTCATAAAACATAGTTCTTTTAACTGCAGCATTGATGTATTAAGCATAAAATTGTATGTAGCAAGTAATAACATAATAATACAACGTCTTAAGTTGACTGGTGCTTGTAATGTATGTCCTTCAACATGCAAATATTTGTAGCGTAACATTGGCTGTAGTCTCTACATGACTGCCATGTCTAGCCTGAACTGGGGTCTAATTTCCAGAATTGGCAAAGCACAGCTTACACACGATGACCTGGTTTCAGGGGTCAAACACAAATGTCCGGTCATTAGACTCAAACACAGCTGATGCATCAAGTGTTTGTGTGACCTTTTCCCCTCACCTCAACGGCAGATCCCCTCAGCTATGCTGCTGCTGGTGCAGTGAGCACACTACCATTTCCAGCAGCAACATATACAGAAGCATCTCAAATGCATGGAAGGGTGTTATTCGTGAACGGGGAGATGAGACGGGGTAACCCCGCTGTGAGGTGTCTCTGTTTAAATATGGGTTCCCTTTATAGAGATCTCATTATGTAACTCCGTTCGGCTCCAAGAACATCACACTGAAGCCATCTGGTTATTAGTTCCCATGGTTTGAGTGGGAGAAGATTTTATTCTTCATTAACACAAAACAACACAAAGTATAAAATTATCTCCATTTTCACCATTAATATTATAATTATCATTAACTGACAGTTGATGCTGACTAGAAACTTTTTGCACTGACATTCAGATATGTGTTAATCTAAATTCAGGGGAAGTACTGGCAATTAAGCAGATTTAAGAACAGTTATACATGACATGCATCAAAATTAGATTAATTGTGGGGCATTAAAATAGTAGAGGTCTAATTTAGTACTCATATCCAATTAAATGACTGGGCTTTCATGGTTTATAGACCTAAGCAAGCAGCAAGCATATGCATTTCACTAATAAATGCACTTTTCACACACACACACACACACACACACACACACACACACACACACATTTTTAAATATAGCCATTAGTACTGCAGCATCGTTACTCATTTCCAGTGACTGCTCCTGGATAATAGGGCCTCCAAAGTAACTACTGTAAATTAACAAAGATCTACACGTTTACTCATTCATCCATAAGTAGGAATGGGCCAACAAACAGGATTGCCTATAACTGAAATACACCGCCCCCCCAGGGAAGCAGCCATTCATGTATCCATTAGTCTCCGATGTGAACTGTAATGTGCTATATGCACGCATATTATTTTACATCCCCCCCAACACACCTGCTAATGAATTAGCATCTCGTTAAGATTATATTTAGTATAGTATAGGGAGCTAATGTGAGAGCAACTGAGAGTGACATGGCTATGAATCAGATTGATGGCTGCTTTTCTGTGGGGGGGGGGAGGAGCAAGGGAAAAGTAATAGTGTTGACACAGATATAACAGATGGGGGATGATTAAGACCGCAGCTTCTCACAAGGCAGGTTAATTGGATTGAAAAGCTGAAATATGTTGGATGTGGCGCCGAGGCTCTGATCGTTTAGTGCGGCTTTCATATAGTTATGATACATTCCCGACCTCCAGTGATTTGTAAATTCTGTCTCTGTTTACGCGCAGCAGCCTGTCAGGACCAAACAGATAAGTGGTAAGATGTGTCCCTGAGTAATCGCTGTAGGGTCAGTGACTGTGCTAATGCGGCGTACCAGAGTATTGTGTGGTCCTATATGGAAGTAGCGTCGCTCACATATTCATAGTGTTGAGACTGACATTAACACGATGTCTTTTTCCTGTTGATTGGCGTCATTTATCTTAAAGTGGTGGCTGAAACTTTTCACTAAATCGTTCTCCCAGTAAATGGCCTGAGGTTATGCATATTATATTGTTCATTCATTGCATATACAATATGTCAAGGATATACTTTTCTAATTACACACGTATCAACATATTATGTCGCATTCATAAAAAATGTTTCTGCTGATTTTATGAGGCCCTGTGGAAATTAATTTTATGTTCATTTTTTTAATCTTTGGACAAAGTTACAACCAAGAACAGTAATGTGCTGTTTAATATATAAGTATGACTAGCTTTTTGTAATGGTTCATAATGGCAGTAGGCATTATATTGGTCAGGAGGGGTCACATAATCTAAAAGTGCTAAAGCAACTATAATTCAGTGTTGTAAGATCTTTTCCCCTTTGTATGACATTACATACAGTTGTGGAGTCATTTCAAATGAAGGCATTTCATTAGGAAAATACAGAAATCAATAGAAGGGGCAAGATCCCATAAAAGAGAACAGAAACCAACAGCTATAAGGAACTGAAAGTAAACCCAGAGACCGTCATTTGGCACTGAAACCGCAAAACAATAAAAATCCAATTATTTACAGAAATAGATGAGTTCCCGTGTTTCCCTGTCAGTCTCAGTTATCTTCAGCTGTTTCTCCTAAACAGGCTTATCATTCTGGAATGAGGAGCACTGGGGCACCGTCGACGGGTGTAATCAGTATGGATCTAGCGTGTGAAAATGTCAGATTTCTCCAATTCAGCCCTGTGCTTTCGTTCTGTCTCCCGCCGGCTATATATTCCAGGTACGTGTTTCACTCATTATTCTGGATGGATATGTAAGTGATGTTAAAGGGAATTCATTAGTTGCGATGGGCTGCTGCTGTATCTGGGCCCTATTGCTGTCATGAAACAAGTTGTCCGTTGGACGAGGTAGCTAGGCAACCCAAAGAGATGCCCTTACAACCCTCTCACATATCTGAGACTGAGCTGGGAATTAGATCAAAGGTATAGGAGGAAAAAGAGATTGTGCATGGAAAAATGCTCACCAGGGTGCTTTCTCTCCTGTCTCTCCCCAAACACCTGAGAGTTACCCCCCGCTGTCCCTGTTCTGCCCTCTCAGCGAACCTTACCTAAAAAGTATATCTTTATCTTGATTCCCATAATACATTGTATGTAAGCATCCTCCCTTCTTAAATTGTCACTGGCTTTTACAAAGCAATAGAAAATCTCCTTTGGACTTAAACCTTTGATCTTGATTCATACACACTTATACACCACATGTGAGTGTAGCAGTAGAGGTCAATGGAAGTAAATCAACCGTCATTAACTAAATAGTACGGCATGTGATATAGGCACAAGGGTTGCTGCCTCATATTTCTAGGATTGGGGGCTTGGGTCTTGCCTCTATGTGGAGTTTGCAATAGTCTTTGTGTATCATGTGAGGTTTTTTGACATGCATCACACATGTAAGTTAGCTGGCATCTCGAAGTCGCCCAGTTTCCAGCCTCGCATCCCACAGACTAGCATCCTGTCCAAGGTGTACACCTGCCCTGTGTGCTATGCACCAGTCACCCCCCCCCCCTCCCACAGTGACCCTGTAGTGGGGAAGATGGATGCTCACAGTACTCAGAATGATGGATTGTAGTTTTCAAAGGCAGAAAGGCACGTCAAATAATGGGATCTTGACACAGGCGATTTTTTTTTTTTACTGATACGATAAATGAAACGCGTGATAATCACTATGATCTGGTAATGATAAAAAAAGAAATATGACAGTTAAATGAACAGAGAAAAGTATGAGAGCACTGCCTGGACATTTGTCCCATGCAGATTAATATTCAGTAGAACCTCTGCGTAACATTTTTTTCCCATTTGCTCTGCTGTCAGTCATGTGACTTTGGTGGGGGGGCGGGTGTGATCTGTATCTGTGACTCTCCTGCTGCTGTCCTGGATATGGGCCACAGCGCAGGTACTGTGGATGAAAGAAGGGGGTACTGTCCCGACGCCGGAGCCTCATTGTGAACCATGCGCACGCCCAGCGCCTTACAGGGAGGAGGGCATGCATTCGGGAAACGATGTTCGAGCACGATCGCTCCTCATCTGCTGGGAGTGATCAATAGGGCAAGGGGACCTGGCTGGGAGACGGAAATTAAAGCGTTCCACTCCTGGAGTGTACCTGTCAGTTTCCTCTCGGTTCTGCTGCTGTCGCTCCTCATATCCACCGCTTCAAGGCCTGCTACGTCTTTCCCGGGAACTCATCCCTTCCTGAAACCCCTGCTCTTCCCTGGCAGCGCACACAAAGTATGTGCCAGCCCGCGTGGCATTTGCCGCAAAGACGCGATTGTTGAGTAGTGTCAAAAATAGGCCTATAGGTATAATCATGCACACTTCCTTGTCAGACTTCTTCAAACAAAGCAAGGAGGAATAAAAAAAACACCTCTTGCGCGTCAGTTTATTTTGCCGCAGGTGTCCTATTTAAATAGAGAAGTATGTTACAAGCTAAACTCAATTCCGTACTTCTAGGAAGTACTCGCGGTTTTTGTTTGTCAAAGCACATACGGTGATAACTGCATGCAATATCGAAGCAGTCACACTTTCCACCGCACTTTCAATAATGCATGTGTGCTTTCCCTAAATAGTCCCAGGTAAAATTAGTGAGCTAATTAGTCCCTCCCTTGAATTCCAATGTCTTTCTGGTGGCTACTCAATTATTAAATGCTCATGCCAGAAGACTTGCTCTAAGAAACTTCCTATGATAAGTAACCATAACGCGATTTAATATCAGCCGCAGAAATGTTCTCATGAGTTGGGTTTCCCGCACTTTTATTGAAACCTCTAGGGAAAGGAACAGCATGAGCACTTGTGAGCCTTATCTTTGTTCCATATGGGCGTCTTTGATGGGTACTATTATTTGTGGTCTGTCAAAAACACTCATCTATTTTGAACCTCCCAGCATCGTAACACAAGGTAAATTTAAGCTGTTCAAATCAACAGAAGTGGCTCTTCTGTCTCTTTATAAATGTCAGGGCGAGTATATTAATATACTGCTCTCATTTCATGATATTCAAGGTGACTTCAATGCCAGGAATCAGGAGGACACGTAAACATACAGTACACTGCCTTGGACACACATGCATGTGGCTATGCACGCTTGTTTCAGATGTCTGCCTTCCACTTAAACATGTTTTCCCTGAGACTGAGGCAGACTGCTCCCATTCCAAGTGTCTTTTCTACCATATTTCATTTCTGGGCACCGTGGAGGTATGCAGCATGTGCTTTTTTAACCTGATCAGAGTGCTCGTGCTGCAATATAAGCAATAAAGCAATAAAGGAGTGCACCTGCAGCCTCATAATGGCAGAGGTGATATTTTTGGGCGCCGGTCTGGACTGCGGATCGATGGCCACAGCCGGCAATTCTGCTCAGGTGCATGTGTTGCGCACACAGGCACGTCACCTGCCCCCCGCTCAGCACTCTGTGCTGATGAGTCCTGCAAGGCCCGCAGGGTGGACTCCTTTTGACCTCCGGGTGGGGAGGCTAGCTCTGTGGTCACTGGTGCTCCGCATCCCATAAAAGAGAACCCCTGTGTGCTCGACCTTGCGATGGTCTCTTTTTTTTATTCTCCCCAATGTGTTGCATTAGGACTTAGGAAGACAAGGGGGAATGAAAAAGACACAGGCTGTCAGAGTGAACATCACAGCTCTCATTGCTGGAGTTTTTATCAACTACTCTGGGCGTCATGGTATAGAAAATGCCTCATGATATCAAATTTTGCGCAGTTCAGTTCTGTCTTCAACATCATTCAGGAAACTTGTATAAAACATTTTACTGAGCTTTGAATAAAACGTGGCATATTTGCACCATATCCCTAGGGTGTTAAAAATCATGTTTATGGTGATATGGTTAGAAAGCAATCACAGATGAAACAAAATGGACTTTCTGCCTAATCCTGCTTGGAGTGAACAGGAAATGAGGTTGTCAGCCATTGCAATCATAATTAAGAGAGAATTCATGAACTGGCAAAAGTATGAAATTGTTTTTCTTTCTAACGGGGTAGCCAAAGCAATCAAAAATTACTTTTCATTATTTTTTAGAATATTGATTACATACCCAGGAGCAAAATATTTTTGTGCCATGCATTTCATGGCATACTGTTTCAGAAAACAGTTTAATATCACATGAAAACACAACATTTCAGGAAACAAATTAACATGAACATACAGCATTGATTGAAAATACAGTGGCATTTCAGGAAACAATATTAAAAGGAAACACAAATACTAGGAGCATAATGGTTACTACAAGAAAGAAAAGGTATGTGCAATTATCAAAAGTTATTTATCTTGATTGGATATGTCAGGTCTCCACCATTGTTCTGTGAAGCAGGAAGAGATGAGATTGCTTTAATTCAGTGGTTGTAAACTCAAACGAACACTCAAATGAAACAAGTATTGCAAAAAAAAAAAAAAAAAAAAAAACAGAATGGTTTTAGCATTCTCAGAAAATAGCAGTTAAAAAGAGGGAGAAAACCTGCACTCATGGTGAAGAGTAACCTGTGTTCCAGATAAGTGTCAGATATTTCACTTGATAATTGTAACAGAACATTGGTGCTGACCTGGATTTACAGCAGAATACTTAAAAAGTATTAAGCTACATCAACCTCTACAACTATATCAGCCATCGATAATACCCTATACCTTAGCAGTAATCTACAATATTACATAACAGCCATTGAAGAGGTTTGAGTCTGAGTGGTTTGGCTTGACTTCAAATAATATAGAGGCAGGCGCCAGTCTCTTCCAGCGAAAATCATCTATGCAATCCATTACATGAAATACTTTGAATTTGAATTAACAATGTAAAATATCATAACGATTCATATTACGATGTGAACAACATCTCTGGAACCTTTGCATTAATGTTGTGAACTTACAAAGCTTTTTTTGTCGATTGTTGGCTAACTGATAAACTCCTTAGATGCATCTGTCTTGCTACAATATTGAACTAAAGGGTGAAAACTACAAGAAGCACCACACAATATTTCCCATTTTGTATATCAAAACTGAAAGGTAACTATGCAAAATGTATTTTTAATGCCTGCCTTTGCCTTTAACATTTGTGTCCGACCTGTTTATGCTTTTACAAAAACAGATACTTCATAGGATCAGTGAAGGCAGAGACCTAATTCAAGCGAGTCACGGTCAATCTTTAAGCAATTTCACCATCAGTCAATTCATCCATCCCCATGCACTTTGTGGGGATTAGAGCCTATGGACACAGAGCACACAGGGAACAAGGCAGCGCCGGGCACCCTTGCACACCATTCACAGATGGGCAGTTTGATAACGCCAAGCGTATGAAATGTGGGCAGAAACCCCATAACATCATGGAGAGAATATGCACATTTTTTTTTTATCTTTGAGATCTTGAAAAGCACTATATAAAAAGAATGCATCACTATTAATTCCACACACATAGAATCCCGGCAGAGATTGAAACCCAGGTCCCACATGTTGAGGCAACAGTGCTACCCACCCTGCCAGCATGCTTCCCCTTCAGCTACTACGATAAATGTAATAGTGATTAACTTAATAATAATGTCATTGAATAGTATTTCATTTATTTTATTTAGGGTTTATTTGACATGGATAAACATAGAATGTAAATGTGCCACAATTAGCCAAAATGGCTATTTTACATCTATGGTCCACGGACCGATGGTAACAGGTCAAATACATATTAAAAGTAACAAAATACATAAAATATACATAGATCATAATAAAAGAAGTAAATAAAAAACACATAAAACTTACAAACAAAGAAGCGTAGGGAGATTAATAGTAATAATAAAAATAATAATAATAAATAAAATAAAATAAAAAATAATAAATAAAAATAATAAATAAAAATAAAATAATAATAATAATAAAAACAATAATAATAATAAATACATAAAAATGAAAACGATGGCAGTAGTGGTATAAATAAAGCAGTGCCCAGATACTAGTAGAGGCGCCTGGCAATGTGATGTTATTTAGTGTTGACATGTTTGGAGGCTAATTAACCATTTTTTAAAATTGCGAATGTGTGATATGTTTTTATGTCTCTGATGTGGGATGGTATCATGTTCCACTCAGGTGCAGCTGAATGGATGGTATCATGTTCCACTCAGGTGCATCTCTAATGGAAAATGCAGATTGGCCAAAACTGCTTTTTCTCATCTGAATTATACAGTCACCTCTATTTGTACTTCTTGTAGATATATTTGTAAATGATCCTGTTTTTATGAATTGTCTTAAAATTGTACTTTAAAAAGTGGTCAGTTAAATACTAATTATCTTCATAATTATTACTATTTGTATCTCCCTAAGTAAATTACTCCCACAGTAAACAATTCACATAAGTAGAAATTAAATATTGTGATGTTACTTTGAAATAGGTATATTGCATTATAACGATGTTCAGCAATTCACATCTAAAACAATTCTAATAAAAATATTTGACAGATTTTTGAGCATGATTTTATAAGTCAAAATAAGCGCATGTCTTCCATAACGTTAATGCATCATCGACTAGACAATCAAAAAGCAAAACATCTAAAACGAAAACCATACATCAGTGGTCTCCAACATTTTTCATAATGAAAGATATTCTGGATATTGTACCAAATCGCAACGGTAAATTTTGCTGATTGGATTGGTGGGGGTGGGGGCTTATGAGTGTCATGATCAACTGTGAATGTTTAGGTGATCGTCCCATTAATCGTGATCAACTGGTTCACAACTGCTGCTATATATCAGAATCAGAAAAGTTTACTAATCCTGAAGGAAATTGCTTACATTACGACTGCACAACGCACAGAGCAATACAATGAAGTACAAAGATTGGTGTAGCTAAATTAAATTAAGCAATCTGATAACAATTCTATAAATAGAGTAGGATACATTACTATGTTACCTTGTACATATGTGACTCTCTAAAAGGTTATTATAAATGTAACTTGACTATTTTGCACATTGTCGTGAATGACTCTATCGCACATGTTAATAAATTATTAAGCGCATTATTGCGAGGATGAGTGACGGAGGGAGGGGTTGCAGAGTCTGGGGAGGAAGGAGTTCCTGCGGCGTTCGGTGGAGTACTTAACGCTGGTGAGCCTGAGACTGAAGGTGCTGTTCAGCTCAGTCACCACGCTGTGCAGTGGGTGGGCGGTGATGGCCCGAAGTCTGGATAAAGTTCTTCTCTATCAGTTACAGTCTCTAAAGAATCAAGTTCCCCACCCACCACAGAGCCTGCCTTCCTGATCAGTTGGTTCAGTCCTTTAGCATCAGCCATTTTCATGCTGCCTCCCCAACACACTACAGTGTAGAAAATGACACTGGCGACCACAGACTCGTAGAACATCCGTACCATGATGTTACACACTCTAAAGGATCGTATTCTCTGTAGGAAATCCATCCTACATTGACCTTTCCTGTAGGTGGCCAGCGAGTGCTTAAACCAGCCCAGTTTACTGTCCTTGTGAAGATCCAGGTACTTGTAGTCCTGAACAATCTCCACATCTCTCCCCCTGATGGACAGAGGAGTGATAGGAGGCTGTGATCTTCTCAGGTCCATTACCAGTTCCTTTGTCTTGCAGATGTTGAGCTGCAGTTGATGAAACATGAAATACATACACAATAATTGTGAGCAGAAATTTAGTAACAGCACAATGCATTAAATCAGCACTGCAGAATTTAACCTTCTGACCCTAACTTCCTGTCAGTGTTAGGAAATATTGAGAAAATGCTACAACATCACAAATATAATGTCAGCAAGAGCAGTGGGACATTTCACATTAAAATAAACTGCTAATTTTTCCCTCACACGCTTAAAATCCAAGTAACCAGACTTTATAATTTTTGTTATTGATGCCGCCATGGTTAATTCATACCTGCTCACAAAACGGCGTTCATGTAATGGAATATTGCATTGCCCATGTTATGGGTGTTTTGTGGGCTTTTGTCATGTGTGGCACAGCATTTTTGAGGTGCCGATACGAACGGTCAGAAAAACATTTGTGGAGTCATTGATGACAGGCAAAAAACTATAGTGAAAAATCATGTTAATTGCAGTGATAGAAGGTGAAAGCCATTTATATAATAAGTTTAAGTCAAATCACAAGTCAACAATAGGCCCTATATAAGTCTAAGTCAAGTTAAGTTGGTAAGTCTTAAGTCATAAAAACTGAGGCTTGAATCAAATCATGTGACTGTTTGTGGACCAACAGGGAAACTGCAAAATTCAGCTGCTTTGAAAAGATGGGAAAATTAGATTAGGGGGTCATAACTGTCTGATTTGTTTTTAATCAAAGATTATAAGAAATTACTGGATTATATTGTCCTATAACTATTTTGGATAAACACATGAAAACAAGACATTATAGGTGTAATTACAGTGTAATTCAAGGAAATTTTCTGCTTTGTTTTGTATGTCACTGTCCTACATTTGCATTTTGGAAAAAATTACATTGCTGTTTCTTGTTAATACAAATTTGTTTTCTGATAATGTAATTCTATTTTCTGTTAATTTGATTTATAAATATAACTTTGTATTTGAACTTGCTGCTACTTGTTCTTAATAAATAACCTCAGGATGGCCATTTATCTTTTACTAGTGTTAGAACTGCTGAAGGGTTCAGATATGTCCACAGCGTTTCATTATTTTTGGCAAAAATCCAATTTCACCAGGTTCGTTCTTCCCCTATTACAAAGTTAAGTCCATGTGTGTGTTACTCTGAGCATGCTCAGAACAAACTTTTAAAAGACCTCCCTCCCCCACATGCACGTTGCTTTATTTCAAATGCCTTAGAAACCTCAAACCTGGTCTTGTTTTTCCAGCCAGCCACTTAATCCTCCTGTAGATCCCTCCCAATCCCATCAGTTTGCCGTATGTTGACAGAAATTCCCCAGTTATGCAGTATTGATTGCTGTTTTAACATCTAAAGGACTGACTCCTATCTCCTGTCCGCCATGCTCAATATTTTGTTCTCAGCTTACAATTCACATTTAATTAACCTGCTCACTCCAGACATAAATCGATATGTAGATCACGGAAATTGTTGGCACTTGGCAGAGCAATCAAGACAACAAACACGGCCACCACCAGTACCAACATCAATTCACAATAGTTAAGTGGCTAAAGTTCAATCCGTGGTGTATCTGACCTTGTAATACAAATATATCTGGGGAATCATGTTTTCTGCAGTATTTTGACTAATTTCCAATCGAGTTTCTCCTATGTTGAAGGATGTGTTTGATTGCAAATGAGGTACAGCAGAAAAAAAGGGTTTTAATACAGATTAACAAACTGAATTCACATACAAAGCCACAAGAAGAGAATTTTTGGAGATGCACTTCTTGATTGGAGAGTATTCATCTATCATACAAAAGCCTTTACAAAGACAATGAATTAGAGGTTAAAGGTCACGTGATGCATTTTGGAATGATGGAAATTCTTTTTGAAGAGTCTTCAACTGCTGGTGTATTCAGAGGAACTGAATTGGAGGACCTCTATAGAAATAGCTCATGTCCACTTTGCATGTGTGCTGGCGTTAAATGAGAATTTGAAGAGAATTCAATACAATGATCAACACCTTATTTTAAACTGAAAGCAGATGTAAAGTTGCTATTCATTTTCCCCATAGCTTAAATTTACCAATTATGCTTTGGACAATCTCCTTGGTTCAAAGCTAGATCATTTACAAATGATTATCAAAATGAACATGAGGGGAAAATATAAAAAGGGTTATTTTAAATAGTGAAGCAACGTGGCTCTTGCGGTGCAGAGATTCTGCTGTGGTGGATTTGAGATCCGCTTATTTCTGGGTTGACTAGTTACGCCTTTCTCTGGTGTAATTAGGCCTTTAAGATGGGTGGCTCTCTGGGATGGTGCCAGCGTCTGAGTACTCTGACAAATAATAAATTTATTTCTTATTTTAAATAGCTTGACATTCAAAAGTTAAATTCACTCTGCTCTTTTTCTTTAACTTAGAAGAGCGTGAAAAATTCTGTCTGATTTAGGCTGGATGGATTCAGATAAGCTGCCAGGAAAGAATCACCCCTTTCTTCAAAGATTATCTTTGGAGATCGAGGCAACGTCACATCTGAGACTATGACAAGTCATGGCAATGTAAGGGTTAACCTAAACATATATTAACATCAGGTTAATGGCAGAATCACTGCAGTGATTAAGAAAGGAGACTTTGTATTGATAAGAAAGAGACTTCTTATTGAAACTCTCTTGCTTTAGTATTAGATATATATAAAATATATATTTTTTATGGAAGTACATTTTGGCTAAATCTAAATTCCAAGAGGAATACATTTCCCCCTTATTGGCCACATAATTGATTACATTTCTCAAGCACATTTTAAAGGTAATTAGAATGCAGTACTCTTGTGATTACCGGATGCAAAATCTTGTATTAAATTAAATTACTGCAGAGCTCCTGTCACGTTTTCTGCAGTGCAGAACAGCACCGGTTGCTTGCTAAGGATCGATGACAGGTGTGTTGCTGCTGGCCAGGCAGCCGCTAAAGGATCCAGAGTGTGAAAGGAAAATCGGGGGGTGGGCTTGACACTGGGGATGTGTGTGAACGTCATTTGTTAACCTTTCTGAGGGAGCAATCATAATGTGCTCTATTCAGCCACTAGATGTTTTTTTTTAGCCACTGGTGCTATTGCTTATTTAACTGATAAAATTGTTACTCACGCATTCTGCGCTTATTATATTCCTAGACCAATTGACTGGAAGTAAATGTATTTTTTGAGCATTATAATTTCAGTCTGCCAGCGTGATGTCAGTGGTTTATGTACTTCATGTTTGTAAATCGAGGAATAACACCAGGGATCTGCAGAACTATGCGGTTTGAATGAATAAGGTAATTTTCTCACCTTTACCAAATCTGTGGGGCTTGAAAGTAAAAATGAAGATTATCCCGTATTGTGCGAAAACTATGACAGTGCCATCAGCAGTGCCAGGCTGCACACAGCGATGTAAGGAGAGCCTGCGGGCAGATAAAGACACTATTTATGGTTCTTGCACATTGGTTAAAGACAGAGAAAATGAGGTTATCAGAAAAGAGCCTTTAAAACTTAGCATATGGAAAAATAAACACTAGGGAATATGCAAGATGAAAATGGTAAATGCATGAAATTTGGTACAAAAAAATATAAATACACTTAGCATAACAATACATTAAGAGATCATCAGGCTTTGCACTCCTACAGTAACATGAGGGCTTCCAGACGCTTCCAAAGCAAGAATATAAATTTAACAAGCAACAGGCTGTACAAGGACATGTTCTGGTAATTGATTTACAGTCAATCTGGCACAATTCAGTCTTTATCATTTTTATTTCAGGCTTATATTTGATTTTTATAATCATATCATTCAATTCAGACTTATTTTCCAATACATATTGAGTTGATACATGGGAAAAAGTCCAGATCTACAGGATTTGTATTGGTTGTCTGACTGTGAAAAATGAATTGGTGTCTGTGAAAAATGAATTAAACTTTTTTCTCTCGCAAAACTTCTGTGTGCTGATTGAAGTCGGAGATATTAAGTCTCAATGGACCATTCTCAAGGCCTGTGTTTCTCTACCCAGTCCTACTGGACCCCCAGATGGTCCATGTTTTTGCTCTCTCCCAATTGCCAAGAATTGGGAGGGCGCAAAAACACGGACCGTCTGGGGGTATGCACGGACTAGGTTGAGAAACCCTGCTCCAGGGCTCAATCCTCGCAAGGCTGCAAAGAAATACAGTTAAAAGGCAGTGGTTTAGGTCATATTGGTCACCCTAGGACCAGTCATTAAGTTGAAGATGAAGACCTTTTAGGAACTCTGGGGTTAATGTTGAGTGTGGAAATATTACTTGACCTGGTGTATATGCCCTCCCATCAAGTAGCAGCGTAGAGAGTCACTGCAGCTTTTGCTCCTATTTTGGTTAGAGGCTTCTGTAGTGGAAGGGATAGAAGGTGGATGAATGACATCTAGAAATTTTGAAAGTGCAGCATGTTACTTTCGAGGATCTGGTTGAAAAGGCCAGTCTGTGGACCAGTGGACCAATTCATCTGCTCTACGGATTTGTGGGAATATACTACTATGGTCTACATCTGCTTTGTTGATTTGGAGAAGACATATGACTGTGGAACTTCATTCTCTAGGAGCTGCTGCAGAAATATGGGCTACCAGAGATGCTGTACTGTATGTGTGCTATTTGGTCTTTGCATAAATATAGTGTGAGTTGGGTAAGCATACTTGGCACAAAAATGAAGCCATTCAGAGTAAATATTTACTTTTGGCATGCCTCTATTCATGTTTGTGATTTTCATAGACAGGTTATTAAGGGTCAACCAAGACTAGAAGAATGTCTGGTATGGAGGGCTAGAGGAGATCTCCCTGCTATTTGTAGATGATGTGCTTTAGACCTCATCTGACCAAAACTTCCAGGATACACTTTGAGTGATTCAGTACTAAATGTGAAGCATCAGGGATGAGAATCAGCACCTTGAATCTGTGTCCATGGTACTCCTCTCAAATAGAGTGGAATATAGTAAGTACCTTGGATCTTGCTCAAGAGGAACATGAGATCGGCACCTTCAAATCTGTGGCCATGGTACTCCTTTCAAAAAGAGTGGAATATACTAGGTACCTCAAGGAACATGAGAGTGCCAGGATTAGTTTGGTGACTGCAGCTTTTTGGGCACAAAGCTTTTAATCTAGGAGTTTATACTCTGTGAGTAATCACCAAAAGACCAAGAAAATGAGGTTTCACCACCAGGTTGCTGGGCTCACTCCACGTGACATGAAGAAGTTTGGACATCTGGAGGAATCTCAAAAGGAAGCTCGTGTTCCCTCAGATTGAGAAGAGTCACTTGAGGCAATTTGGGCATCCGATAAGGATAGTTTGCTTCCAAGGGAGCTGTTCAAGGCATTTCCCAGGTCCGAGGCCCCATCGAAGACCCAGCAGTGATTGGCCAATGAACCTGCTTGCTTGAATACGTGGCCAGGGGAAAAGAGGTCGGATTGGACCTGCTGCCACAGGAAAGGCAGTGTGAAGGTGAAAAGAGATGCAATGTAGTTACTACAGAAATGAAAAGGCTATTTGAAATACCTTGGATGGTACTTTATGGTACTTTCTTTTGAAATCTCCACTTAACTCCCTCTATAATAACAGGAAATTGTCACACATTCAGTTTGGAAATGGCAATAAAACACTGCCCTTACCTGGACCAATAGACATGTCAGTTTTGATATAAATAAAAAAAAAATGAAATTTAAAGTCTGTGGTTAGTAAGGACTGAGGCACATTACAGCCCTTCTGATCTTTGTATCAACACCTCCCATCCATCAATGTGCCAGCTTTTGAATTCCATATTCCACTTCTATTTTCCAATATTCCTTGATTCTGTGAAAAGATGGTTAGTCCAGATGATAGTAAAATACTCACTGGCACTTGTATCAAATTGCTGCATTACCAGCTAAGCTCTACACACCAGGAAACAAACACATTGTATTTCTTCTGAAAATCTATTATTTGGTGCATGCAAGTAGACACAAGAGACAACACAATGTTACAAAACTGACATGCAATTTTCCTTTAATTACAACAATTTTCATTTGTAGTGTGTATATATCCATGTAGTGTGTATATATCCTCGCATTGACTTGCATTCGCATTTACGACCAAGCGCACAAAATGCAAGTCAGTTTGGCGTCTCAATATTGTAGCTGTCCATCACATAAAGATTACTGTATGAATACTGTATTATAAATTAGATATAGGGTTAGATATGTGTCATTATATGGCTGCAGAGTTGGGCCTGACCCTGACCATTTTTCCTGAACTGTACGAACCTTACATGGATATTTTTTAAGTGCACTGCTCTGCCATGCAGATATGAGCAAATCAGAACTGTAATTTCAGTTACATGATAACTACTGTCTGCCCAGCACAGACGCCATGGACATAACTGATGCATCAAAACGAACGTAGAGCTGTTTACAGACTCCAGATGTTTCATATTTGTTACTACTAATGACAGGTTGTTAGGTATGTAATTACTTTGCACATATAATGTGCCATAATTTCCTTCATAATTGTTGGGGCGATGTGCACATATCTGTCATTATAAGCACCCTAATCCCAATTGTTCTGGATATTAGTCTAGTTGAATTTTCAAGAGTGGTATGGATGCAGGGCAGTCTTCTTTTCCTTAGTGTTCTTTTGGGGTAACCAAGCACAACCAGGCTGTTTGGCTTTGTTTTGACGACTTTAAAAGTCGTACTGCTCAGTACTGCTGGACACTGCAATGCAAGGCTGGGCCCCAATGCAGAGCAGGGGATCAACAGCCCCAACCTGGCATTCGGAGCAAGACACGTGGGACGGCCCCCTGTGAAGCACCAGCCACCACATATTTTCCCACCTCCCCGATACTCTGATCATGTAAACATCTCCCGAGGTTCTGTCATTAAATCTGCATTGAGTAGAACCGATTAATATAAAGAGCTCTTTGCCTGTGGAGCCAGGTGCTGTTTAAAATGCCTTCAATAAAGGCTTGTTGTGCAGATGCATATCGTCTCTGGAATTAGCAGATTGAATAGCTAAACAAATTGATACCAGGGCAAATGCATTCTGGAGGTCCAGTGCATCTCTGTGGGGAGGAATGGATACAGGACTATCAGCAGGGAACTAAAAAGATTTCTGATGCGGATGCACCTGGGTCTTTGATTCTCACCAAATATGATGAGATGGTAAAGCACAAAGGGATAATAGCAGGAAACCTAGTCTGGGCATGTCGCTGTCCTTTCTGTCATAATGCAAGGAGCAGGGGAGTCACCACGGACAAATAAGCCAGGCATAAACATATGGATGTGCGTTGATTTGGCCTACCTGACGGTGAATGCCATCTGCACACAGTGTCCTCTGGCCAAAAATAGCCAGTATACATTTTGCAATACGTAACAAACCACTGTATCACTGTATAAGTGTCTAAAGCTTGACATGTGATGTCATGAAAATGAAGTTCCCCCCGGTTATATTGTCATCATCATAAATGACTGGTTTAAATCGGTTCTATTATTTATTTACAGTAGTAGCTGTTCCCTTACCTTTTTACAGTTGTCTTTTTTGTTGGAAAGAAAAATCTTAGAGCTGTCATTAATGCAACTACAGGACTCATGGGTTAAACAATGAACTGAACACAAAGAAATTCCATCTCCTTGTGACATTCATGTGTTGAATGCATTCAATATCTGAACCCTACTCACATGCCCCAAAGCAAAGCAAATTTTAACTTTACTTCCCCACTGTTCTCCAGTCAAGGGCCTCAATAAAGGCCCCTGCCTCAATAAAGTCAAATAAGCAACAGCATATTACCAAAAACCCCTGTTACAAAAATAGAGGTACTCTCATGGATATTTCTTTTATTACTCCACAGCTACATATCAGCCTCAGCTTAACTGACAGGTAAGCAAGTTCCAATTGTGTATTTCACTATATTTTTCATTTCATAATGAAAAATTCACAGAACACTACTATCAGCTAAACCAGAGGACATGGTGAATGAACAGTATTTGTGTGAAATGCCATCTTTTCAACAGTAACCATTAAATGGCATGCATTTCTTTTAACAATAAAATGATTAACAACATTTTTGTTGGCAGTTGAATATAGCATAACTCATAAAACAATGGATGTGTTGTGGAAAGGATTATTATGAATTATACATACTGAGGCAGAAAACTATACCAATAGTGTTACACGTACAACAAAATCAAAATTCGTCAATACTTAAGCACACAATATTTTTATACAAACACACAGACACAGAAATGGTAACTGATCTTGTTTCATACTAAATCACAAATTATATGGGGTAAAAGACTTTAAAATTAAGAGGAAAAAAAATACCTAAACTATAATTGATTTTATAACTCATTAGGTTTGGTGCATAGTAATAATCCTGCATTTAGGAATATTTCAGCAATTTTAAATTCATTGTATGAACTAGAGAATGATGAGTGCAACATCTGTTTATGTTTCCTTAATTAATAAACTTGAATGACATTTATCCTATCATCTAATACTGAAATTCTACACTGTACGGCTGCATTAAAGCTTTGGACATAAAGGGTGGCTTTTACACGGAGCAAATGGTTTTAGCAGCTTCATATTGCTCCTAGTTAGATCACTTTTAAACTTAAAGGACTGTTGCCTTTGACAAGGTATTGAAAGAAATGGTAACATTTCCATTTACCTGGCACCCCACCTCACAGGGCAACGCTTTCTGTTAGAGCATTTTCTTTGGGTCTTTGAAGAAGAAGACATTTAAATGAAGAAGGCTTTTAAAATGTCACAATGACTGAAACAAAATGTACTATCCAGTTAAAATAATTATTCTTGCTCCCGGTACAAAACTTCAACCAAATGAGACAAGTTTTCTAAAAGAAAGTTATTGCACTCCTGGCCTTAGTGAAGAAAATTGAGATTGCAGAGAATGTGAATATGTAGTGCTGTTAAATATTTAGATTTTTTTTTTTAAAAAAAAAGTGTTCATAAATTTGCAAAGCTGATTGGGAATCTATGATAAATTATTTGACTTTCTTTTCTGGTAGACGTCTGATGCAACCTTTCTAAATCACATTAATATCATGCATGGCATGAAAATAAATAAAATCAATCAATTCCACAAGACTGCAATTCATTATGTGCCATGTATAACTGTATAGCTAATTTTTATGCCTGTGCTGGTAATAGTCTGTGATAAAATTCTGATTTCATCCTCCACTGACGCATTGGAGTATATGTAAGCAATGGAGGTAAAATCATTCAAGGTTTACGTCTTGAATAATCTTGATTACGCACATACATTTTGGCTGAACTGTCCAGGCATTAATCATCAGCACAAATGGTATTAGTACTACGAGGGTCGGAGCTTCCCTTTCAATCAATGAAATAACCCAAGACAACAACTATACAAATACATACCTAATAACTGAACGGCGTTTGCAGAGGATTCAATTTCTTTTTCATAGGTGCAACTGCTGGGTCCAAACCTGCAGCAATATAAGCTCGACCCACTTTGCAGAAGTGAGGAAAAGTGGAGTGGGAAAATAAAATTCCATTCCTGTTGTAATACCTGCTGAGCAATCACACAACAACACAGAAACAGTTATTAAACAAAAAAAAAAGACACTTCACATTATTTTACAATAACAAAACCTGCATACCAGAACCATAAATGAGTTATAAACTGCACATTCAAATGGAAAACAGAAATGATCACTTCCTTTAATGATATGTGTAGACAAAAAGTGCTGCTGCATTATCCAGGGACAATATGCATAGTAACCAGATTATCTGCATACAAAAGCATGTATTAAATCTGCAATGGGGGCACCGGCTAGCCTAGTGATTAGCTCATGCACTCATAATTCGAAGGCTTAAAATCCCAGGAGGGGTCTGCAACAGTATCCTAGGTATCAAAGCCTAGCAGATTCAGTAATATATCCCAACATACAAGTGGATAATGATTGCAATCTGCTATGGATAAAAGCACCATCTAAGTAACTAAATGTAAATGATGTGTTAAATTGCCTAACAATCCTTCACAACTCACAACAACTGAATTTCTGACATGGTGGCCGGGATGTTCTGTGTTTGTGTGGCCTGTACATATTCTTCGAGCAGCCAAAGCACCGTGTTTATACCTGAACAGCACCAGATGGACTTCACAGAAATCAAACAGACGGCATTCTCAGCGACAAGCGATGGAAGATCCCAATTCAAATAGCAAAGATATGGCCTGGAGGAGACTGTGGAACAGATCATGAACAGCTGATGGGAAAGATCCAAGTGAAACAACAAAGCCATACAACTTCCAAGAAATGACCTGGGGATTATAAATACATTTGAGATGCTGGGTCTATTTCATAGAGAACTAGAGAAAGTGTGGATGGAATTTAAAGAAGTCATCCAAGAGAAATCTGAGAAAAGACTAGTCAAAACAAATAAGCCAAATACAGGACAGTGGGTGACAAAAGGCACAGTGGAAACTGAATTGGAACTAGGAAAGACAAAGAACAGTATTACATCAACAACAACATCTGCAAAGTAACTGAAGATGGAAATAAACACGAAAAAAACATGGCGGCTTTTCAGAAAATCCATGAGATGAAGCAGAAGTTTGAAACTTCCAGAGGGTACAAAGGACATCAATGTGCAAATAACTGACAGAACAAAGACAAAGTAGAGATGGAAGTAAGGCCCAGAAAACCATCATAGCAAAGACGTCAACATCTCAGATATATTTAATGAGGTCGATGTGACTCTGCAGGAATCCAGGGATCTACTGACAGGAGGTGCTCAGCACCACGCTGACAGTCAGTCAGCATGATCTCCCACATGGTCCCATGGAGCGTCCCGTGAGAAGCACAGATGAGATGTGTCTGGTGGCCACTGATTACTGCAGGTGGGGATGCTTCCCCCAGCACCGCATAAATACGTGCCCTGGGCAGACAGAAGGGGAAAAAGTTGTAAGTGAACTGCTTTCGTTGCCAGACAGCCCTGAGGTCTGAGGTCTGACGACCAAACGGAACTGCTGCCTCCAGAGCCAGCTGCTCGGAACCATAGGGAATGCAACCGAATGCCCCGAGGTAGAAACACCCCTCTGAGGCAGCTGCCATCCTACCCATGCCCTCCACAACCCTCCCGCAAGCCATGTCTTCTCCTTACCTTACCTGACTGGTAGGTTCCTTCATCCTGCCTGGAGGCTTCCTCCCTTTCCCTATAACCCAAATACAGGCACCCTATCTGGAGTGTTTCCCTGCAGACCAGCCTGGATGTATCTTTGTGCCCGTAAAATCAGATGCATGGAAGAACCTTCAGTGGTGCATGAGCAGGACAGATTTGCCCTGAGATCACTGGCCAACAGGATTGCAACTGGGTTACATGGCATCCTATAAGCGCAAGCAAATGAAAAAGAATCAAAATGTCGGCCAGGTAATGCCAGCAGTTCTAGAACACAACTCAATGGCCTACAGATAGGAAGAGAGAAGTTTAAATTCTTCCAAAGAATGGAGACATGATAGAGTGAGCAAACAAATGATTCCCCTCAAATCTCGTGAGACTCGGATTAGGCTAAAAATCATTCAACACAGATTAGAACCTGGAAAAGGTATGAGACTTGCCTGATGAACATGTTGGATTTATGAAAGCCTGAGGAACAAGACATAATTACTGACGCACAATGAATAACGGAAAAAACAAGGAAATCCAGGAGGGGAACATGTGCGTTATTGATTATAACAAAGCCTTTGATTGTATCAACCATGTCAAGCAATAGAATGGATAAACAGAATGGAATTTTCTCAGGGAATACTGTGAATGTGAAACTGGTGGAAGAAGCATTGACAGCTATCTACATGCTCATGATGAAAATCAACAGATTACCTTAAGTCTATTTCAAGGAGCCCAGGGCATCAGGCAGGGGTGCGTCCTGGACTGGATGCTAGTCTATAGCACGCACGCACACACACGCACTTCATCACATACTGTTATCAATTATCTTCAGACCGTGTCAGAAAAGTTGAGTACCTGGAAGAAACCTGCATACAACAACAAGACCTGTTTCATCATACTTTCCGGCAAATAAAAAATGACCTTTCCCAAAATCACTTTGGAGGTTATGGATATTTAATTACAGATTTCCCAAGGTTACAAATTTTTTTCAGGATTCCATTCCTACGGTGGTGCAACAGTATTATAACAAAATAGAAGTACTAAACTACCTTGAATTGGGACATAAATTACACATTATAATTATATAGATATGGCCTTTTAAAGATTAGACTTTGCAGTTCATAAAATTATTTGATTTAATTTTTTTAGATGCAATAAAGAGAACAATAGCCCATAATTATAAAGAAGTTAGAAAACACAGGTCATGTAGACATAGGGAAGAAATACCATGTGTACTAATCAACCAATCAGATGAGGTGTTACTCAGACAAAATTGTTTTCGTGAGAGTATTTGCAACCAGCCTTATCAAAGATCATATTTGTCACAGTGCTTAGGCTTCCCAGCGCGGAACACTACACTTCCCACCCATCTTCCAATGGACTTTGCATGTTTACTACAAAGGATATGGAAGAGGAGTTAGAAAAACAATCTGCTAATGAAAAAAGGAGCCAAATGCTGATATTCTTTTGGGAATTTGAGGGACTTTTAAAGGTGCTGCTGAAAGAGCAACGGCAACCACTTAGATTAGTGAAGCAGCAGTAATAGGATTCTGCACTGCAGCTCATTACAGATTAAAGCTGAGATGATTTAATACCCCCACGGCAACGGAAGTGAATCCTCATCTGCGCAGTATCAAAATAACACAAGAAATGGTGTGGAGAAGTGCAACTGTTACCGTGGACAACTTTGGCTTTGTGAAAGAATTAGCCCAAGCCTGTGAGAGAGACTCTGATTGCTCTTATTGTGTTTCACTTGGGGCATTGTCAGTGAAGCTGTTATTGTTGGTCGCCGATGCTCATCTCACGCAATGCTTAACCCCTAATGGCATTAGGCTTTCCTGCAGCAAAACGTACGGCTATCTGTATGTGAAAACGAGGGCTGCATGATTCTGGGTAAAATGTGAATCGCAATTTTTTTCTGCTCAGGATTGAGATTGCTGTGAGGATGAAAAGTATTTTATTACAGGTTATTATCGATATATACCAATGCAAACAGCACGCACACACACACACACACACACACACACACACACACACACACAACCAACCAAACAGAATATGGGACTTGTGGCATTTTTAGTTTTTTGATTGCATTCATAGATCTTTGTGGGAACCTGAAAAATGGTCCCCACAACATTAAAATAACAGGTTTTTAATCACGTTATGGGGGATATTTGGTCCCCACAATGTAATATAAACATACCCCCCCCCCCCCCACACACACACACACACACACACACACATTAGTGCTAACCACTGAGCCATCATGCACCTGTCTGTAATATAGCTTGCCTGCATTTGTTCGTTTATTCTTTTTTTCCAAGTTATTTCTAAGAAATAGCCTTTCAGTTATCTCTGTATGATCTATATACAAACCATCCAAGGTTTGACTTTATTCATAGAAGGAATATGATTAATGTTTTACAATCAGTTTTTGCATTCATGGCCTTACACGACGCTTGGAAAGAGGTTGCTCACACCATGAACTGCTTTTCCAACATTTTATTTTACTCATACGCAGCAGATACTGTTTCCTTCCTCCTCCACCAATTCAGCTTACCGAGAGACTCAAGGCACTCAGTAAATTATTAAGCATATGTTTTATTAATATTTCTTCAACACAGCCTTAAGGTCAGCTCTATTCAAAATTTAGTTTTATTGTGAAATCCAGAGATGAGATTCTCATTCAACTGCCCTTACCTCCATCTTACAACTTAAATGAGATTCACTGTCTCAGTTGTGTAGAATCTTGAAAGGTAATATGACAGAAATCTGACTGAGTACAGCTTTAAAGGTGAATATATTTGTGTTAAAACACGTGTAAACCAGGGAAGGTAAGCCTAACCATGAACCGGTTTAAGGTGTATTGCTTGTTGTTTTGTAGCACTCAACACAGTAAATTAATTTATAAGACATCCATCCATGGCTTAAACAGCTGCTAATTCACGGGGAATCAAATCAGGACAATTTTTCAAACAGGAAAGAGCCACATTGCGTTACTCTCTGAATAATTAGTATCACAGAGTGATGGGACGGAACTGAAAACTCGAAAGCTGTGCACCTCTTAAGGCACGTCTGCCAACATTTGCGTTAAAAAAATATTAATTTGATGTTAGCCGTGTAATGGTGCGGAAAATGATTCACTGAGCCCCAATTAGGATATGAAGGATTTATCGTTATTTTTGTTTGTGAAAACGTGGCTCTCACCATGGAGAGGATGTCTCACCCTGACACTTTAGACCGAACTGCCTTTATATTACAAATATGCACATGTGTTTACAAGCGTTAATGCGCAGTGATTGTTCCCCGTGGTCTTCATTCACTGGACGCATTTTGAATAAAATTTAATGTGTGCCATGGCATTATCTGACACTCCCAATCCACATAAAGAGTGACAGACTTAGTCTTTAGACTGTAGGAAGGTTAGAAGGAAGTCACATATTCATAAAGAGCCAGAATGCCACACACACAGAGCTGGGAGACAAACCCTCATCCTTCATAACCACTGCACCACCCACAATACATCCCAGTAAAATTTTAATGTGCAAAACAGGAAAGGAACATAAATACTGCAGTTAATTTCAGTAGCTCAAATGCTTTACATTATTTAAATAAATACAATCAAGGCACGGAATGATTGAACACATCACACAAACAAACAAAGCAATAGGTTTAAAAGAACTACTAGGAATGATTCTGTGTTCCCTGATTCTGTATACTTGGTAAGTTGTGCATTTTGGAGAGGTAAGCATTCTGCATTTGATGAGACAGTAATCACGCGTGCATTTAATGAGAGACAGTAATCATGCGTGCATTTAATTAGAGAGTCAGAAAGCACATGTGTATCTGCGACTTCACACAAGTCATGTCTGTTACATTGCAATCCAACCGTGAAAGTTGATGTTGGATGTTAAGTTTGAGTTTGTTCAGAAAATAATAAAGAGGATCTTGATATTTTTTCTGTTATTAAAGTTGACAGTGCTTATCTTCTTCTTCCAAAAAAAAATGTTAGAATATCCTTCTGAGCTATTAGTTAAGTTCTCCCCAGACGAGCTTGATGGGCCGAATGGCCTCCTCTCGTTTGTAAATTTCTTATGTTCTTATGTTCTAATGTCGTCAATGCCTCTTGGCCTGCCTGTGCTTCTAACTAATTAAAGTTATGTCTGTGCCAACAAACAAGAAAGAGATGTAATAGACAGCCAAGAAGTCACAATAAAATACAACTAATTAATTTAAGAGTAAAATGCAGCTGGAATGGTGAACGGTAAAATTGCAAAAAGCAGATCACCTTCTGTGAAACTGACTTGAGCAAATCTACAGCACAGCCTACTGATGTCACAAATAGTTCTTTCTCTATATATATCCAGTGTTAGTATGTGTCTTTGGTCAGCCTTCTATTGCTTGATAAATATATTCATTTACTTAAGTAACTGTAGCTATTTTAGGTTCATTCAATATTTGTGTTCCTGAAAAATATTCAGTCAAGTTATTTTGAGGCTGCAACAATGAGTCATGTAACAATTTGAACTTGAAGATACTCATAAAATCATATTTATGACTCTCAGTTTATTATACTGTAGGTTTCCATTTCCCCCAGAATTCATAGCATTACGCTACAAAGTAATAACCATTACAGAAATACATGAATGTCTGGCTTTGTCCTTTGCCTAAATTATCTTCTCTCTCTCATTCAAATAGTCAAAACATTCGGTTTTCATCTTTTCTGATAACCAACAAGTCTGCCAAATCTCCTGTAAACCACTTAAACCGTTTAAAGCCAATTATTCAGGGCAGGTATTTACACAGGACAAATATGATAAATGCTTAAGCTATATAAATTTAGCATGTGACTCATTACTTCCCTCAGCCTACACATCCTCCCAGGCAGCAGGATTACGCAGTTAAAGACAGTAGCCTCCAACTCAGGGTACCTATCCACCTCTTGCTGCAATTCCAGGGGTGTGTCACCTTGTAAATGGGAACGCTTATGCACAATGAGCAATTCTTTATTATTATTATTATTATCTGTCATTTAAAGCCGTGGTGAAAATGTCAATGTAGACAGAAAGCTGGCGTTCATAGTAGTACTAGAGAAAAAGTCCCCATACAGGAACCTGGAGAGGAAGCAAAGATTTGTTTCTAAGTGCATCGGGGAGGTTACTATGAAGGGCAGTCTAAAGCGCAGCTGTTGTCGTCTGCATTTCCCGTGGCTGTTTCATGGACGGAGGTTTCCACAGTGTCTGCAATGGCCAGGACCAGGAGAGGTAAATCGTGTCCTGTAAGGGTCACCGTCTAATGGGTTTCTAATGTGTTAACGCACAATTTATTGATCAAACAAATAAACATAGAGTGGAGCTTGTCAGCACGCTCCGTATGAAGGTTAATCTATGACTCGATAGTCTGGAATGCTAGAGTTCCTAACGGTTCTAATTCAGTGGCTTCAGTGAAATGCCTCCCTGCGGCCATAATTTATGACATTTGGGCTAAATTGTATTTCTTCGCAAGCAATGAAGTTTCCAACTTGCCTGTCCTGCAACTAATGATATGAGGCCCCAACAATGCAAAGTAATACAGATGATGTCAAATTGTAATGAAAATCTAAAAAAAAAAAAATGCCGGAATCTAAATGTATTTGCTCCCTTGTAAATGCATGTATAGATTGTTACCTTTAATAGGCTGCACTATTTAAATCACGGATTAGAGGCTTGGTGTGCATCCATAAAGCATAAGACCCGGGATGATTGTTTTTTTTTGGAATGGACTGGCTTTTGTAAGATGGATGTTAACATCCTAGCTGGAGGGAAGAATTAATATCATCATAAAACATGGCAAACAAATTACCTGCCTGGTTATTCATGCTATGATCTTAAATTGCAGGCTGAACAATTTCACAACTTTAGTACATCTCTGGTGCTAGAATGTTTCTCTTGTGTTATTCAGATTGAAAAATCACCAAACATATATAGTAATGTAAGGCAGCTGGTCACATAGGACTCTGTGACCCTGGACTGCCCCTCACCCAGGGGGGAAACCGTCAACTCGGCTCTGATCATCCTATCAGAAACTCCACCTCAACCCCCACTGTGCGAGAAAGAGCACACTCACTGAGGGTAAACCCATCCTGCTCTCTCCCCCTCCCTTCCTGCTCCCCTGCCAGGTTTCAGGTCAAACAGAATGCCAAAATGGGATAATACTGTCTGGTGTTAATCCAACCTATGTACATGCACATGCTTGATCTCATCTGAATGGTCATAGCGTTACAGATATAACGGTCCCAATCTTAAACAAATCTATCGTAATATTATGAATATGTAGAGAATTAGAGAAATATTGGTTTGTTGGAAGGCTCTGCCCCCTCAGTGAACAAAAGTCCCTAATTACCCCACCATTAACATAACTGTCTAGTGACTTAATAGTACAACCTGAAGGAGATCACAAATAGCCCTTTCATACCAGGGCTGGTGCCCGTGCTGAGGGTATTGCATTCGCAACAAAAATAACAGCGTTGCGGGTCTTATATATCCGGCCTGGAGCTCATTTTCCCGCCCACAAAAGCCTACTGGGCCAGAGCTGGGAACGCGTGATGTCAGGAGGCTTGGTTACTGTCGTCAGAGCAGAAAGCAAAAGTTTACAAAGCGATGCGGGTTGAATTGGAGAAGGCAGGGGGGTATTCCATGAAAGTAGCTAAGGAAAGGCAGACTTTCCCGAAAAAGTCAGACTCAACCTAGCTCCATCTCTAAACTTAGCCTCATGTCGTTCCATGAACGCAGTTCAGCTTTAACTAATCAAGGCTCATTCAAGACAGACTTGCATAGTCTCAGTTAATGTGCACACCTGTGATATTTAAGAAGCCCAAATGAATGGATGAACGATAGATCGACCAAATGAGTCGGAAAGCCTGTAAGATGAGAGCGGTGTTTCTTTCTGTTGCAGAACAAACGCTGCTGATGGAGCTGTATGAAAAATACAAAGATGTAAGAAAATACTGTGGCCATAAACACAGCTAGGGAGTTGGTTTGGCAATGAATTACAGACAGGCTAAATGCATAAGTTACATAAATGTTACAAGTGCTTAATATGGTGGTACAGTGGTTTATGCTGTCAAAGCGTGCCTTATAAATCGACAGTTCCAGGTTCGATCTCCATAGCCATCGGGGAACCTTCTGGGTTGAGTTCACGTGTCATTATTACTGTACAGAAATAATCAAGACAATTCTAACCAGCCAGAATATTCTAATTTAAGTCCTAAAATACATAAATTGGAGTCAGACATGATTTGGTTCTACCTAAAAGGGTAAGTAACTTTTCAGGAGCACTTGGAAGGACATGCATTCAGAGCCTTTACCTGTCCAATTGGATTCTGTCATTGGGCCAGTAGGCGTCTCCCTACGGAAACAATTAGACATACTGTAAAGATACTCACATAGTGACCGAATTCCATTCCTATGTCTACAAATTGGTCGATAAGCGAGGAACTAACTCTTAATGATATTTTAAGCATACTGTACTGGTAATGGGTTCGTGTCAACCATCTTTACATATTGTTTTAATGTCACCTTTGCACCATTTAACCATTTACAGTTTGAGTATATTTATAAATGTTTATACAAAATAGAGGAAATCAGGTCTAATCGTGCATTCCATTTGCCCTCGGAACTCAGATTCCGAGGCGCATTCTGAGTTTTGAAGCCGGAAGTGATGACATGCGCGCTCCCGTTTCTCTGAGATCCGAGAAATATCTCGGACAGCACAGGATCCTGAGTTCAGAATCCAAGATGGCTGCGACCTTTATCAACAGAAGGGAAACTTGTAGTTTTATTCTGTTTAAGCACTACTTCTCATTTGTGGCTCATTAAATCGCTCGCGCACACTATAGCGTCCAACTTATCTGTGGATGTGTTGCTATGGAGTTTTAAACGTAAAGCACCGCGCGTAATGTGTTATTAAGTGATATTGCTAAGAATGGCCAACAATTAACCAGGCTAGAATTTGATTTCACGATGAGTCGGATTATTTGTTGGATTTAAGGTAGTTCGGGCTAATTGTAAGTGAACGAAGATAAAGGCCATTTAAACTGAGGTAACTTAAATCCGACAAGTTGTCCGGCTATCTTGCTTTTTCATGTGGGTACATGGTATTGCTGCTTCTGTGGCACAGGAAACACACCCCACTCGGTTTCCCAAGTATTTGGCGGATGTGACAATCGGATCCCCAGGCAAATGGAATACAGCATAATATACATGATATACATTACTTAGGTAATCAGAGATTGTGAATGCTAGTGTAGTGAATACTGGCTGACTGCGGGAAATAAACTGAGACTGAGAAAGGGTAACGCTAGACGACATGTGGGATGCTGAGATGCCACGTTCATTAATTTTGATGTAGATTATAATCAAGTTACACTTCTGGAAAAAATTAAGACACTACAGCAACATGTTTAGTTTCACCCATTTCGCGTTTTATGAGTGTGCTTCTGTGTGAAATTTACATTTTTTTTTGTAAACTCTAGCCTGCCTCTTTTGTGTTTCTCACTAATGAAGGGCTTCTACCTTGCTTGATGGGACTTTAGTCCTGCTTCTAGGAGCCTGTTATGAACTGTCCTAGCAGTGCACTTCACACCACTTAACGATTCCCATTCCTTCTGAAGGTCACTTGATGCCATCCTCTGACTCATGAGGCACTGTTGGATAAGTTGACGGTCATCTCTGACATTCGAAAGTTGCTTCCGCCCTCTACCTGGTTTTTGGTCATTCCCAGTGTCTCCTGCTTCACCTTTTTCTTGTGTACTGCTGTCTTAAACATTTTGAGCCTGGAAGCTGCCTACCTTGCAGTGTAGTTTTCTGCCATGCAACAGAACTAGGATTAAACCAGGACTTAACAGTACAGATTCCTAAACAATATGGCGTGGTCTTTTAATTTTTTTCAGAGCTGTAATGCTGATGTCATTAATTTAGTCAATTGTAATAATTGGTAATTATTTTGAGAAATATAAATTTTATAGCGACAATGGGGTTTGCATGTCCCAGCATACCCCACGAGTAATTGTAAATAACCCCTTGTTGTACTGTTGTTAATAGTAGTTGTACTTCCTGATTGTGGCATGTATGTTTACCCATGTCTTATGTGAACCCTGTCCAATCCTCTCCAGTCCTTAGCTTTGAATAAATCTCCCACCATCCGTGTACCTTAACGTTTGGCATCTGAACTCCTTGTGTTTCTATTGTTCTGTTTGGTTATGTGTCCATTGGAAATCTATTACATTACGGTTAGGATATTTACATTTATGGCATTTGGCAGATGGCCTAATGTCTCATCAGTGAATACATTCTAATACTGGTTCAGTAGAACCAGGCTAAGAATGCTATCACTCTAAAAAACTCTGTTGGAAAGTAATACTTTTTTATTTAAAAAATAATAAGAGTACAATCCTGGAAGTGCTCATCCAAGTGCTTCAAAACAAGGTAGGCTTTTAGTTGTCATTCGAAAGTAGTCAGTGACTCAGCAGTTCGGACATCTAGGGGAAGTTCATTCCACCACTTAGGTGCCAAAACAGAGAAGACTCTAGGTGCATATTTTCCTTGCACCTTAAGAGACCAGGTGAGTCCCACTGGAGGATTGGAGAGAGACTGTAATAAAAGAGGGTGTTCCGTCCCAGCAAGCAAGTCGTCTCGTCATTCGCCATTCTCGCGATGCCTCGGTCTGCCTGGTACTACAATATACATGCATATTGGTTCTATAACAGACACTTTTGGAACAAATTTTGTAAAATTTGGACACTTTTGGTAAAATGTGACTTGTTCCAAATTGGGTGTTCCACCCACCGTGGTTTTAATGATCCCATGCACTCCAGAATTGTCTTTATTGTCACTGTACAGGTAACAATCAGAATCAGAATGTTTACTGCCACATGACAGATGACGGGGAAAATTTTTTCTGGCACAGTTAGCTACTTTGGAGATGGAGATATGACAATAGACAATCAGCAATTAGAGACAGAGAATATAAACAAGACACAAGATACACAACAAAAAGGAGTAAATGCAAGGTATGTGATATATACTGCATGCAATTTGAAGTAGTGCAATTGTGAGGGACACAGATACCGTATAGACCGCATACATCCATACATATAGTGCATAACATACATTGCATACAATGTGCAAAGAGATTGTTAGGGGTCTCTGCTGATGCAAATTAAACATTTAAAAACTGCATTGTGTTTAATATCAAGCAGGGGAAGTGCTGAGGAGTCTGACAGTACTGGGGAAGAAGCTGTTCTTGAAGTATGTTGTTTTTTTGGTGTGAGATCTGCCTACAATGCAGTTGCATATGCGGTAACTCCCTGAGTGATACTTCCAAAAAATTAGAGCAGCCATACAGAATGAAAAGAGCAGACATAAATGTATAAAATATTCATATAAAAGTAGAAAGAACCATCCATCTTCTATCCACTTATTCTGGGGGCCCTTGTTTCTTTCCTAGGAATCACAGGACACAAGGATGGGGTCCAACCTAGATGAGATGCTATCACAGGGCACATATACACAATGCCATACTCTGTGTGTAGTTAAGAGACCCCAGTTAGCCACATTGCTGGTGGAAACCTAAGTAAGAGAATAGAGGCAGATTCAAATCCCCAATCCTGGGAAGTGAGGCAGCAGTGTGACCCCTTGAGCCACTAGGAATCTAAATAGGACGTAATCTTTAAAATACGATTTTTAATTATAGAACACCACACTTACGTATAGAATTCTTTTACTGTACAACACTTAAGCATAAATATAGGATAGCTAGAGTGCAAGTCTTCAATGCCTTTTCTTCTTTAGTCACCTTGCAGTTGTTGTTATATCATTGGTCTTTCCTGGTATATGGAAATTCGGAATTCAACACTTTGAACAGATCTTTGTCTTCCCTGATTTTGCTTCTCTTCTCTTCTTTGCAATTTCTACTGTCTTTCCATCATCAACTTTTCTTGATTTGGTTCATTAATTTTGACCAATATTTTCACAGATTGCTCTATGATGACATATTTGAATTCCATCCACAGTTCCGCTGGTTCTCTATCAAGTAGGTCGAGCATTTGGAATCATTTTATGATGTTTTCCTTAGAGGCACCAGATATATTCTTGTTATATTGGCCTTTTTGTCACTTTTCAGCTCCACTTAGATCTTACTTCTAAGCTGCTTATGATCTGTCCCATAATCTTCTCCAGGCCATGTCTTTGCTGTTTTAATTGGGATCTTCCACTGTTTATCACTGAGAATTTCTGTAAACTTTATTATGTGAAGCCCAGGTGTAAAGAAGATACTTTGGATGCATCCTAATAATCAGGTCTTATTCATAGCAAAAAAAACCAAACTAAAATCTGTGCCTATTGTTAAGCCTCTGTGAACAAAACAAACATAGGTACTGATACGTAATAGCTGAAAAACTGTTTCGATGGCTAACATTTAGATAATTTAATACCGTATACTTTGGTGCATGCCACAGTTGTTTATACTGCTTTTTTGTACTATTGACCATTGTCTTATACTACATACAACAAGTTGCTGTCAGGAACAGCACCCCTACTCCTTAGATGGGCTGCATGATTTAACGAGCTGAGTATGCAGCTACTGTATCTGTAAACCCCTCAGTTGTGTATTCAAATCTCCTCCATTTTTGTGTTTTGTTCCTTAGTGTTTCATTTGCAGAGGTGTAAAAAGTACTTCAAAATGTTACTCAAGTGAAAATTTTACTCAATTAAAAGTAAAAGTATTCAGCCAGAATCACACTTGAGTAAAAGTAAAAAAGTACCGTATTAAAATTGTACTTGAGTATTAAAAAAGTAAAAGTAAAAGCAAGAATGAAAACTAGAGATTCTTGTTTATGTTTTTAATCGGAGTGAATGAACCACATACAAGGTTTTATCCTTCTTTAGATTTAACCATTTAATTATACGACAAGGCACACCTAATGCAAACATGCAACATGCTACTCAAAGTTGTAAAACCTCTGATTTAACTTAAGCAGAAGCTGATTTCACTAAGAATTCGCTGAGGTATGGCCACGGTTACACAATACTGAAAATACAAGAGTAATACATATTGCTCACCAAGAGCATGATATCTCATTAATTAATTTGCATCTTGTCATGCTTTAGCTCAGTTATACAACTTTATATATAAATAACTTTAATTGCTGTTATGTTAATTTATGAACACAGTTCATAAGGGAGTTTAGGGTGGACAGTGGCCTCAGATATACTGGGGTTTTCTTTGCCTCGTGCCCTGTCACTCTCAGGATAGTCTTCAGACTTGCCTATACATTTCTTCCTGTAATTATTAAAGAGTATAAAAATAGCTGTTAGCAATGAAAGATGTTTTGCACATAATCTGAACTTTGAAATGCCAGTCAGCTAAACCTCTGCTCAGTCATGCCCAACCTGCTTAAACTCCGCAGCTATGGAGTTTAACACCGGTATAGCCCATGTTTCTTGTTTACTGGTGGGTTATTTTATTGCTTTGCTTTTGATCACCTCTTTGTGAGATATCGCATGCTTCCGCTGTACTGAATGCTCATCTCTTATATTCCCTGTTGGGTTTTCTTGTGTAGCTCAGTGGGTCGGAAGGTTGCTGGTTCAAATTTCATGACTGGCAGATTGGTGCTGCTGTTTGGCCCTTAGGCAAGGCCCTTACACAAATTGCTTCAGGGGCACTGGAGACTGGCTGACCCTGCACTCTGACCCCCAAGCTTGCTCTCACCTGTGTGTGTCTGCGTGTTATGGAGAGCAAGATGAGATAGGCGAAAAGACAATTTTCCAATAGGAATGAATAAAGTATCACTATTCTATTGTTAGTCTCTTGTTTTGGTAACTTTACCTTGGATTTGACTGTGTCACCTTTGCTTATTCTTTGACATACCGCTGTGTTTTGCATCACAATCCTGGACCACAATGTTGGAAATAAAACCCGGTGCTTACGCAACTGAATCCTCTCTCTTGTCAATTCAGTAAAAAAATTCTTCAAAAACAGCAGTGCTTTACTTGAATTCCTTTCCTGTAATGCTGTGGAAATGCTGCTACACAAAGGATGATAATCAATAAGCTACACTAAAGTGACCCAAATGAGAAATTTAATGTGCTTACAGTATATGTATAATGCACAGGATAGGGACGAACCAACGACTGACATACAATCAGTCAGTGCAGCTTGCTGTACTTTTATAATGCATTATGATTATAACGCAAAAATATGTTGCAGGTAGCAACAAGCTGATCTTTTGTAGCTGTGATTTCACTCATGCAGAAGCTCATAAAAGCATTACCATTTTAGATACCGTCATACTTTTGGATGTAAGAATAGCAGTTGCATATTGTTTTTGACAGATGTGAATTCTGTTTTTTGACAACCACACAGCCTGTCAACAGCATAGGATGGACTGAAAATGGTTACATCTGTCTTATTTTTACAGATGCATTGCATGGACATTTTGCTATGCTGATTCATCCAAATAAGAAGATATGTTGGCTTCATTTAAACATTTTAATGAGCATTCCTGTACATTTTAAGGTTTTTTTTAGATTCAGCACTACATAGACCAAGGAATCAGAATAGTTAAGCCTTGTTTTTCTGATTTCTGAGGCTCTCTCTGATTTCCAAGTCTAGTTCAGCATTATGATTCTGGCTGGACCACAGACCAAATCAATTGAATTTTCCACTTCATGCTCCACATAAGTATTTGAAATATCACTTTACGGAAGAAGAGAATCCAGGCAAAGGAAGATGGTCACGGCTCCTAGGATAGATGTGATTCAGTTCATTATAGAAATATCTGTACCTTCGGATTTGGTCTCCGTTTTATTTGGAAGAATGACCTACAATATTTGTGTCTTGGTAATTGAAACTTGTGGTGTACCTCACTGCCTTAATATACCAAATTTTCTATACTTTTAAGATACATTTATAATAAACATTTCATATATAAATATTAATTGTAAATTTTTCAGGAATATCTTTGTCGAAAGAATTATGGAATAATGCTGTCACTTGTCTTATTTTTTCTTTGATTCCTTCTGGAAAAGTACCATACATCACTATAAAAATCAATTTTAATATACCTCCTTGTAAGAATGAGTTATTATAAGTAATATTTGAATTATTGATTGATTTATTGTTTCTTGGTCTTTCTGCTTTACCATCACATTGGTTGTTTATCATAATATTCATGATTGCCAGGCAATTCATTTAAATCATTCAGTGATTAGTCTGTTGGCATATAAACAATTCCTCTGTTCTTTCCTTCAATCAATCCACCAAACAGGAGCCAATCATCCTGCTCATTCCAAAGTTTAATGCAAGAGATTCCAAGAATATATTGTAGGCTTGGAAAGTCGAAAATCTAAATCTGCTTTCAGATTTAAAGTGTACACTGCAGCATCCTCATGAAGCAATTTGAGCATACATGGAAACAATTAATGTGTGATCTAACTTTCAAAACGGCTTCCATTTTTTGCAAGTTTTCAGGAAATAATGAACTTCCTCTAATAAAAAAGTACTAAAAGTCAAAGGGCAAAAATGGGTATCACAGTAACAATGGTAATATACATCCCTTTCTTTCTGAAAATTGGGATAATGACATGGCAGCTACAGTAAGTGGAGTATGATATTTAATCGGTGTGCGGCATAGCAATTACCCACCTCAGTGATAAAGTCATTCAGATGCCACCAAGTACTTTAAATTATGTTAGAATGATTAATTTATCATTAACGGATATACAGAATTGATCTAGGTGGGAAAACTCTCATAGTTATAGCATGAGTGCAAAGTAATTAAAATGATTTGCAAATTGTATTTTCATTGTATTGATTATTGATAGCTGTAAATTCTAATACTACATTGTAGGGGGGATCTGAGTATGGTCAGGTTTACAGTACATGGTTTAAATGATGGCATACTGTAAAGGAAGCAGTAATGGAAGAGACACTTGCTGTGCGGCAACTCGGCCATAGGTTTTTGGGCTTTCTGAACAAAATAGCCTCAGAAACAGCAGCACAGAGGAACTCTGGATGCTGAGGTAAAAGCGGGAACAAACCCCCCCATAGATGTGCTTCCTTCTATCTCTGACATCCTCATCGACAAATCACTCTGCCCAAATGGAAAAGACCAGGTACTGCGCAGAGGAATAAAACCTCCACTGATACAAGCCCAATTTACCAGCAGAAGGTCCTGGGCTCTGGGATTCTGTGGAGACCAGGGACTCAGAACCGGCATTCCAAAAAGCTCTTTTAATGTGCATCTCTCTTGTTGCTTGGGAATAAATCTGTTTGTTTTTTTTCTGTGAGGCAGAGAATACACATTTGTAACTCTGTTGCTCATGTACAGAAGGTGATTTACAGGGTTCTTCGAAAGACAAGCAAAAAGTTCCCCTTACCCCTCTGGGAACAATCGCCTCTGATTGTACAGGGGAAACCATTTTCACACATTAGAGGTGCTTTTCCGTCAGAGTAATTGAGGTAGAATGTGGCTAACGTGCGTGTGTTGTCCCAGGTGAAAACTATTTGTACGGTAAATATTTACTGGAAATGGGAAGGTTAACATTTGGCATCTGGGGGAAAGAAGTTTTTTTTACAGTGTTGCAGTGTGTTTTCTGTCTTTCTTACAGATCATATGGCGCGTCATTTGGCTCATGTGCCTCATCACAGCCATGTCATGGATGCTCTCCACATTCACTGTTTAGGATGACGAGGGACTGAACGTAACTTCATGTTGTACGTAAATTATTCTACCCATTTACAAATTATGCTAGCTCAGCTGTGTATGAAAAAACACCATATTGCCAATGCTCTAATCTCATTAGTAAAAAGTATTTCTTGTTTTATATAATTTTTGCTTCTTTTCCTGATATTACTGATGACAGAATACTATCAGATTCTTGGTTTCCCAGTTGACTGGCATTGCTGAGGAAGAATATGAGCTGAAAAATCGAAAAGGATTTTAAAATGTGTAAAACTTTTATTTCTGGAACTGCCTATAAGTTTTTCCCACGCAATTCCTCATCGAAAGCCCCCAATTCTCATCGCTGTTCCTGCTTGTCAGGCTGTTGGAGACAGAGGCATGCTGGGAAGGCAGCACACTCCCAGTGTGGAAATGACAGGTGCGGCTGCTTTCCTCACTAACATCTCCTTCCCTTCTGAGCCCCGGTCGCAGATTGACACAGCTTGTCAGGTGCTAAACTGGTTTATTTTTCTCACTGCAGCGAGGGCTTACTTGAAAAGCTAAGGAAATGTCGAGCTCCGCGTTGCCCAGTTTGAATATCCGTCCTACTCCCAAATGAACTTTTGCCTCTGTTGACTGCCATTCTGAGAGCTTTTGTGAGGGAGGTTTTTTGTATTTATATATCTAATGGAGGGTAAGGGGGCGCTTATGCTTTCTGCGCTTTCACATGTTCTGTGTACAAGAAAATGCGAGACGGGCCGAGTAGCTAAACCATGAGGGATTAAAGTGCACTTCATGTAGGTTTGGCCGCACACTTTAATTTATAGGCCAGGTCCCCTTCTCCCTCCATGCTTTTTGTACTTAGTGTGATGAAGTCACACTGTGCGGAAGAAAGAGTATGGAGTTCTTACGAGACGGTATGCCGGACATCTCATCGGTGCATGTTTTATTTATCTGCCACGGTGTTCCCTGCACTACTTCATTCGTGCTTTCTCCTCTCTCTGACTTGTTTTATTCATGACAGGCGCTGTGTCCCCACTGTTTTACCTGCCATTCTCTTTTAAATTGGCATAGTCATCTCCATAACGTCAGGGAGCCTGTAGCACAGAGCTGAATGCCTATGATAGACCCTGAGAGGTCTTTCTTCTGCCATGCTGTGTGGCTCTCTGCTTGGTGTCTTTGGATCCTTATAATGTTCTATATATACAGAGTCTGGGCATAAGTATGCATATTCATAAAAAACACAGGACGTGACAAGAATTAATATAGGCGATTCGACTTTTTCTTTTAATATTTAACAATTTAGTCGCAAAGAGTGTTCTCTTTTTGCTAACCTCTGCCTGTTCACCGCTTGTTTTAGATAATTTTGTTCCTTAGCTTGCAAAGGCATCCTTGTCCACTTAAATACTTCTACTACTAAACATCATATCGATTTCTCCGAGGCGGTTTGGTAAATTATGCCAAAGCCCATCTACTTCGCGTGATGCGTGTCACACAAGATGCAGAGACTGGGCCACCGCACTCTCCACCTGCATGTGTTCTTGGGTACAGCTGTCTGTGGGAGTTTAATGGGCGCAGTGTGAGTGCTGTCATTCCTGTTGGATTTCAAAGCTTTGGAGTCTGGCCTTTTTCTTAATGGCGATAGAGACGGAATAAATTATTACCGAAGTGACATTTAGTATAACACTTTCCCTCATTTATTTTGTAGTTAATTTATTCAAGAGATAGCATTTATTGAATAATACATCAACAAAGGAGTCTATTATTTAAGGGGCAAAAACCAGACACAGCTTTGTTTTTCACCATTACAAGCATTCCTTCATCATCATTATATTTGTTTTACACTTAGCTGCTTAGCTAATGATGTTGTCCAAAATGATTGAACATATGTAAGTAACAGTAAATCTAAAACTAATGCACTTATTGATATAACTTAAATTATGCAAGTCTTCAACGGTTCAATTAAGCAGTTCAATTAAATAGTTTCATTAATTAAAAGCTTTGCTGGAAAGTAAAGCATCAAACAAAATGCGGGCTAGAGAATGGTGGAGCAACTGAGCATTCTCTACTAATGTACACAGCAGAGAATATTCCATCCATCCATCATCTGAAACCGCTTGTCCTATTCAGGATTGTGGCTGGTCTGGAGCCTGTTATTACCACAAGCTGGAGAACAACCCATGATGGGACACCAATCCATCACAGGGCACACTCACACACCAGCAGAGAATATTACATGTCAGAAGCATGGTCGGTAGTGATCATGGAGTGATTTAGAAAATCAGATTGAGGCGGAAAGGTGAATTCCCAAAGGACAACCCATAAACATGCAAATTCCACACACAAAACTCCATGAACAGGGGGCAGGGTACCAAAAGAACATTTTACATTTTCAAATCGTGACTGAACAAATGGTTTAAACAGCCAAGGTCATTGATGGAAAAGGAATGTGAACTTCTAGGATAATGACCTCTTCAAAAGAGAGTAATTGGATTTAGGTGTTATTAATCAAATCAGGTGTGGGTTTGACCTGGCCTGCTGTGTATAAAAACCACACAGTTGCTCTTCATAATGGAAGACTATTCAACTCCAGTCAAGGGAGATTGGTGTTGAAGCTTATAAGACTAGAAATGCATACAATAGGATTTCTAAAGACCTGGACTGTGAGTCCATCATCAGGCAGATGGTTTACAATTGGAAGTATTTCAGCATCGCTGGCATTCTCCCTGTGTGACAAAAAAAGAAACTGGAAACTGTAGAGTGACAGTAAAAGACCTTCAGAAATCATTTGCACTTGTATGCAAGTCTATGTTCTTGTGTCCTTCACATTACATAAGCATGGTATTCATGGAAGGGCACCACAGAGGCCTGATGCATGTCTCACGTGTGCAAAAGACCACGTGGATGTTCTACAATGCCTCTGGGACAATGTTCTGTGGATGGAAGAAACATGAAAAGTCACATTTATACATGAACACACACATGCATGCTCACACACAAGTTTGTAATTAGATCTTTGTGGGGACTCTTCATTCATTTGTATGGAGAAAACCCTAACCCCTACCCACCCCTAACCTTAGCCATAAATAAGCAAGCAAAATACAAGACATTTGGCATTTTTAGTTTTTTGATTGCAATCACAGATTATTACAAAATTGAGGTTATCCTCACGGGGACCGAAAAATTGTCCCCACAAGGTTTTGTTCGGACTAGTGTGGTGTTGAGGTATCACCCGCCGCATTAGCTGCACTCAGGTTCTCATCTCTGAGGTGGTTTGTTGTGTGGTGGGTGCAGCAATGCGCTGTAATCAGCGCATGCTCCTCTCTCTGTCGTGGGGACTGAAAAAATTTACCCACAAGGTAAAAAAATAACAGGCTTTTATTACATTGTGAAGACATGCATGCCCACACACGCATGCACACACACGCACACACACACGCATGCACGCACACATGCATGCACACGCTCTATGGTAAGAATGTGATTTTATGATTCAGCAGAGTCAGTTTCTATATTCTTCATTTTTCCCACACAGTTCTTTCCAATTTTTACCAATCCAGTAAATTAGCTGTATTTAAATTCTTCTTTTATATAGTTGAAAGTAGACGGGTTCATTACACTTTGAGTATAAAAATGGAGGGGCCTTTTATGTGTTAATATATATTCTAATTGCTTTATAAATACCCTTTTCCATTTCGGTTGTCATCCACGTTCCTTCAGATGTAATGCAGTATTTTTTTTGGCAACCGCATACCGAGCAACTCATACCTGCCAAACTAATCACAAGTGTATTAGTGAGATTGCCAGCGGAAAATCCTGGAAAGCCTGGCAAAGTCTTAAGGGTGCTGGGGGACGAAGTTGTCAAGCAGTAGGGGGGTGCATTTGGGCGGAAGGGGGTATTACGAACCTGCTGAGCTGGAGGAACGGGGAGAGGGACGGGCATGGCATGAGCGATGTCAACACTTTCTTTTATGATGGTAATACACTGGAGCTTTACTATGTCTCCCTGCTGCAAGGCAGTCTTCACGGTCATGATGCTTTCCAAGCTTAAGAAAATGTGAGTCCCACAGAAGAAAAAGTATGACCAGGCAGGTCAGAGCACATTTGTTCCTAAGACTACGTATACTCTTAAGGGTATAAAAGCTTTAACGGAGAAAACACAGCGATTCTAAATGTCTGGTAGCTTGAATAAAAGAAGGAAAAGAGAACTGTCATGGAGATGTGATGGAAAGGAGTAAACTATAAGTCAACAACTCTTTATGGCATTTTGATATAGTATTTATCAATTTAGGATGACCCGATGGCTTACTGACTGGCAGTACTGCCTCACTGCTACCTGGGGATGTGAATTCTGGCCCTACTTTGTGTGTGCCTCCTCTCTCCATGATGTGCTGGCATTATAATGGTTTTCTTTGTGTGTGAGTGCGTGCCCACTGTGTTTCCCTGCCTTGTGCTTAGTACTGCTTGGGATAAGAATCAGCCCAAAATCACTAGATTGAAATGGCTGCAATCTTTTTAAGAAATACATTTTATCAGCATTGAATGTAACTGCAAGTATGTAACTTACTGTTAGTAATATATGATAATGTTCTGGAATTAATGTGATTTTATATAGTTGAACTCACACAATTGCCCAGCTGATTTAATTGAATAGTAGGACACTATCATCTCCTGCAGTGTGTAATAATTTTAATTCAATGACAGTCCTTTTTGTTCTGACATTCAGCATATTTTTAATGTGTTTTTAAGTTTCACTTCAGACCACACTTCATCACACCAGGACTCGAGAAGTAGAGTTAAGCTTAAAATATTGTGTTAAACAGATTTTTACATTTATAGTACTGAAAAAAAACAAGTGCCCATTTCATCTTTATGTAATTTATTGGAAAATAGCCACTGATATGGAGAATTCATAGGTTAAGTGGTTTTCTTAACTGAAAAAAAGATGTTTTGATTCCATTAATAGAACCAATCAGTTGGTACAGTTCCAAATGAGAAATTTAATTGTATGATTACATACATGGGATCAGAGTTTAATTAATGCATGAAACGTATTATGTCAGAGAACAGCAGAAAGTCCTATTTAAAGTCATCTTTAATTACAGTGAAAGCCTATTAGAAGGGACTGGACAATGGATGGTGAGAAGGGCACATCTGTTTTGTATTTCAGTAATTGCATTTGAAATTTGCCTCAGGCTTCATTCCTTTTGGTCCCAGTTATGACGTCTAGGTGACATTGGAGACTTAGTGGACCGTATTGAGGAACAGAGCCTACTGCTTGACGATGACGCACAGTAACCAATGCCTGAGCAGCTGGGATGGCACAGAGGTGGGGCCTGTACCTGTCAGCATCACATATCTATCATTTAATTTACCTACGAGCGGTCAATGTGAATCACGCCTCTTCAGCATTAAATATCACACTTTATACTGCTGCCCATTTTTCCAGTTTATTAGAACGCTAGCGCTGAATCGATTTTATTGCCGAGCAAAATCACCGCACTGAAACGCCGCACGATAAATAACACGCAGGTACCCAGCTGACAAGACTGCCAACTCATAAATATCAAGGATTTAATGATCTGTGATCTGGGTCTACAAACATGTAGCCTACAGCTACTCCTACACCCCTCCAGAGAGGTGAGCTGTCTAGAAGAAGAGTATTTAATTGCTGACACCAAAAAGGACTTGCTTCTTCTTATACTGAGGGCAAACACTACCTAGGGAGATCGCAAGCACTCTGCTTTTGCCTCATGTGACTTGGGGGTTTTAAGTGAAAACAATGTATTTTATAAATATTATTGAACCAATAGTACTAGGATGAAAGCTCCTGACGTAATTGTTCTTTTAGACAAGATCACAGGGATGATGCATCCTATGTCTGCCCTGTATTTCACTTTGTGTCCTCCTAATACTGCATATGCATTAACTGAAACATAAAATATGTGCTTATATAGGAAAACATTCAGCTGATTGCTGTGTTTATTTTCTGCTCCTTGTTTGCTTTCTGAGTCCTTGTCTCTGACCACCCACAGCTCCCATTTTGCATCCTTTCCAAATCTGTTTTTTTTTTTCTTCAATCTGGTACTCCTCTCATTTTAATGAACACTGTGGAAAGGGTTGACTTTTGATATGCGTAGGACAAAAAAGTTTCTTTCAAAATGAGAAAATCATGTATAGTCATTGAGTAGTGATTAGCAGTCTGTTGTTATTCAACTTTTGCAAACATATTGTTGCGATTCGTGAGGCAGGCAAACAGGTAAGGAGGCACGAGTCCCAGGGTAGACGGAAAAGGGGGTTTAATTGGGCATACGGAGACAGACGGCAAGCACAACACTCAATGACCGACGCAAGACTCAGGAAGACGTGGACTAATATACACAGGCAAGCAGGGATTAACAGGACACAGGTGAGCACGATCCGGGCATCACACGAGGAAATGAGGTGGGCGTGGCACACGGGAGGATCGTATGGAGTGGATCATGACACATATAATGTTTAAATTGCTATTGAAAACAACCTAATTTTTAAGGATTTCATCATTTTCAAGGAGATTCAACTGTGAACTTCTTTGCCAAGTAGAACCACTACACACTACAGTGCTCTGGTGTTTTATCCAGACTCGGAACACATCTTTTTGTAATCTCTGTAATTTTATCTATCTTAAAGAAATCAATCCCTACCTACGGTGATTATAATGTGTGATGACTGTTTTATGGGAACTATAGATTGAGCCCCAGACAGCAACAATCTCTGTGCTGCCTTTTAATAACATTCAGCTTATTTGTCTGTAATGAAAGGATAAAGGATAAATAAAAAGCCATTTCCAATGCAATATGGACTTATCAGAGCTATTTTTCAGCTAAAAAACATTACTTCTGAAATTAAGCTTGAGGAGGTTCCTTCAAAATTGAAATTCAATGATAGGAGCCAAACTGTATTGTGTTAGTTGTCACTACTAAGCCAAGAAAGCCCTGTTTTGAGAATTCCTTAGTTCTGATTCTTAGATGGCTTGCGAGAGCATGACCCACTGTCTTCCCAGCATCGGTAAGGATGCCTGCTGTGTTCTGTCAGCACAGGGGTGGGAGGTGTTGGTCTGCTAATTATCTGAAGCCTCTCAGCTGTCTGAATCTTTTCAACATTCATTCGATTTCTTTTTTTTGGTTCCTATGTGCCTGCATAATGATCGTGGCCTTTCTGGAATGATGCTGATGATAGAAGGATGAAGATAACTGCCTTGATAACTTTTGCCCCATCTTCTTGGGAGCTTCCAATGGCCTTTTGTAGCCTGGTGTCTGACCTGCAGTCTGGCATGTAATCTCGAGCTGCTCTGGCTTTGAGACCTAGAAGAATCACGCCTCTGGCAGTTCTCTCAAATCAGAAGCACGTGAACTGCTGCCAGACAGGAGCCTATGGCAGCCAGTTAGGTGTTACATCTACTGCACAGTCTAGAGATTAACACGCTAGGACTGTATTTATTTGCGGATTAGTAGCCTGTTGCTTCAGCACCGATGTGCTGTCAGTGTGGGTCAGTGAGATGTGGCTTCCTGTCTGACTGCCACCGCTGTAATACTGCTTATATGTTTCATTGCCTAGTCCCCCCTAGAAGAAGGAGGAAGAGCTCACATTATTGATTTTGCATGCACTGTGCTGCTATTCAGGATTTATGGGCCTCATTTTGATCGAGTTCTTCCTGCACATTAGGAACGCTTTTATGACTATTTGTTTTAGAATGGACCTTAAAAACCAGCAGTGCTGTGACTGTCCTTGTAATTGTACATTTTATGCCCTTATTATGCTCACATATATCTTTATTGTAAATTAGAAAGGGAGCCCGTCCGTCCATCCGTCCAATCATCCATTCCTTCGTCTTCCAGATTCTTATTCAGTACAGCGTTGTGGGGAAAATAGAAAAACCAGGACACCATGTAGTGCAATTGCAGGATTTTCAAGAAGTTAAAGTCTCATTACCAGGTTCAGCGGGAAGAATGATCCTTACTGACTGTCAGCCCTCAGTTTTCTCCCTTTTCTCAAAAACACTCCAAGCTAACCTCTTTACACTGAACTTCTAATGTATTCAATTTAGTGTGCAGTGTTAGTACCTAAAACCTCGGCCTACACGTCACACTGCACTGTATTAGGAATGCTATATTGCTTAATGTGCTTACTGCTGTATACGCTAAGTCTTAATGCATTGCATGATTTGATCAGAAGTGTCTGCCAGCTCCATGGGAACAAAAATGCTTGGAAATGCATGCTTTATTTAATATATGCATGCGGCAATGCACAAGGCAGACCACAGACTACAATATTTAACAGAGAAAGTAAAAGCATGCACTTCCAAAGCAAAAGTACTAATAAAAGAAGCATTATTACCAATATTTCATCATTTTAACACATTTTTGGAGTGATCTTTTAAATGAACTTGCTGACATTTTTAGTTCAACAGTTTTATTTTATTATCAGTAATGTTTCTTTCCAGAAAATATGCAGATTCTGTACATTTGAATTTCATGACAAAATATTTATTAACTAATTTGTTTGTTTCACATCTACACATAGCTTTGTAGACCCATCTACCAGTCAAGACGCTTTGAAAAGTCTGACGTGTTCCTGGGAAAATGTAGATTACCTGTTTTGTGAACAACACAGTATCTGTCCAATCATTTTCTGACCACTTATCCACTGAAAGGTTTGGTGGCAGTGGAGCCCTGCCCCCTGGCAGCATTGGGCATGAGGCAGGGGAACATCTTTGATTGGATGCCAGCCTTTTACAGGCCTTACTCACACACCATAGGCAATTTATTGGGCTGTGGAAGAGAACCAGTACATACCAATAACACAGGCAGCATTTGCAGCCCCAACCCTGAAGAAGATTCTATAAAATATGTTTCACCGAGCATCTGCAAAGTATGTTGTTTAATTTTGCCAACTGTTTTTTGTGCATTCCTCTGTTTGCTACCATTATACCTATGGTTAGCTGGCCCGATTTAAGCCTGATTATGCTAAGCTGCTAAGAGACTCATTCTCTGTCATCCATGGGAAAATCTAAAAATAATAATTTGGTTCCTGGGGAATTGTAGGTGGGGAGCGTGATTTAGTATTTAGCAGCGTTTGGCTAGCCCCAGGGAAGAGCTTTTTTCCTTGGCCACTGACTGCGGCAGGAAGAAGGGGGGGTCATCATAAGATTGTGGCGGATAGCGCGTCGGCATGTATACGCCCGGCTCCCATTGCCGCGCCGCGTGGCAGAGACAAAGGCTTGTGTCTGCCTTCACACCCAAAGAGACAATTCTTTGTGCGCGTCTGAGGCGCCGCACGTTTCGTACAGATGAATGCAGTGTGAATCCTGCACCGAGTGGCTGTCTGAACACATTGCTACTGGTGATTAACGAAACTGAGATTGTCCTCAGCGGGGGTGTGCCAGAAGAAAGCGAGGCGGCATGTTTGAAGCCCTCGGGGTTGATGACACGGACAGACACGGGTGCAGGCGCACTCTCAGAGGGGGAAGGCAAATACACATGCCTGAGGGAGGGGGAGATCACACCAGCGACAAACCAGTGCCCTCCTTCATGCTGCTTTTTGTTAGTTTTCGAAATGGGAGGCCATTAATAAATGTCCTTTAAAGCCATTTGTACTTTGTATTATACAACCTCCGCATAAATACCAGTTATAAACTATTATCTAATTATGGTGATGCACTGCAGAAAAGGAAACAACACATATTTAGGAACAGTAAGTGATGAATGAATATACAATAAAGAGTGGCTCAAGATGACAGTAGTATATTTAATCGTTTTTTTTTACTTTCCAGAGCACACAAAACTATACATGCTTGAATGGGTGTGTTACCTGCCGGAGATTGCAGATTTTGCTTAGACACGCATTACTGTATTGTGATTTGCTGTGATTGGGTGTAAACAAAAGTTACATTTGAAGCTGAACTCAAACTCTGATGTCAAGCTGAATTTCTGACACTCATTAAAAAAGATTTTTTTAAAAAATAGAACGACATTGTAACTGGACTAAGATTATTGATGCTGAGTTAGTGCTGAATAAAAGATTTTGTAGCACAATTTTGTAAAACTTTAGTTTTCATAGGTGAAGTCAGTGTGTGAGATGCAGGGGGGGGGTCCGGGGAAGTCCAAGACCCCCGATTAACCCATTAGACCCCCTGAAAGCCTCAAGAGCAAAATTTTAAGGGGGTCTCAAGGGGGGTATTGGGCAGCAATAGGGAGATGAGGACCCCCCCCCGAAAATTGACGGGTATTTCACACACCAGGTGAAGTATTTTAAAATGTCAAGGCATGTCAGACTACCTCAAAAGTAGCTGAGAGGCCTCAGACTCCAGAGGGTTAAGTTGCTCACTGATGATCTATAACTTTATCTTGGCAGTTTAATGTATGTCTAGATACGGCTCGAGGCGACATGTCTTTCCTGGTTGTGTTTAATGACTACAACAATAAGCTCAGGGTTATCGCCCTCTGATATGTATCCATTAATAATAATATGGTTCTCTGTGTGGATTACTTGCCTCAACAAAGTGCTGGGTTTTTCTGTAGCATAGAACACAAACATAATTGTTCAGCCTGGGTTGGATATGCTTATACTGGATGACAGCTTCGTGAGTGTCCGTGGGGAGTGGCTGGGCACATGTGGGGTGCCAGCTGTGTGCACCTAGCTGTCTCTCTGGTAGGCTCTGGTTCTAGTCTTCTCTTTAATGAATGCCATATCGTTGGTGTGACATCTTGCTATGAGGTGCAAGCAGCATGTCCCCGAGGGGCCCAGCACACTGTATGCGAGAGGCTTCCTGACATGTATGGATGTACATTTCAAACAGCTAACTAAAACAGAGAGCTGGAGATGACTAAACTGAAGTGAACACTGAAGCACACAAGAAAAAAAAATGTTTTTAAACAGCAGGAGACTGATAGAATATTCAAGGACGTGTAATTTTTTTGTATTCTTTGAAAAGAGAAAAACATTCTTTATGTCTTCTGATTCTCAAAATACTGCAAATTAGAAGGTAAATGTCGACATACATGGCCACAAGAGATTTTCATATATATGTTTGGAAAAGAACAATACTTAAATATGCCTCTAGCAAAAGACACTGTTATGAGTATTATATATAAATGAAAAAGCATCTTATGCCTTAGTTATCTAAAAATGACTTAGATGCTTGTTTGTGTCACGCCCGGCTCGTACGATCCTCGTGTGTGCCACACCCCCCTCGTTACCTCGTGTTAATTCCTGATTGTACTCACCTGTTGCTTGTTCAGTTGAGCCCGTCATGTGTATTTAGTCCATGTCTCAGTCAGTATTCCCCAGATCAGTCATTGTAGTGGTGTAGTGTTGGTGTAGTATTGCTACGTGTGTGGATGTCAGCCCTGTTTGCTCCCATTAAAACCCCGTTTACCCGTCTGAACGGCTCCACTCGCCTGCTTGCCTGTTCGCCTGAACCCTCTACATAACAGAATGACTGATCTCTTGAACGACTCACAGCGGCAGGGTGAGGACTTATGGCTCGTCCTGGTGCACGAGGTGAGCTATTGGCGAAAGCTGCAGGAGATCCGAGAGGATCCCGGCTTATTCGCCCTAGTGGAGAAGAGCTGAACCCTACTACAGCAATTAACCCACACGGAAGCGCACGCAATAGCGGAAGTGTGCTCCCTCCTGCAGCAGCTTGTCTGCCAGGTAAAGGAGAAGCGGCTCCAGCCACTCGCCTGTGTGGAGGCAACCCCGCCTCCACCTACCGGTCCCGGTCGGTGCAAGAAGAAGAGGCGCAGGGGAAAAGGGGAGGAAGCCGCCCCAACGATCTTCTTGGGGGCATGCTATCGCTCCACGTCCTCTCTTCCCGCGGAATGTCAGGAGGAATCCCTCCTGACTCAGCAACCCCTGGGGATCATCACAGCTGTGCAGCCACCGTTACCATCAGCCTCCATATTTCAGGGCGGCCGCCTGGAATATGAGGGGTTCAGGGCGGTTTTGGATGCTATACCGCGGGTCCCGCGATCCCTGAAAGGGAACAGACCTCGTCGGGAAGCACCCGACCTGGATGTGCTGACTGATGTACCCGACCTCCCGCGTGCTGCTGCAGCCGCTCTGCCCACGCCCGAGGACGCCGCTCTATCCGCGGCTCTGCCCGCGGCTGCTGCCGCCGCTCTGCCCGAGGTGCACGCAGAGGTGCCCCCTGCTGGCCTCACACCCGAGGTGCCCGCTGAGGCACCCTCTGCTGGACGCATGTCCAAGGTGTCCGCTGAGGTGCCCGCTGCTGGCCGCATGCCCGTCGTGCCTGTCCAGCCCGGGTCGCCCGTCTGCGCTTCAGCCGCACTGCCTGCGGCCACGCCCGTGGCTCCGGCTGCGCCACCTGCGGCCACACCCGCAGCTCCGGCTGCACCGCCTACGGCCTTGCCTGCTGCCCTGGCCCAGTCTGTACCTCTCCCGGTCCCTACTCCAGTCCCCCCAGCCCTGGTCATAGTCCCCGTGGAGGTCCCAGACTGTTTGACTGCCGCTCTTTCCTCCGGGGAGGAGGAGGAACTCGAGTGGGACCCCTCGGGGACCTCCCTAATGACTCTGACATTTTTAGTCCCTCGCCCCGGCACGGTCAACTCCGGCCGACACCCCGCCTGTCTGTGTCCAAGAAGGGGAGGGCCGTCCCTGCCCCCTGGCTCACCCTCATGCTCCTTGGCTGGGGCTCCGGGGTCGCCTGCGGTTCCTCCGGTTCTGGGTTGGCAGTCACCTCCAGACCCCCCTCCCCCAAGTGCCTCGGGGCCGGTCCCCGGTCCCACCTCCGGCTCCGTGTTGGCTGCCTCCGGGCCCCCCTGCTTCAGTGGGGCGTCAGAGGGCGCCTTCTCCAGCTCCGGCTACCCCTTCGCCTGCCGCGGCTTCCCCCTCCTGCCTGCCTTTGCCGTTGTTCCCTCCTGCTCCCTCCGTGTCCCCTCCGTCACTCCCTCGACCCGTTCCCTTGGCCCCTGTGTGGTCCCCTGCGGCTCCTGCCTCCCTCTCACCTGCGGCCCCTCCGGCTGCCACCCGTCGCCCGCCTGGGCTCTCTCGGGCTCCCCTTTGTCCCGTTCCTGTCTGGTCTCCCTTGTTTGCTCCTCGTCCCTTTGTTCCTCCTGTCTCTGCTCCTCATCCCCCGCTGGCTCCTTTGTTCACTCCTGGCCCTTTTGTTCTGCCTGTTGGTGTTCCCCCTGGGTTACACCCTTTCTGGTGTGCCTGTCCGCGTTCCCCGTCCTTTGTCAGGTCCTGTCGTGGCTCTTGCCCTTGTGCCTGTTCTGTATCTCCATCCTGTTTCCTGTGCCCTGTTGATGTCTTGGTTTTCTCTTCCAGGTCCTCTTCCCTCGTCTCGTCCGTCACCTCCCTCGGGGCGCACCTGGTGTCCGCGCCTTTGGGGGGGGTTCTGTCACGCCCGGCTCGTACAATTCTCATGTGTGCCACGCCACCCTCGTTACCTCTTGTTAATTCCTGATTGTACTCACCTGTTGCTTGTTCAGTTGAGCCTGTCATGTGTATTTAGTCCATGTCTCAGTCAGTATTCCCCAGATCAGTCATTGAAGTGGTGTAGTGTTGCTACGTGCGTGGATATCAGCCCTGTTCGCTCCCATTAAAACCCCATTTACCCGTATGAACGGCTCCACTCGCCTGCTTGCCTGAACCCTCTACATAACGGTTTGTTAAGTGAATAATGGATTGTGGCTGGTGTGGCTGTACTAGTTAGAAAAAGTTTTTTTAAATAAAATGTTACCCGCAAGCTTATGCACTCTGTTGAATTCCTTTGTTCATGAAGCATAGCTGTCCTCATCCCCAGGAGAATTTCTAAAGAAATTATTGCAAATTACTGCCCGAATGAATCACAAAGTAAAAATTTGTTTACATGTTTCTTATATGTGGTGACATGGTTACCTGGCATCTTCAGTGTTGTGGGTTCTGCCCCTGCTTTGTCTGGAGTTTGGATGTTGTCCCCACATGACCTGGCTTTCTCTGTACAGTCCAAAGTGTTACGAGCCCCAGTCTAGGGTTGGGGCGTAACAGAATGGAGGGGAAAGGGGAATGGGAATAGGGAACACGGGGTGTAGTGCACAAGGGAACACACGTGGACAAAGGGGTATTTTTTATATTTTTTCTGATTTTATTACACGCGACAGACACAGAACAAATCCGGTGCAAAACTTCAGGAGTGATTAA
>JAODKF010000046.1:15075612-15092132 GCA_026779585.1 Mormyrus proboscirostris | reverse complement strand
GGTTGGCTAATAATATCCCTCATCTCTTTTAAAACTATAGGTAAGATGCCATCAGGGCCCTGTGATTTATTTATTTTCAGTTTAGCTAGGCTTAGTACCACATCAGCCTCAGTTATACATATATTGGTCATGTATTTGTACTAAATCGTGGTAAGTTACGTGTGTCCTTTACTGTGAACACCCATGTAAAATAATCAGTAAACTCATTTACTATATCATTTTCGTTTTCAATTATAAGGTCCTTACTATCCTGAAAATAGTGATTTCAGTTTTTAGAACTGTTTTGGAGTTAAAATCATGGGCGTCACTGCCATTAAATCTGAGGGGGATGTGTCCCCCTCACATTTCATAATTATTCATTTGGACCCCCCCACATTTAACATAAAATATAGTTCACCCAGTGCTGTTTCTATAGCTGTGCGAAAGAATCCATTCCACTTTATGGATATGAGAATACACACCACTGAAAGGCCACTCCGGGTTTTGCAGGAAATGGCATCTAATTCATTAAAAAAATTCTGGGGGAGGATCCCACATTCAAAATGCTTCTGACGCCCCTGGTTAAAATATTGCAAGAAACCTTTATTGTCATCCTTAGCCTCCAATGCAGTCTTTATTTCTACATTCCTCTTGGAGAGTCTAATGTTATTTTTTAACTCAACCCGTAGACTAGATAGAATAGGTGACCTGCAAGAAACAACTTTATTTCTGAGCCAACCCTTGTTTTGTATAGTGACAGACCTTCTCCCAATCCCTTGTGGTGTAGGCTAATTTTGCAGTGTTAACATTTGTACTAATTATTAGACTTCTTGGTGCAAGAAATGTGATAATGCCATAATGCAAACTAATTAGAATTTAGAACTTGGAAGAGCATGGCCTGACAGAGAGAAATTGTTAGAGTTTCATTTTTTTTCAGTCGATTCCCTGTTGTTTCACTTTTATTTAAAGAACAAAGTGTCATATTCCTCGCAAGGAACAATCACATGCAAAAACCCAAATTCTTCATTTTAATTTATTCCACTCACATTGCAGAAAGCCAGCTGCTAAGCTGGAAGGCATCATTTAAGCATTCTCTGGCAGCTCTGTTTCAGCAAAACAAAATATAATCTCAAATTATGTGCCGGTAATTCAATTCTGTACCTTATTAAAGACTATAAATAACATCGTAATAGCCCAGGCTATAGATACACTCAAGCTAATTTCAATAAAGTGACAGTAGAGTAATGACTGTGCAACATTTTGTCGCATTAAACTAGAAAGCAGACACTCTGCAGCATTCTCGCCGTGACATCCAACATTTGGAGTATATGTGTGAAATATCTGGTTCGTTTCTGCAGCCCCAGAAGCCAGGCTTGATGCTCACTAGCACATATGTATAATTGTTCTCTTATTAAAACAGATCAGATTCTCGTTCCACTACACAACATTACCAATATACTTTATTACATGTGTTCAATTGCATGTATGATTGACAAGATGTTAACATTAAAAACTAGGATATCAGTGTCTGAGGCACGTGTTCAGCTAGATTTGTTCAGAAACAGATGGTTTAGAAGATTACATTTACTCAGTAGCAGTCAGTACAAGGCTATATGCTAATATGGATTCCTTCCTATTGACTCCACATGCTCTGGAAAAACATTTTATTCATTATCCAGTCCGCTGACTTTATGTCCTTGACCTGCATGCCCTTTCACTAATCTGTGTACGAAAAATTCCTGCAAATAGCACTACTTTATTTCCAAGGGGGTATATTTGTGCTGTAGTCAGTATCTGTTGCGGTCTAGAGCATGACTGCATGTAAGATCAAATCGAACGTGGCATCAAGGTATCTTTACCAGATACGCCATAAGACACTATCGGGGGCTACAGTCCCATCAGATGGGATTGCAGCATCTGGACCTGTTTCATTGTGTTTTATCGTATTGCTGCTGGGTCATTATTACTTGTCTTTTATACCGATCTTATCCACCAAGGCACAAAGGGTGAGCTGAGGATAAACCAGGTGTCTCAGTCACACATCACACAATAGCCTGCCTCTACCTCACAGACTGAATATGAGTAGAGCGCCATTGACTGGAAACACAATAATGCCACATTTCACAGCTAGCTAATAGTAGTTGACATTTCCCACTTTAATGTGAAGCTTCACACTTAATTCTCTATTATCATCTTGGGTTTCAAATGATTCATATTCTTCAATTTACTTAGATGTAGCTGACATACATATATTATGCATACTCAATGGATAATCTATTTGATAATCCTACTTAGTACTCAGTGCCGGTTAAAGCCTTTGTGGAGCTCCAGGCAAGCGTCACCACCAGCATCCCCTCCGCCTTGCCTGTAGAGGGCGTCAGTACTTCTAGGGGAGCAAGGAACATGAAGAGTGAAATCGGCTTGTTAAGTTGACGCTGCCTCAGAAGATATATTGCCTAGTGGGTTAATTGGCATTGATAGTTCCAGGTAGGACCCACTTTTGTTTCCAGAACCACTTCAAGGATTGACAAGTTGTGTCTCCAGAGAATCCTTTCTGTACACCAATGTTGTATGAACAGTTATTTTTACAGTTGTGGCTTAAACGAGACATTTTCCACTGACTTCTTTCATTAGCAAGGCGTTTTCAGCAACAGGACTGCCACTGACTGAATGTATTTTGCTTGTCACACCATTCTGTATAATGTCTAGACACTGCAGTGTGTGAACATCCCAGGAGATTGGATCACCATGCCTGGCAACAACAATCATACCATGTTTAAAATCACTTAGGCTGCACTTCGCAGCCATTCTGATACTTCACAGTTAGTGAACCTCTTGAGCTTGTTAACATTCTATACTGTATATGCTAAGCTAATCACTCCTGACTATGCTAATAAGCAGACTTTGTTAATAAGTGGGTAACTAAGAAAGTGGCCACTGATGGTATAATACAGGATACATCTATGACTTATACTCAGGATCACATGTGCTATCGATGAAGAATGTCCTTTCAGTCTGGAAAATCGCTATCTACATCTAACATTCATTCACTCAAAACCTACTCTGCTGAAATGTTTGTCTTTTAATTATATCTTTTATTTCATTGATCTCTGAACTTATTTATATTTGTTTGTATTCACTGAAGGAAAAGTATTAATAAATATTACATCATAAGCCTATACTGACCATAAGGTGTATTCAGTCCATGAGAACATTCAGTCAATCACAGGGCATATACATTTATGCACAACTCCTTGGGAACTAGATAATGCTAATGTGACATTTTAAAAATACATTGGAAAGGGTAGTGGTGAAACACATTTAAAGTCCTTGGAAAAATGTCAATACATAGACGAGTGCTATTTCAAGCTGATTAAAGGGAGCGATACATTTGTTGCTCTCAGATCCCTTTTATTACAAATACATCCTTCTTTCATGGTTCTGGTTTGTTTAAAAATGTACCGTTCCTTTCTCCCTACTCGTCCATATTTAAAGCCATATGGCTGATTTTTATACTTTTACTGTATAACTGTATATCAGCTATAATAGTGAAATAATTTCAGACGGGTGCCTCAGTACATCATCTTGCTGATGGAGCAGGACTGCGCTCAGGGTAAGCTTCCCGCTAATACTTTGTGAGGATCCTATTTTTATTATGAACGCATCCTTAATTTATGTATTTTATTTTTAAATTTCACTCTGCAGATTCTCAGACCTTACCATATTCTAGTTTTTGTTAGAGCAAAGTGAAAGGCAATTTTAAAACTTTTGGAGTTTTGGAAACTTTTTGGGAATTTGGATGGTATAGCATGAATTTTACAGCACAATGGAGATTTATGCGTACATTTGTTGTCATCCGTTGTCATTAAGTCCCTCGAAAGTAGAACTGCAGCAGGAAGACAGCAGAGATATATCCGGATGGTGTTCTGCTCCTGTCCTTTCTGCATGCTCTGTAGTTATTGTTACGCCATATGGCCAGTTCCGCAAGGGCCTCCCCTGCCCCCCATAGTGGAAAGTTTGAAAGGTGAGACTGTCATTGTCAGGTAGACTATGCCTGCACCCTCTCCAGCCACCAGTGAGGATACTTGAGTGGGATTTGGTTGTTTCTGCTTAGCGGTGCAAATTCTGAGGATAATGCACCCCTAAAGATCACAGTGATTTTTATTTATTGTTATTACTGAGTTGAGAGATTGCGTTAATGTAGATTTAGAAGGATATGTCTCCATGAATTCTGTATGACTATTAAACCGCAAAAGTGCAACAGAAGTCTCTCCACCAGCATGTGCATTTCTTAAAAGAAGCATTTGTCATTGTTGTACGGCACCTCACAGCATAGAATGCTTTCAGGTGACTGACACTGTCATTTTGGCTGGTAACACTGGACGTCCAGTGAGTAAAAAAAGAAAGAAAAAAAGCAGTGGCTGGATGGAATATTATGTAATATATTTCTTCTGTGTAATGCAGTGCGGGTCATTATAAATGTCAGTTATCACGACCAGTTCTTTCATGTCACAACGTGGTATCATTAACAGTTTATTCTTCCATTTGTCATCATCATTTTAAAACGTCTATGGCATGTTAATATTCAGCTGTAGGTAGTAAGGCTATGAGAGTAGTAATTCAGGGAGCTAAAGGCACATTGCATTTGCAGTCACATTCTATGTGGTATAACCAACTACTGTGACGGAAGTGTCTTTGGAAGTACAGCAGTGGTAAGTTTATTTTTTTTAATTGTGAGGGAAAGTGCTGCATTTACAAAGATGACTGTTTTTTGAGATTGTGAAAGGCATTACATAGTTTGTGAGGTACTACCTACTAAGTAATATATCCATCCATACATCCATCCATCCATCCATGCATCACCTAGCTGCTTATCCTAGTCAGGGCTGTGAGAAATAAGTAATTTAGGCGTAATTTGCTTTGCTTAACCATCAAACACATGCTGGTAACATTTATTTTCTTTGTTACGCAAATGATTGCTTTGTGTCACCCAAACATCACTTAGCTTTCTCTGCAATGTCCAAACGAGCTGCTGCTTGCTTTAATAAATACATGCATAGAATTAATTTAATCCTGCTAACTGGAGGAAACCTGCCAAAAATGAGAATGACACCATTAGCTGAAAAAAACGAATGTATTTGCTTGTGAAAATGGGGTCTATTAATAGTAGAGATATATTTAGTTGACTACAAGCCAGCATTAAGTTTTAGCCGCAGATAAAATAAAATAAAAAAAACATTCCCTGGATGCTTGTCGAAAGCTTATATTCCTGTGTTCACAGAGGTTGCTGGGGAATTAAAATTAATCCCTGTAGTTAATTCACGAAAGCTTTGGTTTAAACTGAAACTCAGAATTTATTTTATATAAATGAGTGTTGATTCACTTCAATGAATTGGTGGGTTATTCCCTACCTTGCGGCCGTTGTTTCGGGCATAGGCTCTGACCCCCCATGACCCTGTATAGGACAAGCGGGTATGGAAAATGCATGAATGAATTTAGTGTTGACACTATATTGTACACTCACACAAACATAACCACACAGGCACACACACACACATGGGAATTACAAGACACCAGCCTATAAAATGATTCTCTGTGGTCAATCAAGCAGGGGCAAAATACTACAGAAACTAGTGGGGAACAAAAAAAAAAACATTGAGGAGGTAAAAGGATAATACATTTCACAACATTACAAGAGTGAAAAAAAGAGAGAAATTTGTTTTTACATGCCAATTTAATTACTATAGTAACTATTTAATTAAAAGTGACTTGTTTCATATTTATTCTCTAAATAGAAAGGGGATACCACCTCTCTCTCTATGGCCCACCCATTTCTAATGGAAATGCGGGAACACTTTTCATCAGCCATGGCCTTGGAGACAGAGGCCAGATCTTTTGCTGCTGACCCCCATAGTGAAAAGGTACTTTATTGCCTATACTGAGTATATTAACATCAGCCGTATTTTTATGGAAAACATAAAGCATTATTTTTTGCAACAGTTACACTTTTTTATTATTTACTGAGTCATAATCTTTGGTATTATTACATATTGTGACGCTTGTAAAGTTTCACCTAAGGGGAGGAAAAGCTATTTACTGCATTTCTAGTCCTGCAGACTTGGTTTAAAGGGGGACTGTCCAAAATGACAGTTATTACTTTATTGCATCAGGCTGTTTTTGTTCAAAGCACTCACAGAACTTTTCTATATGTAGTAACCTTTGATGTTTTGGTAATTTGGACTTTTCAGATCATTTCCTCCCCCATCTCCTTTGCATTTGACATCCAAAGATGTTTCATTCTCATTTCCTGTCCGCACAATAGCTCAGAATTAATCCAGAAGGAAAATGTTTGAATATTTCAACTTTTTAATGGAATCCTTGAAGCCTATTGAACTGTAGCACTACATACTAAGGATTCAGTGCAAAGTTCTTCAGCCAGGGCTGGGGATGTACAAAGTCATTGAGTGGGATATAATGAGGACACGCCGTGTCACAGAGAAGCCGGGCTTCTCAAGACACTTAATTCCAAGGAATCGCCTAAAAGAAATACAACTGCAAGTGTATCATTTAGTTGCCATTTTCTATCTTCTCATTAACTCTCCAGTTATTTCTGACTATTTATAAATTTATGACCATCTCATAAATAATAGGAAAAACACAGCTCTAATCTAATCACCTTCTGTTAAATAATAACTCACACTATATAATATCTAGCATATGTTACAGGAACTTCTCTTTGAAATTAAATGGTATTTTTTAATCCTAAAAAAACTGCACTACAGTGGTACGATATGTATCATATATACTGATACGATGACACTTTTTTTTTTAAATAATGCATTGCAGTTCATTTACTGCTCCGCCTACCTATCTAGGGTGGTATTGTTCTGTTGTACTTCTGAACACTTTGCCTGAGATATATTAGTTAACATCTGTCCACTCTGTTTGGGACTTGATGGCATAAAGCATTGCTGTAATGTGGTGCCAAAGAACACAGTAAAAATGAACATAGTAAAACGCAGGCAAGATGGGGCCAGAGGAATAAATAATGTCCATACAATCAGCCATTTCTAAACTCTACCAGGCCTGCTTTGACAGAGGGAACCCAAGTGGAGTGATTTCATGAGCAATAAAGATGTCACAGTCCCCTGTGAACAAATTCTTCTAAGTCACTATGCTGTCATAACAACAATTCTCAGCTAGCTGTGCAACAGGAGCAACTGTAATGTATTCACTGAAAGGAAATATTGCGTGTGCGGTGAGATCTCTGATTCCATGGTGTGCACTAGTCCCTCTTTTGGGGCTAGATAACAGACAACTTACATGTGCAAAAAAGGGCTTTCATCCATCCTCAATCATTATCAGAGCAGTCAGATAAAAATATGATCCAAATGTGTTGTTAGATCCTCCCCTACCGCTTCATACTCCCCTGATATGTAATTCATTGGTTTTGGTTTTGGATAGATGGACCTCTGAATTGTCTCTGTGAAGGCTCATCAGCACTTAGCTACAATCCTTCCTAACTCAATCCGATAAGGCCAAGGGTTACATATCATATTGATTGACTCCATAAAGCAGTATATATATTCAGAGTCAATATATTCAGCAATCTGCTATTAATCCGTTAGCTTTTTGGCTGCAGGGAAAACGCTAATGCACATCAAAAAGTCCTGCGTTCTATTCAAAACTTATTTTGTAGAATATAATATTGCCCTGAGTATTAACATCGATGGTACTGCTATAACCTATCAGCTTTATGTATAGATATATGCACTATATTAACAAAAGTACTGCGACACTTGGCCATTGCATCTATACGAATTTTTATGACATTCCATTCTAAATCTATGGAGCCTGCCTGGGTTCAGGTGAGAAATAAATTCGTAATCTGTGCCCACAGTTTTACTAACCGAGAGCACTGTTTAGCTATCCGTTCCCACAGTTTAACAATCAGCTCCCACAGTTTAACAATCCGTTCCCACGGTTTAGCGATCTGTGCCCACGGTTATCCATTCCCTACTTGTCATGCTAATTGTTTTTCCTTTGTGATACTAAAGTTTTTACAGTACTACCATAAGTGCCACAGCTTAAAGTGAGCGTAAAGCCCTGGAATGTTAACACTGTAACTACATACTGTACACGTATGCATGAAATGCACACGGCACCTAGTGTCTCGATTTTTAGTTTTGAAAATCTGGTCACCTGCCAGACAGAATAATTGGAAACTCAAAATAGTCTTCACCCTATTTGACGCTCTGCAACTGGACAATCAGTCGCATGGTAAATGGAAGTCTCCGGAGACACAAAGGTGGACTCCCTATAAATCCATAGGCATCAACATGGAGCTGCCCCCCTTTGCAGCTATAACTTCTGCCACTCTTCTGGGAAGGTTTTCCACAAGATTTTTGTGTGAATTTTTGCCCATTCATCCAGAAGAGCATTTCTGAGGTCAGACACTGATTTTGGACATGAATGCTTGGCTTACAATCTCCATTCTAATTGATACCGAAGTGTTTGATGGAGTTAAGGTCAGATGAAACGTACCCAATATCCTTATGGACCTTGCATTATGCACTGGGGCAAAGTCACACTGGAACAGAAAGGGGCCTTCTCCAAACGGTTGAAAGCATAGAATTGTTCAAAATGCCTTAGTATGCTTAAGTAATAAGAGTTCCCTTCACTGGAACTAAGGGGCCGAGCGCAACCCCTAAAAGACAATCCCATACAGTTGGCACAAAAAAGTCAGACAGGTAACGTTCTCCTGACATCCTCCAAACTTAGACTCATCTATCCGACCGCTAGACAGAGAAGCATGATTTGTCACTCCACAGAACACGTTTTCAGAACTCCAGAGTCCAGTGGTGGCATCATTGTATTTGATCCTTGCCACTGCACTTGGTGATGTGAAACTTGCATGCAGCTGCTCAGCTACGAAAGCCCACGTCGTTTCTAAATGCTTCCACTCTGCAATAATACTACTTACAGTTGACTGTAGAATATAGGGTAGAAATTTCATGAGAAATTTAGAAATTTCTGCCTTACTGCAAAGGTGGTATCATGTGAAAGTATCATGCTTGAACTCACTGAGCTCTTCAGAATGAAGATGTTCATGAACCTGACTGCATGGCTAGGTGATCGATTTTATACACCTGGGGTAATGGATCTGAATGAAACACCTGTATTCAATAATTAAGAGTTGTATCCCAATATGTATGTCCGTATAGTGTATAGAGATACCTTCATAATGCATTACAACGCTTGGTAAAAGAATTAAGGATGCTTTGTACTGCATTACGAAGGTATCTACAGTGCATTAAATAAGACAGGTTCATAAAAAATGTGTCATTTGTTTTAAGATGATGTGAGGGGGATATAGGGCTCTCGAAGGAACAAACAGTCACACTTAGGTTCGCTTCTAAAGACTATTTATTACAAGTAATACAAAATAACCTTGCATTCCACATATTCCGGGCTTCGTTGTATATATATCGGCATTCATTCCATATATATCGGGTTTTATTCCATATATATTGGGTTTCATTCTATATACATTGATATTCATTCCAGTCAATTGTGCAAAGCAAGTTATATAAGTGATCAGGAAGGGAAATAAGATGCTTTTGCAGTCTAACCTTAATACAACAATATTATAGGTGAATCATGGACGACGTATCTGAATCTCAGGATGATCAGTCCATACACGATCAGAATCAATCCACACCTCAATCACCTCATATGTATGACAGAACAATGATTCATTCTAGGCAACGTAGTCGTCCGGAAATGCGTCCTAATACATCATTCATAATAAACATGGCTATAATGTGTTATTCCTTTTTATAAATATTTTTAACCGTATTTATAATAAATTATGAATGCATTATAATGGGTTATGAATGTGTTCATACTGTAGATTCCTATAGATATGCGTATGTGGAAAGTAGTGTCGTTATTCCTTTTTTGATCCACAGACAATCGTTAATACCTTGTTAACGTAACCAAAACATCAATGTACACGTTCATTATTTTTTTTTGTCTAATCCTTTCAGATGTGACAAGATCAAAAAGCCAACTCTCCCTCTCTCAGTATGAAACAACTGAAATTCAATTAAATTATTTCCACTAGTTGATAACATTACATCAAGTTCAGTGAATAGACAAGGGATCCATTAAAAAACTGCTTTCTTTAATCTCCGCCTGGTAGTGTTTAGAACCTGTGCATCGAAGAATCTTTCCTGGAATCCATTTGCTTTATGTCTGTTAGAGGGTTTCTGACTTTTAATGATACTGACATCTCATGCATTTCATCGATTCTCTTTTTAAGAATAATTTCTCTGTCTCATTTTGTCCAAGTCTCTCCGGATGTGAGTTTGCATTGATGTGTCCTGTCCTCAGACCTGTGCATCCACTAGCAGCCACCTAGGGGCACAGTAACCGCAAAGCGCCTTTCGTGTTACTGATGATCCCTGCGTGGCGAATTGATCCCATTTGTCTCTTCTAGGCACCATCGCATGTATTACTAGATAGCAATGGGAAACAGTTGTTGTGGCGAGACTGTGAATAGAAAAGGTTTTTTGACACATTTTTTGACCATTATTGGAGTTATTGGAAGTGCTTAATTCGGAACATTGAGAGTATATATCTTATCTTATATTATCTTATCTTAGACCCATGCTGATATTGTCTGTGCTCCTTAGTAATATATAGCAGTACTCACAGACGTCTACCCCTTCCTAAGATCATATTTATGCATTTAATGACATAATCAATGTCATGTTTAAAATAATGAAAATAATTTTCATAGTATAATGGAGGTCTGTATGTGAAAAGGAAATGCACACGAGGAATGACCTTCCTTCTAATTTTCAGCCAAAGAGTTGTACAATTAATGGCAGCGAGCTGTGATTATTTGCTGAGGCTGATAATTAAAAGGGAGTACAAGTGGATTACTGGAAGTAATTGCATGCCTGTGCTCGCCATTCGGTCCTGGAGCACCGCCCCCATTGTCAAATGACAGAGTGCAGTATGACCCCTGTTGCCTGAAATTAATTCTGAAGTGTTTTTCTCAAACAGAATGCTTTTCTGAAAATATCACCATTTCCCAGTTTTCATACATTTAAATTCATCATTCTGCAAATGTTTTTCTCTGTTGTACCTATCGTAGACATTTAAATGTGTATCTTCAAGGGATATTTAACATAACCTAATTTTTGTGCATTTTGAGTTGAAAAATGAAACGGTCACTGTAGGAACAGATCAACTTCATATGCTCCTGATTGCCTATTCCAATTACCATTTGTAAATGTTATGTCATATAAATGTTCCACAAAATTATATGGACACTATAGAATAGAGAATGTTGCATACATTCGAAACACATGCAGTAACATCCAAAAGGATTACTACAAGGTATGAAGGTATGGAATTTTACCTATACCTATTTTCATGCATGCATGTTTACCCTTATAGAGCAAGTTTTGGTGCTCATGTGTGTTGAAGTTTCTGTGGTAGAAATGAAAGCAATTTTTAATCAGATGAATGAAAGTTACTGTCACATAAACTAGCAGCAGCCATTGGCAAAATAACACTCTATGTGCTTATTTTAAGGAAAAGTAGAAAAATATCCTGAGAACAGACTAGGCCTAAACCTTTTAATCTGCAGAAAATTATTCAAGAAAAATACGAATGTATTAGTGTGATTAGACGAACAACAATGGTGTCACGGCCGGCTCGTCCGAACCTCGTGTGTGCCACGGCCACCTCGTTACCTCGTGTTATTTCCTAATTGTTATCACCTGTTTCCAATGGATTTTGACTTGTCTTGTGTATTTAGTCCACGTCTGTGTTAGTATCCCCAGGTCTGTCATTGACGTTGTTAATGTTTAGTCGCCGTCTGCCTTGTGTCTCCGGAATAAACCCCGTTTTACCCTTATCTACGGCTCTCTCTCCTGCTTCCCCGTTTGCCTGCTCGCCCGACATGACAGAATGACAGACCTCGACAACGCACCTCAGCAGATCGACGATCAACACATCGGTCTGCTCCTAGAGGTATTATACTGGCTTCGCCAGCCGGAGGTTCGGGAGGACCCCGGAACACTGGTCTTAGCCAGCCGGAGCGGTACCCTCCTCCAGCAAATGTCTCCGTTCTCGGACTCGCACGTCCTAGTGGAGGTGTGCGACAACCTCTGGCAATTAGTCGAGAGAGTGACTGAGAGGTGGCTCCAGCCTCTCACAGCCGGAGCCAGGGAGCTGCCGGCCATCGCTCCAGAGCGATCTCCCTCCACAACCACCCGCCGGAGGAGAAGGAAGAGGCCGAGAGAAAGGAGAGCAGAGGAGGTACCAATGCTCTTCCTGGGAGTGTGCAACCTCTCCGCTGCCGTCACCCCGGATGTCACCACCACCGCCTGTCTGCAGGGACTCCTTACCAGCCCTACCAGTGAGATGCCGCCCGCCATTTCCGGGCAGCACGCCTGGTCCACAAAGGGGCCAGCGCAGTGAGAGACTCAAGAGGCGCCCCCTGCTGGCCGGACACCCGAGGTGCCCGCCGAGGCGCCCCCTGCTGGCCACTGCCCGAGGTGCCCGCCGAGGCACCGCCCATCAAGCCTGTCCAGCCCAGCCCTCCTGTCCTGCCTGTCTAGCCCGGCCGTCCTGTCCTGCCTGTCCCAGCTCCGTCTTCCAAGCCTGTTCCAGTCTTGATGGCGGCCCCTGCTACGGCCCCGCCTCTGCCTGCTGCTTCGCCCGAGACGCCTGCTACGGCCCCAAGGAGGTCCCGCCTCCGTCGCCTGTATTGGTCGCCTGCGGGGACCCCTGGGTCGGCTCGTGGGTTGCCTGCGGCTCACCCTTCTCCGGCGCGTCGGTTGGCTGTGCCTTTGCCGGCTGTGGCCTTGCTGTCGCCTGCCGTGGCTTCCCCTCCCTCCTTCCCTGTGTCGGGCTCCCCTCCGACTCGCTCCTTGTCTCCCCTAGTGGCCCCTCCATCTCCCTCCTTGACCCCTCCGGCCGCTGGCTGTCACCCGCCTGAACTCCCTCGTGCTCCCTCTTTTCCCTCGTCCGTTCCCATTTGGCCTCCTGCATTTGCGCCTCATCCCTTTGTCCCTTCTGTCTCTGCTCCTCGCCCCCCTGTTGTGCCTCCATTCGCTCCTGGTCCTTTTGTCCCTTCATTCTCTGTGCCCTCTGGCTCTTCCTTTCTTGTGTGTCTATCTGCATTTCCTGTTTTGTGTCAGGTTTTGTCTTGAGACCGGGGAAACAGGACCTGGAAGACAAAACCCAAAACATCAACGAGGGACCGGGAACAGAACAGACACACTGAACAGACACAACAAATGGATTAGACTGGAATTTTTAAAGAAATACTGAGTCAAAAGAAGTCTTATGGACTGGTGAGAGCAAATAAAGTTTTATAAATTGATGAAAAGGTGAACAAGAACATCAACCAAGAGCATGGTGAACACACACCATTTCTGTAGAGCAGTGTTTCTCAACCTGGTCCTCAGGGACCCACAGACAGTTTTTTTTTTGCTAGCAGGAGTTGGGAGGGAGCAAAAACGTGGACTGTCTGGGGGTCCCAGAGGAATGGATTGGGAAGGGAAGGGAGTATCATGGCTGGGGCACATATCAACACTTCAGAAACAAATTCAGGGACCTTTAGTCATAAGTTAACTGAAGATGATAGCAGTAAAATGAACTGAGAAATATATAAAAATATATAAATCTGCCACAATTAAAACCTGAAAATTAAAAAATCTTTGCATCAGGTGATGTTAACTGTTTGAGACATAAGGAACTGAATACCACTTTTTATCACTGTTCCCTCATCTAGCTTACATTTTTGCAATACAGGCAGTCCCTGGGTTAAAAACGTCCAACTTAGGGAAAACTTGTGCTTATGAATGGACTGCTATGAATTCTGTTATATAAAAATTGGGGTTAAATACAATGGTTCACGATGATGACGAACGCACACATTGCTTTGTGATGGTTGTAACCTGGGGACAGCCTGTACATTTCTTTGGCTCAAGAATAAAAGGTGCTGGGGACTCGGACTTCGGGAGGCCGAGATGCACAAGCGGCTGACTGGCATCTCCCTGTCAGTTGATCACTAGCTCTGCATCCACATGATCCCAGCTAACCTGGAGGAAACATAATCCTCCAGCCACCTCCGCTTATTCACAGATGATAAAACTACTTTTAGATCCTCCTGTAAATGTGCAATTATACAACGAAAGTGTATTCATGGGGGAGGAGATTATATAATGTTCAATAAACTGCACTTTTGAACTAAAAAATGAAGGTTTAAGTCCAGAGAAGGACCTATTGTTGAGAATGCAATTACAAGTCACCCTGACCTAGAGTTATTCCCCCAGAGAGTTACTATGGCAACAATAAAGAAGCTAATTTACTCATATTTAAGTTGACAAAACTCCAAAGATAATCAGATAGCTAGCTCTAAAATCCACAACAGTGGATAATTAACATCTGGCATCTGTAACAGTTTGCACAGTTCTCTTCATTTTTTATCAACAGTGGTAACTTTGTGTTTCTGTAGAATGTTACAGAATTTATTGACCAATCACAGCTGAATATTTGTTGAAGCAGTAGCATGAAAGACTATGCAACGGACAACAGATGGTAGTGGCCAGTAACCTAGTTTTCTATATGGGTTTCTGGTTGGTTCCCAGTAAAGGTCCTGCTCTACAATGAATGAAAGGGCATAAACTTTAAGTTTGGAAGAAAGTTAAGCGACAAAAATGTAAATGTATCTTTTGTCATTTTTTGAAGGATTTCTAAGCAAAAATTAATAATAATAATAATAACGTCATTACTCTGTCATTCATCATGTTGGCAGGAACAATAATAGGCAAAATAAGTATGTACTTTGCACTTACATAAAACTTTTGAGCTCAGCAATAGCAGTTTTTAACTGATTCTAGTTAGTTTTTTCCATCTTAAGAAAGATTTGTTGCATGCTTGCTTTTTGTAAAACTATCAAGAGATGTCACAGTATGTGACAAAAGTAGAAACGTACCACGGTGTCCTTCACAAATGCTTTTATTTATTTTTATTAGTGTCAAACATCCATTTGGAAAAAATAAATAAGCTGCATTGTATTACTGTCATTGAATAATTTGCAGTCAAGAATTTGCAAGTGTTTCAGAAACGGCAAAGGATTTTTGGAGCTGTGGATGTTGCTGTCAGAAACGACATCATGCTACTAGAAAAGTACCTGTCAGGCATGCAGTTTGCATCCCTCTATGTGCCACTCTCTCTTGTTTACATTTCTTTGCTTCCAGCATTAAATAACCCCTGCCTGTCGGATTTGTGTCCTAGTTTAAATGCTATTCCATACTTCCAAGAATTGTTTGTGCTTGCTATTTTGCATTTTCTTCATTTCAGTGTACCCAGTGTTCACATTTGCTCCACATGCACCCCCGCTGTATCAAACTCAGATCCCACACCTCTTACTCTTGGACATGTTTATACAGCTGTAACTCCTTCCAGCTCATCATTCAATAATTTTACTTTTAATCAAAATTTATGCCATGAAAATGTTTTGTATTACAAAGTCTTGTTAATACGCCTCTCTAGATACTCTGGAGACATCAGCTACCCCTGCACTTAAATACAGGTTTTATGATGAACAAAGCCTCTCTTTAGCTCAGGAAACAGAATTATTTCTCCCCTTGTGATTTTGTAAAGGGCAGATTACTTTCTGGATATTGGTTGTTTTTTGTGTTAATATGTAACTCTCCTATATGAAACAAATATTTTATTTACAAAGCATGAAAAACATGACCGGCAGCAAATGCAACAATATTTTGAGACCACAGACACTGGAAATGATGGAGAAAAGCAGTGCAAGTATTAGATTTAATTGAATGTATAAAGATTAAATTGTACTGACAGGGAAACATGAAATAAATTCATCTTGGATGAATCTGATTTGGATACTATTTTATTATTGCTGACAGATGTCAGAGACTAATAGGTTTTTCACAATTTATTTAATTTTCCGTTCCCATGACCTGATTATGGGATGACAGAATTTATGACATTTTAAATAATGTAGAAATTGGAAAAAAAACAAATAAGTTTAATGTCTGCCATCTGAATTTAGCAAAACTGTATTTTGTGCTAGCGTTTCCATTTTTGTTGTAATAATTAATATAATATTTATTCAGGCGTGATATGACAGATTCTAAAATTATTAGTTTTAAAAAAATCCTGTATTAGTATATATCTGGTTTCTGCAAACTATGTAACGGTATATTACATGTATATATTTTGAAATATATATTGTACATAATTCAACCAGTGAGACTTCAGTAGTTTGACTCGACCAGAGTGTTTATTTGTTGGAACAATTTCAACGTGTATGACAGAAGTGATTTGGCAAAGCCCGTGTCTTGCTTGTCGGCTCCATCGATTCTGAAGCTGACAGATCTGTCTGGGCGACCAGGCAGGAGGCGGGACTTTGAGGTTACCAACGACTGAGAGGGTAGGTGTGGAAGATGGCAATTAACCAATCAACAGAGACACAGAGCAAC